>OX459052.1:13272670-13892403 GCA_949775005.1 Orthosia gothica
CTAGTCAGCGAAAGCGGTTTCGCTTGCGTGATTGTCGAAAAAGCCACTCTAACACTATTATAAATGTGAAAATTTGTGAGGATGGATGGGTGTGCGTTACTCTTTTACGCAACTACTAAACGGATTATGATGGAACTTAACTTTTATATCAGAATAACACAAAAGCTAGCATTTATAAAGACTTAATCTACGTTGAACGGACTCCCGCGCGGTTCCATACAAAAGTACATATGTCGCGGAGACCCTTGCGGGTCCCGCCAGTCGCAACAGTTGCAGTTTTTTGCTAGTCGTCGTTTTGCTACGGTATAATATATTAAGTGATCCATGGATACGACTGTATATGCACACCGATAAAATGTAAATATCAACACTGCGTAAATAAAATAATCCGTGTCTACACGCGTAGATACGCGACGTGTGCCCGTCGCGGGCGCAGTTTCGGCCCCAAAGATATTGTACAGTGTGGCCAAATTGGGAGTTAAGTGGAGGAGAATGCCTCGCGGGCAGAGCCATGTGTGGCAGCTTGTTACACATAATTGTCTACCATCACGGGGACATAAAGTATTCTACGTCAATCAAATCGCATCGTATCGCTAATGGAAGCCATGATCTCCTCGTTTGTCCAAAATATGTTAGTCCATTGAGGCGTGGTTGATTTACAAACATCCCAGCACATTTTCTTCCACATATACGTAATTAGTAGTAAGTAGGATGCCTACAGAACATGTTGTACAATTAAATTCGTCAAAATGTTTCTGGAATAAATGGTCAGATGGCGTCATGTCATTACTATATGTGCTAATTACTCTGTATGTTTTCAGCTCACGAAGGGTAATTGCTCATATTGATTTCACAAGAAATAATTGGGAGCTACGTACTTTAAATTGATTAATTTTGGCTGATGATGTTTCAGTTAAATATTGTTTTTGAAATTATATTTATTAGTATTGGAATTGCACGGTTTTTGTAAGCCTGTGTTTGCTGTACCCAAATCTCATATTATTACAAGTGTTTTTTACCTTGCCTTGTTAGTTAGTTTATTGGTAAGTATGTTTAAGTCAGATCTTGCAACTGAATTTTAAATCAGTAATCCTCAACCAATTGTACCGAATTTTTACATAGATGATTGTTTTGAAACGCCAAAGTACTATTAGCTGAGTGACATCATTGTAAACCCAATATGATGATCTCCCAAAGATTGCGAACTAAATATTTTATGCACCTCTATGGTTTGGGTACCAATTTAAGAAAAACGAAAAGCTTGTTTTAAAAGAGTGATTGATTGATACCGCAATTAAACAAAAACAATTCATTACAGCATCAATCAACTTGAAATGAAATTCCCGTTCCCATGGTTTCATCGAGAGATTTTCAATTTATTTTTACCAAAATAATTTTCACACAGAAAGTCCTAATTAGCTGTTCTTTTGAAAGCCTTTATAGGTAAATCAAAAATAATAAATAAGTTGGTATCATCATCATATCAGCTGAAAAGCCGCCCCCAAGCGTCTCCACATTGACCGGTTCCGTGCGTCTCGCATCCAGCGGATTCCCGCCACCCTGGCTAAGTTGTATAATATTTTAATTTACATATTAATTACGCCATTCTTTCAATGAAGGATTGAATGCCATCTAAAAGAAAAAGAGAAAAGTAGCAATGAATTAGTAGTTATTTAAGTAACGAGAGATTACAATATTCCTTGTATAAAAAAACCGGCCAGGTGTCGGACTCGCGCACGAAGGGTTCCGTACCATTATCGCAAAAAACGGCAAAAAAATTCGTTTGTTGTATGGGAGCCCCACTTAAATATTTATTTTAGTCTTTTGATAGCAGCAACAGAAGTACATCACCTATGTTAATTTCAACTGGTTAGGTATCACGGTAAATGAGATACAGTCTGTTGACAGATAGACAGACAGACGGACAGTAGAGTTTTAGTAATAGGGTCCCGTTTTTATCCTTCGGGTACGGAACCCTAAAAACACACACATCGTATAAATAAATAAACACTATTATTCATGATTGTTCATATCCAAATTTGCTTAAAATCAAAGTATTTATTTCAATAAAATTATTTAAAAACACTTTAGAATTGTCAAGGAGTCGGTCACTCAGTAGAATGAATCTAATTCCACATTTCATTGAACATTGAACGCACATGAAACTCCATGGACACTCTTTTAAGACATATTAATTATTACAAAAATCCTAGGTAACATAAATAATACTGCCTTGTTTACGTACATAACTTAATACCTAAGTTCGGAATTAAAATTTCGCGGAAAAAATATTTTTAGATTTGTTTGTTTGTTTGAACGCGCCAATCTCAGGAACTTCTGGTTGGTTTTTTTGTGTTGGATAGTCCATTTATCAAGGAAGGTTAAAGTCTACATAACATCACGCTACAACCAACAGGAGCGGGGCATAAATGAAAAATGTTGCAAAAACGGGAAAAGTTATTCCTTTTTGAGAGCATCCATTGCGTGCGCTGCGTAAAAGGTTTAAGTTACGCAACAATAATATATGTAAGGTAGGTAGGGTAGATGGGTAGGTAGGTAGCCAGTTGAAGGGAGTGAAGTTGCGTGGGACAGCTAGTATTTTATAAAAGTATTAACTTTTGGACCTCCCCTCGCAAGTTCCTGCTTTTTTTTGTTGATGCTCCAAATGACTCCCTATAGTCATCAATGCAAAGGTATTAGCGACCTTTCGTCTTTCTGCAATATAGGTATAAGTCCATGTCAACACAATATTTGAAAATAAAGTACAAATAAATTCAAAGTCACATTCCAACATGCAACGTTTCAAATCTTCAATAATACACACACTCTTAAAATCCTGGCCACAAACGACAAGCAAAAAAAAAAGACGTAAATAAAATATTTAATTAAGAAAAAATCAGGTTATAAAAAATGTTATTTACAGTAAAGCTGCTGAAGCGAATTCACTTAATCGGTCCGCTGAAAAACATGCCCATGGGAATTAATCTTACTCTAGAGTGCTTTGCAGCAAAATAAGTAAACTACTATAAAAACTTAAACTCTTTCGACGGTTTGTAGTGATGGGAAAACAATTTATCGATTTATTGGAGCACTACAAAATTTGGTATGAATTCGAATAGCATGGTCACTTTGAGATAATGCAGCTGAATTAAACCAGCTTAGACTGTGAGAGAGCGAGACGAGATGAAGAGCACTATGCCTTTTGCACAGTGGCATTATGATAGCTTTGAAACGTCAGAGTATGACCCGTGGCCTGCACAACCTAGTTACACAACATGACACCCATTGTTCAGACATACAAAGCACCCTGAAATAATATAAAATATTTTTTATTAATATTATCAACCAGCTTCCACAAAAATTTTAAAGTCATAAACTAGATTTGAATAAGATCTTCATATTCGGACTACTAACACTGTATTGAAAAATATCTAGTTTCTAAAAATAGAACCAACGAATGACATTTCAGTTTTTACACTCAAAAATCCCATTTAAATCTACCCACAGAGGTTTGATTGAAGTCCACAAGAGCGGACATTCAAAAACAAAAAAAAGATAACTCACTGGTTTCCACGGATTCTATATTACAAAAAATATACAGAACATTAAAGATGAAAGAAAAGCAGATCATCGTGACCTTTCCTCAATAGCCGATTCAGTAAGCTGTATCGATTACCAATCCGATTATAATTCAACATCGAATAAATCGAATAGGGTTGAGCGAACGTTCTGCGTCATTACATCCCTAACTCATCGCGTATTCAGTTCAGGGTTGTCTCGTAAAAATTGGCATTAGTTCACACTTAGTCCGGCATTTAAAATTCAAGTGAGGATGTCGTTTTTGCATTGAAAGTGGCAATTACCTTACTTCGCCGGCATGTGTGGACCTGATGTATGAAGTCTTTGAAAATTCATCCACTGGACGATTTTGTAGTATATAAAATAGTTTTTTGCATATCACAGGGGATTTTTTTGAGGTAATTTATACGAAGGGTTGGAGTATTTTTGGCTTACTACTCGTATTATAATTTTTGCTATAGGGTTTTGAACTTTATTTGCATTTTATCTCGACAAAAGTACCTTTAGGAAGCTTCTAAGTATTTTAATCTTTTAGGAAAATACGAAGTTATGGAATAATCAAAGCCAGGGAAACTGGCACCAATCTTAGCTTAGCACCAGTTATTGGGTTGTGGCGGCCAGACAGTTTATCACTTCCTGTATTTTTTTATCCATTTGCTGCTGATTAGACTCCAGTCAGCTAGGCAGAATATTTGAGATTGGTTGACTTGAATTAGAATGGCTATGCTTTTCAATTAAAAATAAATTATATGCAGCTTTTACAAAATCCATAAATAACCCACTAGAAGTGCAAATAAAATTATTAATATAAAATGTTATTTTTTTTAAACAAGCTTTTTTTGTATTTTCTCAGCAAACCCTTCCCTTTGATACATATATCATGGCAATGCATAAAAAATAACTAGTCCACCGTATTGGGCTGTCCGCCATATTGGATTTAGAATGACGTTACTTAGCTAACCATGCATTGTCATCCAAACTACACGGGTTTGCAAAATTGCATCTTAATCGGTCGGGAATAACTGCTTTAAAATTCAGTTGCAAGATTTGACCCGAACACACTTCATACATATATTGGAAGTTAAATAAAAGTAAAAACCCTCACAGCGACATCATAAATAACCATCTGTTACATAGCAATATACTGATTAAGTCCAATACAAAGTCAGACACGTAGACCCCATTTCCTTAACAAAAGGGGAAGGAATAAATCCACATAATGCTTAGGGAAAATTCTTTAAGAAAACGTTGACCACGTTTGCCTGGTCTAATCAGAGTTGGGGTAAATATAAATAGTGGGACGTGGACAAATATGTGATGGGACGGTGGGTATGATGCAGTGGGCTTTCCATTGTATGCTTTCTTTGAAGTTTTTTTTTGTATATTATGAATGAGGGAGAGAGGAGGTTCAGTTGAAAACCAGCGTCAGGCAACTCCCAGTTGTCTGGCATTTTTGCTGAACTGGACCTTTTTGGCGCAGCCGCGGGGCACACTATGTATGTAATTGTTTTTATTAAATTCTTTTTCCATTTGTACATTGTGTGTATCTGTGTGTGCCAAATAAACAAGTTTTCTTTCTTTCTTTCTTTAGGAGGCCTATGTCCCAACAGTGGGAAGACTCAAACGCTGATGATGATGATTGTGAATGAGGTCTTGGGTTCGATGCCCGGGTCGGATAATTTATGGTTATTTTATCTGGCATTTTTCAGTAGTGGCCCGGAGTCTGGACGTTTCCGGTTGATGGCATAAATGTCGATGTTACTACAGATGCACCTCTGCCTAAGCCTTCGAGGAATACGGACTTGATGTTATGTCATGTATGCGGAGCGATGCATGCTGATATATGTTTTTATTTACAAAACAATACAACCGACTTCCAAAAAAAACACTACAAAATTTAAAAAACTTCAATTTTGGAAGTCAGCCTTAAAAAAAAAAGAAACAAACAAGAAACCACTACAAAAAAACAAGAAAGCAACTTTCAAAAAATTACACTACAAATTTCATGTTATTCGGTTAATCTATTATAGGTACCTTACTACAGAACATACCTATAATGTACCACAACTAAAAAGTGTTTTTTTGCCAAAAAAAAAACCGACTTCCAAATAAAAACACTACAAAGTAAAAAATACTTCAATTTCGGAAGTCGGCGTCAAAAAACGAAGAAACAAACAAGAAATCACTACAAAAAAAATACAAACGTCTTCCAAAAATAAAAAAATAAAACAAATTTCATGTTATTCGGGTAATCTATTCTAGCATCATAGGTACCTTACTATAGCACTTACCCATTATGTACAACAACTAAAAAGAGAAAAATTTAAAACTTTTTTACAAAAATATAATACCGACTTACTAAAAGTTCGCCCCTAATATGTTCCTCAGAAAACTAAGTACTAGTATTGCTAGGACTAGCTTCTCGCTCCTCGCGAATTCGTTCACATGGAATTCAACTTATACCACAAAATACAGCTTTCAATATAACAAACTGGCCGAAGTGGTTAACCACGCCAACCACGCTAACTTAAGTACGTAAATAAAAAAGTTCATTCAAAAATAAATAAAAACTACCCAACTGCTTAAGAAGTGGACTAAAAAGACGTAAACAAGAACAAAATCGTGATCTGACTGAATAAAACCATAATTGTATCCTCCGACTGCACAGCATGATTTTTTTCTTGTTTAAGACTTTTTTGTTCGCTTCTTAAGCAGTCGAGTTTTTTGATTTTTTTTATGAACTTTTTTTTTTATACCTTTTTAGTTATATTTTTTATTCTTATTTCTTTTAAACATGTAAGTGTTATATATTTTTGTAATCACCTCTTAAAACTTCACTTCATTTTGATACTCCACGGATGGGTATGGAAAAAAAAGTTGGGACCACCACAATATGGTGCCCAAAAGCCGATTCTTTTTACCCAACTGCCGAAGGAGGGTAATGTGTTTATCATCGATGCGTCTTAACCCTGCAAGTATCATAGGTTACATTAAAATTGGACAATAGAAAAATGGCGGATTTTGGGTGCCATATAGTGGGGGCCCAATTTTTTTTTTCTTCCTATCCCAACGTGTGGGGTATCAAAATAAAGGGTTTTAAAAGGTGATTTTAAAAATATATAACACTTATATGTTTAAATGTATCTAATTCGAAAAAAAACTAACTAAAAGTTATAAATAAAAAAACTTAATTAAAAAAATCAAAAAACCCGACTGCTTCAAAAGCGAACTAAAAAGTCGTAAACAAGGAAAAAAATCATGCTGTGCAGTCGAAGGATACATATTCGCGGGCTGGCTGACCAAAATCTGGTGTATCCTCCTAAGTTTTTTTCGTTTTTTTTTCAATTTTAATATATCCAAGTGATACTTGCCATCATAATAACAGCATTACATACTTCATTAAAATCAGCCAACGCATTTTGTCTCTAGAACGCCACATAGGAACAAACATACATACATAGACTGATGAATACATTACCCTCCTTTACGTCGCGCATCGGGTAAAAACAAAAGAAATTTCTAAACTCAGATTAACACCGCAACATCAGGTAACTGGTCACTCCTACTTCCTAAGCCAAACGAGGCAACATTAAGAGAAGGAGGAAAGTACGTAAAAAACGGGTATTTGCCGAAAAACACCGTAAACAAAGACATAAAGCTTAATGACAACGATATTATCGTAGCCTTGAACAAACAACGTTGGGGTACTATTTTGTTTTGAAATGTTTTTGGGTTCCATAGAAAAGTGCTATTCTATTTTTTATATAATAATTAAATAGATAGATTTTATGCCATAGGGTGGCAAGAAGTAGGCTGCTTACCTGATGGTAATTGTAACCACCGCCAACGGACTTTGATAAAATTTAGCAAACAAGTAGACTATGGATTGGCCTAGATTTGGACATATACAGGCTTTTTTATTTTATCTCGGTAGTGCGTTCCGGGAGTTAAATTGGAATCGAGTAGAATTTTGCTAACGAAACAAATTGCGAAAACAACAATTTAGCGTTTTTTTCAATTGAATTTTCTTTACTAGTAATTAAATTATACAAATACAAATAATCTTTATTGACATATTTTTTTTACAGCGGTTATTGTAGACTCTGACTCCAGAACTAGGCGGACCAGTATGACAGGAGTCAAATATAGTTTGAATATTATTCAGTCATCATAATACTTTCGACACGTAACAACGCTTGCTTACTTTCTGCATTGTTATATTTTATCCTGTTTTTAAAATAATTTCGGCTACGTAATTATTATAATAGCCGGTAAAAACTGCACCGTCACGAACCTCCTATTATTATATGCCGTGAAAATAGATTATTTGCATAATAAGATGCGGAACCCAAAGCTTTATTATCGGTCATACCTACCTTTGTGAAGGTATTTTTCAATTTTTCTTAGGTGCTATCTTATTTAATTTAGTTTATAATAGTACCTAAATAATTATTAAATTTGTCAGCGCTTTTAAGATTTCGTTCTGAAGAGAGCTATGGTTTCGAATGACACTGACATATGTCAACTTGACATAACACCAAGCACTAGTTTTTGGCGCGAACAAGAGGAGACAGAAGATCGAGGCAGAAGATAGCGTTTTGGATTGAGTTGTTAATTTGTGAAAAACTGGACTTATGGAGAAATACTGTGAGCTGATCGATTTTTCGTGTAGATCAAACTGCGTGCTTAGTGGAATGTCGCTTACATTGTGACCCTACATACAAGCAAAGAAGTTGGTTTGTTTAACATCTAGCCCAAAAGAACTCATGCTATATTCACTTTTCTTGACAATTACACAGTCTTCCCTATAAATGAATGACTATAGTCTTGTGTAGAAATTACAAGTACTACTGCTGATATAGTACAATTTCTTGGTCAGGCAAAATGATAGTGAGTTTTTAATCTACAATTTATTATTTGTATACCAGTGTCTGGATCTGTGTCCGATGAAGCTTGCCCCCCATTGTATGGGATTTAGGTGTAACTGACGAAAACTGATTGCACATGGATGCCTTATTTCTAAAATCACTAAATCAATTTTCGTTTTTCACCGCTGGCAGCACCTCATAATATTTAATGTATAAATTATAATCTAGTACTTGTTTTTCTCTTTTCAATTAATTAATTTTTAGCAGTCTGGTTTTTTTGTTTTTATAATAATTTGTTTCATTTCAGACTTTTTAGTTTTAGTAATGAACGAGTTCTCCAAATAAGTTATGTGGTAAAAGATTATTTATTTTGCTATCAAAGTTACGCTTATATTGAATTTGTGACATAATAGGAACATACAGTGTTACAATATATTATGTAGTTGTGGAATAGCATATATAGTAGGTTTCCTTTTTTATGGGGACGCTATTTTTAAGAAATATATAGCCTAGGTCACTCCTACAATTGAGACAAATCCAAGACACCTCATATGTCATAATCCGTGAAGCCGTTTGGGCTGTAGAGCGTGCTATAGAAGTGAACATACATACATCTCAAATCTATCTATGTAATATCTATCAAATCTCATGCTCATAAATCATTACCCTCCCGCAATCGAGTAGTAAAAAATATTATGCAAACAAGGCAAGGACTTCCTCTCCTCAAGATGAAAGAAGAATGAAAGTATTCTCAAAACGATAAAAAATACAATCGATCGATTCTATAAAAACTCACCGTGGAAACTTTGGAGAAGTGAATATGAAGTGAGCTGTCAATACATTCAATCAAGGTAGAATAACAGTACATTTCTAACTTTCTTCACCTTTTACGGTGACATATATATATAAGAGACGGGCTGGTAGCAAAACGTATCACGAGTGATCTTATAAAACAAAAGAAGTACGAAACCATTGACCCCAAACCGAACAAGCTTGACCGAAATGTTATTGCTCTTCTACTATTTTATATTATACTTATCGAAGTCAGCAGTAATATAACATAATATTATGTGGTAACGTTATTACAAGTACTCTTCAGAAGAAGTGCTGAATGTTACGAAATGACTGTTACGAAAAATTTCTGTCAGCATTTTGTACAAAGAATCCTATAAAACTCTTTTATTTTCTCCTTGAACTGTGATTCTAGAACTTATCAACTTTAACTTACAAAATATCTCCACAAATGACAGGGGATCTACACAGTTTCCGAATACAAACGAATGCTAATTTTCAAATCCATCAATTATCAGATTTAACGTGTATAATAATTTGAATTTAGAACTTTATTGTTGCTTTGTTTGGATTTCCGTGTGAACTTTATAGAGCTGTACAACTATTTTCCTTTTTTAACCGCAGCAGCATTTTCATTTTAAAAATAAATTACAATATGTTATAAGAGTATTAACAACTCTATATACTTCCAAATTGATTGAAAGCGTCCGGTCTTCACTGATTGCAAAAGGCAACTGATAGATAGCCGACGACTGACGAAACACGAAGTTTGCCGAGGGAAATTTATATAATAATAATAACTTTATTGACCTAAAAAATATTACAGCCATACATGTGATGCCCCTGACTCCCGTGCTAGGCGAACCTGTGTTACAGGAATCAGTGTTCTCCGCTGATATAAATCAATATACATTTCAATTTGTATGTAATAGAACACAAGTATTAAGTAACACTAGGTTCTGAAATGACAATGGGTGTTCCTCAAGGCTCCTTTCCTCTTTTTAGTTTATATTAACGATTTACCCCAATTATTTCAAAATCAACCGAAGATGGTGTCATTTGCTGATGACACATCTTTGATATTTAAAATAGATCGGCGGTCACGAAATCTTGATGACGTGAATAACTCCATTTATCAGGTCCAAAATTGGTTCACGGCAAACAATTTGGTACTAAATGAAAAAAAAAAAAACAAATGTATTAGTTTCACATTGACAAATTGCAATGTGGTCCTCACATAACACCTCTTGCGGGTAGGCTAAGCTCAGCCGCTTATGCTGTTAGAAAGATAAGACAGTTAACTGATGTAGAAACCACGCGTTTGATCTATTTTAGTTACTTTCACAGCATAATGTCATACGGTATTTTACTATGGGGTTGAGCGGCTGACATTGAATCTATATTTATATTGCAAAAGAGATCTGTCAGAGCCATATATAACTTAAGTCACCGTGAATCTCTTTGGGAACTGTTTAAAAATATTAATATTATGACAGTTTCTTGCCAATTCATTTATGAAAATATTATGAACGTAAGAAAAATATACATCTCTTTAGTAAAGTCAGAGATAGACACAATTGTAATACCAGAAATAAAGATAAGTTAGATCATCCTTCTTACAGACTAGCTAAAGTACAATCATCTTTCATGGGGTACTGTGTTAAATTCTATAACAAAATACCTTGTGATTTATTAAAACTAAATGAAAGTAAATTTAAAACTTTAGTTAAAAGCAGTCTTTGTAAACAAGCATGATTATATTCAAGATTATATTCAAGATGATTAAATTCAAGATAAGAATGCTTGGAAACATGCTGGTCCTGCTCCATAGGGCAATCTTTGGTGTAGACAAAATCAAATTTTTCGTTCGTTCGTTCGTTTTTTTTTTTTTGTAATTGTGTTTGTAATATTTGTAAGTATGTGAGAACCATGTTCCTACTTAGCAAATTAATAAATTTTCCTGTTAATGCTTTTTAATACTTTATACCTGTACGTAGTATAGTGTGTAGAGCTATTCTGGGTGCATCTTCCTCACATATATTAATGTATGTACTTATGTAAATATTGTAAAACACCTATTTTTTTGTTGTTAAAGTGTATTTACGGATTTTCTTGTGCGTTCTTCTCCATAACAATCTACTTGCCGAATGCACGGTAGAATCATTTTTTATTACTTTTAAATTTTAATTTTAATTTATGTGACGTTCAAAAGTGCTGTTTATTGGCCTAGCTGAATAAATATATTTGACTTTGACTTGACTAGTAGCTATTGAAACAGTAAAACTAAACAATAAAAAGAAGCAAAGCGAACGTGCGATCGTGTGATTGCGAGTGTGTGTGTGATTGTGTGTGTGTGGGTGTGTGTGTGTGTGTATATGTATGTGAGATGGTGAGTGGACGCATGCGTGAGCGTGTGGGTATCTATATGTAATCTTGTTGATACTTAATTTTTAAATAATACGCGTCTTTTATGGTACTGATAAAATTAACTTTTCAGTGTCGTCACAACTTAATGACTGAAGCCATGGTCCTAAAATTTGTTTCACTTTATATAACGTGCGGTTATAAATTGAGATAGATTTACTAACCCGGTTGTAGATCTTTAAACTTAACGCACAAAAGTATCTGGACGCGAGTGCAGTGCAACATTTGGTAACTTTGCCGACTGGAAAACCAGTGCGTCTTTTTATGGCATCTAAGCTTATTGGTTACATGTGTCTACGTAGGACAGTACGGAGCATATATAATTGTTTTTTGAAGGACATCACTTTAAGATTTATAATTAAGAAAATAGTTATACTGTTCCAGCAATAGCGATTATCAAAGTCCAAAAAGTTAAGCTACCGTTGTCCTTTGGGTAGTGGGTGCCAATCTAATACATTTTAGACTTCTTTTCAAACGCTGACGCTGATAGAATGGCACTTTGTTTTGGCCTTCGAGGTTTTTTATCTAAAGGGTTTCAATATTCTTTCGCCATCTACCAGTGAGGTATGGACATAGTAAATTCATGTATATAGTAAAAAGATCCTCCTGTATTTTGTTCATTACTAAAACTAAAAACTATACAAAAACCTACCAAAACTTCGTTTGTCACCGCTCTGGCAGCACCTCATAATATTTAATGTATATAATTATACCTAGTACTTGTTTTTCTCTTTTCAATTAATTTTTTTTTAGCAGTCGGAGTTTTAGATTTTATAATAATTTGTTTTATTGTAAAAGGCAGGCTTCTAAATCTTTCTGTCTTTATAAAAAATAGGCTTTTTAGTTTTCTGTTTTTGTTCAAAGCAACTTTCTAAAGAGTCCTGTTTTTATAAAAGGCAGCTTTCTCAAGAGTCCTGTTTTTGTAAAAGGCAGCTTTCTATAGAGTCCTGTTTTTGTAAATGGCAGCTTTCTTAAGAGTCCTGTTTTTGTAAAAGGCAGCTTTATTAAGAGTCCTGTTTTTGTAAAAGGCAGCTTTCTATAGAGTCCTGTTTTTGTAAAAGGCAGCTTTCTTAAGAGTCCTGTTTTTGTAAAAGGCAGCTTTCTTAAGAGTCCTGTTTTTGTAAAAGGCAGCTTTCTTAAGAGTCCTGTTTTTGTAAAAGGCAGCTTTCTTAAGACTCCTGTTTTTGTAAAAGGCAGCTTTCTTAAGAGTCCTGTTTTTGTAAAAGGCAGCCTTCTAAAGTGTCCTGTTTTTGTAGAAGATAAAACTCCTCCCTTTTTGGAAAGCCCTTTTGATTTGATATCACTTACACAAACACGGTTTTCCCATATTCCACAATCTTGACATCGACATGTAAAATCCAGTAGTTACTAAGATCAGCTCTTCAGTATATGATATATCGACATTTTGACGTCATAATATGCATTAATTATAATTACGTAATTTATACATATACACAGAAACAGGATAACAAATCTCCCCTTTTTGTAAAAGACCGCCTTATAAAGTGTCCTGGTTTTGTAAAATACAGGTTTCTAAAGTGTCCTGTATTTGTGAAAGATAGCCTTCTCAAGCATCATTTAAAAAAAAATACAAGCAACAAAAATGCATCACCTTCTTTTTAACCCGACTGCCGAAGGAGGGTGTTAATCAGTCTATGTATGTATATATGTCTGTATGTTTGTTCCTATGTGGCTTTCCAGAGACCAAACGCGTTGGCCGATTTTGATGATTCGTACGTCAATCGATTAATCTTAATCTTACGAGTGTCGCTGGTTACATTCAAATTGTAAAATAGAAAAATGGCGACTCTTGGGCACCATGTAGTGGGGGCCTATTTTTTTCTTTCTTTCTGTTCGTGTGGGGCATCAAAATAAAGAGTTTTAAGAGGCGATTTAAAAAAAAAATAACACTTATGTTTAAATGTACCTAATTCGAAAAAAAATTTGACTAAAAAGTGTTAAATAAAAAAAAAACATTAAAAAAATCAAAAAACCCGACTGCTTAAAATGCGAACAGAGATGTGGTGAGAAATGCGAGAAGAATACATCTGGTTTTGGTCAGACAGCTCGCGGATATGTATCCTCCCACTGCACAGCATGATGTTTTTCTTGTTTGCGTCTTTTTAGTTCGCATTTTGAGCAGTCGGGTTTTTTGTTATTTATAAATATTTTTAAAGGTATGACACTGAAGCATTGTGTTATTTTAAAAGACTGGCTAAAGCTCTACTGCTTTGATTTGACACAAACACCTGTTTACCACATTCCAAAATCTTGTCATCCACATGTAAAACGTAGTAGTTACATCCCCGTACCAAAATCAGCCGTACAGAACATGACACATTGATAGTTTGACGTCATAATATGCCTTAATTACGTGATTTATAGTTCAATTCACATGGTAATGAAACAGTCGTGCAATCATTTATCTGGCGGTATAATTAATTATTGTGTTATATTGTACGTGTAATTATGTTGATTGTTTTACAAAAATACATGAACTGAAATTGCCTTGGCCACCTGCTACGCCCCTTGTTACTCATTTTGTATTATTTACCTGCTAGAATATTCCTTTATTTACTTAAATAGACATTTCAATTACAGTTTCACAAATAAATAACTTTTTCACAAAAAAATAAACCGACTTCAAAAGCAAAATACTAAAAAGTGCAAAATAACTTTCGTTTCGGAAGTCAGTGTTGAAAACTGATAAAAACAAGAGGTACCAACGGCACAAACTTTTTATATATCTCTTTTTAGTTTTAGTAAACCATCACTAAAAATGAGCAATTTCTATAGAAAGTTACCCAAAGGATTGACAAAATACCCATAGTAAATCAATTTACATATTTGTGCTGTTTGTTGCTAAGGAGTTCGGTTGTGTGCCCCATATCTTGAAAACTTCTGAAGCGATTTTAATGAAACTTGCACTATTTCCTATGTTGAAAGAAATCAAACCAACAAAGAAAAAAATATCACGATCCAATAAGTAGTTTCGGAGAAATGCGTGGACAAAAATACATATACTTATGAAATTGGCACACGCGTTTATAAGCCCATATACAGTAACATATTGTGAATATTGTGCAATTCCAACAATATTACATACATACGTGCCGAAATGATTACCTTTTTTTTGAAGTCGGTCAAAAACATAGCTACCAGCTTACCTTCTACACAGTATAAATAAAATATTGTTATTCTTGTTTAACTTCAAAATGTGAATTCTATTTATTGTTAATTGATTAAAAGCATCGCACTCAATGTACGTTTTCGGAAACAAAAATCTGTATTGAAAAGACGGGGTCATATTTCAGGCTACAAATTACCAATTCATGAGATTTTCTGAGAAAACATTATGTAGCTTGTATTTTTACATCTGTCTACTTTAAAGTCAAAGTAACAATGTCACAATTTGTAAAAATAAGAGCATGATTTAATGAGGTATTTTGCGCCACAACAACCGAAGTAAATAAGACCATGTAACATAATTATTACGATGTATTTTTCAACGGATCGCAAAATTGCAGGGACATATTGTAACTGATAGGTGATATTTGAAAAGCTAAATTTTGTTATTGAACGGAAAATTCCAGGAAAATCCAGGAGACATCACGCTCGCTTGAGCTTAAATAAGATGTTCTCGCGAGAACACGACGACGTTTTTGTTGTTTGTCCTAAGTAGGAACGGGTAGCGGGTTACTTCTTATGTAAGACGTTCTCTAATCGGACTCAAGACATACGGCGATGTGCCATCGGTACATGGTGAACATCCCACCCATACGCACTAAACACTTGCTTCGAAAACTGAAGAGTTGTATGGTAAAAGCATTGCTAGACAGTCACCAAAATTCATCGCTATGGTTTTCAAAGCAAAAGTTATTAATAATAATAATAATTTATTTAGCATAAAAGCAAATTACACAAAACAAATGGTCATAAAACTCAGGTGTCCGTGGTAGGTATTGAGAACCCTCTCAACTGTATTACTTGTCACCAGAATTACATCCTCCAGTAATTGTTGTTAGAATGGTTAGGCACAAGGTTCTGGCAGACAGTGACGGAAATATTGGTTTAATTAAATTCATTTATTTAATACTCTACGCTCACAAAAGTACAAAGGTGGACTTATTGCATTAAGCTTTTTCTAATAGTTAACCTTTTAACATCGCTGTCACTCCCAACTTGAACCACAAAAAATACTCTCAGCCACATGAGGGAACCTGTCTGCTCTAAGCAAATGTGACGCGAGCACACTTTGAGAGTAAATTTAAAATTTTACTTTTAAACCAACTAGTTATTGGTGTGTTGAATAATTCAGTGCGTTGTGACGGAGCGCGTACTTTGAGCGATATTACTGTACCATCCGGTTTTTTTATATGCCTTTTTTTTGACGGGGAGCGTACAAGATACACTTTCGTTAGAGAAAGATGAAAGTTTACACTACAACGGTTACAATGTTTTGAAGACAAGTAATATTTTGATTATGCTGCTAGACTTTTCTAAACTTAATTATATAACCTTAGACCATAGATTTATAGTTGGCTTGATTATAACCAGCTTTTTGTTTAATTAACTCAAGTTTTTGGAGTTTTGTTTTAGGACCGATCCATATATATAAGATACAATTTGGTCTTTATTTTCAGTGAAAGTTTTTACCTTATTTTTGTGCAAGCAAAGGCTGTTTCAAGTCTATTTTTTAGTTCAGAAAAGTTTTAAAATGCTACTAGACTATGTTGGAGAAGGATTCTGTAATATTAATAGATTTTAACCAGTAGGTACCTATTTTTGTGTACTATAATTATGTGTGTGACGGAGCTCGTACTAGTGATATGTTTGTGCTATCCGGGGTTTTTGTAGCTTTTTACCATACAAGATAAACTTCCGTCAGGCTGTTTTAACTCTGGTTAAGTAAGCCTAGCAGTCGCCAGATATTGCAAGACTTTTCTCTCGTAAAGTTGAAGATGTATATGAGGTTACATTTTCTAGCAATTTATTTTAGTTTTGATACAGTATTTACTAATATCTTAACAAGCAAAAGTACTGCTAGCCCTTCGCCCAGTTTCGGAACGAAAATTATATTATATATTTTTAATTTATTAATATATCAAAATCGACGTGACAAATTGTCAAACGTGCATTAGACGCTGTGGTTTGTTGAATTAATTTGCAATACCCACTCGCATCACATGAGTAACTTTAAATTTGATAAATTGTTAACATGCAATAAAAAGCAAGCATGGTGAATAATGCTCATACATTCTCAGTATGCGAAGTATAATTTACCATAAAAATTTTGATATTTTGAATTGAAACACCAGACTAAAAAGTAACTAAGGTTAATAGTTACTCTGAACCTTGTGACCTCATAAAGTATGTGTATGTGTGAATATATTTGGCAAACAATTTTGGAATTTTTACGAATATTTTTATTTGTAAGGTGAGGAGGTCTGAAATTTATGAGGGAAGGTAGCAACAATGCAAGTGCTTCCAAGGTGCAGTATCCAGATTTGTTTCGCAACAGCAAAGTAAATAGTTATGTTTCCTAATTATTTAGGTGAAGTAGCTATTTGGATGGAACCCTCGGTGCACTCGCACTTGGCCGATTTTTTACGTCTTATAGCATTCGCTTTAGATAAAGAAACTTTAACAAAAAATCAAACCTACTTCCAAATCAAAACACTACAAAGCGAGAAATATTTTTTTTTGCCAAACTCAGTGTCTTTGATACTATTTTTTTTGTCGTTTTTCGGCAGCGACTTGTGGAAAGAAGAAATCAGGTTAGTTTTTTTGTTAAAAAGTTTTATATTTATCTCTTTTTTAGTTTTGGTACCTCAAATTAACATGAAAATCATTTATAGCCAAATTATATCTCATGACGATTCCAAGAAGCCCAAACACGACTAGGATACATTGTTTTATTTCGGCGTTCCAGTGCCCACCTTCCGTCTTCAACATCGGATATGTTCGATGGTACCATTTTCATCAGTACCTTTTATTTATAAGAATTTGCTTCATCATAGTCGGTTAACTATTCGAGATACCTTATGGCCATGACATAATTATCATTAAAGAGTTCCAGTGATCATCTGTGGTCTTCTTCATCAGTTCCACTTTACGAAATGATACTTTCTGAGTGCAAATTGCATTGTTGATGAAAATACCAAAATCGCTATATGTAGGTGTGCCTATAATTATTTGAGGAGTTCCCTCGATTCCTCCAGGATCCCATCATGAGATCCTGACCTAATGACCATGGGACCACCTGGGAAGCTGGACCAGGACCACCTTTCAAACAAAAGAAGATTTGTTCAAATCATTCTAAGCATATTTGTGTAATCGGGGAACATACAAATAACGAGTCAGACTCGCGCACGAAGGGTTCCGTACCATTTTCGTAAAAAAATCACGTTTGTTGTATGGGAGCCCACCTTAAATATTTATTTTATTTTGTTTTTATTATTTGTTGTTGTAGCGGCAACAGATATACATCACCTGTGAAATTTTCAACTGTCTAGCTATCACGGTTCATGAGATACAGCCTGGTGACAGACAGACAGACAAAAAAGACAGACAGACAGACGGACCGCGGAGTCTCAGTAATAGGGTCCCGTTTTTACCCTTTGGGTCCGGAACCCTAAAAAAGATGCCGACGAATTGAGAACCTCCTCCTTTTTTTGAGGTCGATTAAGTATTTAACAGTATTTAAAAATGTTTAAAATTGTCATAAGAATTTTGGTCGAAAATTTGAAGCTTCAACAACAGATTGGATTTGTTTAATGGTTAGGGACGTTCAGAAGTTTTTTGAAATTACGCGATTAAGTTATCTGTGGTACTTTAAACAAAATGTATGCATACTAAAATAAAATAAACTATTTTACCCTCTATTATTTTACTCTTTGAAGTCACAAAACACATTAATAACAAAATTTAAAGATTTAGAACATTCACAGATAAATAAGAAAGATGATCCGTTATTATCAAGATTCAAATAAAGAATTTGAAAATCGGCATTTCAAAATTCACAAAAATGCTTAGCATATTTTGCATCTATTCTCGTTCATTCGTTCATGACGACATAGCACAGATAGCGTCAGTTCACTGAACGAGCGAGGTGAGTGAACGAATGAACGATTTCGAGCAACTCAGGTGTAAGTATCAGGAAAATTTTAGAGATATAAGCTATTGTATGAGGGCTTTGAAAGCTGCTTTAAATTATTTTGTAGCTTAAGTATCCTATTTTAATCTACAAACCAGGTTCAGTGTACTTTTAAAAGACCAATGATGAAGACAAAGTATTATTTGCAGCTGAAAAAGTCATTAGTTGCCTCTTGAGTAATTTTTCATTATTGGAGTTGTTTAAATATTTTTAATTATCGACAGAGACATTAATCATTGTCCTTAAATAAAGAGTTGTACAATGCATTTATTTGGTAATAAATAGTCTAACTATATAAATAAATTCTATGTTAATGCAATTTATACGAGAGGATAATTCGATTTGAATAATGGCATAATATAATAGTATAGTATATAATAGAATAGTTTAGTAGAGCAGGGTTGCCCAGTGGTAACGGCTGCGACTTACGTGTCGTAGGTCATGGGTTCGAACCCAGGCAGGCGCTTTACTTTATTTATCATTATTATTTCATCACCACTGCACTCAAAACGGTAAAGGAAAACATTGTGAGTCCTAGAACCAATAAATCTAAGACATGTGACACCCACCAACCTGCACTAGGCCCGTGTGGTGGATTATGGATCATTACCTCTCAAAGAGAGAAGGCCTGGAATATTAGTCCTTGGTCAAGTGTTTGCAAGCGCTGCTGCTTTCAAGATGGATGGATGACCGAATTGGGTATGGTATTATTGGTTTTCCCACCTCTAATTTCTTAGTACATAAAAAAAAGTTAAAAAAATTATGATGTACTGAACCCTACCTTCATTTTAAAATGCCTTTTCAACGATACCATATATGTTGGAGTGAGACAAAAAACACGCCCCCTAGAGGGAAAAACACGCCCCCTAGAGGGCGCCATATTCAGTTTAGTGTGACGACAAACATGACGCTTCCAACTACATTTGTCAAATTATGATAAGTAGTTTAGAAGTTATGTGGGAACAGATAAACATAGATACATACATACACACATACCGGTCAAAAACATTACCCTTTGTTTTGCTCCACCGTAGTCGGGTGAAAATGGGGAAAATTTAACGAAAAAGTCAGTTTTATCATTTATTAGATAAGTTATTAAAATATACGTAATACAAACATTATCATTAAATTTGAAGTTCAATAGGAAGTTAAAAAATACTTCTGAACGAAAATATGTAAAAAAGGTGTATTTGGTGGCTTCTCATTCCTTTATTTTCCAATATATTTAAACAAAAAATACAGTATTTATCTACATAACAAGCTCTAAACAACAATACCCCCTCAATGGGATAGGTCAAAATTTTTTTTGCACCTCTCTTTTGCTTTATGGAACACATAAAAACATTTAAAAATTATTGACAATTTGTATGGCATTGGGTTAACAAGATGCTTATTCTGCGAAAATTTTAAGACTGTAGCTCCAAACGTTTGGCTGTAAAACATGTGTGGCAGATGACGGACAGACAGAAAACCGAACCGACAGACAGACATACACGTGAGTGACGGAAATAGGGCTTTATTCGGACAGTTCGGGTACGGATCCCTAAAAAGATGCATTTTAAGGAAAATATTCCGCGAACTTTTTGACTGCCTCTCGTAACGGTCCGGTGTTGCCCCCTTTTACATAGGACCTTAACATATCTGCCAAAATCTAGATACTGTGAGGGGTTAGCACAGAGTTCTCTTAATAATAATCAAAAATTACGTCATGCTTAAACCTCCTTGGTAAAAACCACAGAAAGAGAAGCAAGGCGTCCTCTCTTCACTAAAACGATGCGACAACTCACATCGCGGGTCGGGTTTAATTCAAAAAATTCGGATATGATAAAAAAATTCACTCAGAGTGCTCTAAATAACAGTCAGAAATTACTTTGCTATATTATATTGTATCAACAACATGCCTGCCCTAAGACGCCTTGTACCGAAGCTCGAAGTGACAATCAAAGCTAAAAAAAATTGGATTATTTCCTTGCGTTCCGATTTCAATCACCTTCCAAAATTAAATAGTTATCTGTTGACAGTCTTATAATAGGCAAAGAGGTTGCCTCTAAATAGGTGAGGAGTCCCCACACTACTTTGTATACACCTATGCCTAAAACTTCGGGGAATCCAGATATAACGCCATATTATGTTTTTGGTCCTTATGTTCGTAACAGTTATTTCAAACACACCGATTCCTACTTTTTACTTTCTAAAGTTTATTCCGTTGTGATCCGCTTAGTAGCTAAGCTTTGGTAAAACTAACACCTAGAACAGTTCAACTGTTAGAATCCCCTTTTAATCCCATTTGATGTAACAAAACTTTGTTCTGGCCCAAAATCTAGGCCTTTGTGTTCAGGCTTTAA
Organism: Orthosia gothica; assembly: GCA_949775005.1. Lineage (NCBI taxonomy): Eukaryota > Metazoa > Arthropoda > Insecta > Lepidoptera > Noctuidae > Orthosia > Orthosia gothica. The sequence continues at coordinate 13,293,835 of OX459052.1, forward strand.
ATCTAAACTATTTTATGAGACCAAAATTTTCGACACTGAAATAATTTTTGGATTTAAAATTTGGCGTTTTAGTAAAAGTACAGACAAGTTCATATTTTCCCCCCGCTCCCGCACAACAACCTTAAACGGAGATGAATGCTCGCTGTCTACGCGCCGACAGCTAGCAGGCAACCAGCTGTCCACGCGCTTACACCTAGCAGTCAACTAGCTGTCCCCGCGCCGACCGCTTTCGCCTTACCTTATTCGACAAGCTAGCAACCTGCTTCAAGCGAGCAATCTGCGTGCGTACAGCGCTCCGCGGGCTTATTACGTAAGGAACAGCAAGTAGCAATAATTGTACAATTATTGCGCGATCAATTTAGTGACCTGGCTACTGAGGCCTTTAAGTCAAGTCTTTTTTTTTGACAGTCACTTTTAACAGAAGCTATTTTATCTGTCCGATGATTTATAAAATGTATCGCAGATGTATCATTTGATGAATTAACCAGCTTATGAAACAGCAACACTTCGTGGAGGCTGTTTTTTTACAATAGTCAATTTGATTACTATTTAGCTCCAATATTCCGATAAATTAATATTCGCAGATGTAAAGTATTTGTGTAAAGTAAATATGGCAGTGAAAATTTGATATTTGCATTTTATTTACACGTATGTCAATGTGTAAAATCAATTAAAATTTCTTCGAATTGTCGATTGTTTTAAAAATTGAATCGATAACGCATAAGAACATCACTTAGTAGACTACATTATCTCGTATTTGAGCTATGAAACGTAAAAAAGATTTTTCAAATTTAATTTAGACATTGGCAGAATAGTCGACATCGGTGTTTGCCGTATAAAAAATATAAAATAGAAGATACTTATTGCGGACTTATCACATTCTCATGTGTTTGTAAGTATTTAGTAGTAAACATATAAGCTTCGCTCAGGTAGCCAACACAGGATTTTTTTTATACTGTATGTAAAAAAAAATCTCCACTTTACCGTAATCACTTCTGTTTCAATGATTCAACAAATAGTCCAGCTTCGTAGACATTAGAGACTCAAAACAACACATTTGTCATTTACATTTACAATATTCACTAGGAATTTGTTATTTCAATATTTATTCTTATATTATTATTCTAATTTGCGGATACTTAAAGTAGCCACAAAATAACATACGAAAAAAGCCGCCAAAAACTCAAAAACTTCTGTACCTACTCAGCCATCAGCGAGCGATTGGCAATCGACCAACAACAAGTGAAAAAGTAATCGCAATTTAACAGCCACATTTGCTCGCCGATAGCTGTCGCTCTGCTGTCAAAAACCATACGTAATACGAAATTATCGCGATCACCTTGCGATAAATGCACATTTCAGTCAACAGATTTTTATTGTTAGCAGTGCTGTCGTAAAATTATTATGGTGTGGCTATAGCTCATATATAATGCGGATTCGCGATTGAAGAGCAATTATTTCGCAAAAATAAGCCTTCCAATTTTTTGACGTAAAGCGATAATCGCGCGATGATTGTACAATCTCTGCGCAAATATTGTTAATTGCTGTTTCATACGTAATAAGCCTGCGGATCTCCCGCTTGTAGCGCGTGGTAAGCATGCAGTAAGCGAGACGTCAACTATCGAGTGATACGATGGCGATAAGTTCGCTTACTGCAAGCTGTCTGCTAATTTGTGTTGTAAATGTAAAGTATGTCCACAGAGGAAGCCCTGAAGCTCACATTTCAATGAAACTTATTTTGCCGAGTCGGAACGGTGTCGTATAAGTCGGCTACGTCCTTAATTTTCTAGAAAAAACTTAAGACACTTTAGTTTTGGTAAATTATAACTGCACTTTTGACCCTTGACTGTAACTATATAAATACAGTTGTTTATCCTTATATTCCATTATTCCATACACATATTTTGTTGAAACAAACAAAATATTTGACAAGAACCCTATAGCAGCCCCTGTCTTTGTTGCCCTTTGTGGGTAAATAAATAACATTTTACTCGTTTCCCAGCTAAGTTGTGATCGGTTTTTCAATCCTACCAAATGCAGATTCTTGTTCTTTTTTTTTTCTTGTTAGGATGTAGGCTCTGGTGTCAGAGTTAATTACCCTGGGAACCCCACAGGCCTCTGACTTGGCTATTTCAGACTTACATTAACTATATAAGTCCAGGTTTCCTCACGCTGTTTTCCTTCACCGTTGCCTGTGATGTCCAAGATAAACTTAGAAAGTACATATGTGTTTGCAAAAGTCACATACGTAATTGCCCAGATTTGTACCCGCGACCTCAAGCACGAGAGGCAAGGTCTCAGATACTAGGCCCCCACGACAAAATGCAGCTAAAAACGCTTTCGTGGTGGGGACAACAGAATATGGCAGTTGTGTACTGACCGCCTTAGAGCTAAGACGTCGTAGGATCATTGTCGATCCGTAATATTAGTAAGCAAGATTGTAATTGTGACGATTGTGAGTTGTGACTATCTGAATAAACCCAATGTATCGAATAATTTGTGTGATTTCATTTTAACGATTGTACCCACTGGCCCGCCCACACACGATGTTTTAAGCTAAGAGAATTCATCCTTACTTCCCGATGGTTTGCATCTATCGGCCACCCTTGATGCGACATATATAACATCATTGGCTGGGAACAACAGTTTAACGTGCTTGGTGAGGCAAGTAAGAGTTTCGGTAAATAAAAAACGGAACTAATTTTTTGAGCCGTTATTTAAATATTTGAGATGTTATTATAATCAGTTGAAAAACATATTAAGCAGTTATTTAATTTAATGGCGGTTGATTAATTATTGCGACAGTAAAACATGGACAGTAATAAAAAATCAATTTGTCGGTTATTTTATCATACAATATCAATTCTAAAAATAATTGAGCAGTCCAATAACTGAATGAGCAGTAAAAATTATGGAATGAGCGGTTAAATAAATAGTTCGGCAGATCAGATCAACGAATCAGTCCAAGAGCGAGCAAACCGAGCTCTGGAACTTGGGGCACCCCGACACGGACAGGTAAGGTTCGAACGAGATGACGGGAGCTGAAGTGAGCGAGCAAAGCAAGCGAAGTGAGCTCCCGTCATCTCGTTCGTGTTAGGTTACTTTAGACCCAGCAGATAGAAATAGGAGTCCGTCGAGTTTGTTGCTTAAATTCTAATCGTACTTGCACCTATTCTATGTTAAAACCATTGTTATCATTAAAACAATAAATGACGGTCAACGAATGAGTCCAAGAGCGAGCGAAGCGAGCTCGGGAACTTGGGGCACCCCGACACGGACAGGTTAGGTTCGAACGAGATGACTCATTGTTTATAGAATTGTTTATAATGAGATTTCTTACCGACAAATTCCGATTTAGTAGTAACCGCTCGTTCAATAATTTTTACCGCCAATTTAATTATTTTCCAGTTCAATTATATTTTCACTGATCCATTTTATTATTTTTTATTACTCATTTTTGTTTACTTTACTGCTTAATTTTAACTGCTGAACTAGTTATTAAACGTGCCATTTAATATTTTTAACTTACCAAAACCGCTATTTACAACTGCCTCTTTTAATCAGTGCCTATAAAAAATAGTAACCCATCCACGAACCGACTACGGCAAGCTTTGCATAACTTTGAAAATCGGCCCTTGGGCTGTTATTATTTAGCCATAACCCCCTATGGCCTACTTAACTGCCTTTTAGGAGTAAACAAACCCATCGCAAAAAGAACCTTCTCCACGCACACAAAGTAACAGCAACCCGTTAAAATGATAACTTAAATTAAGCCTGCAGCTTAAGGTATTAAAGTTATAATTATAATAATCATTCCCAGCGAAGTAAACTCGAAAAAAAAATATTTACAACAAGGGCTTAACCCAAGAATTATGTGAGAACATATTACTTAAGACCTGTGTTCATTTGTTACCTATACATGCATTCCAAAACCAACCTTAAGATGTTAAAGATAAGATGCAATTCCCTTGATAAAGTCCTGGTCCTCGACGCAAGTTACATATTATAGAAGGTAATATTACGTTATATTTATGACAGGGTCGGTCGGGTTGGTCCCCTGCCTCATATTCAGTGGTTCTTCGGGAAATTACTTATCTCACCTGGTTGTACAGGATTCTGGTACCGGCTTTAAATCATCATGACTTAGTGGATTAATTTGTGGACTTTTATAGGCGTCTTTTAGTTCACACTTACGTTATTGGTATCCAGCTGAATACTAGTACTTTACATAGACTTTCTGACCTTCAGAAGCCGTAAAGTTTCTAGACAAGCGGCATTCGATGTCAGTGAAGGCGATAGTCGAAATGTCACAATGTAAGGTATTGTTCACGTGATTTTTCGATAACGCTTGTCAATCCCATATAATTTTTCCTCTTTGACAATTGCTATTGCCACGCTTTCGATGATATAATGTCACTTGTCTAGGGCCTCTGGGTTGATAAGATAGGATAGATAGATGGACCATTTCCGCACTAACACTCCAATTTGGTCTGTTCTGCGTGCAGGCCTCCTCTCTGTGCAGGTTTGTGGGTTTCACATGTCTTTAATTTTTTGTTTCTTAGACATGCCGTTTCTCCACGATGTTTTCCTTCACCGTTTTGGGAGCAGTGGTGATGAAATAATTTACACAAAGTAAAGCGCCTACCTGAGTCGCGGCCGTTACCACTGGGCCTTTTCTGCTCTTGGCCTCTGGTAGTACGATACTGATTTGGTAAGATTGATTATCGGGCTTCTGACTAATGACAGCCAAAGATCTACAAATGACTGGCAGTACCAAGGCCACAACTTGATTTCATCTTTTGTTTATAAACGTAACGATCAACCCGCCCCGTCTTCGCATGGTACAATAGAATATACCTTCCTCTTTTATTGTTACCATTGGTGAAAACCGTATTAACATGCGTTGCCTTAGAAGATTTAAGCGAAGAAACATACAGAGGCAGACAGAGACAGAAAGTGACTTTTTTATACTATTTAGAAATTAGAGACAGAGAATATAAAAATAATCATTTTTTGTACTTGTGGCCTTTTATAATGGCCATGCATATGACAGTCCCATCACACCCTAAGTACACACTACTGTAGATTAAATTTGGGTCATGAACTCGCATTATTACCATTAGATTGAGATATAAACGTGCCTACAAGAAGAATCTTAGAATAGGTCAGTATTCCATTCAAACATTGAATAATCAAACTATCGAGTAACGACTTACTAAGATCACTAAGCTGAGTATTTACTAGATCGAATGGAAAACGTTGTTTACACGATTCGAGTCAGTAACTGGCTTGATACTGCCGGCTTACTATCCTGGCTTGCTACCGGGCGTTATGTATTCAGGATTTAAACGTCGTGCCGAAGATCACAGCTGTTGGATAAATTGTTGCAGATTGCAGAAGCTTTGCTTGCTAGCTTACTTTGAAAAGTAAACTAATTTAGATGATTTAGGTATATTTAAATATTTGCAGTAATTTTTATAAATAAGGCCCTTGTTTATTAAGAAATAGTTTTTTCAGAAATAAGTAACGTCAGGATTTGGAAGTATGTGGAACAGGATGGAAAGTACCTACCGCAAAACTCCATTGAAAAAATTGTTGTGTTATGTTCAAATCAAGCTGAAAACTCTGTTGGCGTGATACAGGATTTTGTCTGATGTCGGCCCCCGTCAGAAATGAAGTTCTACACGACACAATAAAAATAGAAAGAAGGAGAAAGCGTGCAGTGTGCGTATATGCTTCTCATAGAAGAGATACAATGAAATAAATGAAAAGACGATATAACGCATAAATATGACCTACCCCAAACTGTGTTAAGAACCTGACCAGAAACATTTGCCATAATAACCTTAGCTTATGAGAATGTAGATAGAGGAATAAGAGGTAAATCTATAATATATATTCTTAGTGACAGTCAGGCTCCAATCAAAGCCAATGGCATCCTACAAAGTGGACTCCAAACTTGTTCTGGATGCTATCCAAACCCTAAACAGGCTTGGAAGCATAACAGAATAAGACTGACGTGGGTCCCAGGGCATAAAGGAATCCTTGGTAACGAAATGGCAAGAGAGGGCTCAAAAAATGATTTTCTGGGTCCAGAACCATGTGTAGACATTTCGACGTGTCTCGAGTAAGACACATTCAGGGAGTTTGCAAACCACAGTCAACAAACACATAGGCTGTCTAATACCTGTCTGGAACACTCCAAGAAATTCCTGGGCTCTACTTTCAAAGCACGAGAATGCATTAGGAATATGAGCCGGGGGTAAAACTGCTACCTGCTTGGGGCCTTCACTGGCCATTTCGGAACTAACGACATGCTTATGAAGATGGGTCTAACTGCAACACCCATGTACAGGTTGTACGGGGAACATATGGAACTCATGGAGCACCTTCTGTGCACATGCGATGCACTGGCTAGTAAGCAAATGAGTCTCTTAGGGGTAGGATATCCAAGGCCAGAAGACTAATATCTCCTAATGTCGTTGTAAAACTCATGAACAAGGTTTTCAACGAGTTTGGGGAGGAGGTTAATCTGAAGGGGACCACAAAAGGTCAAAGTGTCCGAGTTATTTCTCGGCCACTCCAAAAGATAAGAAGATAAGCCGTGTTAAGGAACTACGTTCCAAAAAAGAATCCTTATTTCCGATCTCAATCATACACAACAAGTTAAAGCATACCTGAAAATAAGGTTTATTGCTCGTGTTTTTTTAAAGACAAGCAAATGTAGTTAATAACGCATAATAAAGGAAAACGCTCAATTCGCAAGTAAATTTGTGGCTATGGTGGCATATCAGGTTCAAGCACGGAAGCCTATGAGCAATTTCTGCTTCTACTGAAAGATAACGTTTGCAAATAGTCATTAAACTGGTCTTAATTTCTACCTAAAATAACACCATAGCATATAAGCCTATTACGTTCCCACTGTTGGTGCTCAGGCCTTCTCTTATTAAGACAAAGAGGACCGCAATCCACCACCTAGACTCAGTGCGGGTTGCTCGATGTCACATATATCTTGGAATAATTTATGTATAAAAAAGTGTGTCTACCAAATATTAAAATTAAAAAAAACTTAATTAAAAAAATCAAAAAACCCGACTGCTTCAAAAGCGAACTAAAAAGTCGTAAACCAGGAAAAAACATGCTGTGCAGGCGGAGGATACCTATTCGCGGTCTGGCTGACCAAAATCTGGTGTATCCTCCGCCTGCACAGCATGTTTTTCCCTTGTTTACGACTTTTTAGTTCGCTTTTGAAGCAGTCAGGGTTTTGATTTTTTTAATTAAATTTTTTATTTATAACTTTTTAGTTAGTTTTTTTCGAATTAGATACATTTAAACATATAAGTTTTTTATATTTTTGAAATCACCTCTTAAAACCCTTTATTTTGATACCCCACACGATGGGTTTGGAAGAAAAAAAAATTTGGGCCCCACAATATGGCACCCAAAATCCGCCATTTTTCTATTGTCCAATTTTAATGTAGCCTATGACACTCGCAGGGTTAAGACGAATCGATTGACGTATGAATCATCAAAACGGTCAACGCGTTTGGTCTCTGGAACGCCATATAGGAACAAACATACATACATACATACATACTTACATACATACATACTTACATACATACATAGACTGATAAACACATTACCCTCCTTCGGCAGTCGGGTAAAAATTCACTGCAGCAGACAGCCTATATAACCAACCAATTAGATTATAAACTGTATTTCTACCAATATTAGCTTTGCATAACTGTTTTCTAACTGACTAAAGTCTAACACAACTGACAAACCTACATTTAATAATCACTGAGTGAGCATACCTGAAAGGAAGCTATTATGTGCCGGAGAGTTTAGTGAAGCTCTGAAAAGGATTTTCGTCGGAACCTCATGTTTACAGAGAGTAACTTTACAAAATGCCTAACGAGCCCTTTTTAAAGAATCCACCGGCAGTTTTAACCTGTGAATTTTTGTGAAGGATAAAAGGTCCTGGATTATGCTAAGCTAGAATAAATGTAGCAAGGTATGTAATGTACATCCCACTTTGATTATTATGAGTGATGATAATGAAGGTAGATATAGTTTTATCTTGTTATTCATAGTAGTTAAGTTGGCCCAGTGGTAGCGACTGCGACTTACAAGTTGTAGGCACTTTACTTTGTGAAAATTATTTCATCACCACTGCTCTCAAAACGGTGAAGAAAAACATCGTAAGGAAACTGGCATGTCTTAGAACCAAAAAATCGAAGAAAAGTGACATCCACCAACCCGCACTGGCCCCGCGTGGTGGATTACAGCCCATTCCCTCTCATCCCTCTCATGGAGAGGAAGCCTGTATCCCAGCAGTGGGAACATTAATTTATTATTATTTATATACTCATTAATTATTATAACACCTTTACAGAAACTTCTAAAGAGATGTTATAACATACATATAAAACATTAAAATACAATACATCAATCTTTACAAAAAGACATTCCAATACATTTATCATTATTTAAATGACCAGACCTTTTTCAATTAAATTTTGCGCTACTTTGACGAATCTCGGCAGGTTTTGGCAAAATATATTGTCCGATAACGTTACAGCATTTATCAAACGTATAACTGGCGATGATGATGAAGTCCTCATTTTTAACCCCTGACGGAAAAAGAAGGGTGTTATAAGTTTGGCGTGTGTATTTGTGTATCTGTCGGTGGCATCATAACTCCTAAACGGATGAACCGATTTTAATTTAGGTTTTTTTGTTTGTAAGTTAACTTTATCTATAATGTTTTATATGCAAACATATTTTCGTTGCCTGGATGGTTCGTGGATAAAATTGAAAGAGAGCTACCGCAGCCCTGGCACAAGCAACTGAAGGAACACGGGTGGGTTACGTCTGACACGCCCTCCCGCTTCACCTAGAGCGGGAAAAGTCATTGGATGATTTTCCATCCAAGAAAAGAAGCTATATGTGTAAATAAAATCGATTCAGCCGTTCAAACGTAATGGGCGTTTTACTGTTTCAATCGAGGTATCTTCGCAAGATATTGTGTCATAATTACTTGTTCGATAGATTACTATCGATCGAAGCGTGTCTGTACTACTATACATTCTGTAGTTTAAATAGCGAAAAATAAAAATATTTCGGAGGTTTTTAAATTTTACTTGATTCCTCTGATAGAAAACAACTTATAAATTATATATATATAATAGTCTTATTGTTTTCAGGATCTATACAAGAAGCAATCTATCAAAAAATGCGTCGCAATAGCGAAAACTTTCAATTAAACCAATTATTACAAAATCAAAAAACCCGTCTGCAAAAAAATAATTAACTGAAAGGTAATAAAAAGTAGAAGTAGTAAAAAACTAGGTATAATTTATCCTTTTTTTCGTCTACGACTCCGTTTTTGGTTTTACATTAATTTGTATTAATTCAGTCAGACAAATAAGTTATTAGTAAAAGATTATTTATTGTTCAAAGTTATTCTTATCTTGAATTTATGGCAAAATAGTAACATAAAAGTGTTATAATATATATATATATATACATATATTTGGAATGGTATATTTAGTAACTTTCATTTGATACCCATGTTGTTACTAAAACGAAAAAAAAAATTGTATCATTCCTTTTTGTTGAGTGGGGGCGCCATATTTAAAAATTATAAAGCCGATGTCACTCAAACAATTGAGACAAATACAACGATACCTCATATGTCATAATCCGAAAAGCCGTTTGGACTGTAGAGCGAGCTACAGAAATGCGCATAACATACATACATACATACACCAACACTCGGGTATAAAGTTAAGAATGTCATCAAATAACACTTTATTTAGTGCTAAGATAAATCAGATAAATCTAATAACGCTTTATTTAGAGCGATGTGAAAGAATCATAGTCCCTGTCTTAATAGGCCATTAGGATGGGTAAAAACTGGAAAAAACAGTAGCTGCCGATAATACTGATGATCAAAAGCAAATAGAGGAGCATACAAGGTATAAACTATACAAGATTTAGAACATTACATACATACATTGTCAAAACATTACCCGTCAACAAATTATGTACTTTAGGCACGGACGCAGCTACTTATACTAAAAGATCACGACTCTGGAAGGCACGCCATTTTATCATCATCATCAGCCTTTTGAAGTTCCCACTGCTGGGACGCAGCCCTCCAGTCTGTTAGAGTGGGAATGAGCCTTAATCCACCACTCGGGCCCATTCCACCGTCTTATAGCTAGGATGTCACTATATATCATATGGCCGATTTTAAGATTTTAATACCTCCATAATCGGTAAAAATTCTCTATCGATCTCTCTAAGCAGTATTTTTCTACTGTCAATAGTTTCCGTATAAAAATAAACAGCCAGTTTCCTCACGACGTTTTCCTTCACCGTTCTTAGAGCAGCCTGCGGTGATGAAATAATTTACCCAAATTAAAGGCCCGGGTTTGAACCCACGACACGTAAGTCAGGGCCGTTACCATTGGGCCACTATTGCTCGCACGCCACTTACATACCACAATTATACTCCAATATAATAAAGAATCTTTTCTACAAGCCTTACAGAACATGCCTCTCCAGAAACTTGAAAGCTCTTTCAGAAGTCTAATCTCACAAAATTGTATAACAAATGCCACAATGTAACGCACCAAGTCTCTTTTGTCAAGTAGATAAGTCGTTCCTTAATGTAATCCCGGTTTATTTAACTTTCTAATATATTACAAAGTTTTTGGTCCTAAGTTACGCAAAAGATACCACGATGCATATTGGGGGATCTTAAATTTGTCAGTGTTTTGTTTAATAAGATTTTCTTGTTCGATGTTCAGTTGAGAGTGTATTGTTGTTGTAATTTTGTTAATAATCCCTTGTATTTGTTTCTGTAAAAGACTGAACTACGGTAGAACTTAAGATTTGCCAGTAATACATAAAATAATAAGTTAGTTCTACTTAGTAAAATACTCACTTAGACCGAAGAATAGCCAAACTTAAGGGGTGTTGGGCGGGTACATTGCTCGCAGAACCCTTGGTCGATGAAGCCGAAGAGTTCTGGAGTGGCGACCGCGAACCAATAGACGTTGCGTTGGAAGGCCTCCTGCTAGGTGGCCAATGACCTGGTGAAAGTTGCGGGCATCCGCTGGATACGAGACGCATAGGACCGGTCAATGTGGGGACATGGTGACATGGGGAAGGCCTATGTCCAGCAGTGGACGTCTTTCGGCTGAAATGATGATGATGACTAGTTAAGTACCGTAATTAGTGATTATCACAGAAAATTTCCGACGGCTTTTATAGGAAAAAGTTTAGGAAACCCGTAGTTCGAGCTTTTACAGTCAGATATACATGTAAGAGCGGGCGTACTCAGGATTCTCAAATGATAACGATCAGACATCTTGTATACACTTTTTATTACTCACACCAACAGTAAGTCTCACAACTTAATTTTATAATGATATGTGCACAGTTCAATACAATTCAATACTGAGTTCTTTCGACTAGAACCAGCCTATTTATACGTTTAAACAAATGACAAGACGTCACACAGCAACAACATCCGGTGACATTCGTTTATCAATTAATTATAGATTTAGGTTTGTAAAAATACAGTAATTGTGTACATTATTTGTTTAGTAATTAATAATACTTTTTACAAATATTTTGAACGAATATAGTTACCAATTATTTTATTGAAATAAACTAACAGTCGGTGAATCTACCTTCCATTTTTGACTTTAAAATATTACTCAAATAAAAACAAATCTTTACAATAACAATACATAATTCGTGTTTCCGTTATGCCATCTGCCTTTTTGACGTTTTGATTTCGTCTCTGCTGCTAGTTTCATTTACCAGCGCTATCACGGCCATACTGACGAGCGGGCCTTGCTAGGCCCAGCGAATCTCTGAAAATCATAAAAAAAAATTAAAATATGCAAAAACCTTTTAGACCAGACTCAGAGGCAACATTATTGCTTGTTCTGGTGAAACTGTCAAACTCAGAGATCGCAGATCGTGGCTTGTCCATTAAGGTTCAGAGGCCCATCTTTGACTTGTTTTGACTTAAATTTTATTGAATCACCCAACTTAAACCATAGCCATGACCAAGGCCTTTTTACACATCCATTTTGCTAACTCAAATCAAATTCAGAGGTCTCAGATCGTAGCTTGATCATAAAGATTCAGAGGCTAGTCTTACGACTTGTTTTGACTGAGTTTTATTTAACTATCAAACTCAGAGGTCGCAGATCGTTGCTTGATCATAAAGATTCAGAGGCCCCGTCTTTGACTTGTTTTGACAGAATTTTATTTAACCAACTAATTCTGAAACTCAGAGGTCGTAGTTCGTTGCTTGATCATAAAGATTCAGAGGCCAGTCTTTGACTTGTTTCGACTAAATTTTATTTAACCAAACAAAACATTCTTTTTTTTATCCATAAGTTAAGCTTTTCAATTCTGAATAATGTTATAAAAGTTTTAACCCTTTTTTTTTCATTATTATTTATTCTTGCTATCACGGTCTAGTCGTTCAAAGTTCATTGAGTGACCAAAGTCTTTTTCTAAAACCAAAACCTTTTTTATTATAATTTTTTTTTTTTTTTTTTGCTTCCGTTTCGGCCATTCTATGCTTAGGGTCTAAACGAATATGGTATTTTCAATTGCAGGGGAGGGGCTATATTACCTAGTTAATCAAAAGGGCCATTCAGTAGCCTTAGATTTCGTATATTTTAATGCCAATTACAATTCACCTATTTTATTAACCCAAACCCATTCAGTTTGACTGTTAGCTCTAGATGTACCGCAAGTAATAGCATGATGTACGAAGAAAAAGAAAATAATAATGGCTGTAATCTGTGCCATTGTAGCGGATTCCCCATTTGTAATAATTCTACATGAGGTACCAAAAGATTAATTGAAAAGTTATACTTATTCAATGATCATCAATAGGGTGAAGTTCGGAACGCAAAAGCTTCTAATCTTCGTGATTACAAAGTCCAAGTACCACTGATAGTCACTAATGTCACATTAAATGAAACAAAAGAAAAAGACACCAGGTATCTTATTCACGACCTTTAGCCATCACATAGCTCTCTTCTCAATTGCTCTACTCGCACATCCCTACGATGTCGAGTCAACTCAACTCTCTGAACTCAGAACCTGTTCACACAGAGATTTAGTCTGTCCTATGTTACGTCTATTCATCATCTACAATCTCAATTGGTACTTCAGCTTTGTATATCTTACTAACACAATCTACGCATAGTAATAAAAATTAGAAAACCAAAATTATTTCAATTTTCGTAACGAAGGCTTGTCGATTCGAACGTCATCAACATTAACATGGTGACCTCACCTCTCGCGTGACTATGCGAGTTTACTTTATTTTAACCTCATAACTCTACAGGAATCCTCTGTAAGGTTCCTTACACAAACGTGTTTATTTTAAACCAACTTACAGGACCACAGTTGCTACAAAGACCTCCAGTTGCCACACTGGCCTACAGTTGCCATAAAGGCCTCCAGTTGGCACACTGGCGTTTAGTTGCCACACAGGCCAACAGTTGCCATAAAGGCCAACAGTTGCCACACAGGCCAACGCACAACGCTCGGCTACTCCTGACCAAACTAGATCATTGGGTTCGTGACAATAGGGAAATTTTAGAACTTTGATCTTTAACTAAATCATTACCCTGGGCCATGTACCACCAGTCGCTCAAATCAAACTTTAAAACTTCTTCTGCAGCGTAAACTGCCAAGCTTACAGAAACCCTCGAGTAAAACCTCTAACGCCACGGCTCTGTAGCCGAACAGCAATTATATTGCTCTCACACAACGGTCTCTCAAGACCCCGACCTCCGCCAGAATCCACTGGTACGGTCAAACATAATACGGCTGATAGACTCAATTACTCGACATTTTGAGCTTGCTCATCATCATTAAAATCCTTTTAACATCAACATCGACTGGTACATGACCCGCTGGTATCTTCCTTAACCTACCGTGTCCATACTTGTAGGTTTAAGCGTATCTATTTAAAGCTTTCGGTGTATAACGATCACTATCCTGTCATAATCACTTATCGCGGACTTAATACCGGGCCTCTTCAGTTTTCGTACTAAAGTTTCCCACACAACACTATTCATTAGAAAAAGGTCCTACGATCAACAAGTTAAACTAAACAAAGTAAAGGCAATGCATACTCAACTCATAAACCCACTTTAAAAAAACCCATCGCCACATGGTACGCATGAGGTGCGGTCCAGAATTAGTCTTATGAGTAGACATGTTAATCAGATTCGGTTTCACTACCACAGTCATCAACTATGACGTCTAATTCTCAAAGAACTTGGCGATCGGGTATCCTTCCAACATGATTCGCGTTTTCTACTTAAAGATTTTGGAACATACTGATGGCTTATAAAAGGGAAACAACTAACCCTGATACTATTAAGGAGCTTCACGAATTAACTCTGATCAATATCATAAATATCAGATTATCAACAGTAACCCTTTACTGTCGGTCACTAACTCAGTTTTCATGTAAGAAAAACAATCGCGTGATCTACTGTTATCATAATATTACTTTGAAAGTAAGCAAGTGAATTCAGATCTGAAGACGGTGGTTGTACATCGTTACGCAACAAGATCCGTCCTGAATACACGCAAATGACCAGTACCGTTACTAACTCGATACAATTTCGATAGCCCAACGACATTACTAACTCGCTTTGCCACTGAAAACGACTAGTTATTCAGTAATTTTGGATATTTCATCTCCTTCTTATGGGATATCTCATCCTAAAGTTCGTACTGAACCAAATGTTGAAACTAGGAAAGTACTAACAACCCAATAGGTAACTTATTAGCTACTTGCTTTTTACCAGGTGTGTCTTAATTACCTAGTGATAGTGCTAGGTATAACCACTACCAACCAATTCAGTGTTCCAACATGAACACTTAAAACTCGAAATAGCATCTCATCACTAGAGAATATTCGACTTCACTATCAAAATAAAATGGAAGCGACTCACCGAGTATTCCATTCCAAACTTGCGCACGTTCGTACCGTTCGGCTAAGACCAGCGAACTGCTTGCATGCTGTTCTTCTTAACCTCTCAGATGTTGACACGTCAACCTTCGCGCTCAGCATCTGAATCGCTAGCCTTCAGCAGAAGCTTCAGGCTGTGACACAATATGGTATCTGAAACATGAAAAATATTACGAGAGTATAATGTTCACACGGTTATCTTAACCATACACAGCTTTGATGGAAATTAACCTGTGCACCGGTGTAGTAACCTAAACCAATCAATCTGCCTATCTGACCTCCACAACTCAGTAACTGGGTAACACAGTACCCTTTGGCAAGACTGGTGTCAGATCTCAAGCTTCGGACTACCCGTAAAGACTGTCAAAGATCTTCAAATGACAGCCGGGACCAACGGCTTAACGTGCTTTCCGAGGCACGAAGGAAACTCGGTATGTTGAAATGGTCACACATCCACGGACCGACATCGTCAAGCGTTGCTTAACTTAAGTTATTATTTAGCCACGAGCTCCTCTATTAAGGGATATGAAAATAATGGGCATAACCGAAAGTTTTATTTGTATGTGTATCATATTTAGTGGCATCTAATGAAGTATTTTGATATCCAAAGTCAAAGTTTCGCGCAAATCATGTTTGTTTTGTGTTCTTGATGCTTGACCCGAGGGGTTCAGCTTGGTAAAACTATGATTTTATGCCACTGGAGCATTAGGAAAAATACTTGAAAGTAAACTTTATGACTTGGTACCATATTCAAAAAGAGATTTAGCTTGATTTGAAGTCTATTCAATACACACACAATTCCAATACACAATATAATATCTAGTTTAGCTACTTAATATTGTGCTACGAGTGCAAAAGACTACCAATTGCTTGGCGCGTCTTAGCAAGCATGAAAATCCCTTCATCCTAGCAATAGACTGAACTACCTCGCACGGTGGATAGACAGGTAACTTGTTCACTCAATTGTTATTTTATGCTGGTCAAGATCATAATTAGGTAAATAAATTTTACTTAGCTTGTGGGTATTGGTGTTTTGTTTTTGAAAAACATCCTTTTCTGCAACTTGATCTGGCAACGAAGTAAATTCAGCTCATCCGAATGTCCTGGTCAAGTGGTCGGTAGGCTAGGCAAGGCGACTGTGTTGATGGGTCCAGTTGAGGCTCGGGTTGATCCCTTTCTTCTGATGTAAGAGCGGGCGTACTCAGGATTCTCAAATGATAACGATCAGACATCTTACAACACTTTTTATTACTCACACCAACAGTAAGTCTCACAACTTAATTTTATAATGATATGTGCACAGTTCAATACAATTCAATACTGAGTTCTTTCGACTAGAACCAGCCTATTTATACGTTTAAACAAATGACAAGACGTCACACAGCAACAACATCCGGTGACATTCGTTTATCAATTAATTATAGATTTAGGTTTGTAAAAATACAGTAATTGTGTACATTATTTGTTTAGTAATTAATAATACTTTTTACAAATATTTTGAACGAATATAGTTACCAATTATTTTATTGAAATAAACTAACAGTCGGTGAATCTACCTTCCATTTTTGACTTTAAAATATTACTCAAATAAAAACAAATCTTTACAATAACAATACATAATTCGTGTTTCCGTTAAGCCATCTGCCTTTTTGACGTTTTGATTTCGTCTCTGCTGCTAGTTTCATTTACCAGCGCTATCATACATAGAGACTTCTTCGGAAGGATGACAAACAGTGCTTTGAAGGCTTATCGTACACCCAGACGTTGGGCTATGTGGAGCTCTGACGTAGGCAGTAGCTCCATATACAATATTGGGATTCAGATATATTTATACGTATACTATCTAGATAGAATATTCATTATTATACATTAAAATAGTTACACAACTCTTTAACAAAATAATAATTATATGGCGCTCTTACAGCTTACAAATATATATCTATCAGACAACCTTTCGATGGACTGAAAAAACTTAAAACAAAAACGCTGTATTAGGTTTGACTAGCAGCCCAACCCAAAATAGTTGGAAAAGACCAATTTAGAGCCGTAATTACCGTAACAATTAAAAAGTCATTGTGTATCGCGTGGATCCAAGTTGCGCGGGTTAAATTAGATCTTACACTTAAAATCATCTTTTTAAGACCAACAAAATGTCATCAAATCCATTTCTAGTATCATGCAGCACTCTTAGACCACTTTAACACAGTAAAATTTCCAAAATCAAATTATGACGGTCTCGTAAAATAGGATCAGCGTCGAAATAAAAATCTTAAAAGATCAAAGTCAATCTAACTTTTTCTTTTTATCTGAAAGGTCACGGAATTATAAGATGGCGCCGGTGTCCATAGCAACGTCACTGAACATCGTAAAAAAAGACAAATGCGACAATCAGAGTGACACATGGGTATTTGTGGTGTAATCCGTTTTGGGTCCTGGGAATATCTTATTGGTTGTTTGAACAAGGATGTAGAGAATGAACTGTGTGAGCAATACTCTCACAAAATTGATCACTCCGTAGAAAGTCTGTCCGTGTTTTTGTTGGTTTTATGACGGTTGTAGTAAATAAAACTATTTCAAAATATGCTTTTTTGTATTCCTCTCAGGAAACCCTTTCATTTGATAACCCCATATTATTTTGGAGGCGCATAAAATAAAATGTCTGCCATCTTTGGAAGTCCGCCATATTGGATATTGAATAGGTGTTTGTCCGTCAGGTAGATTAATAAAAAATATTGTATACGTATTTGTTCTTTTGACACGTAATCATAAAGTGACGGCGATTTATGATATAATGCGTTGCAATATCGTGTGACGTCACGCCGCTAGTACACTTTATAGTAACGTCACAAGCCCCCCCTCTTGAACTTTGATGCGCTTTAAGTTTGTAATTTTTTTTTGATTTGGTAAAGCAAAAAATATGCTTAAGTTTTTAAACTGTCATGGTCTCTAACACTAACATTAACATTCGAGTTTCGTGTGTCGGGAACAGAATCGAGTTGTGAGTGACAGTGGTAGCGGTAACGAGTGCAAAAAACGAACAAGAAAGAGGGTAGACCGATTTGTCACCTCATAAACACCCACCCACAAGAACTTCAGTTTATCCGTGATCATGGTGCGTGCAACAGCACCAAAATACCGGAAACTTGCAACAAACAGTAAACTTGATAAATATCCCGCTTCGAATGATAGTGTTCGTCAAAAAACACATGTCCAATATTATTTGATAATCTCACTGACAGACTAAATATAATTATCATTTTACTACCCAGGAAACATCCATATTATGTAACCATGGATTGTCATCCAAACCAAATGTTTATGAAAATTACAGCTCAGTCGGTTGGGGATAACCGCTTTAAAAATAAGTTGCAAGCGTACTAACTAACAAAGCAAGTAGATGCTTAGAAAAAGACAACAACTGATCGCACGACCGTGTTGTCTCTGTCACACTTTTCTCACCGTATCCACTTGATAGCCAGAAAATGCGTGCTTCATCTAGTTCTCTATGTCCATGTTTTATAGGCTCTTTCGAACAAGGTCAATGTTAAGGAAAATATATTTGCAACCTGATTGAAGCCTGATTCTTGGTTTACGGACCTCCTTTGTGACTAGATTGGTTGGCTGATGGATGCGTGGCGTAGATCACTGGTTGTTAGTTTGAACGTGTGTGTTTGACTTTTATGCTCTTAGTAAATCACGGCAAATTACCTGAAACAGGTGTTTTGAACCGCGGTGTACCAAATAAGTACCAATATTGGACATATTGTCGTGGTCGAAATATGCTGAATGCCCTTCCTGCCAATGTGATGTGTTTGCGGACGAATGGAGAAAATAATGCGTTCATGTTTGGTGTTCTATCAGATGAAATATGAGGGGTTTCCACTTTTCCACATTAGCTTGTTATGTTTTTCCTGTTTCCATTTGTCGATAAATGTAATTATTGGTGTTCTTCTTTTTCGTGTGAGGATGTGCCGAATTAATTAATCCGCCTCTGGGAACCCCACAGGTCACTGGCTAGACTACTCGTATTTCACATTTACATTAACTCCAGGTTTCCTCAAGATGTTTTCCTTCACCATTGCCTGTGATGTCCAAGATAAACTTAGGAAGTACATATGCATTTGAAAAATTCACATTGTAATTTGCCCAGATTTGAACCCACGATCTCAGGCACAAGAGGCGAGGTCTTAGCCACTGGGCCACCACGATATATATACAGATTGCGTTTGTTACGTGGGCGTAAATGGCCTAAATTCGAAACTATGTGGAATAGCAGCAAACTCTCAAATGAATCACGTGGCCGATTTTGATGAAAACTAAAACAGCATCATTGGATTTTTGAAAAATCATTATTCCTAACCAGGAATCGAAACTGTTCATTTTGAAAAAAATAAAACGCATGCTGTATTATTACACCATGTCATAGAGTCGCTAGTAAGGATCAAATTCTGGGTAGTAATAGCATATAGCAAAATTAAGGAGCTCTTTTTAACAAAATACTTATTTTTCCTACGTTAAATACCTCCTATTAAACGTTAAGTGATGAAAAGATGGCCATTATTTTCAAAAAATAGCCGAATTCGACAACTCAAGCATTGTACTACATTCAGCATTACAATAATTATGATTCCGTCTAGAATATTCTCAAAAGACTTTTTCATGTCAGTAATTGCATGATACGAGTCTTCGTAAATTTCATACCTTATTCCTGGCTGGGAGGAGCTCGTGGCTAAATAATAACAGCCGCACTGGTCGATCTTCAAGGTAAAGCAACGCTTGCCGAGGTCGGTCCGTGGATGGGTGACCATTTTCAACATACCGAGTTTCCTCCGTGCCTCGGAAAGCACGTTAAGCCGTTGGTCCCGGCTGTCATTTGAAGATCTTTGACAGTCGTTACAGGTAGACAGAAGCTTGAGATCTGACACCAGTCTAGCCAAGGGGTATCGTGTTACCCAGTTACTGGGTTTTGGAGGTCAGATAGAGTCGCTCCATGTAAAACAATGGTACTCAGCTGAATCCGGTAAGACTGGAAGCCGACCCCAACATAGTTGGGAAAAGGCTAGGCGGATTGATTGATTCCTGGCTGGGAATATTGATATTTCAAAAATCCAAAGATGCAGTTTTAGTTTGCTTCAAAATGGACAAAAAAAAAACATGACAACTCTGAATGTTTTCCGCTATTCCTCATAGTTTCGGATTCGGGCATCCAAGCCGACATAAAAAACTCATCTTGTATATATTGGTGTTGTGCCGATATAATTAGCTTGAAGCAAGAACATTGCTTGAAAAACAATTGTTAGGAAAAATAAGAAACGCCAAGACTTTTTCTGAACTTTGTGAACATACTCAAATATTTTTCTAATTCACGTCCAATACCAACCCATACCTAAGTAGCTAAGTCAAAGAAAATCGTTTAAACGAAGTTCTCCATAAAACGGTGAAGCTTGAGTTCCGAATTGTGAAAACTTTGGAAGATGTTTAATATTTTACATTTAATAAGACGTGACTAACGCGAATTCGGTAATGTTCTTAATTTTCATGAATATGGTGTTATTTATTGGGGTAACGTGAGTTCATTGCTTAACTTGAAAAGGGCCTCCCACATGGTAGAGCAGTGAACTGGTGAACGCCACAGAAAACCGCTATATGCAAGACGCAAATTACAATTCCATGTAGCGACGATTGGGGTAGATATTATGTTCAGTAGTGGACGTATTTTGCCTGAAACGATTATGATAAACATTGGACGACTGCCAAAGGTATGCCAGATTCCCCCCGGATGGTTCCCGCTTTGTCGAGGCGGTGGGGCTCAGTAGCCGTGGCTTGATCATCCACGGTGAAGCGAAGAGGAACCTGTGCAGGAGCCGCTCATCAGGACTTTTGACGTCACCGTGCCGCTTGGTACCACAGGCGACATCGCAACTGAGGCAGGCCACGATGTCTTATGGAGCTTCCCAGGGACTCCCATACTATATCGTGGTTGAGGGTTGAAGGCCGCAGCGGGAGATGAGTATTGCGGTGCGCCGCTCTTCCTACCTTTCGCTGCCTTTATGGGATTAACACCGTATGATGGCGGACGCGGTGGGTCACAGGGGAGGTCCCTAACCCCTGCGGCCGAAAAGTGGTAGAAAGAAGAAAAAATATTTATTTGTGACCTGCACAAGAGACACGAGACATAAGCATAAAATTAAACAATCATAAAAAATAAAAACCCTATGCTAGACCAAAAAGGCTCCTATCTCTAGGTGACGGGGCCACTGACCTGACCCGTCAAGGGAGACCAAGAGAGCAACATACGGTGTCTCCTAGCGCCCTTGTGCTGGTTTGTTCCATGGGGTGGTCACGGCGTGCCAAGTGTTCTGGTGCACCGGTGATGGGGGGTAACCCCCAGAGGAGGGTCCATTTCAGTAGCTGTACGTACAGCCGTGGTGGGTTCGCGGTGAGAGCTAATGCGTGCCCGTGTTACCGCCATAAGCGGCACAGGAGGACACCGTTGAGTTTAAGTGTTTGCCCCACATAACCGCGCTATCTCCCCGTGGTGGCGCAGTATGCATGAGCAAGTACCCACGCTAAATAAAAAATGTATGGCAGATGCAATTTCCTAAGTATCACCACTCTTATTTCAACATCAGCTGGCTTGCCTTTTCTTAACTACGTTAAGGTCGGTGCAGCTACCTATCTGACCTCCACAATCTAGTTGTTGGGTAAAAGGATACTCCTTGGTAAGATTGATTGTTAGAGTTTCTGGCTTCAGATAGCCAAACGGCCAGGAGCAACGGCTCAACATTCTCTCCGAGGCGCAAAAGGTCTTGTTCAGTTATGGATGGACCTATCCAGGACCAACCTCAGCAAGCATTGCTTTATAAGGCAGATCGACGGATGTTTCTGCTATTATTTACCCACGAACTATAACTATGGAACAATATGCTCGTACTATTCACATTAATAATTCAACAGCATCAGCCAAGTCCAGCAAAAAGCCGCTAAGCAAAATCCATCGTACATTTCCGCAAACATCTCAATCTTAAAAAGCGCTTTCCAACTTTAAAGCAGTGTATAATGCAGCAGCTTAAGTAAGAAATCAAAGTATGAAGTATGCGGACTAAGATCAGTTGTGTAGTATGAAATACAGTACAAGTTTTACCGTGTGAGTCCACCAAGCAGAAGTTTGGCTTTGCGCTGTTATTTTGGTGGTTTGCCCGTTTGGGAAAAGTTTATTTGGGATGTCACCCGTGCGTGATGCCCATGGGGGTAAAATTTCGTTTTCTTTTAAAGGTCCTGAAACTCTGGTATATTTTCTTTTCACCTTTAACGCGTTAAATAGTACCGGCCTAAAACAGAAAATCGTAGAGTTTCTTGCCCGTTTCTCTTCATAACAAGCTATGCTTTGGTATGAAGTTAAACTTTCAGACTTACCGACTCTTTGATGGTTTCGATTTTCGGTACATGTTCGCTGTCTCTCCGCAGACCATGGCCCACCTTTCCGTGGCCGAATTGTTTAGGCCAGGCAACGAACATAACAATGACGACACGCTAATAAGAACCGAATGTTATTCTGTTATACCTATAGCTATATTAATAAAGCATTTTAATTCAACCATTGATTGGGTAAAATGGAGGCTAAAGTTCAAATGCAACAGTTAACCCACCTAATAATTACTTTAATTAAGTTTTACCGCTACACTTCATATTAATTATAACACATTTATCAATATGCGCGGTCGACCGACCCTATATTGCATTTGTTCGCTCAATCGTGTAATTATTGTGATTTAATAACGGCAGGAACTAACATTATTAATAATTATGTATTTTAATTATTAAATTAAAATGTCCGGTTTGTTTAGTGATTATATTTGCTTACAGATTTGTAGTTAATTTGAAGTTTTAATGGGATATGGTAGTGTTGTAATTATGTGATAATTGGTAACCAACATATGTTATTTATAAAAACGATGGCAGAAATGCAAACAATAACTTTTGCAACCTCAGTGTAAGTCTGTAAATATCAGTATCTCTGTAAATATTGGGTCTAGACTTCTAAAGATTTGATAGTTAAATCAATTATGGACTTTCCGTGTTTTAAGAGAACAAAATTTATAAAAAAATAAAAAAAAAAACAATCAATCTTCCACAATTAACATTATTAATAATAGACCCAATGTACCGTAAAAGCCTTCAACAACTAATCTATAAAGAGAAAATTAGAAAACTAATCTTACAGACCCAAATAGAAATCTAACGAGTTAGAAATACCGCGAGGTAACACCCGTCCACCAACTACCGTCGGAGGCGAAACAAAACAAAACTTTTTAAGTATCCCACAGCTTACGCGACGTTTTGACGTAAATAATGGCGTAAATACCGATATATCTGACGATTTAGCTTACCGTGCATTGTCAACCAAACTAAACGTGTATACAAGATTACATCTTAATCCGCTAACGGCGGAGGATAACTGCTTTAAAATTCAGGTGCACGATTTGACCCGAACATATATTGCAAGTTAAAAAAAAAACTTGTAAAAGTAGATCAATAGATTTTTGTATGCATAAGCTGACACCAGACTTGCCAAATACTATGTTACCCAGTTCATCATCTGCCTAGCCTTTCCCCAACTATATTGGGGTCGGCTTCTATTCTTACCGGATTTAGCTGAGTACCAGTGTTTTACATGGAGCGACTGCCTATCTGACCTCTACAACCCAGTAACTGGGTAACACGGTATCCCTTGGCAAGACTGGTGTCAGATCTCAGGCTTCTGACTACCCGTAACGACTGTCAAAGATCTTCAAATGACAGCCGGGACCAACGGCTATATTAACCAGTTACTGGGGTTTAAAGTCAGATAAACAGTTACCCTAGTACTGGTACTTAGCTGCATCTGGTTATACTGGCCAACCCTAAATAAAAACGTAGTTATTAGAGAAATGCTAGGAAAGCAGATAGAACTCGACAAAACTCGACGAAATGTATGGATCAGTTGATTCTTTTTCCCGATTTCAGGAATGCTGCCATTGAAATTTGTTCATATTCATGGATAGTTATTTCACAACTTTTTTTTTGTCGATTTGTCCCACTGCTGACGAAAGGCCTCCCATAGTCCTCCAACGTTCTGTAAATTTTGTCTTCTCCGGAAAATCCAGCAAAAACGAGTCCAGGTCATCACGCCAGCGTTTCTTAGGCCTGCCTTTCACCGCTAGGCACCTTGAATGTGTTTTTCAATAGAATTTCCATTCTTATAGTAAAAGTATCGAAGAAATGAATTCCCCACAACTACCGCTTCTACACCGTTTTTAATTTCAACCCTTACATTGAACTAGGGGTGAAACTAGGGGTAGAAACAAATGAGTAGATAGGAAGTGTTGGTTGTTTGCAGAACAACGTTATCTAGCACAATTAAACTAATGCTTTGTTGTTGTGTTGTTCACGGAATAATGCGATACGGAATTACGTTCGTGTGGATTCTATTTTTAGTTTAGTGCAGTAATTTTCGTGTGATTTAACGTTTAACATTTTCAGTTTCATTTTAATACGTACCGGTGGGTAAGCAGAAGTTTAATTAATTTCAAAAGCCAAAATTATGGGTTTGATTTGATTAAAATGTGTAATTTTACTCAAACAAATAATTATTTGTCTGATCTGCGGAGATATGACAGTGCAGAAGTGTGCACGGATGCACACTCTCTTTTCTTGATCTTGTAGTTCGATAACACGGCAACCCAACACGACCGGCAATCCAAAACGACATGGAGAGAGAAAGACCCGCCAAGTGTGTGTTGGATTTTGCACCTATAGGGTTCCGTACCAAAGAATAAATCTGATTTATCAATATACTGGTACATATTTGATAGAAAAATATACGTAATATTATCACCAAATTTCAAGTTCATAGGTCAATGGGTAAATAATGGGTAAAAAATTATTCGGAACAAAATTGTGTGACAGACAGACAGATGGACACGTAGTGACTGCAAAAAGGTTCCGTTTGGACTCTTCGGAACCCTAAAAAGCAGAAGTTAGGCAGGCCGAAATTTAGAAGTTGGCAGGTTGATAATACCGTACGTTCGAAAAAGTTAAATGCTGGCTGCGGCTGTTTTTGCAATATGCCTATCTTATTATGTCTTTAATATGCATTTGTACAGGCAAGGGTCAAAAATGCAGTCTTACTCTCCCAAAATTGAAATGGCTAGTTTTTTTGTAAAATAAGTTAAATTATCCACAACTGGTTTAATATGTTGTATAGAAATTAAAGTATAGATTATACCACCAACTAACAGTGAAAAGGTGAAAAAATTGCTGCTGCTATTTTGGTAGAGTGTGACTGCACTTTTGAATCTTATTCGTGCATATGTAAATCGAGTCCACACGGATTTTGTCATCCACATGTTTATATTATTATCTTTATGGGATGATCTTGCATGGAGTACTGTTCTCATCTCTTTCATTCTCAGTGGCGTTGACCACATCATTGCTTACCATCAGGTGAGATAGAGGTGTTGAAGTGTTTGTACAAAAACCCCACCATGTCAGTTCGACTTCAGGATCAGACCTCGGAACCTATCCTTCTGCAGCGAGGTGTGAGATAGGGAGACGTCATATCTCCGAAACTGTTCACCGCTGTACTGGAGGATGTCTTCAAGGTTCTGGACTGGAGAGAGCTAGGCATCAACGTCAATGGCGAGTACATCATTCACCTTCGGTTTGCAGACGATATAGTGGTCATAGCTGAGACCATGGAGGACTTCAATACAATGCTCGATGACCTCAGTAGAGCTTCCGAAAGAGTGGGCCTTAAAATGAACATGGACAAAACCAAGGTAATGTTGGATGCCCATGTTACACCCACTCCTATCAAGGTTGGAAACTCTACACTCGAAGTTGTGGACGACTATGTGTACCTGGGACAAACGATCCAGTTGTGTAGGGCCAACTTCGAGAAAGAGGTTAACCGTCGAATCCGAGTCGGCCGGGCAGCGTTTGGGAAGTTGCGCGGTATCTTCTCGTCCAACTTATCACAGTGTCTCAAGACGAAGGTCTATGACCAATGTGTGTTGCCAGTGATGACCTATGGCTCGTCGCTCACAATGGGCTTCATCAGAAAGCTTACAGTTACCCAAAGGGCAATGGAGAGGGCTATGCTCGAAGTATCCTTGCGTGATCGAATCAGAAATGTAGAGATCCGCAAGAGAACCAGGGTTACCGACATAGCCCGAAGAATTGCCAAACTTAAGTGGCAGTGGGCAGGGCACATTGCTCGCAGAACGGATGGCCGATGGGGCAGAAAAGTTCTGGAGTGACGACCGCGAACCGGAAGACAATGCATTGGAAGGCCTCCCACCAGGTGGTACCGATGACCTGATGAGGGTTGCGGAGATCCGACGGATGCGGGACGCACGGGAACGCTCAATGTGGGGACACTTGGGGGTGGCCTATGTCCAGCAGTGGACTTCTTTCGGCTGATATGATGATGATGATGAGGTGAGATAGTGGTCAAGCGCGAGAGCGCAAAAAAAATAAAATAAAACGAATGGCTATACCAATAAAGTACTCAACTTATTAACCGTAAAACAATGTATTGCTGAAGATTTAATTACATAAAGCAAAATTCTAAGACACTAGCTGGCAGAATCTCAAATAATCAAAAATTTTCCTTAAAGCTTTCTCCTCCAACAAAAAAAAATCCTTATAAGAATTTCCTTTTCCCTCTGAATGTTTACATCAAGCTTTCCTCGGTATTAAATCCCGAGGAGCTTCCTTGGATACAACGTACTGGGAATATTTTCCAATAATACTGAGACGGGAAGTATTTCTACCATTACTAGAGATAGTGTAAGTAATTTATTTTGGCTTAGTGCGATTACAGGAGTGTTTGCTGCTTATGAACGAGTTTTGATGTGGTATGAATAGGCTTAGGGGTTCGTGGACTCACGATACACAGAAAAAGAGTCATCGCATGGGTTGATCGAAGGTTAAAATACGCTTCCCGAGATCGGTTCGTTGATGATGGCCGATCGTCTGTCACATATAGTGGCACCTCCGAATCTCGAAAAGCACGACTGTCGTAGATCGTTGGCGTGCATTAACGGTAGTCTAAATTCCTAAATCCTATCAACTTTCCTTCATATTACCCAGTTATTGGATATACAGGGTGTCTGCCGGCAGATTTTATACTTAAAAAAACAAAATTAAACAAAAATGTAAAGAAAATCAAAGTTATTTGTTTATCATCTTACAAAAGAATTATGCGGATTTCAGGTTTTACAAATCACTCCACTCCAATGGCATCCTTCTAGCCATAAAAATTCTCGCAATCTTTCTTTCATGTTTGCTTAAACTCGCTTGTAAAACTCTGGACTGATAGCCACAATCTCGTGTCGGATATTTTCTTGCAGGGCCTTTATTGTTGATAACTAATTGCTGTAGACGCAAGATTTGAGGTATCAAAACATAGGAAAAGTCAAAAGGGGTCAGATCAAGTGACCTAGGGGGTCAGGCTATGTCGCCAAAGCGACTTATCAATTTACCGGAAAAAAGTTTTCTAACTTTAGTCAGGATTCTCTGGCGGTGTGTGCCGTTGCCCCATTATGCTGAAAATGGGTTCTGTTATTGTAGCTAGCATGAAGATGCAGCTCCGGTATAAAAAAAATTGTCCGGCATCGCGCAGTATCGTTGTGCGTTAACTGTTTCGCCTTTGCCGTAAAATAAAATTTCCCTTCTCACAAGTTCTGCGTTTTCATGAGTGGTAACAGACATTGAAGGTGCAGGCTGAGGCTCATTTCTGACTGATCCAGTTTCTCTTAACTTCTGTACCCACGTCCATATCAACTAGTTTGACGGACCATCCTCTAATCGTCGGATATCAAAGTGAGAATAAAACCGACGCTTCCCACATTGATCGAATTATTTTTCGCCAAATACGCCTCAATCGCAAAAGCCCGTGGCGTTCTCGTCCACTGACTCATGACTGTTCAACAACCCGCAACACTCCTGCGCCGAATGATACCTCGTTACCCTCGCTGATGCTTTGCTTGTTGTCGTGAGCTCTGTTCAAAGTGTAAAATCTGCCGGCGGACACTGTATATCGTGGTGGCCTAGTGGCTAAGACCACAACTCTCGTGCTTGAGGCTGTGGGTTCAAATTCGGGCAAGTACCAATGTGACTTTGAAGTTCCTTCATGACATACATTCTAGACACTTGAAATCATCGGAGAATTTGAGAGTTTTGATGCCTACTCATTCTACTAAGTTCTTTAATAAATTGGGCATGGTCCACGCTGTGCGATCGTGGAATGCGTTGCCAATGTCATTAAGACAAGCCCAGTCACTAGCATCTTTTAAAAATCTTGTTAAGAATCATTTCCTTTCTCTTTAATGCTTTTCTGTTTTTATCTAATTTCTTCTATAATTTTTCCACCCCTTTTTTTGAACTTTTTTACATGTTACATTATGTTTGTAAGTTAATGTGTTGTATTTTATATAGGTATTGAATTATGATGTATTTTTTTAATATAGCATTACACTATATGCTTCCCCCTGTTTTATTTTAAGTTCTTTAAGTCTATCCAAAGGTTATCTGGTAAATATCGCTGTCAGCGATAAGACCGCTTTTGTACCCATAGTATTAAGTTTTCGTAAAAGATATGACTGTAATTAATTTTTTTGGTGTACACTAAAGTATATTCTAATCTATTCTATTCAAAACATATTTAATCTTACACGCATGATTTCAAGTCTAAATTACAAAGTGCTATTCCTTATTCCAGAACAGTCGATGTTTAATACAAAAGTTGGTGCGTTGTTGACGCAAACGTTGGTCAAGCAATCATAATATTTCGTATTTGATTCAAATCTACTATTTAATTCGGATTTTACTTTATAAAAAAACACATAATGATATTATAAACTTACCGTAAAAAATATGTTCTTCCAAAATCTCGGTGTTACGGTGGTTATATGCGCGATTTTTAAAAGCAGGCTGCAGCTATTTGACGTCTTAATGTTGGCTATGACTGGACCGTACTAATTTGAAACAAGATCACAACCGTATCTGCGCTCTTATTTTTCGGCCCGTTTTGAAGCGCTTACCAAGCATCTAGTGTACTATTGATCTAAGCAATTAAACAATTGATTTAACATAGAATAGCATAGAACAGCGGACTACTTACACTTAATTATTAATAATAATTAACACAACGTTTTCGAGCACATATAAAAATATTGAACGAAAATATAATTAAAATTTTAATTGGTGTTGCGCAAATCAGTGCAGAAAGTTCACGTTAAAAACCGCGCTGTGAAATGGTTATGTGAACCGAAAATAATGTAAATAAATACCATTCAATTAACTTTGCGTGAATAGTAACGTAGGAATATAATGCAAAAATTACAAAAATTACTTATCAATTAGAAGCAAACGAGTTATAGTATTTTTTTGAATCCTAGACGGGCTTGACTGAATTCTACATAAAGGCTTAAAAGAAAGAACCATACAATCTAACCAATATAACCCCTAGTAATAGCAACAAAGAAAAAAAGCAAAAAAAGCAGGCCACATTATTCCTAAGATCACATAGTAGGAACTTGGATGAGGTACAAAAGATCTAGAGTATAGACCCAGAACTGGATACATAAGGCAAAGGCCAGGTGATAAGAAAAGACTAAAGATGTTTAATGATGAATGGAAAAATTACAAGAAGATGAATGTAAGAGTTCTACGCTCAGTTTTGGTTAGACCAGGGATGTTGCAAATATTAGCATATGCATCCGCAGTTGCGGAGCTTCCGCATCGATTTAGACATCCGCATCTGCAAACATTATTGCGGATGTTGCTCAAGTCACGATAACAAAGAAAATAGGTGGGGCCGGCGACTACCACGTGTCGTACAAACGTGCTTATTGATCAATAGGAGCGAAAGTTTCGTTCACAAGATCCGACGCGTTTGTTATTGTGTTTTTGACATTATATATTATTATCATCAATAGCACGCAGATTTTTATCGACACTACCTGCCTGTGTGCCTAGCAAACAATTGTTCAGTAGCGCGCGTTTAATTTATGAGCCTCTGCTTAACAGACTTGAGCCGGAAAAGGTGGCAATATTACTTTATATTAAAAATAAACCTCCATTTTTTTACTTTACTTACTAAATATTAAATAGATTATTAAAAATTACTATCCTCTTATTGTATTTCTCCGCCCTTATAGTTGCTAATAAAATATGTAAGAATCCGCATCTGCATCTGCATCCGCAAAAATCAAAGTCAAAGTCAAAT
The DNA here is from genome assembly GCA_949775005.1 of Orthosia gothica. NCBI lineage: Eukaryota > Metazoa > Arthropoda > Insecta > Lepidoptera > Noctuidae > Orthosia > Orthosia gothica. Next base: position 13,324,146 of record OX459052.1, read on the forward strand.
TTATTTATTTCAATTAGGCCCTTAACCGGCACTTTTGAAAGCCAAAAATTTAAATTTTAAAGTAATAATAATCGATTTTACCATCCGTTTGGAAAAGTATCTTGTTATGGAGGAGAACGGACTAGAAACTCCAAACATATCCTAGAAGAAAAAAAGAGTTTTACAATATTTACATACATACATTAATTAATATACGTGAGGACTATGCATTCAAACTTAAACTACTATACTACGTATAGGTAAGATAATTAATAAGGTATTACAAACACTAACAGGTAAATTCATGTAATTATTTAATAGGAACATGGTTCTCACATACTAATAAATATTGCAAACATCGGTAAATGAAAACCTATATTATTATACCACTGCAAGGCAAAAGCCTCCATAGTCACAGAAAATTTAAGAAGATAAACATCTGGAAATTATCATCCAAACAAATATTAAAGTGGACCACTAGTTTCAACCCCAAGCGTGCGAAAGTATTGGTTCCTAAATTATAAATTGTAAGGAGACATACAAACTTTGCCGTCACATGGGACTGAAACGAAAATAGCTTTCTATAGTGTTGTTACTTTGTCTTGTTATTTAGCCACGGTAATGTGGAGACAGAATGAAATTATTCAAACGTGACCTATATTAGTTTACTCAACAATCATGTTTATAATGAAATAAATATACACTTAAACAAGTTAAACTTCTATTCCGAACCCTTTATCTTCAAAGTTTTGAAAGCGGAAAATCTACTTCATGCTTACATTGTAATTATGGACCTGAGATATGCTGAGACATGCTAAGATATGAGTGTATCAACCAAGCCACAATGGCTGTCGTATCTGCTGACAAATTATTTTAAAATAAATCGTCATGTATATGTAAATTGAAGAAAAATAAAATATTCCTTTACCAGAAACTATAAACTTGCACACACCCAGATTGGCCGCACAAATAGCTTTTTGAGAACTTCATCTTAGAACGTACTAATTCCCAGATGAAGTTCTTCTCAAAAAGCTTTACTACTACTAAAACATTATTACACAAATCCGTCAGGAACCAAAAACACACTCTTGAACAGCCAGACCTCAATATTTATCCAACAGAGCTCCGTTCGAACCACAAAACTACTTATTTAACAACAGCAACATCAATGCAGTGCTTAGAGCAGCATAACAATGGAACTTGCAACTCTGGAACATATATAGTGAAACTAGATCTGTAAGCAACATTTTATATTAGTTGCACAATAGTTGAGATTTGAAGTTAATGTGCGTGAAAGTAGAAGTTGGATCAAAATAATACTTCCATATTTTTGATAGTTGATAAACATGATTCATTTCTTTGATAGATTTGGGGCAAGTTTTTGGGGCGAATTTTTGCATATTACAGTTTTAGACACACATAACTGGAAGGTTTTTACGTTAGTACGTTGATAAGATGGTATATATTTAGATAAGATTTAAAATGACATAACATATGGGATCATTGCACAGAAGCAGGACAGAATAGGCCAACAGGTTATGCAAAAATGAACCGACATGCCAGTTAAATATAAAACGATGTTTTTATTCACAAATTATAAAGTCAATAATCTTCCTTTTCTGCACCTACACCTTCCAGGATCTTAACGTAGCAAATGACAAGTAGCCACATTATAGTCCGACAAAATTTGAAAAGTTGAGTCATTCGACGAAAAGAAAAAGAAAAATAAATAGTCAGGTCAAGTTAGTCCGAAAAATAGGGGTACCCTTGCATAAATTCCAAAGAAGCTGAAAATTTATATGAACGTTAGGGATACCATTATAGTGAAATTATAATAATAATATCGTTTATTTATAACAAAAGGCACATTTTACAATAAAATATCTTAAAAATTTAAAAGGACACAGTTGCTTATTTGCCTGAACTAGGTTGAACCTGTGTTTCAGGCTAAAAAGTGCTTAAAAGCTTATAATAATAATAAATTAACAATTAGTATAACTTGTATATATAGAATTTAAAATAAATTAAATTAAAGGCAAAACAAAAAAAAATATTTTGTTATAACCAGGAGCTCTTCTGTCTCTCCGTAATAGATACTAAGTAAATGTTTTAGAATAATCTTTTTACAGCTAAAATTATTTAACTTATAGATACTTAATTTTCTATATAGTCTATTGTACAGAAATGGACCTAAGAAAGTAAAGAATCTATTTACAAAGCTCTTATTAGTATTTACTTCGTTATAGCAAACCATGGTATGTTGTTTTAAGACCAAGTGCATTATGAAAAGCTGGCGAACAGTCAGCACGTTGCAGGATTTGTAAAACAGTTCAGTGGGGTATAGAAAAGGATGGATGTTGGCTACTTTTAAAATTGCTCTTTGAGCTCTTTCAAGAGGCAATAAATGCGTTTTTGGTGCTCCACCCCATGAAGTGATACAGTATTGAATTACTGATTGAGCTAGGGCCAAATAGATTTGTTTGATCAATTTTGAATCTGCAATCGTTCTTAATTTTTTTGAAACATAAATTAATTTGCGCACTATATTAATTAGACATAATTGTGAAAGTCTTAAGCGATACCACGTGATTTTATTTTATTTAAGGTAAATGGCCCAAAAATCTGTATTTCGCTTAATTCTCCCCAAGTTATGATTTTACTGAAATGTCTGCACAAAAAATCCTACATAAAATTCACTAATGCTCATAACTTTTCGAAATATTAGTCATAATACTGTTTTTTTTTTGTGTTTTATTTTTGTACTTAATCTGTGCGTATTTTTACTGTTAATACGCAAATTACGTAGGCTACTGCCGGAGGACTCAAAAAAAGCCGAATTTATTACTAACTAATTTCTTTGAATAAAGAAATTACAATTATTAGAATATTAAGTGGACCCGATCGATGGTGGATACGAAGTGCGCGGGCTCGGTCACGTAGACGGTGTTTTCGGGCCTCGTGTTCTGTGTCAGCAGTTTCCCCTCGTAGCAACTGGGTCGATGATGCGCACGCGTTGTGCCTCGTACCATGTGTCAGCGCTTTACTTGGTAGTGATGCGCGTAACACGCACAAAAGGGAAAATAAACAAGACAGTGGTTAGGCCGGCAATGATGTACGCTCCGATGTATCCAAAAACTACACACCGCAGAAATGAAACTGCTGAGGTAGTCTGGAGGAGTAAATGAATGAATAGGGTCCAAGCGAATAAATCCGAGGTACTTTAAGGGTGGCTCTAATACAGGATGAGATGACGGAGAGTAGACTAAGATGGTACGGACATGTCATGAGAAGGACAGAAGAATACGTCATGAGAACTTCTCTGAGCCTACCTGAAGGCAAAAGAAGTCGAGGAAGACCTCCTTTGACCTAAAGGACCAGTATGACAAAGCTTCTCAAGGAGGAGAAATTGTCTGACCCGACAAGAACCTCTTGGCGCCGTGAAATAAGGAGACCGCCTTAAATGGGCAAATGCTAAGAAGAAGAAGAAAAAAATACGTAAGATCAGAAAGTTAATGGTACTGAAATATAACTCATAGCAGTGTTTTCCCTTACAGAACCTAAGAGGCTCGACCCTACAAGGGACTTTAACATAACAGGCAAAATGGGGGTAAACTGTAGGTGCTCTCTCTGCCCAATCCTATGGGGATTAAACGCGTAATGTTATTTTATGTTGTTCATGCCAGTGTCTGTCAGTCAGTTCAGCTTGTCTCTAGGCATTTTAATATTTAGGTTATTTAGAATGCTAGCAATTGAATGAAAATACTAGACCCAACTCAAAATCTGACATGTTTTATACAAGTACTGTGACAGCTAGAGACATACATGAGTAAATATTTACCTAAATTGGAGCTTTGAAAACATTTGTATAGCATATTAAAAATATAAAGTATATTGTATTCTATCACATTTCCCAATTTTAAATCCAAACTTATCTGTTTCTAGATTTATATCTTTTTTTTTATGATAGTCCAGTCTATTTAGGGATCAACCTTGGAATGAGAGATAATAAGCTAGTCTGTCATCAAAAATAGAACAGTGTTTGTATCAAAAGCAGCATAAAAACAAAAAGAAGTTAATTGTCGTTATTTATGTAGATGATCTCTTCATTTTTGGCAATAGTGAACAAGAAAAGCAAAAATTAAAATCCGATTTGCTTGAAAAGTTTATAGTGAAAGTTTTAGGCGCGGCTAGGCATGTTTTAGGCATGAGGCTGAGGAGAGATAAAAATGTTATTTTTCTAGATGAGCAACAGTTCATTTCGGAAATTTTGAATGACTTTAACGTGACTGACGCTAAGCCGGTGTCGACCCCAATGGAAGTCGGTGTGAAATTAGAAAGATCGACAAATTCCCATAGTGATCTGCCATATCAAAGCTTAATAGGGTGTCTGAATTATTTGGCCTGTAATACGCGACCAGACATAGCACATGCGGTAAGTGTGCTTTCACAGTTTAATTCGTGTTATGATGAAATACACTTTAAATATGCAAAACGGGTCTTAAGGTATTTGAAGGGTACTTCTAATCTTTGTCTCACTTTTAGAAAGTCCGGAGATTTAGACTTACGCGGCTACGTTGATTCAGATTGGGGAGGGGCTCTTGATAGAAAGTCTTTCACGGGATTAATTTTTAAAATAGGTGAAAATATAGTTTCATGGGAGAGCAGGAAACAAGTAACAGTTTCCTTGTCCCCCACAGAGGCAGAGTATGTAGGATTGTGTCAAGCTTCAAAGGAAGCTGTTTATTTATGTAGTTTACTGAAGAGTTTAACAGCTGTGGATAGTAAAGCGGTTATAATTTATAGTGGCAATCAGTCGGCGCATTAAATTGCAGCTAACAAAATGATGTATAATAGGACAAAACATATTGATATCAAATATCATTTTATTCGTGAATGTATACTGGGCAATACAGTTGAAATAAGGTATATCCAATTTATTTATTTAATCCAATATTTATTTTTTGGAGTTTATGGACTTTTCACAAATCATTATAAACATAATTCCGGTAACAGTACTCAACGTGAAACTTTTTTCGCAGGTTGGCTTCCAATTACAGTTATTTCCTATTATTATTTCTCACATTGCCGACTTACAAAACAAAACACTACAAAACTCAAAATAACTATCATTTTGGAATCCGTTGTTTAAAACGAAAAACGAATAGGTACCAATGACACTGACTCATATATAGATATTTTTCGCATCGCAGTGGTTTTTTTTGGAAGTCTGTTTTATTTTGTAAAAAAGTTTTTTTTATCTATTTCTCTTTTTTTTGGTATCTTATATTACTATGTAAATACGCATTGTAAAGGATAAATTAAAAACAAATCGTCAGATCTTGATCAAATCTAAATTGGACCACATGAGAAACGCCAGCTTTCAAATAAAAAGCATCACCAAAATTGGATCATAATTGGCGGAGTAATCGCGTAACAAACATACAAAAACATACAGTTGAATTGAAAACCACCTCTTTTTTAAAGTCGGTTGAAAATACACAACATCACACCCTGTCATACATAGTTACACGTTGAGCCACACATTACAAAAATATTTCCAAACTGAATACCCAAAAAAAAAACAAAACACGCTGAAATTATAATAAAAACAAAAGAAAACCGACAAAACAAAACGTGACAATGATTTGAAAACAATCAGAACGTTACACAAAGAAATTAAAACAATAATAAAAGAAACATATATATTGTATTTAAATGAAGACGTCACCGCAAATTCACAAAGAATACTTAATGAGTTCTGGGAGGCTGGCCGTTTTTAATTAACATTTTGTTTTAAAGATCTTTGGAGTCACGCAGTAAGGTTGTGGTCCTGTAAAGAGCGAGAAGCTTCCAAGCACAAGTACTATCGTAAGCGAATGAATTTTGGGGAGCTAGTTGTAAATAAAATACTACTTGCTTTAAGTTAAGCTACTTGTCTTTTGCTTTGAGTTTGCCGGAAGAGAAAATAGCCCATGATACTCAATGAAACTGTAGCTTTTCCTATAATAGATAATGCTTTTCTTATGACTTACTTGACTTAAGATCCTATGTCCCCTAGCTGGGGCAGAGGGCTTCCACAGTAGTCCTCCATCGAGATCGGTCTTGAGCTTCGCGCTTCACCTCGCTCCACGCCATTCCAATGTTTGTCGCTTCAGCTAATACGGTACGTCGCCAAGATTGACGGGGACGGCCTCGCTTCCTTTTTCCTTGAGGATTCCAATATAAGGCCTGTTTAGGAATGTGATCGGAATCCCTCCGGAGCGTGTGACCAATCCAACTCCATTTACGTCACTTGATCTGTCGATCGATCGGGGTCTCGTTGCATCTCTCCAACAGCTCTACATTAGAGATGATCTCATCAGTAAATTCCGAGGATGCGACGAAGACATCGGTTGACGAAGACCTGGATTTGGCGCGAGATGTCCTTTGTTACCTTCCACGTCTCGCACCCGTAGAGCAGCACGGATTTGACATTGGACCCGAAGACTTTGAGTTTAACCCTTCGGGTCAGTTTCCGCGATTGCCACACAGGTCTCAGCTGCGCGAAGTTAGCTCGCGCTTTGGCTTTTCTTTTAGAGATAATTTTTCAATTAGTTCATTACTAGGGATCACATCCCACGAACGATAACTTCTCTTCGTCTTCAAAATATTAGTTTAAGCTAAACTTGACAGCAATACTTTTCAACGAGGTTAACAACTTTTTTGAAAGCCGTCTATTATTAATTATAGGTACATAATATTGAAACACAACTCAACATTATTTTTTCACATAAAGAACAAAAGATTATTTTAACAGAGCAAGTAATCAAAATATCAATTAAAAACATCAGCTCTTTAAGGATCTTTTAAACTATGGAAAATAAAATAGTGATATTTTCCCGCTCTCAGTTGGGCTATTCGTGAGAAAAAAAAGTCAGCTACAAACGATAATTAGATCAATATGTTTGTATAACTCATAAAAACATACTGATCTACATTCGTTTGGTTCGATTGTTTTACTCGGGCTTTTTGTAATATTTTTACTTTCGTAACTACAAATTAGATCACGCATAAATTACAAATTTTATTGGTACAAATTTTTCATAGAGCACCTTTCGTTTAAGTTTAGCATGAATTAAGGGGATATGAAACGCACTGAACTATAATAAATATGAGTGCATTATTAGTGCATAGATAAAAAGGCCAGAAAAAAGATGGATGGATTGAACACTAATAGAAAAATAAGTTCATTCATAATATCAAAAAACCGACTGCTTAAGACGCGAACTAAAAAGACGAAAACAAGAATACAATTTTGGGCGCACGGTTAGCGCCGTGGTTGAGCGATTAACTGCTGCGCTGCGTATCGCGGGTTCGATTCCCGCACGGAACAAATATTTGTATGACCTACAGATAATTGTTCCGGCTCTGGGTGTTTGTGTATGTGAGTTTATATGTTTGTAAACGCACCCACGATACAGGAAGAAATTCCTAGTGTGGGGCAACGTTTTAAAAAAAAAAAAAAAACATGTTGTGTAGTCGGAGTATACATAATCGCAACCTGACTGACCAAAACCATATTATGTATGTGTAGATTTTTGTAATCACCTCTTAAAACCCCTTCATTTTGATAATCCACACGATGGCCTAGGTAGATAAAAAATGGCACACACACATTCCACGATATGGCACCCAAGGTTAAGACGAATCGATTGTCGTAAGAATCATCAAAATCAGCTTACGCGTTTGGTCTCAAGAACGCCACATAGGAACACATACATTGATAAACACATTACCCTCCTTTGCGTCGTGCAGACGGGTAAAAAGGGAGTGAATGATAGCGTAGCGGAATATGGAAAAAAACGTATTGCGTCAACCTCAAGTACTCGTAACATCGGATAAGAACAATAATATAATAACCGTTTCTTCAAGTAAACTATTACATTGGTTACCTATAAACTAATTCCCAATTTGTAATAGCTCTTACAATCTCCCACCCGTATGTCCGTACGACCTCATCGGCTAAGAAAATTTATTCCGTAACAAATACACTGGAACCCTTGACACTGTGGATCCTGTTAACTGTATTTAATGACTGGCCATTTGGCCCATTAATCTGGCCCTTTATGGCCCTTTTTGTACGACGTTCGTTATACCCTCCTTCGGCTGTTGAAGTCGGTTTTGAATAAGAAAATTAAGCGGGGCGAGGCCGAGGTTGTATTTTTATGTTGTGTTCTAAAACTGAATGGGTATGAATTTTAAACTGTACTAAGGAGATTACGATTTAGGTGTTGTGATACTGTCTTTACTTTTAATTTGTTCTTGGAGATTGTTCAATATTAATTTTCTGAAGAATTCCACAGGAGAAGCCAAACTGACAGGGCCCGAATAAATGCCAAACTGTTGGCATTTTTTATGCAGGGCACATTACTTGCAGAACGGATGCTTGAGCCGTAAGGTTCTAAAGTGGCGACCGCTTACTTTGAGGCCTTCCACAAGGTGAACCAATCACCTGGTGAGAGCAGCGGGATCCTGTAGGAGGAGCTATGAAGAACGGTCCTGAGCTTCGTTTGGAAATTAATTATAAATAAATTAACATTTCGCTTTCAAAATACATGAGAAGAATTTTTAATGGTGTTCCTGTTTTGATAAAAATTAATGGGAAATGCGGCAGTAAAATTTGTATAATAATGTATATATTTTCCTGTATTTTTAGTATGAATCCTGAATTTTTATATTATGCTTAATTAATTGTAATTAACCACTATATCGACTAACTTATACAAATCCTAAATAGACTCTGGCTATTATAACTCTGCAGACCTCTTAATTGGTATCCCCAATTTTTTTGTATGCTTTTACATCTGTCACTTTAGAGGTACTTGAGCTGTCAGAATGCTGACACTGTACATTGTTTTTCACAAATCCAATTAGAAAAATTGTTAATTCTGTTACAAGTGGATTGCGGGCGTAATTATATTATATGTTATGTAAATTTCAAAATTTGAAGGAAAAAGCACGATGTCGTTCTTTGCCAAAAACAATGTTTAAAAGATATTGCAACGTTGATGTGTACGTCGAGCTAACGATTTTGATATTTTGCCTTTTAATGTTTGCATAATAGATTATTGAACTAAGAATATTATTTCAAATACTCATACGCCTGTTCATGTTGTTTAAATGAAGATCGTGTCAAATTACAACTTCGTAGCAAAACAACAAACTTTGTGGTTTTGCAGTAATCACACACTGAGAAAATGGTCACTCGCAGTGATAAAGCTGTATCAAATCAACACTGCATCATATTAAAGTGACAATTCTTTACCAGGAACACCAACAAAAAAAGCAACTATCAAAAACAATTTTCATTGTACAGACGGTGTTACCATTTTCAAATTTTCGGTTTTCCACAGTTTTTGAATAATGCGCAGTTATAATAGCCAAAGTCTACGTACATATAAACAAAAATTAGATATTGCTCGGTCAAGATAACTAAGCATCCAAAATGTCAAAAGACCCCACTCCCTGGTACCCGTGCGGCTTCACGCGTTAATTTAGTGAGCCAATAGCGAGAGTCGAACGTCAGAGTGACATTAACATTTCGGGTGCTCAGTTATATTGACCGAGCTATACATTAAGGCGTTCAACCTGCTACTCCACATCACTGTCAATCGAAAAAATATTTTCCGTAGGTGGATTTGCCGGTTTTGTTCTAACTTAATTGGATGTACATGGTTCGTACATTTACTCCTTTGACCGAATCCATACAAAAAATTGGGTACCGTAATACCAGGCACCATTAAAGTGTACTAACTTTTTCCTACGGTTTCACTCCTGGGGCTTATCTCGGCATCGTAGATATTTTTGTTATAAGAGAATTTTATAAAAAAAATGCCCTTTGGCACTCTGGTCTTATTTAACCAAATTCAATAGTGTGTCTCAGCTCGAATTAATTATGCATACATACAGACAGAAACTACAGAAAGCCACCTGCTACGATCCTTAAATACTTCTAGTAAATTACAAAAAAATAAAATAGGAAAAAACATAAATTTATTTTATTATTAATTCTTACATAATTATATTTTTGAATCATCCTCAAAGAAAATATGTTCTATTTACATGAAATAGTAATACAACGGTATATGTTCAACGGTTTCTACTAATAAGCGAAAAAATAAACAAAATTCCATCTCGATTATTTATGTACTTATACTCACTGATATATACTTAGCGAAATTACACCAGAATTTAGCGTGTTCTTTCCATATATTATTTCCAAACGCTATAAATATTTTCTTGTCCGGAGACAAAGAATAATGTTCAAAGAGATAGCCTTTGGACTGTATTTATTTATTTACTGGCCAGCAACATATTTTGTTGGAAGAAGTGTAAATAAGTTTTGTTACTGCCTAAGGCGAGCTACAAATTACCTTTATCTCGAAAATCTATTTGAAAATGGGGTCTTTGCTTGAAATACTGTTTGTTTTTAAAACTATGGTTGTAGAGCAAACATATTTTATATACTTTTCGAAGTTCTACAGTAGTCGGAGTTTTCCAATATGTGAATTATAATTTCTTTGAGCAGGCATAATCATAAATCATGTACCAGTTTCGTGTAAACAGAACGATTACGGGTAATGTGTTTATCAGTCCATGTATGTAAGTATGTAAGTAAAGGCCGATTTCACCTATGAAACTAATCACGACTGATTGGTAGTTTCTCAGCGGTCTTAACCAATCGGAACGCTGTATTTGCTTAAACTGAGTTTAGTTGAACTCATCGCGATTAGTTTCATTGATGAAATCGGCCCTAAGTAACCATACTTACTTACACAACTGTATAATATTCTACGAAAACGAAACCGGGTACGAGCGAGCGTTTAGCGCGAAATGATTATTACTCGCTCTTAGTCCCAGGCCAGGCACTGAAGTTCTGGTTGAACTAAAGAAAGTGCGCTTACTGAGGTAAACTGATTAGTGGGGCCACGAAGACCGTGAGATTTTGGTCAAAAATATTATAACAATAGAAGTAAATATGAGACTAAGAAGAATAGAATCAGTAATTGTATCAGCATCTTTGCCTTTCGATACTATTTAGTGGTCATTAGAGTTATGATGTGTCTCCTCACTACAAAATTTAAAAAGTTCCTAATAGTTAGAGATTACACGGAGGTAATTAGCTACTATAAATTCAATACGTACTTCGAATAGACTGATTTGGGACTGGTACTATTTTGGTTCGTAACGAAAAGTTGTTCCTTCAACTAGTACCAGGTAAAGCGACCGGGTAAAATGAGAAAACATGCATTTGTTAGAATCATGAATGGAACTCTATATTAAAGTATTGATATCTACCAAGATAGCAAGCTTTGAATGTCAAGATGGTTGTTGGTTAATTACTGTGTATCAGAGTTCCAATGTATGTGGCGTGTCAGGAAAGGGTTTTATGAATAAAAGCACAGAATGACAAGACTAGGTATTTATTTAAGTAAGGCTTGACAATTAATTCATATTATGAAGGCTCGAAAGCTTACCGCCCGTTCACTAGACTAGTTCTCGTGGGGAAGAAGGGCAAGAAACTCCACGGAAGCTCTTTCATAGTATTTATCGATATCTTTTACAACCACAAAGTATTTACAATAATAATAAGGATAAGGCAAAGGACATAGACTAGCCCTTAAATCAATATAACATATAAGGAATAAAGGCCATAATATGATATAGATACAGTTTCAACACAACCATTAGCAATAATAAAGTTATAATATCAAATAACTTACGTTAGCCTTGTGTAGTCGACCTTACACCAAGTATTATAAGTAGTATACTTCAAAATAACTATATCTGGCCTGTACTGGCTTGTAGTTCACAAAAAAGTAGTCAGCTTATCAATTTCACAATATTTTATAACTTCGGGTCTATCTGTGGCTCAATACGTCCAATATGAGAAAATGGCGCGGTATCCCGCCATTATCCATATTGTTTTAAATAATCTCAAAATAAGGTGAACAATATTCAATTCTTATGTATTGAAAATGTTTTAAAACGTAACAAGAAAATTAAGGAATTTAATATCGCCTTTTTAGTCATTCTTAATCAATATTCGAAAGAATATTGATACTATCATACAGTATTGTACTAATTGTTTCAAAGGACTTATAATACTAATGTAGCAATATAAAATCCAGGATACAACACTATGATCATTACAAATTACGTAATGATTTATAGGAATAACATCAACGTGGCTTAATATAAGTTTAGAGTTATTTCCTGTACACACAACAATATTTACTTAGGTGGGTACTCTTTTACATTTGTAGGTAGTTGACAACACAATAATAATTTAGGTAGGTACTTAGACATTTGTCGGTAGGTGCTTAATAAATATGACAGGTATGTATTATGTAGCAAACCAATGCGACTTGAAAAATGAAAACTAACGATTTAATGACGCAACACATACTTTAAAATCTAACACACTCATCATTATGTGGATAAGAGTTAAAGAAGAAAGAGTGAAAGAACGTATACCCAGAAGTATATATGCACTTCATAAGTTTAGAACACCTGGATCCAGAAATGCAATCTACTCTGTAAAAAGTTAGACATCATTTTTGACAAATATAAAACACGTCGTGAAATTTATTGATAATGAATTTACACTGATATGAATAGTAAAATTGCAACTAAATAAAGCATTTCTCCAACAATGTAACGAGAGATTTTACTTATGTTCGATAGCATTAACTTATACGTTAGTTAGTATTGAAACTGGACAAGCCTCGTCTGGGGACAGAGGAAACAGCTTTTTCTTACACACTTTTATTAGCTTGGTATGTACGGAGATAAGTAAATACCAAGATAATCTTGTTACCCCCTTCTAAACCTTGGTTTAATTTGAAAGTTTGCACACTTATCAAGGACCGATGATAATGCAATAATTTGAATAGTTTGTCCCATTATCCTTACAGGATCTTCAGGATTAATGATCGAACTAAAAAGTAAAAAATAAATTGTAGTTCAAAAAAACTAAACAACACGCTTTAATAGTAAACCAAACTAAAAAGTAAAAATTAATTTTCAATAAATTTAAATATGAATAGTGTGATTAACAAAAACACATATTTTATTGTAACAAACGTGGGTTGCTTGATGTCAATTTCTTTTTTTTTCGACATATATTGATAAAAGTAGAGTCATGTAGAAAATTTATTAAAAACACACCACGCTTTTTTGCAATTTTTTTTTTGTGAATCACAATATTCTCAATTTTTTTTTTTTTTTTTTTGGGTTTCTATTCTTATTGTTCTTCATCGTATCGATGATTCCATTTTTAGTTTTTTGGTTTTCTATTAAAGCTTGTTTTTTTTTGCTTTTATTTTTGTATACAGAGTGACATGAGAGAACGTTGACGTTAGTGCGATCAAGTACTTTAAAAACTTGTTATAACTCCTCAGATTTCCTCTTTCGATTTCGTTTTGGATACAACCATACAAATTATTCAAATTCTAAGAAAGTTTTTGACAACATCGTGAGGAAACCTGGAGTTATATATAGTTAGAATTTGTAAATTTGTGCTCCATTGGTGTAATTGCTGCAAGGCGTTCCAGTATGAGAGAAAAACATTAAATAAATTAATTAATTAAGCCGCTTTTACTCATATTTCATAGCCACAATAAAACATAACAAAAACCAACTTTGTAAACATCCCACACAAAATAATTTGAAAGCACTCAATCCTAGAGACAGTTACGGAGCGTTAATCTCAAATAATGTCTATGGGAAGAGTCGTTTTGAGTGAACAAGTGTATAAACAGGGAGATTATGGCCACTCAAATTCGTGATATTATTGTTTTTATAGCATTGTTATAAGACTTCGACTGTATTGTTCAAAGAGATAGCCATAGTGAATAGGTTAATTCTAAGCAAGTGCGCTCCACTGTCGACCACATCATCGCTTACCATCAGGTGAAATAGTGATAGACATAGAAAACGTCACCATGCATTATCAATAGATTGACTGTGTGAATTATGGTAATATGGGTAGAACTACCTAGCCATGTTGCCTAGGCATGTTGGATCGACCCCAAATGAATTTGAAAAATGGCAACAACTCTTCAATAAATGACGAAAAATCACTCGGCATAGCTGCAATCACATGTATGTTATTTGTATACTCTCATTCCTCCGGTTCTGTTTAAGTTTCATGTTATTGGGTTAATCTATTCTGGTATCACTTTGGGCATTATATATAGGTACTTAGCCTATAGAACTGGTCCATTATATGTACCACAACTAAAGAGTGAAAAATTAATATTTTTACAAAAAAATACAACCGACTTCCAAATAAAAACACTACAAAGATCAAAATAGGTACAATTTCGGAAGTCGGTTTCAAAACACGAAGAAACGAAAACAGGAACACCGACTGCCGAAATTAAAGTTATTTTGCACTTTGCAGTGTTTTTTTACCAGTCAACTTGACTTGGATTCCGCATGTATTCATTGTATGCGAGCCAAAACTTAGCCCGAGGAGCATAACAAAATGTAAAAGCGCTCCATCGTCCGAAGGTAGCTACAGAACACCGGGTGGTTTAAGTCAGTTAGAGTCTGACAGACCCGAGCGGAGGACCTCCAAGGATTTCCACATGATAAAAAAAGTGTAATTGTAATATTCCTGGTTTTCGAATAACGTGGTATATTAGATAATATAACTTGATAACATTCAAAGCAAATCTGTTTACACGTATCAAACAAATTGAATCGCTTTGGAATTACAGGATTCCAGGAAAGAGCTCGTTAGTTTAATATAACGCGTTACTTGAATCCATAACTTGGTGGTTGAGGAGTTTGTCTAGGAAACAGGATATTGGCGTAATATTAATACATACAAACAGCCTGTAACAATTCGAAGACACTTCTGGAAATTGGTCTAAAGCCTCAGAGAGCTTAGACAAAATTAAATTTTATCTAGCAATAAGGATTGTCAAAAAATTGGAAATGCACTTAGAAATAATCATCCTCTAAATGTGGGAAAAAAAAGAAAGCTTTTATTTTTTAAAAGTCCAATTCAAATTCAAATTCGTTTATTTCGGAGAACTTGATCCATACATTTCGATTGATAAACACATTAAAAATAAAATACAAATTAAAATACAATAAGATAAAATAAAAATAAATAACACATTTTGAAATCATATCACCCGCCTAATAAGGGATCTCCATAGCGGAGAGGAGATCCTATCAGCTACAGTTTTCAGAATTCCGTTGCAGCTGCCACGCATTCTGCAGATCAGGGAGACAGTTTTTTTGCGGATGACGGCATGAAAGCCGTCAGTGTGATACAATCAAACACTTTTCACAATTAAATATAACCCACCAAACTGCGTAACCGACTAACACCATAAGTTTTATGTAAGTTCGTAATTTTTGCCGATTTGAACCCCCAACTTATGATTATCAACAACACACGTTTTAGGGTTTCTAACTTGAAAATAAACAATGATAGGGATCCAAAGGAGGTTACCGACATAACCCGAAGAATTGCCAAACTTAAGTGGTAGTGGGCAGGGCACATTGCTCGTAGAACGGATGGCCGTTGGGGCTGAAAAATTCCGCAGTGACGACCGCGTACCTGAAGACTCAGCGTTGGAAAGTCTCCCACTAGGTGATGCAACGACTGGGTCAAGGCTGCGGGAGTCAGGTGGACGCGAAATGCACAGGATCAATCAGTGTGGTGACGTTTGAGGGAGGTCTATTCCCAGCAGTGGACGTCTTTCAGCTGAAATGATGATGATGATGATGATATAGGGATCCAAATCAGTTAGTTAGATAACACACAAAAAACGCTAGATCACACACACGCAGGTGAGGTGGTATGAGGTGCTGCCAGCGGTGACAAACAAAGTTTTGGTCGGTTTTCTTTAATTTTGTCCCCGTCAATATTATTAGGTGCTGCAGGTGCACCTAATAATATTTAATGTATAAATTAAATCTAGTACTTGTTTTTTCTCTTTTCAAATAATTATATATATTACATTACCAGTCCTGTTTTTTGTTTTTTTATAATAATTTGTTTTATTTCAGACTTTTTAGTTTTATTAATGAACGAGATCTCCAAATACGTTTTGGAGAATTATAACATAAAAAGTGTTACGATACACATATTTTTGGAACGGTCTATAGTAGCTTTCATTGGACACCCATATTGATACGATAACGAAAAAAATAATTGTATCAATCTGTTTTTATCCAGGGACATATTTAAAAATGATATAGGGTCACTCCCACAACTAAGACGAATCCAACAACAACTCATATGGCGCACGGTTGGCGCAGTGGTTGAGTGATTGACTGCTGTGCTGCGTGTCGCGGGTTCGATTCCCGCACGGAACAAATATTTGTATGACCTATAGATAGTTGTTCCGGCTCGGGGTGTTGTGTATGTGAGTTTATTTGTTTGTAAACGCACCCACGAATCAGAAAGAAATTCCTAGTGTGAGCAAAGTTTAAAAAAAAAAAAAAAAAAGTCATAATCAGTCAAGCCGTTTGGGCTGTAGAGCACCTCCCGCAGTCAGATAAAAAGGCTAGAGCTAGACTACACATACTCACAATTCTACTGCCTTAGCCCGTAGATTGAATTCATCGGCGGCCCATACATAGGTGTTCGTTTTCGACACGACTGTCACTATCGATTGTGCAGACAAATTGCATGTGTCATCGGACGTCCGTGGACACTCGCCCTAATAACTTTTATTTTGTGCTTTGTTTAAAAGATTACTTTGTTCTATGTTTCTCGGTTAGGTTAGAAGGTTAAAGCAGGAGCGGAGTGCCGCCCCTCCGGTGGTTTCCCGCATTGTCGAGGCGGGGCCACTGTCCTGACCCGTCACAGGGGGACCAAGGGTGCCTACACGGGGTTGTCTGGTACCCAAGTGCTGGTTTGGTCCCCGGGGTGGTCACGGCGTACTGTGTGTTCTGGCGCGCCGGTGATGGGGTTAACCCCAGAGGAGGGTCCGGAGACGGACAGCCGCGGCGGATTCGAGGATAGTGGGTTAGAGTCCCACATAACTGCGCTAACTCCCCGTGGTAGCGCAGTATGCATGAGAATTTTCCACGCTAAAAAAAAAAAAAAAAAGGAGCGGAGTGCCAGCTCCCCTCTATGTTGGTGAATCATTTGGGTTAGGTTTGGTTAGAATAGTGACCATTAACGCGCGAAGGGGAATGAGTGAAGTGAGCGTGCTGCGGGTGCGGCATGACAGAAACGAATCGCTGCAAAACAGACTCCACGTAGTCTTGTCTGCTCTACCCCTAGAGTGTTTTTAAAAATCGCGTAGGTGAGGAGTGGCGAGGCGGCCCGCGAGCTAAGGAGCAGGAGGTTTTAACACTCGCCGCTGCGGCTAAAGCTGACCGGTGAAGCCGGCCAGCAAGCCGAAGCCGCGGTGGTGAGCGTGAAACACGTCTGCAACGACAAGCTCGCATGGGACCGCCGGAGCCCCGCAGCGCCGGAGCCGTGACAGAAACCATGCCTGCTGCATATTGCATGCTTGCTTGCATGCTGCATGTATGGTGTATGCTTGTTTGCGTGCCTGCTGCATGCATGGTGTATGCTTGTTTGCATGCCAGCTGCATGCATGGGGTCGTGGGGCTTTTGGGACCGGGACCGCGGTCCCAGATTCCACCTATAAATACATTAATTATTTATAGTAGTATGTTGGGACCAGAAGAAAAGAGAAGTTAAAGTACAGTTAACAAAAAAGATGACTTAATATTTTAATCAACAATTCAAATTAAAGGGTAATATTATTTAGTTGCACTTATAAAAGGATAGTTGTAGCTGTAAAGTAAAATAAAAATATATCAATCATGTATAAGAGAAGAGAGAGATCATGAGGTTAGGTGAGGGTGATGTAGATGTATGGGAGAGAGATACTTTCCCACACATCACATCATCACACAGTGCTGCAGGATGGCTCTTAAACAGCTTATGAACAACAAGGCGCCGGGTGAAGAAGGAATTACGGCCGAACTATTGAAGGCGGGTGGAAAACCAATACTAAAGGCTCTTCAGAAGCTGTTTGATTCCGTCATACTCGAGGGGAAACGCCACTGGCATGGTGCAGGGGTGTGGCGGTACTCTTTTTAAAGAAGGATGACAATGCCCTATTGAAGAACTATAAGTCCATCTCCCTTCTTAGCCATGTGTACAAGCTGTTTTCAAGAGTCATCACGAATCGTCTCACACACAGGTTTGACGATTTCCAGCCTCCCGAACAAGTCAGATTCCGTAAAGGCTTAAACACCGTATACGACATACATACGCTGCGGCAGGTTAAACAGAATACCGAAGAGTACGAGCTGCCTCTCTACTTAGCGTTTGTAGACAACGAGAAAACTTTCGATTCGATCGAGACTTTGGCTGTACTGCAGTCTGTCCAACGGTGCCGAATCGACTACGGGAACTACGGGTACATCGAAGTGTTGAATTGTTTGTACAAAAACGCCACCATGTCAGTTCGTTTGCAGGATTAGACCTCAGAACCTATCCTTTTGCAGCGAGATGTGAGATAGGGAGACGCCATATCGCAAAAACTGTTCACCGCTGCTCTGGAGGATTTCTTCAAGGTTTTGGACTGGAGAGGGCTAGGCACCAACGTCAATGGTGAGAACATCACGCACCTTCTGTTTTCCGAAGAAATAGTGGTCAGGGCTGACACCATGCAGGATCTCAGTACAGTGCTTGATAACCTCAGTAGAGCTTCCGAAAGATTGGGTCTTAAAATGAACATGGACAAAACCAAGGTGATGTTGAATGCCCATGTTACACCCACTCCTATCAAGGTTGGAGACTACACTCGAAGTTGTGGATGACTATGTCTTCCTGGGATAAACGATCCAGTTGGGTAGGGTCAACTGTCGAATCTGACTCGGCTGGGCAGCGTTCGGAAAGTTGCGCGGTATCTTCTCGTCCAACTTAACACAGTGTCTCAAGACGAAAGTCCAGAAAGACCAGTGTGTGGTGCTAGTTTTGACCTATGGCTCTGGGACGTGGTCGCTCACAATGGGCCTCATCTGAAAGCTTACAGTCACCTAAAGGGCAATAAGAGGGCTATGCTCGGAATACCCTTGTGTTATCTAATCAGAAATTTAGAGATCCGCAAGAGAATCAGGATTACTGACATAGCCCGAAGAAAAGCCAAAATTAAATGGCAGTGGGCAGGGCACATTGCTCGCAGAACGGATGGCCGATGGGGCAGAAAAGTTCTGGAGTGGTGACCGCGAACCGGAAGACGTTGCGTTAGAAGTCCTTCCACAAGGTGGACCGATGACCGAAGGTTACGGGAATCCGCTGGATATGGGACGCACGGGACTATCTATGTCCAGCAGATGATGATGATGAATAGATATACATATATAAATATTTATATATATTGTGTTGTAATTATATTTCGTAATGAGTATCTTATTTTTAGATTAACTTCTAGAAGCCTACCATTTTTTAAATAAAATAACTATTTTATTGTTTTATAAAAATTGTTTATATATTTTTGGTTGACCGTACTTTCCCAAGACAAAACGTTGTTTAATTTATTTCTGGTCCCAAACTACTACTCAAAAATAATATTGTATCTGAAAGGAGAATCTGGGACCGCGGTCCCGGTCCCGAAAGCCCCACGACTCCATGCATGGTGTATGCTTGTTTGCAAGTTTTTTAC
This sequence comes from Orthosia gothica, assembly GCA_949775005.1. Lineage (NCBI taxonomy): Eukaryota > Metazoa > Arthropoda > Insecta > Lepidoptera > Noctuidae > Orthosia > Orthosia gothica. Next base: position 13,343,822 of record OX459052.1, read on the forward strand.
CGGGCAATAAAAACCACATATGTTAAATCAACTGTTTTATAATGATTCATGCTTCGATTGATTGAATACCAAATAACAAAAAAAAAACAAACGATTACAAAAAGTTATTGTTTTATCATATTAGACTAAATAGATTTTATGTCTTTTGAGTGGTATATCAAACGATTTTATATAAAAATGTATGTAATGCTAAAAAAATTGCATGTTAAAGTACTCATATTATTACATTTTTATAGTGTAGCTTTAATTAAAGGCTGCCACGACATCCATTCAATATAGAAAAAGGAAATGTAGAACAGTTATAAAATAGATTTTACTTCATCATCATCATCATATCAGCCGAAAGACCTCCACTGCTGGATATAGGCCTCTCCCAGGCGTCGCCACATTGACCGGTCCCGTGCGTCTCGCATCCAGGCCAGATTTTACTGATTTAAATAGATTGTTACATAAATACAGTTCATTGTAACATAAATTTGACATACAAATACAAATGAAAACTCATTAATTAATGCTGCTTTTGTTCGATTAATGCAATTAATTTTGTTCGACATTGTACCAACCAATAAAAAAAGACAAATATACAAACATATTCTAAATCTTTATGTAAGTGAAAAAGAACTGTATGTACTTTATTATATTAGGAACATTCGAGCCTTTGCAAAGTGCGTCGAAAACAAGTGTCGGCAATTATAGCATTATTCAGAACCGTCACAGAGTATCAATTTCTGTGAGTAAGCGGTGACGATTGTTTGTCAATTAATCTACCAAGCCTTTTACCTATGTTGCTGCCGGCTTCCAGTCTAACCAAATATAGCTGGTTACATGGAGCAACCGCCTATCTATATAACACGGTATCCCTTAATTAAATTTTCTGGTTATAGTAGCCAGAAAATTTGTCACCAGTTGACTGTCAAATATCTTTAAATGACATCCGGGACCGGGAAAAAAGAAAAAGTATGAATTGTTGTCACAGTAAATTTAGGATTGATTGTTGAGAAGTCTCGGTATATATGGGATTATAAACAATTTTAACTGTTGAATATATTTGTGGATGGTATTTATTATAGCAATAAAGTTTTGAATATATTTATGTTTTAATGTAATACACCGCAGACTACCCCCTTTTTCATTCTAAGTTCTTTCAGTCCATCCAAAGGTTGTCTGGTAGATATCGCTGTCAGCGATAAGACCGCCTTTGTACACGTATTAATAAGTTCTTCTTGTAAAAGAGATGTGAAACTTTTATGGTCTAGGTACAATAAAGTATATTCTATTCTATTCATAAACTTGTAGATCGACCCTGTAGCTTACTATGTAACAGCAAGTTCCTGCGCCGAGGCATCTCTATACTCTGTGGTTAAGGCCTAACCAGAGGCGAGAAGCTTAAGTTGTTCCCCGGAGCGTGTGCAAAGTCTAGGTCTAATACGCAAACACGTAAACTGAACGAAACCGCACAAAACTTTCAATTTACAACTAACTTTCCCGCGTTAACTAATATTGTAGTTTCGTCTTTGTCTTTGTATGCGTATGTGGATGTTTGCGTGAATAACGTTGTGTATAGTTCCTTGTAGATAATGTTAGTTATGGCACGATGAACTAGGTTAGTCGGCTTTTTATAGATGACCAAGTTTCGTAAGATCAGCCTGGATAGGTCAAATTTTAAGGCAAAGGCCTCTACACATACACAAAAGGAATAAGCAAAAATGTATTCTAACCGAATTTCCAAAAAGGAGTAAGTTTTATGATCGACTTTTTTTATTTTTATTATTTTCCCAAATTGGATCCATTTAAATTTGGTGAAGATCTGATGAATAGTATAGTATATATAGTACTGTTAAGGTTTAAATTGCAAAGGTTTTAATTCACACTATACCAAAACAGGAGCTGCAATTTTTTTTAGGCAGAAGTATTTTAACTTTTCACGGTTAGTAGGTATAATCTATACTTTAATTTTTTCACCCAAACCAAAGTTAACCAGATTTTAGTTCTTGTAAACAATTCCCAATTCTCTGAACTGCCTGTTTTTTTTTTGTTTTTGGCGATAGGCTTGCGCTTGACCACTACCCCACCTGATGGTAAGCGATGACGTGCTTCAGCACGCTTGCCAAGAATTTTGGGAATGTCCGTGAATTGGGTTGTTAAAATAAAAAAAAACGTCGATCTTTTTTATGTATTTCGAAACTTTACATATTATAAATAATATTATAATTAATTATTTTTTTTCAATTTATTATAGGCAATTGAAAATTGATAAAATTTTAGAAAGAAACAATTGACTACAAACGGGCCACAATTGGTCGCCATGTTGGTGACGTCATACCGTTCAAGAAATTTCACGATACAGAGTCAACTACACGTGAGTTGACTGAAAATATCCGAAAATTTGTGCAAAAATATTTTTTAAAACAGCAAATTTTATTTATTTATGTTTTATAAAGGATTCATAAAGGCTAATTTCGATAATAAACCCACCTGATGGACGATTTGAGCATAAATAGTAGTAGTATTTAGTATTTTCAGAAATAAAGTAGTGATACCGGTGTTTGTTATTCTTGCTAACCAGGTACATTTAGAAACATAATTGTCATTACTTAATCGTTTTTATGCGTAAGTGATATTGGTGTAAAATAAAAGTAAACAAACACGATTGGCGCGAAACTTCGACTTTGAATATCAAAAAACTTCATTAGGTACCACTAAATATGATACTACCCGAAATCTGTGGTGCCTTTATTTTTTAGGGTTCCGTACCCAAAGGGTAAAAACGGGACCCTATTACTAAGACTCCGCGGTTCGTCTGTCTGTCTGTCAGTCTGTCCGTCTGTCTGTATGTCTGTCACCAGGCTGTATCTCATAAACCGTGATAGCTAGACAGTTGAAATTTTCACAGATGATGTATTTCTGTTGCCACTAAAACAACAAATACTAAAAACAGAGTAAAATAAATATTTAAGTGGGGCTACCATACAACAAACGTGTTTCTTTTTGCCGTTTTTGCGATAATGGTACGGAACCCTTCATGTGCGAGTCCGACTCGCACTTGGCCGGTTTTTCTTTGTATTTTGCACAAAATCCTAAAAATGTTCAGTAATTTCCATCATTTACATATCCCTTAATAATATTAAACACTAATATCTATATTATATATTCACAAAAAACTAAAAAACTTTGTAGAACAAAAACGTGAAAATATTAACTTGGTAGATTTTTATTACACTAATTCTTCAGTAAATATCTTTTAAATGCGTCGACCGATTATCACAATTCAAACAGAAATATTAGTTTTACGCCTATATCTGTCATTTAAGAATAAAATGATGAATTTATCTCCATAAACAAAAAATCATGTTTTCAAGTTACGTAATTATACAACAATGTCAACTTTGCACGAAAGCTCCTTTAAAGAAAAATACTTTTCTCAGTCCTTAATGATCAAAGTAAGAGATTAATACGAATCTAATACTAAATTAGAAGAAGATAACAACATAATTAACACATTCTAATTGGCATCTAGTTAGACATAGAAAATTTCTCAAAACTTTAGTACAGATTGCTATGTACTTGGTTATTGCGCGATGCACATATAACGTGGATTTTTTTTTGTAATATTCGTAACTTAATACGAATGTTACAAAAAAAACAATGTATTTGATTTTCATCAATATATTGACGATAACAACAAGATAGAATCGATTAAAAGTCAAAACACTGTATCAGCTATGTGCTACAATGAGTAGATATAAACGTTGTGACCTCACATTGGCTTGGATTTGTTCGGCAACTGTTGAGGTGTTTTCGGTACTGGATTTAACTAAATCTTTTCAATTTGATATTACTTTGTAATTAAAGCGAAAAAAAAAACTAAAAATAGTTTTGTATGAAAACTTATATCTTTCCATGTATTACAAAAAAAAATTTGGTTCAACAAACCAATTGGCTTTAAAATTAAACTGATAAAAGTTAAGGATAAAAGGGGTTGTTTTATACAAAAATGCGAATTCATAATAAATCAGTAGTGTCCATAATAAACAACAATCGAATGAAAATCAAAATGTACCAGATTTTAGTTCTTGGAAACAATTCTGTTCGACACCAGCACAAATTCAGTATTATTTCGCCAAAAAATATCTAGGAAATCGGGTAAAATACATTGCGGACAGTCTGCCGTTACTCTTCGTAATCCGATCGACCACTGCGTGATATAGGTCCCTGTAGAAAAATCGTGCTCATTTAGTATACGGGGAATTAATTCCAAGTCTTGTTCGCGACATTTGTCGGTTACAGATACTTGTGGAAAATATGTTGTAGAGAGGGCTCGGTGGAAAGGATTTTTTGCGAATGTCTGGGAATTGGCGTTAAAATAAAATTCAAAAATTGTTGTTTTATACAAAAATGCGAATTTTTAGTACATCAGTAGTGTCCATAATAAACTATAAACGAATGAACATAAAAATTACCCAGATATTCGTTCTTGGAAAAATCCGAATACTCTTATAACATCAGTACAAATCCTGTATTATTTCATCAAAAAATGTCTAGAAAATCGGGTCAAATACATTGCGGACAGTCTGCCGTTACTCTTCGTAATCCGATCGACCACTGCGTGATATAGGTCCCTGTAGAAAAATCGTGCTCATTTAGTATACGGGGAATTAATTCCAAGTCTTGTTCGCGACATTTGTCTCTTGATGTTGTGGGGAGAGGTTGGGTGTAAGGATTTATTGATAATATCTGGGCGTTATTGAAAATGCGGAAATTTGTTCTGCTGGCTATTATAAAACGTGATTTTTATATCACCATCCAAAGAAAACAAAATCAGCTGTTAATTTAAAGTTGTCAATAACACACACACACATCACATCATCAGCCTATTAATGCTCCCACTGCTGGGACACAGGCCTCCTCTCTGTGAGAGGGAATGGGCCGTAATCCACCGTGCGCGTGTTGGTGGATGTCACATGTCTTCGAATTTTTGATTCTAGGATATGCAACAAGGAGAAAAATAAATGTTAGTCAGTATATTATTGTGCTCGCATAACTCGACGAAATGTAAGTAACAATTATTATTTGTTTGAAGTTTATTTCTGCATAAATGATGTCCTTTTTAGATACTTAGTGCTTGAAAAAAAATTGCACGGTGATAAAAAGTCTTACACACTGATTATCTGAGGAACAGATTTAATTTGTTCTAAATTGAGTCTTATTTCGGTTACAAGTCCGGGAAAATCAACTTATTAGTATAAGTTTTTAATGTTCCCGCTACTGGATGGTCCCATGCCAATCTAGTGAATAGGCCTTTTTTCTATGAGCTGTAATCCATCATCCTGACCCATTCCGAGCTTGTCAATAAGTAATAGTGTTTAGCAAGAACAATAAATGCTTTTAATCAATGTCAATTTGCAGACTAGAGCTCGGCAAATTTGTATGTGACACTCTTATGGTCAGGGGGTGCAGGGAACTTAAGGTAGTGGAGGTGGTAAAAAGTGCGAGCAGGACGGGGCGAGCGGGGTCAACTGACGGGAGCGTCGCCGCGTAATGGCGCCGTCACGTCATTGGGTAGTACCGTCCCCCGCCACCCGCGCGGACCTGTGTTGTGTCACGAACGAATTTACCAAGCTTTAGTCGTCAAACGAAAACCTGTGAATTGGTTTCTGTCACTTGACAAACCAAGGCGTTTTACTAACATCCCTATTTCAAATGCCTACCGCCACATAGGCCGTTCATTTTTATAGTCATATCATACAATAAATATGATACCACATACAAATGTGAGAAAGTATTGAATAGTTTTGCGGTTCTTTACTGTTATAGACAGCACTGAAAATATCGGGACGAACGCACTGGCCAATATAATCTAAAGTTTAAAATAGATTCTATACCACTAAAGCTCTCCGGAACGACCCTTGGACTCATCAGCGGCATTGATTGTTGAAAGTTAAATTATTTGGCGTTGAACACCTGACATTTCATTAGCTCAAACATTTTTGACAATCATAGAATGACAATCTATCATTAAGGCTTTCTGACATTAACTTTCTTACATCACATATCATTGTGTACAGTTGGCGTCAAAAATATCAGCACAAACTACCAATATTTTTGACGCTAACGGTACACACAAGGAAAAAATGGCGAATACATGTCGTTTTTATTCGGTACAGCGATCTTTTTCTCGCGAAAACATGGAAAACATGTTTTCAGCATTGTTATGTTTATATAGTGAGTACGTAGTTAACCTTGAAGAAAAGGCTTGAGCTCAAAATATACACAAAAGGCCGACTCCATACAATGAGCGAAAGCGCACGCACACATAGAAATACTTCGCGTATAGTGGCAGCAAGTGCAAGCGCACTCGCTACTGTAATTCGTTTAAGATTGGCGTACGTACGCATCTATGTATGCGTGCGTCTGTTTTTCCTCGTTGTATGGAGTTAGATTTCTGTTTTTATCTTTGTTGTGGCTTAAGATGTGAAATGTTCCTAAATAGAACTGATGGCGATAGTTTGAGTAGGTATATATAATGTATTGTCTGCTTATCAAAGACACACTTTACGCATCTTTTGTTCGATGTTTCTAGGAAAAACGTACCTTAAGGTTGAACTAGTCGACGGCACGAACTATTTTGTGCGCGGGGTTAAAATGCATGCTATCTTATCCGACAATACGTGCGAAAGAAATAGATGCTGTGATGAGCACTAAGAAGCTAGTTCGCGTACGAATTAGCACTTTTGCAAATATTTATCGAAATGGATGATGATTCGAACGAAAACGAGCGAGCGAAATTTTATAAACAGACCTTTGGGAGTCTAGATATGATGAAAAAACAACTAAATGTATATTTATAAAATAACATTATTTGCATTATTGTTTTACTAATCTATCTATCTATCTATTGTATGGAGGCCACTTTGGAATTTTCCTTCTTATGGTATATATTTCCAACCAAATATGCGTTAAAATTAGTGTTGAAATATGGCATTTTGACGCTCATAACTTTCAAATATATTACGTTTTTACATTTTTGTTTCCATACAGGACTAGATAATGATGAGACAAATTGATATCATTTTTAATTTTGAACTTACATCGTCAAACAGTGGAGTAATCTCTAGACTACGTTTGGATGGAAGAATTTTCGACAAGTGTAACCTTAATACAGCTTTGTGTTTTGCTAACAAAAGACAGGTATCTTACTAAATAGGTAGAGAAACAAACTTAAGAAATACATTGTCTGTGTCTTTGCTCATAACATAACATCCACGCTTGTATACTTAAGTTCTAAGGGACTAACTTTATTCAGCCGCTTTATCCACCTGTAATTTAAAAAAAATCTCAAGGTCGTCTCCCGAGATGAAAAGTATTTTATGTCCTTCTGCAAAGTCCAATCTATTTCTATACCAAAAAACATCAGAATTGGTTAAGCGGATCAAGCATGAAAATGTAACAAACGGACAGTTACTTTCACATTCATAATAAATTATTTAGTAAAGAATTTCAGACTGATTTGCCCCATTTGCTACACACCAAAATGAACCCTAACAACGCAAATCCGAGATCTTTTAAATATACAACAAAACCTTATCCAGGCAATTTACTAAATTAAACTTTTCTTCACCCCATTTTGCAACCAAAAAAAACTAGCCACAAAGGGCTTTAACAATTCACTTACCGACCTACCCTACCTCTCCACAAAAAAAAAACAAAGCAAAAAAACTTTTTCTCCAACGATTTTTAATTCTCACACAAAAATCGCGGTAAACGCCAAAAAAATATAATAAAAGACCTTTACTTAGCGCTACATAACTTAAACACCCTACATTATGCTCTCTCATTCTATAGCGCGTTTTGGGGCAAAAATATCTAATGTTACTCCACAAGCGAAAATAGACCGTATTCTGTGAGCAACAAGGTGTTTATGATGTAATGCTATTTGCGAAATGCGGATATGTTCAACGTGCTTAAAAAACCGCGTTCATTTGTCTCCGGCAGATGCAGTCGAATCAGTTGTGGGGCCATAATAACAGCGGAGGCTTCAAAGTGGTATAGAGTTATGCTCTAATTCTTAATACATGAGCAAGGTTTAATTGCTCTGTCATTTCATTGGCAAAATGACAAGGGTATGGTTAATACTTTTGGAGTTATCAACAGCTTTTGTATAAGTATAAGTCTTATTTTATGTAAACTTTTAGATACTGTCATCATTGGAAGTTTAACATACTGCTTGTACTCAAAATATATTAAATGCTTATGTACCTATCTAACTCTTATCTATCTATGTATTGCTAAGGGCTGAAATCAAAAAGTCATGTGATTTAAAAAAAACACCTAATTTTGCAGCATATTAATTTCAAAATCGTCACGATACTATACAAGGCAATACGGAAAGTAAACGATAAATTTAAATATCTTAGAATGGCAAATAAGCAGGGACAGCTGAAAGAGGGAAATGTGTGTATCAGTCTATGTATGTATCCTATGTGGCGTTCTAGAGACCAAACGCGTCGGCCGATTCTGATTATTCTTACTTCAATCGATTCGATTTAACATTGCGAGTGTCACTGGCTAGTGGCTACATTAAAACTGAAAAAAGGAAAATGGCAGCTGTTGGGTGCCAAATTGTGTCGGCCCCAATTTTTTATTCTTCCAAACCCATCGTGGGGTATCAAAATGAAAGATTTAAAGAGGCGATTATAAAAATATACAACGCTTTTATGTTAAAAAGTAACACGAAATAAAAATGATAACAAAAAAATCGTAAAAAAGTTGATTCTAAGAAACAACTTTCGCGAGCTTACAGTCCAAAACCATATTTTATGTATCCTCCGACTGCACATCATGATTTTTTTCTTGTTGGCGTCTTTTTAGTTCGCTTTATAAGCAGTTGGGATTTTTATTTTTTAAATCAACTTTTTTTGTGACTTCACTTTTTTATGAAGCTTCCCATTTCGGGTCACTTGTGTGTCCAGAGCTTATTCTTTGGGAGTCAAAACATTTTCACCATATGAAATCCAGCTACGTATACCCTTTCCATAAATTAAGGTCACACTCCCGCTCTTTTGCTGGCCCAACCGCAGTCGGCAGGTGATTGAGCACTGTCCTTTGACACGGCCCAGAGGAAAAATTACGCGGGTTTTTTACGAAGAACCCAGGTAAGCATTATGGCTGTGACTGTACGTTCCTCCATGCCGACTGAGATTTTAAAGATTACTGTAAAGTACGTCGGCCTTTTGTCTCTTTTTTGCCTCACATTAAAAGAAATCTGCATCGTATGTGCGTTAATGACGGTAGGATTGAAGTCTGCTACGCCACTTTGGAGCATACTCGTAGATTATGATTTCCAAGATCCGTAATGCTGTGATTGCTGTGAGCTTATAATACTACGCGCTACGACATGTTTGCTACGCTACACTTGGAAACCAATGCTTCAGTTTTGAGGGTACGTTACACTAAGCTACCTTATTCTTCCAGCAAAGGGGTATGAGTTTAAATTTACGTCTTATGCTACGAATAAGCAACGGTCTGCGCTGCGATGCCTACGATTTGGATGCTACGAACGCTACGAAGCCAACGCCGCTACACGATTTTTCTAAGCTACGAAGCACTGAGTATAATTCCGACGTTTCACTGTGCTACGGGGCTAAGCGAGGGAGTAGTGCTACGGAGCCTATGATTTTGATGCTACGAAACGCTACGAAGCCACGTCGCGGTGAAGCTACGACGTGGAGTGCTACGAAGCATTTAGCGATTGGCTGCTATATCAGCACTCATTCAACTTATCACAAAAGCTAACGCGAATTTGAAAAAAAAAACCAGAAGTTCAAGTTCCAGAAATTAGGTCTAAGCCTCACGTTACGTACGATTTAGAAGCTTCGCCTACATTCTGGATTTGCACGTCGAGGCATTTGCTTGTGGTCACAGTGTTTTTGTCTATTTTTGATCCCGTTTATTACCCGCCTTTCGGATTCCACCGCAATAGCCTGACAAACAAATCAACACCCAGCACACCCTTTATCTCCGAACCTTTTACACAATACAATTCCGAAATCAGCACCAAATTCCGGATCCCATTAGCAAGATCTAAATGCTGAACAAAAAGCGCGAATTAATTTATACAGACCGCTTTCTACAAAGAGATATAGGTAGGGATAAAAACCTCCGGATTTCGGCTCGTTTCCTTATTGTATGATTTTGCTACCCATTCGTCATTTTCCCCGTCGGATTTTGCAGATCACGAATGGTCGAACACATTATCCATTTACTTTGGTTGGTGGGTAAAAAGAATCGGATTGTAAATGGATGTTTTACCTATGTAGGTATGTGTATGGGTAAGTGTGTGTTTGGTTTTCAAAGGGATATCGGTTTTAAGATTAGGTTTCTGGGTGACGACTTTACAGAGAATTCTTAATTCTTTATTGTACACCAAAACAAAATAACAGACAGTGTGATAATAAAGTACAAAGGCGAGCTTAACTCAATGTTGAGTTCTCTTACAGCAAACCCTAGGGTGACAGAGAAAGATGACATTATAGAGGGCAGTATCCAGTGTACAATTTTAAAAGACTTATATAAGATATAAACTGATGACGAATTAAATAAAATGTACTTACGTAAATATATATTTTTATATACATACTAGTATCATGTCATTGCGCCTTAAGGAATCCATTAAGGAAATGATCCTTAATCTTCCTCTTGAAGACATCCAGAGAAGAGCTGTCGCGTAGGGAGTGTGGGACAGAGTTCCAGAGACGCACTACAGTAGCAGAAAAAGGGCCATTAGGAGAGAATTAGTAAGTTACTACATTTTTTTTTAATTAAACAACTTTTTACAAAAAAATACTTTTGACAAAAGTAGTATGTAAGGATCGTAGCTGGTGGCGTTCTGTAGTTCTTGTAGTTCTGTAGTGTTCTGTAAGCGTGCTCCACCGTCGACCACATCATCGCTTACCATCAGGTGAGATAGTGGTCAAGCGCGAGCCTATAACGAATAAAAAAATAAAAAAAATAAAAACTTTGGTAGGTACAATTTTTTTGCGTTATGGACACCGACTTCCAAAAAGAAAGTTATTTATCACTTTGTAGTTTTTTTTATTTGCAAGTCGGTAGTATTTTCTTGTAAAAAGTTTTTATTTTTCACTTTTTAGTTGTTCCTAAAAGGCAAGTTGTTTAGTAAGGTACCAATAATGCCAGAATAGATAACCTGAATATCATGAAACTTGAACATAACCGTTGAAATGAGAGTGTGCCAAGGTGAACTGTACACATCAGCTTACCCCCTTAGAGCATACTGACGCGATGTTATGTTATTCCTATTCTTTTCTTTCTTATTCTATTCCTATTATAGACCAATTTCGGCAAATTATCTTTTGAACAAAAAGTATTTTCAAAATCGGTCCACAATTGTAGGAGAAATCGGTGAACAGAGACAAAAAAAATAAAAAACAAGAAAAGTCGAACATAGTACCTAGTCTCCTTCTTTTTGGAAAGTCAGTTAAAATATTGTATTCAAATACAAAGTATTTTCTTTAATTAAGGGTTTACTTTTTTAAAATAAATGATAAGAGTGTGGAGCAAGTGAACGAGTTTGTATATCTGGGAAGTATGTTCACAAGGGATGGAAAGATTGAAGAGGATGTGGAAAGGAGAGTGAATGCAGGGAATAAAGTGAATGGTGCTATACATGCAGTTGTGACCAGCAAGTCGATGTTTTCGGAAGCTCGACTCGCCGTTCACAACAGCGTGCTGGTGCCTACACTTATGTATGGAAGTGAAGGTTGGGTATGGCTAAAAAGACATGAAAGTAGGATTAATGCAGTAGAAATGCGTTCCTTGCGGAGTATGTGTGGTGTAACTTTAAATGATAGATTGAGGAATGAGGTAATAAGACAACGTTGTGGTTTAAAAGAAGATGTAGTGACTAAAATTGAAAAGAGTATGCTAAGATGGTTTGGCCATGTTGAGAGGATGAATGAAAGGCGATTAACGAAAGGTATTTACAAGGCAGACGTGAAAGGAAACGCCGGGAGGGGACGCCCTAGAAAGACATATTTAGACCTTATAGGTGATGTTCTTCAGAAAGGCCAAGTGCGCAGTACTCATAACCGGCGTGTGTGTATGACTAGATGTATGAATGTGTGTGAAGCAAAAGAAGTATGTAGGGTTCGTAGCAGGTGGCGTTCTGTAGTTTCTGCCTACCCCCATGGGAAAAAGGCGTGAGTTTATGTATGTATGTATGTTCTTTTTTCCACGGCAGGTAGGAACTATCGAACGCCACCAGCTACGATCTTCACATACAGGGAGTATTGTATTAGCTTTGTTTACAATTAAATCACGGTTTAATCCCGTATTTTTTCATCCTCCTAAATTTATTTACTTATTTATTCATGAATAAGGGACAACCATACAGAGTAACTTAATAATAAACACAAGATAGGCAAACATCCCTTAAAGTTATTTTGACAATAAAATTTAGGTAGGTAAATGAAAATGCAAAGTAAATGTCGCTGAAAATTGCAGTTTTTATTCATATTACGAGTATAAAAAATATTGTTTTTGATAGTAATATTTTACCTGAATTAGCAGCGTCTAACCGAAAATAGTGAACTCAATAATATTTCGAGAGCTCAACCTAAAATTTTCTAGGAATCCCGATACTAAACCTGTCTGGATTGTTGCAACATTCAAAGAAAACATAGTACAAAATCTCATGATATCATCGGAATTGCATTAATCCACCTAACGACTCAGAAGCAGATTTTAATATCTACTATTAAAATAATTATCACGTTTATTCACAATTCTTATCAAGATATTCGAATCACGTCGAAATTTGATCCATTGAGGTGTGTGCTGAGCTAGAATTGACAGATCACTGAGACGACTCGACACAATGTAAGAGACAGCATTGTCAAAACTTTCTAAACAAACCAAGCGTGTTAGTGAGTGTCACTGTTTACTCATAGACAACTCTGACAAAGGCTATACCGATACGCCTTCTTGGCCGCTGCTAGAGAAGGCATTGTCAAAAAATTTACATAAAAAACAAGCGTGTCAGTGAGTGACACTGTTTACTCAATGACAATTCTGACAAAGGCTATACCGATACGCCTTGTTGGCCACTGCTAGAGACGGCATTGCCAAAACTTTTACATAGAGACCAAGCACGTCAGTGAGTGACACAGTTTACTCATGGACAATTCTGACAAAGGCTATACCGATACGCCTTGGTGGCCACTGCTAGAGACGGCATTGCCAAAACTTTTACATATAGACCAAGAACGTCAGTGAGTGACACCGTTTACTCATTGGCAATTCTGACAAAGGCTATACCGATTCGCCTTGTTGGCCACTGCTAGAGACGGCATTGCCAAAACTTTTACATATAGACCAAGCACGTCAGTGAGTGACACCGTTTACTCATTGGCAATTCTGACAAAGGCTATACCGATACGCCTTGGTGGCCACTGCTAGAGACGGCATTGCCAAAACTTTTACATAAAGACCAAGCACGTCAGTGAGTGTCATGTTCCAAACAAGGCGTGAGACAGGGTTGTATTTGGTCCCCCGCACTTTTTTACATATATGGAGAGTATATCATTTGGAGAACCATCAAAAATTGGGAGAAGGGTTTTCCTATAGGTGGAAAGAGACTGTCAAATCTCCGATATGCCGACACCGTTCTTCTGCCAACATCCATGGAGGATATGAGTGAGTTGTTCCAAAGACTCGAGTCGGAAAGTGGCAACATCGGTCTCGCAGTGAACAGAGCAAAAACCAAGGTAATGATAGTAAATCTAGCCGGAAGGATTGCAATGCTATGACCCGTTTAAACAACATCTGGAAGAAAAGAGGAATTGGCATCAAAACCAAGATACGAGCCCTGGTATTCCCTATCTTCCTGTATGGAGTGGAAACGTGGAAACTGGAAACTGGCCCGAAGAAGGCAAAGGATTGATGCATTCGAGATGTGGTGCTGGAGACGAATGCTAAGAGTACCCTGGACTGCGAAACGTACCAATGCATCGATCCAGACTCAACTCCGAGCAAAAACTCGCTTGTCCACCATATGGCAGCAACGCATTCTCACATATTTCGGCCACACAATGCGCAGAGGTGACCAGAATTTAGAAAGACTGATTGTGGTTGGGAACACCGAAGGCAAACGATCGCGCGGTCGGTCACCAGCAAGATGGACCGCTCAAGTGAAAGATCGTCGTCCTCCAATTTCTACACGGTCGTAAGGGACGCGCTGGACAGAAACTGGTGGAGGCAGATCATCCGCTCCAAATGTTAACCTGATGCTGACCACGATCCTCAGACATGAAGGACCGACCAAGAGAGAGAGAGTCAGTGAGTGACACCGTTTACTCATTGAAAATTCTGACAAAGACTATACCGTTACGCTTTGGTGGCCACTGCTAGAGACGGCATTGCCAAAAATTTTACATAAAGATAAGCACGTCAGTGATTGAAACCGTTTACTCATTGAAAATTCGGACAAAGGCTATGCTGATACGCCATGGTAGCCACTGCTAGAGAAGGCATTGTTAAAACTTTTAGATAAAGACCAAGCGTGTCAGTGAGTGACACCGTTTACTCATGGACAATTCTGACAAAGGCTACACCGATACGCCTTGGTGGCCACTGGTAGAGACGGTATTGACAAAACTGCCGTTTGTCGCTAAGGAGTTCGGTTCTATGTTCCATACCTTGAAAACTACTAAACCAATTTTGATGAAACTTGCATTATTTCCTAAGTTAAGATAAACTTAATGAAAAATAAAAGAATTATTACGATCCAATTACTAGTTTTGGAAAAATGCGTGGACAAACATACATAGATTGCCTAAGGCATTAAGTCCGCCTCTGTACTTGTGTGTGCATGAAGTATTAAATAAATAAATAAATAGATACAAAAAAACATACATACATATACTTATGAAATTTAGCACACATATTTAGAAGCCCACATAGTAAAATATGTGAATAATGTGCAATTCCAACAACATTACATACATACGTATCGAATTGATAACCTCCTCTTTTTGATGTCGGTAAAAATTGACGGACCGAGTCAATTCTGTCTATGTCTATGACAGCCAACGCTCGCAAATTACTTTGGCACAAATATTGGCGTCTCAATTTCATCCTTAATCTGTGATGAGAAAAGACCCTTCGTTACGAAGTATTTGTGAGCATTATCCACAAAATCAATAGTGTAAAGAGTGTAACGAACTCTCGAAAGAATTGTTTAAACTGAATTGCTATTAACGGGTTTCGAAATTGCAAACGAAAAGAATGAAATTGTTTCTGTTTATTGTTGGATTAATTTTGTGGTTTATCTTTGGGGTAGACAAAGAGTTTTTCTTTAGGTGTTATTATGAGTTAAATAATTTTTGTTATAGGCATTTGTTTAATGCTGTTTTTACCCGACTACAGCGAAGCCAAAAGGAAGGTTTATGATTTTAGCAGTCTATTTATGTTTGTATTTACGTATGTTCCTCCATAGCGCCTAAACTATTCATCTGATTTTGATGAATAACGTGTCAATCGATTCGTTATTACAGCCCGGGTAACATAGGGTAAAAATTAAACCGTGGTCGGATTACAGTTTTTATTAAACTTTTTAGTAATTAAGTTGACAAGTCACCAGATATGCCGCCGACTGCCGCATGTGGACGTCTTCATTGCTATAAGGTCTCACAGTTCCGTTACTTACCATTCTAAAAACTAACCAGCAAAGCTGAACTGTCTTATATGCGTGGAAGTAGACTAGCAGCCTAATTGCGTAAGAGAGTTTCGGCAGGGCAAAGGAAACAACTCTATAAAAGAGTATGACTCATTTCCTTTAAATGTTTTCTGTATTGGGCAAATAATTTAGTAAGGATACGTCCTCCACCCTATGAGTTGAATTCACATAATCTTTCCATGACCATTCCCATAATCTTTCAAATAATCTTTCAAGGACCGTTATCCCCTTTCGAGTGTTTTACGCAATACGAAAGTCATTATTTTAAAGGGTTTTTTTAGGTTTCTTCTAGGCAAGCGTGCTTCACCGTAGGCCACATCATCGCTTACCATCAGGCGAGGTAGTGGTCAAGCGCGAGCCTATCGATAATTAAAAAAAAAAAAAAAAAAACAAAAAAAAAAAAAGGTATCGTCACAGTTATCTTTAAGTGTTCTTTGCCGTATTCACTTACGAAATTTGGCTGCGAGAACCAAACCCTTCCGTCCCAAGTCCAGAACTAAGTCACTCAGCGATCTATGGAAAGGGCTATGATCGGAGTCTCTCTAAGGGATCGAATCCGAAACGAGGTGATCTGGCAGAGAAGCAGTGCTGTCGACATAGCTCAAAGAATGAGCAAGCTGAAATGGCAATGGGCTGGCCATATAAGCCGTAGATTCGAAGACCGTTAGGGTAGACGAGTTCTTGAGTGGAGACCGTGAACGGGTTAATATAAGGTAGGACGCCCTCAGGCTAGGTGGAGTGACGACCCTCACAGGGTGGCTGGTAGCAGCTGAATAAGAGTTGCCAAAAATTGAAGCACATGGCGTGCGATTGGAGAGACCTATGTCCAGCAGTGGACTGCTATAGCCTGATGATAATGATGATGAACCAAACCCTTTCGTTTCTGATCATACTACCCTGAAAACCAAGTACTAAGTAATGTGATACTACATACTGACCGTATCCTTGTGTGATCGAATCAGAAATGTAGAGATCCGCAAGAGAACCAGGGTTACCGACATAGCCCGAAGAATTGCCAAACTTAAGTGGCAGGGCACATTGCCCGTAGAACGGATGGCCGATGGGGCAGAAAAGTTCTGGAGTGGCGACCGCGAACCGGAAGACGATGCGTTGGAAGGCCTCCCACCAGGTGGACCGAGGACCTTGTGAAGGTTGCGGGGATTCGCTGGATGCGGGACGCACGGGACCGGTCAATGTGGTGACACTTGGGGGAGGCCTATGTCCAGCACTGGACGTCTTTCGGCTGATATGATGATGATGATATACTGGTAGTGAGCAGTGGCAGCCCAGTGGTATCGGCCACGACTTATAAGATGCAGGTCGTGGGTTCGAACCCAGGCAGGCGCTTTACTTTGTGTAAATTATTTTATCACCACTGTTCTCAAAAAACGGTGAAGATAAACATCGTGAGGCAACCGGCCTAGTGTGTAGAGATGACCTAGAACCAAAATTCGAATTCATGTGACATCCACCAACCCGCACTGGGCACGCGTGATGGATTTCGTTTCGACCCATTTTCTCTCATAGAGAGGAGGATAAAGCCCCAGCAGTGGGGGTACATTAAAAGGCTGATGATGATACTGGTAGTCAGAATTTCGGATTTCTGACTACCCGTAGCGATTATTAAAGATCTAAAATTATAGTCAGAAACAAGGTGCATTCCAAGGCACGGTTTGGTATTGGTAACTAAAGAATGGTCATCTATCCGCAGACCAACTTTGGCACGCGTAGCCATACTTTACATCGACTCATAAGGTTTTTTTCGTTAAGCCGCAAAACCTCCATTGGTTGTAGAGCTCTTTCAACTGAAACCTTATCATTCGTCGTTAATATTTATCTTCGTCGATGTATAATTATGTACTACGCAACAGATTTGGCGATCCGAACACTCACTCTATTCGACTGAACTATACTGCAATCCATACACCTTGTTGTTACACTATGTTGAACAAAAGACATAAGCACCATGATTTGATTGTGATGAAACTAAACTCTATAAGCGATCTAGCGCTGCATGCTTTAATTGTTTGATTAGCCAACATAAATATTTTAGCGCTGCAGCGAATTTTAGTTCTAACTCACCACTACAGTTTTTTTTCATGAATGTTCTTGTTTATCGGTAGAACGAATGTCAATGTTTATCTTACTATGCCTTTTGAATTGCCATCTCACTTCTACAATATCTTTTGATACTAATATAAAAGTTAAATTACTTAACTTCAAACTACCTTCAGGAATCACCTTGAAATTATGACAGAAACGGTAACCAAGCAACATTAAATATTATATTTGAACACCATTAAAACATTCTCTCAGGAGATTTTCAAAAGTAAATTCGTTGCTCCTTTCATAATATACACTTCAAAGGGCCTGCTTTAATATGTAAAGTAGGAAATTTTACTAATTTCTGATAGTGGCTGCCTTCTGTGTGTTTTGTTTATTGTTGCTTATATTTGTTTTAAGGATTACCTTATGTACTGGGTGTGAAATCAACTCACAGTTGGCCGATGAAGTCATTTCATCAACGTCATCATTTCAAACGAAAGACGTCTAGTCTCCCACTCCTGAACATAAGTCTTCCCATGTGTCACCACATTGGCTTGCATCCAGCGGAATCTCGCAGTCTTCACCATGATTGGTCCACCATGTAAGTACTATGTCCCTTCATGATGGTTAAGTTGAGTGGTGCTGATCCATGTTTCATGTTCGTGAACAGGCGCCATCAGCTGGGATTACTCATAACTTAGCTGCCTCAGCCTGTTTTTTATTACCTATTTATAGTATTTTTAAATGTTTGTTTTACTCTAGACGCTTTTACGAAACATGTAATCAAACACTTGTAAAACACGTTTTTTTTTTAAAGATTTAAGGCGGTTCCCCGAGCAAAACGCCGCGCAAGCCGTTTTTTGTGCTGTTTTTAGGAGCTATCTACTCGTTATTTAAAAAGAAATATCAATTAATAAAAATACATTAAATTTCTACATAATATTGATTCTAAAATGGTAGATTTAGTTTTTTTTTAAATGTTGTATATATTTCACTAATCTACTTCCAAAAAAACATAAAAATGAGTAATAATTATTGATATTATGCATCTCCTCGTAAAGTGTTCATTGATTATTTTTTGTACTAACACTAATGGATAGACAATTTAATAACGAACATTTTTGTAGAATTATTTTTTTCATAAGACCAAAATTCGATTTTATAAAGATTTTATTCTAAAATCTGGGCGTATTCACTACTGTAATTCATGCGCCACCAGTGCCGCTAGACCAATAGGAACGCTCATATCTCATGCCGATTTTTTGGTCAGGGTACCGTCTTAATGTGGAGTTTCTTGGCCATTCTTCTCTATAACAAGCTACATTTCCGAATGGACGGTACAATCAATTATTATTTATTTTACATTTAATTTTTTTTACGTTCAAAAGTGCCGCTTAATGGCCTAATAGAAAACTTAAATTTTGATTTTGGTTTTGATTTTGTGAGTGGCCTTCCAACACTGCGTCTTCCAGTACACGGTTGCCACTCTAGAACTTTTCGCCCATCGACCATACGGTCTGCGAGCAACGTGGCCTGCCCGCACGCCACTTAAGTTTGGCGTTTCTTCGGGGTATGACGGTAACCTTGGTTCTCCTGCGGATATTTTATTCCAATCCTGTCACGCAAGGAAGGTCCGAGCATAGCCCTCTCTATTGCTCTTTGTTAAGGTCACCTTTAAGCGTTCTGATGAGATCCATTAGGATATAATTTAGTCTTGTTTAATTAGTCGTTTGGATAACTGCTTGGTTTATATCAAAGGCTACACCTTTATTACATACATGTCACGTATACTAAGTAACTCTGCTTAACCTATTAGGCAAATAAACATGGAAATTAACCACTTATGCACAACAAAAATCACCGTTACTGCTACTACACTAAGGCACGTTTAAGACAAAGTTAATACCAATTAAATGTGCGGTTAGTTGTACCTCAGATTCGGAACCGTGAAACAATTTTGTTTTATATTTTCTATAACATTTCATTATACCCAGGTATATAACAATAGCTGGCCCGGTTTATATGTCGTATTAAATATGTATAAATACTCCGGTCAAAGTACTCAACAAACACGACTGTTTGTTGAGTACTTTGACCGGAGTATTATATCAACAAAGTACGACATTATTTAACTCCGGCAATGAATTTAGTGGATTTGTTAAATTCGCGAATTATACTGGACGATAACGCTTTTTATGTGTCTGCGTTGCTAAGTTAAATTTAGTGTATAACAGCAGTACACAGAGTAGGAATGATTTAAAGATTTTTCTTGTCTATAAAATACGAGACGTGTCGTGCGACACTTCGTTGCAACGTACTTCCCTTTTTATATAATAGTTTGTGGGCACAATGCAATAAATAAAATTAAAAACTATACATTTAAAAACCAGCATTATTAGACAAAAAGAGAATATTCATATCAAGATCGTTTCAAAACACACTGGCTGTAAAAATCTGTATAAAAAATTCAAATAGCGAACAAATACGAAAAATGTCATTCGCGGCAGTCGCAGTTTTCACTTTAATGTCAGCCTATTCATTCGAAAGCAATCAGGAATTTCGTTCATATTTCATATCTGTGTTTGTTTCTTATATTGGAGAAATTTCTGATGAGAACTCTAGTTCATCAGGCATTCCAAGTAGTGAAAGGTCATGCTCTATCAAGCAGTCGTCAGAGCATAGTTCTTTCGGTGTTTATATAGTATTATTATTTGTTTTATTCATTATCGTTTCATAAAGATTTATTTTATTCGACATTGTTTAAAATATAAAACATTTAGGTAAATCAAGAAAGGAGTATTTTTTTCATATCTAACACTTAGTATTTCTGTAAGATTTTAAATAAGTTTTTTAAATAAAGCAGTCACTTTATTTAGGTTCCCTAACGTTAAGATTACTTTTAATTATGTAGGAAGAAATCATCTTAGAAAGTAAAGTTAAAACAAAGACTTCATTTCTTTTTTTAAGTTTTTCTTTTTGTTTTGGCTACATTTAGGTACCGACTCATTATTTAGTATAGAGAGTCTGCGTGTTGTTGAATTTGTGCAGAAATAATCTAACGAAATCTGTTATTATGAAAATTAGCGAAAATAAATAAAATAACACTATCTTATTCTATTTGATATTTTGATTAATTAGTTATGTAGTTAGTTGTTAGTCCACAAAATATTTTTGTTTTTATTACCTACCTACATAATGATAATATTATTTTACGTGAAAGTCTGTATGGATGGTTGGATGTTTGTTACTCTTTAACACATAAACTGCTGAACGAATTTTTATGCAATCTTGTAGAAATAGAGCATACCACAATTTATACTCATAGGCTATAATTAACCAAACTCATTCGGCTGAGACCTATGTCCAGCAGTGGACGTCTTTGGGCTGATATGATGATGATTAACCAAACTCTACGCGAGCAAATTTGCGGGCAGAAACTAGTATTAAAATAAGCAAAGTCTTTATAATTTATTTAATAAAATTACAATTTTTAGCGTTCGGAACCCTGGTTGTCAGGTAGACACTGTAAGAGAATGCCTAAGGCATTAAATTCGCCATTATAACTTTCTGCATGAAGTCTAAATAAATAAATGAAAGGCACTCATTACAGGAGCAATTCGTTGTCTGTCTGTTTATTAATTTTGTTAATTTCTGTACTTTTAATGATGTAACCGAATAATTAAACAAAACTTTGTTGGAGTACCAGGTTTTAAAACAAATGGAAATAACGTGTTGAAATTCACACACAACATATACACGTAACATCCTATACTATTAAATGAGCAATATTTGTATTATATAATCACGTTCTCGAAAATGGCTCTAAAAATAAAATTTTCAGTATAAGGTTTTCGGGGGAGACAAATCGATCCAGATAGGTCTAATATCTGGGAAAATTCTAAAAGAATGAAAATGTTGTTTTTCTATTTTCCCGAACAGAGCTCGGTCACCCAGGTACTGTTATAATTATTCAACAGACTTAGAAAGCTTAATTTTTTTTTTACAAAAAATAATCTCAAGCAAGCCTATACCATACTTTTAAAACTTGCTGTTGTCTTTCGTAGATAAATAAATTTTAACGTTAGAAAATAATCAAAGGCAGACATAATAAAATAAATAAAACAATAATATAATAATATACCCTCCTCTTCCTAGCGCTGTTTCCCCAATGTAGCATGTCGTGAGCACATTATGGTTTTCAAACTTTTAATTGATTATTTTTCTCCACTTTAATATACTTCTTTATAACGTCTTTATCTAGCTCGGTTGCCCTTGACTTTGCCAGTAATAATAATATATTAGTCAATCCAAGCTTACTATTAATATTATAAATGCGAAAGTAAATCTGTCTGTCGGTCTGTCTGCTAGTACACATACATACATAAACTGACGCCTTTTTCCCATGGGGGTAGGTCTGCTATAGTTTCACACTAAAACCGCTGAACCGATTTTGATTAAATTGGGATGATTTCCAACTTTCATACGGGTGAAGCCGCAGGCAGAAACTAGTATAAAATAAACCAAATAAACCCATTTAATCACCTAGGAAAAAAAAACCTAACACACACTACAGACCAAGCCCAGCCCATAATTTCCGATTCTCTCTATAAAGAAACCCATACATTACAATATAGCCTTCCACAAACATATTCCGGGATATATTTTGGCCTCTAAATCAGTTGTGAGACAAACATTATAACAGGGAACATCTTTCTTCCCTCTCATGTTATTTCAATACAATATATAGATATTACCGGTATGTTGACGTAATAGTCTATGCGTCACTTTATGTGTGAAAGGATTTGAATGGTGTATATTGGTATGATTTTTAGGAATACATAACAAGGTGGTAACAAGGAATTTAAGTTTTGTACAGATTTGACATACATTGTTAAATTATTTTTATTATTGTGACATTTTATTAACCCTTGACATACCTACATTATTGCTATTTGACAATTGATTGATGTAATGTTGAATTGATTAGACATAAATGATTGTTAATTGACGCTTATTGATATTTTTACTTACATTTGGCACAAATTATTTCTATTTGACATTTGCTTATTATTATTTTGTTTTTATTGTTATTTTATATCTTTTACATTTTTGGCATTTATTTTTCACTGTTTTGCTTTGTTTGTTTTGTTGAAATTAATTGTGATAATTACTTTTGAATGAATTTAATTTATTGTTTGTATTCTTAATTTATA
Source organism: Orthosia gothica (assembly GCA_949775005.1). NCBI lineage: Eukaryota > Metazoa > Arthropoda > Insecta > Lepidoptera > Noctuidae > Orthosia > Orthosia gothica. Next base: position 13,366,832 of record OX459052.1, read on the forward strand.
ATTTTTATTGTATTAATTAATTAATCCAAGATTTGCACGCCGCAGTATGTGGCAAACATGTTTGAGCCATTTCTGTTCTTGTTCTCCTGCATGCACTTATTTTTATTTGTTGTATGTATACACATGTTTATGCAAATAAATATATCTGAATCTGAAGGTCAGGGTACTTATGATCACGGTTATAAATATAATAGCAATCTTAAGAAGCTATAGCATAGGAAATAAGGTGCACTTACGACCTTATAGATATAGACCCTCCAGACCAAATTACGGCGACGGCGGCCAATCTTACCGGAGACTAGACATTGACAATCTTCTCCATATACATACACCTCATATACCATATATCGCACTCTTTTATGGTGAATTAGCTCTTCCCCGCGGCTTCGCTCTCGTGACCCACCCCACAGGAGGCGTTTTTGGGATAGAAAATTGCCTATGTTACTCAAAAATAATGTAGCTTTCTACTGGTGAAAGAATTTTCAAAAATGGTTGAGTTTATCCATTACAAACAAACTTATAAACAATTAAATCTTTGTTCTTTATAGTTTAAGTGTATGTCGAAGTGTAGACAAATCTGGATTGGATAGTTTGACAGTCGTTATCGCTGATAAAGTGTCATTTTATCTAAATCAGTTGCTTGACAGACATTATAACTTTCTTACTTTCTTCCCTCTCATTTTATTTCAATACAATACGTCACCATTATGTTCTGTTTACGTAATGGTAAATGCGTCACAGTAGATGAATGACGTATTTTGATGAAGGTTTTTTGAAAATAGATAATAGTATAACAAGGCAGTTCCCAGGTCAGAGGCTCTAGAAGAAGTGTCATTCCATCAGCGAAGACGATTGTTGAAATGCCAAAATGTTAGGGATTGGTCACGTGATATTTCAATAGCGCTTGACATTTTCATACACTTTTTGTCATTTGACCAATCGCTATCGTGACGCTTTCGTCGATAGAACGTCGCTTGTCTAGACCATCAGGATAAGTATCTATGAACCGTCAGGTTCAGAAACGTGTAGCAATCTCAAGAAGCTAAAGCATAATTAACAGTCACAATTATGACCTGCTACTAAGCACATAACTTGAACATCCTAAAAAATCACGCGTGGAAAAATTTATACATATATAGGAACCTGGTGACATGGTCAGAGGAAGTAAGTCCGGTCACGATCAGAAATGCAGTAGCAATTTCAAAAAGTAATATAAGTATGGCAAACCAGTCTTACTTACGACCTTCTTCTAATAATATACCCTCCAAACCGAATTATGGCCACGACGACCAATATGGAGACTAGCCATCGATCTTCTTCTATACGCATAATTATCATATATCTCAAATAGCACACTTTTATCATGAACCAAACAGAAAAAAACGAATTGTTAATCTCATACATTTTGGACTTATGACAATCGTAATCGCTGATAGTATCACTTTGTTTAGTCCCCGTATCATTTACCTAGTACCAAGCCCAGTGTGATCTAACCCAGTTTCCATAGAGCCTTTTCATCAAATATACCTTTAGTAAATTGGCTACTGATAACGCATACGGTGTCACCACCTACCAGCCTAGTCAAGAGTGAATAAGTTACTTCTAGGCAAGCGGGCTTCACCGTTGACCACATCCTGAGGGGACCACAACGCCCACCATCAGGTGAGATAGCGGTCAAACACGAGCCTATCGTAAATAAAATAAGCTTGAATAAATGCGACTTATCAACAACACAATAAACATAAATAAAATACAACCACAATTTTTCCACAAAATAACATATTTCCAAAACAAATGATTTGTAGGCATACAAAAATAATGGTTTATTTCATACGACAAAATATATCGTTATAATGATTATATTGTGTAAACAAAATATGGAGCCGGTATTTAGATATGGGTAACGGGAGAGCGATCAATCATATATAATTTATGTGCCATTACACAATGAAAGGGAGGAGAGGATGACGAAAACGAAGATGGAGAAACGGTTTTTTTTTTTGGCAAAACAATATACGAGCTTGTGTGTAAAAAATATGTTTATGGGTCACGGTCTGGCACACTTTTGCCAGCCGCTCTTTCTCCTTTGAATCTGGAAACACACTCGTTATATAGACAGATTTTACTGCATGCCTGTGGGTCACGTGCGTCGGCCTGTCTGCAATGGTAGTAGCCAGACATTTACGCAGGCGAATCTGATTGTAATATTTGTATGCCAAAGCAGCGGAAGATCACCTAGAAAAGCGCAGGTAAATAATATAAGACACCACAACGACTTTTTTTACCCGACTGCCGAAGGAGGGTAATGTGTTTATGTATGTATGTATGTATGTTTGTTCCTATGTGGCGTTCCAGAGACCAAACGCGTTGGCCGATTTTGATGATTCATACGTCAATCGATTCGTCTTAATCCTGCGAGTGTCATAGGCTACATTCAATTTGGTTAATAGAAAAATGGCGGATTTTGGGCGCCATATTGTAGGGGCCCAAACGTTTTTTTTCTTCCAAACCCATCGTGTGGGGTATCAAAATAAAGGGTTTTAAGAGGTGATTTCAAAAATATATAACATTTATATGTTTAAATGTATCTAATTCGAAAAAAACTTAACTAAAAAGTTATAAATAAAAAAAGTTAAATCAAAAAATCAAAAAACCCGACTGCTTCAAAAGCGAACTAAAAAGTCGTAAAAAAGGAAAAAATCATGCTGTGCAGGAGGAGGATACATCTGGTTTTGGTCAGCCAGCTCGCGCGTATGTATCCTCCGACTGCACAGCATGATTTTTTCCTTGTTTACGACTTTTTAGTTCGCTTTTGAAGCAGTCGGGTTTTTTGATTCTTTTAAACATTTAACAGAAAATACAATAATCTTAGGTTTTGGTACCAAAACAACTCGTATAATTAACTCAAAAGGTCCTCTCTCTCTCTCTCAAAGGTCTCCCAAGAAGAGACGATAATTATAAATAGATAAACGACAATATCCTCATCATGGAAAATTATATGAAATCAAAACATAATTTCTCGAGCAATCTAATTTTATTTTAATATTTCACGGCAAAATATTGGACTTTTCAAATAAACATAAGCACACTACAAAATAGATAGGGACAGAAGTTCAGTTCCAAATAACGAGCAAAACGCACACACACACATGGACACGCTTCACGTACAGCGAGTGCAAGCGCTCTCGTGATTGCCATTTATTTGAGATCGCCATACGTACGCGTCTATTTGTGCGTGCCTGTTTAAGCTGGTAGTATGGAGCAGACCTTCTGTACATTTAACCTATTTATATTGGCACACAGGGGACACCCCAAGGACCTCAGTTGGGTCCAAAGTTTAATTAGCTAAGTTCATGGTAAGCTCAAATGTTTGGTGTTTAGAGGATTATGCGGAACTCATTATAGAATATTATAGATTAAGTGTGTTGTTGTTGTTGAAGACAGTGACAGTTGAAGAACGATGTAAAATATATTAACAGAGAAATAAATACATTAAAAACCAACTACCTATAGAAAAAGTAAACTGAGGGAGCCTAGGGACTTTCTGAATTAGGATAAGTTATAATCTGGATTAGACCAGTTAAAGTACCTATTAGCACTCATATTGACATGACCTGTTAAAAACATTATGATGAGTATAGTCATTTAAATAAATTCAGACGGTCAACCCACTATGTCCCATTTTTCTCTCGCTATTAAAATGACCCAATATCAAAGTCAGAATTGACCCCAATAAAAAACATAATGTTATGCTTGACATAAAAATAAATATAAGTCCTTTTAATACATTCATGTTATCACTTTAGAGTGTCCTAACATAAAATATTTGACCAAGATTAAGAATCCCGCCGACAAGATCGCTTCTCCCTTCACTCTCCGAAACGTCAACTTTAATTTTATAGAATTTCTTTAGCAAAATTTCATCAATGAAAGAGGACGGTTCCAATCTTCGCAGCCGAGCTTTCATATTGTTTTTTTTTTCTCCCTTTTCCAAGGAACTCATCGGAAGATTCTTCTCATTTGAAGATTAATAAAATGTAAATTTTCTGACACGGCTCGCGTTTCCGAACAATTTTGCCAAAGTGTTTCTTAAAAATTCTTCGAGATTCGAGAGTCTCAAGGCTGTGGATGATAGAGCTAATCTTTTCAACAAACTGTATATTTTAAAGTTGATTTTTAGGCCAAAGCTTTTGTGGGTAGATCGTGTAATGATACTTGAGGTCGTTCATGAAGTGGGACGGTTTATGTAATCAAATCTTCAGATAGAAGTTTATGATGCTGGTGGATAATGGGTATTCAGATTTATTCATCGTTGAAGAGCTTGGTAACTCGTGAATGATGGTATGAAAATCTACACTAAATTATCATAAGTACCTAAATGCGAGGGAGACTGTCTGTCTACCAAGTACGTACATTTTCAAGGTCAAAACACTGATCTAGAATTTGTTAGGGGTTACTTAGTGCCTGAGAATCAGGCCCTACGGACCTAAATTTAGTATTTAAGAAAACTTAGGTAATTTTAAACTTTCTCTCGCTCTTGATTTTGAATAATAAAAAATGTTATGACCCAGTTTCCAAAATCAAAAGTTTGGTCTCTAATGAAACAAAAGAAAAAGGGTTCAAAAGCAATGGACTCATCGCTCCACACATTATCAATATTAACATAGAACACACACGAAACAAAAGACAAACTCAGAATAAAAGATGATGAGAATGTAAAAGACCAATTTCCCTTACCTTCATCAAATATGAGGTAGTACAAATGTAAAAAGTTTTACTGAAATTAGAGATAACCCACCGAATTTTCGGTTTCAGTTTCGATTTTGGCCGAAAAAATCAGTTCGGCCGGCGTTTCGATTTCGGCTATGAAATGGCCGAAATATTGGTTCGGTTGGAACTATCTAGCATTTGTATCTTACTCAAGATGTTGGTGTAATCATCTAGTGGAATCGACCCTCATTCTTCAACTTCGTTCAGGGGATCAAACCCTGGACTCAATGCCTTGAGAAATCAGACGTTTATCGAATAGCACTTGTTTTAATAAAATTAATCATTTAATTCAATACTAGACATCAAAATAAAAACAATAGTTCTCAGAGTGAATTTGCAAATTAAAAGTGTCAGTTTCGGGTTACACTAAAAAAGGAGTCAAATATTTTGTTACGGTTTTGGTTTCGGCTAAAAATCGTATTTCGGTCTCGGCCAAACATCGTGTTTCAGTCAAACTCTATCAGAAACATAGCGAGTTGAACCTTTTAAAACGAAAGTGACCCCTTGGACGGTCGAATGAGGAAATTAAAGATATCAACGTATAGAATTGCTCAGGAAACGAACGAGAGACGAGACGAAATATTGGCAACTCATTCGTTTGGTTGGCTTCGAGTATTGGTATAAATTTCAAATATATATTGTTACTGACTAGCTCTGGTTTCAAATATATTCCAAACTAGCTGTTGCCCGCGACTTCGTCTGCGAAAAACTCGTAGGCAATTTTTTTATATTATTTTTCATTTTTCCCCTACGAACTGTGAGTGAACTGTGTGTAGCCTGTGTTACTCCTTAAAACATCAGCTATCTACCAGTGAAAGTCCCGCCAAAATCGGTCCATTCGTTTCGGCGATTACCTGGAACAAACAGACAGACAGGCAGACAAAAATCTTAAAATTGCAAATTTGTAATTAGTACCGTATAAACATTTAATAAAACGTCGTTATTTTAATATTTCATACAGACACTTGAATTTTATTTATTTGTATAGATGTGTATTGTTACAGAGGAGCTCATGGTTAAAAATAATAGCCACACGCTTGCCGAGGTCAGTTCGTGTATGGAAAACCACCTTAATATACCAAGATTCCTCCGCGTCTTGTAAAGCATTTTAAACCGTGTACTTTGAAGATATTTAATAGTCCTTACGGTAGTCTGAAGCCATAAAAACAGACACCAGTATTGCCAAGGTGTATCGTGTTACCCAGTTACTGGGTTCTGGAGGTTAGATAGACAGTTGTTCCATGTATATAAATCAAATCAAACCAAATCTAATTATTTCTATTTGCTCAAACATGAGAACCATACATACATAACAAATTGTCAGCATGAAGAGATGTTAGGATACAAAATGATAAAACCTTTTTTTTGTTTGCCTTGGAAAATGGTATGCAAATATGAATAAAGAATGTAAATAAAGTAATACAAGTCACAATAATGATCCTAGAATGATAGAGTAAAATAATAATTAAACATTAAAGATACAATAATAAATCAATTCAAAATAATAATTCTAGAATGTCAAAGCAAAATTATTAAAAATTGCAAAGATATTGAATGTGAATATTGTATATAATATAAAGATATTGAATGTGAATATTGTATGTAATATAAAGATATTGAATATTGAATGTGTAAAATGCAAATGTAGTGAAAAATCGTCCAAATTTCAAACAAATAATACAAATCAAGGATGTGATTCTAGAATGTCAGTGTAAAATTATAAAAATGTAAAGATATTAAAACAATAAGTCAAAACAAAATAATAATTCTAGAAAGTCAAAAAAAAATATAAAAAATTTCAGAATATTGCAATATTAAATGCGTAAAATTATTGAAAAGTTTCATCAAAAAACTCATTTAAATTGTAGTACGCTTTATCTGCTAGAAACTAGATGATAATAAAGATAAAGATAATTAATTTGTCAAACATTCGTCAAATAGACAGCTAGTCTTAAATATAGGTAAAATGCCGTTCATGTTTTGCCTGACGAGGCGTACAAAAACATTTTTATATAACAAACAAATAATAAATTCAATAAACCAAAGAATAGTTCGTTAACATTCAATATAAAATTTTATTAGAATAACAATACCATATTAATAATAATATAAATATGTAAGCATGTAAATAATACTGTAATAACACTGCTAGTATGTTAATAAATTTGGAATCTTATTTTTGAAATAATTTGTTGTCGTAGCTTTATATGACTGTAGTTTTTTTTTGTATATTTTCGGGGTCGTACAAAAAAAAATTACACATGAGGGCAGTTTTTCGCGAGTGCAAACAAAGTCGGCTATTGCCACGTCTGTTGAGCGTAAGTGTCAGATGGTCCTTGAAAGTGTTGGGGGTTAGACTTTTCAAACGATGCAACTTCAAAAATATATTAATACGTTAAAGTAATTAATTTGTATTTTTTAAACCTTGATCTGCAGCTTTCTCTTTCACCTCTTTTGGGCTTTAAACGCTATTTCTCTGTCCGAAGAAATACCCCCAAATATTATTAAATAGCGCAGAAGTTTTGCCACCAATCCATGATAGGCCGTCACCAAAGCATCTGGGTTAACCTCTGAGGACATTTTTTACAGGACATACGCGGACGAGCTCAGTTTCTTGCTTATATATTCACTTTTCAGTTCAATCTTTCATCTATCATTACACCAAGAAATTTTGTGTCGACTTTATTAAATACTGAGCCATTTTAGAGGGCTTTAATGTCAATATCAGCATGTACCCGTTGACTTAAATTCATTATCGTCATCTTATTTAAATTACTTTTAAGATTATTCCTGCTGGTAACCATGCTGTGATTGATGTCAAAGTTTAATAAAATACTGGTACTCGCTGTATCTGGTTAAACTTAAAGCCCGCCCCCAAAATACAACGTGTCCAAAAATTCAATAATAAGCGGGCACCAGCGGGTGGACCTGCTCATGAATACTCAAGAAAAAAAAAATATCTCAATCATTTTTGAAATAACAAATCAAAACTTCGAAAATCGACACCCTTAATGGTATTTTTAACTACCACAATACAAAATTTTAGGGGAAAAATAATTTTGATTAATTTTTGTGTAAATGCTACATGTATTCTGGTATTTATAAGGGTTATGGTGTATAGCAGTGCTACTTAGGTTGCCGATACAAAATAAAAAACAGATGTATTTGAAAAATTGTGGTCATGGTAGTTAAAAATACAATTAGGTGTGTCGATTTTTTTTTGTAATTTCAAAAATGATTGAGATATTTTTTTTTTCTTTTTTTCTCGAGTAGTCATGAGCAGGTCCACCCGCTTGTGCCCGCTTATCATTGAATTTTGGGGCACGTTGTATATATAGATGATTGTTACTGACCAAAATTTTCCATCAGCATAGCATCGCCCGCGTAAATGTCTGAAATTAGCCAACGGGATCGTACTACTGGGCAAAAATATTTCAATCCTGGTCATGCCTTCAGTTGCTTGTGCCAGGGCCGCGGTAACTCTCTTTAAAATTTATCCGCGATAGGCCATGTTCTATCTGTGATCCAAATTACATCCAAATCCATAGACGAGGTGTTTTTGATTGTTTTATTTAGAAGTTTTTAGTAATGAATTGCACCTTTCAGGTATTTTATAGTTTTACAATGTAAATCGCTATAACAGGTTCTCATTCACATAACGCACTTATGGCATTTGTGATTGTTTTAACTATTATTTTTGCTATGTGGACAGAAAACCTGTTAAAATCAATATTTAAAAGATCAACTTTAAAATATTCATTAATTATATTTAACAATTTTATTTTTTGCTTGATAAATTTCCAACAAAAATATTCGAAATAATTCAGAGAATCATCCATGATATAAAATACTTTAATATTAATGCCGAAACAAACAAGTAATTTTGTACCTGTAATCAATATTCAATTTGTATTTATTTAAGGGTAAGTTCGTAATTTATGAAACAATATAGTATTCGAATACCTTAACTTTTAGGGCAGTTCAGACAAACAGTAGACGGGCGACTATTTTGTCAGTGTGTTCTATCTCTATACCACCCTAAGGTTGACTGCTATAAAATGCGTAAGGCATTAAGTTGTATTTATGTCTATACGATGTATCTGAATTTGATCACAGAATCCTAGGGTTAAGTATTTTGATTCAATCTGAGGTTCGAATGACAAAACCCAGTGTTACCTTTCGTGTGCCCGTAATTAGCGAAACAATAGAAAAGCCATTACTTCTCGCGCGGATTTACGTCTTAAACACACAAAAGGTTAAGCCAAGCGTACCTAGAGTAAGAGTTGACCAAATAATTTTTTTGTTCATCTTCATAGTTTTAGCCAAGAAACGCATTAAGCGGACTACCACGGTCCTTACCAGGTCTTCATTCCATCTTGTGGGGGTGGTTTTCTAACGTAAATAATTTAATAGCATTATTTTAAAAGCGATTTCAAAATTATTTCACGTTTGAATAAAACCAGAGGAACATTTATAAACACACTCGTAATATTTACAGGTCAAAAACTTAACACACCTCAAACGCTCGTTTTACGATTACTCGTCTGAACGTACCTTAAGGGCCATCACGGGAAGTTGTTGAAACTTTATTCCAATTAACTAGTAATATTTCAATATTTAACTCGCTGTGAAGCTAAATAATTTGAGACTGAAATTACGGCATAACTATGAGAATTTCGTTGGACAAACTTTACTGTGTTGTGACTTTCAACAAGTTGTGTTTTCTTTGGTTGTAAATGTTCGCTAAAAGAAATTTTTAGGGTCCTGTTCCTCAAAAGGAAAAAAACAATACCCATAAGATCACTTCACTGTCTGTCCGTGTGTCAAAATCAAGCCCCTGGAACTACTGGAGGTATCAAGTTGAAGTTTATATGGTATAACTCAAAGCTGCAATTTTTCACAGAGTTGTGAAAAATCAAACTTCTAGATTAATGCAATCAAAAGATACCACCGCTTTTGTCACAAATTTGACAAATCGCAAGGAAATAAAACCTATTGAATAATCCCTTTTGACCTAGAATCATGAAATTTGGCAGTAAGCAATGTCTTATAGCGCAAGTAAACGAAAAAATCCGAAAAACGTAAATTCGTATCTACTTAAAAAAATAACAAAAATCAATAGTCCATCTGTCAAGACCGTTTTCTAAGGAATGCGTGGTGGTATCAAGTTGAAATTAAAGCCATTATACTCAAGGCTTCAATATTTTGAAGCTGTGAGAAAATCAAACTTCTAAATCAACGCAATCAAAAGAGACAGCCGTTTATGATGTTTATTTGACACTCGCAACGGAATCAAAACAAACACCTACAATTTATTACCCGTAGACCTTTGATTCTAGGTCATAAGACATTTGGCAATAAGTAATGTCTTATGACACAAGTAAAGGAATAAAATCCGAAAACCGTAAATTTGTAACTCAATTAAAATAAAAAATAACCTATTTTCAGATGGTAAACTGACCGTGTGTCGATGTATAACACAGACAACAGTTTTCCAACGGTAAAGTTAATGTTGTTTCTCAATCTAGTTATTAGACTAGAGCAATGTAAGGCGCTTTCATTGTTTATGACGTACGAACCGTCGTTGCGCGAGTCCGACACGTACTTGTTTTTTTTTTTTATTGTGTTGAAACTGACCTGTTAATGTAACAAGCAATAATTGTAATTTGATGTTTTTCCTTCAATCAGTGATGACAAGCTTGCAGTATTAAAAGTACTAGATTTTGCCGAAAAATACGCGGCAATCCTAAAGGTTGGGTGGTTGTATTGTTTTTTTTCCTTTGTTTTTTTTTTCTTTTAGCCACTATTCACAAAATTACCTACGCAAAAGGTTTTTTTCTATATATTCAGGTTTGAACTTACAACATCGTATTTAGTATGTTTCCCTCGCTGCCATAAGTGACTATCAATCAAGCGATCTCTTCTTATTCGTGTTTTTCATCTGACTAAATTCGGGTGCTGTGTCTGGTCCGGCAGGCTTATTACGTATGAAACAGCAATAAGCAATATTTGCGCAGAGATTGTACAATCATCGCGCGAATATCGCTTTACGTCAAAAAATTGGAAGGCTTATTTTTGCGAAATAATTGCTCTTCAATCGCGAATCCGCATTATATATGAGCTATAGCCACACCATACTAATTTTACGACAGCACTGCTAACAATAAAAATCTGCTAAGTGAAATGTGCATTTATCGCAATGTGATCGCGATCATTTCGTATTACGTATGGTTTTTGACAGCAGAGCGACAGCCATCGGCGAGCAAATGTGGCTGTCAAATTACGATTACTTTTTCCCTTGTTGTTGGTCGATTGCAAATCGCTCGCTGATGGCTGAGTATGTACAGAAGTTTTTGAGTTTTGGCGGGTTTTTTTGTGTGTTATTTTGTGGCTACTTTAATTATCCGTAAATAAGAATAATAATATATTCTGCCAATGTCTAAAGTAAATTGGAAAATCTATTTTACGTTTCTTAGCTTGAATACGAGATGATGTCCTAATCGTTATCGATTCGATTTCTTATAACAATCGACAATTCGAAGAAATTTTAATGGATTTTATTCATTGACATTTTAGTCATCCAATTTTTCAAATCAATTATTATATTATGTAAATAAAATGAAAATATCCAATTTTCACTGCCATATTTACTTTACACAAATACTTTACATCTCCGAATATTACTTTATCGGAATATTGGAGCTAAATCATAATCAAATTGACTATTGTAAAAAAACAGCCTCCACGAAGTGTTGCTCTTTCATAAGCTGGTTAATTCATCAAACGATAATAATAATAAAGCCTTTATTTCTCACCAATTGCATGCATACATTTATAAAATATTTAAACCTTAAGTAATAAGAAAACATTCATAAGCTCCTTACTGCCTGTGATACAGGATTACCTAGTACAGGCATCTTCCATTATTATACCTACATTAGTTATCTAAGATTCATACAGTGTTTTTACCATTTTATTATCTGAATAAAGATTTTTTTTTTTTTTTTTTTTTACATAATTATAAATTACATTAATCGCTTAAATTCAGTTTTACTATTTCATGAAATGGTAAAACTTAATATCCAAATTATTTTATTCTATATAATTAAATAAAAAATTGAAATGTATTTAATTATATTATTTTCAAACGATACATTTTATAAATCATCGGACAGATGAAATAGCTTCTGTTAAAAGTGACTGTCAAAAAAAAGACTTGACTTAAAGGCCTCAGTAGCCAGGTCACTAAATTGATCGCGCAATAATTGTACAATTATTGCTACTTGCTGTTCCTTACGTAATAAGCCCGCCGGTAACTGCCCAACGGTTGATATCGGACTGTTGTATGTACTCAAATCGTGCCGATAACTTTGCTTGCGCGATGCAGGCTTTGTGTGACGTCATGTTATTAGTTCGTAGGTGGCAGCATTGGTGCCGCTACACCACCCAGCACTTCACTAGATCACTTTGACGTCGGTTCTTCTCAGAAAATTGGTCACAATGAGTGCTGATATCGCTTTGATTTGATCTGACTAGCGAGTAGGTAGGTCGGAGTTACCGGACAGCCATAATAACTTACAAAACTGTCCTATCGAAAAAACACTCCCAAAAAAGATAGAAACACACATTAAAGCGAGAAAATGAATCAAACTGTAATCCAATTTCCGAAAACGACACGAGCGAAGATTTATCTGAATAAGCTTTTATCATTTCCAAAGTAATATTAAGATTTTGATATTGACATCATGTGACGCCCTTATCGACTCATATCCTGTAAAGATCAGGGTCCTATATAACTTTCTGAAACGTGGGGGCTGTGAGATGATTGGTCTTGTCAATGAGAAACTGACGGGAGGCCGGGAGGGGAAAAATATCAACTGATTTTGTGAAAAGATTGCCATGAGGAAGAATGATTAGAGTCTGGGGTGGGTGTCAGTTTGTTATTTAGTTTTTGAAAGTTAATTTTGTACGGGTGTTAGTTTTTTTTACTAGCTTCTGCTAGCGGCTTCGCCCGCGTAAATAGTACATTATTGCAAAGGCCGGCAAATAGGCAATTACAGGTCGAGTATGATTTTGACTGCCTTCGCTAATACGAGACAGGCAATTGCCATTTCCGCCGAGGCATATATATAGTGCTTTTCTCAAAAGAATGCAGGGATTTTTTTTTTTTTAAATTTCCATAATTTTTCAACTAATGCCGTTTTTAACATGAACTGTACATTTCTGCATGGAATAAATTGCCGATAATGTAGATGGCTTTTTAGTTTTAGCAATCTCATTAAAATACGCCAAAAATACTGTTTCGAAGAAAATATTCACTTTTTATCGTTTTTCCAAATCACAAAATTTTCATATAATTTCATGTATTTTTCTTTTGAATTCGCTGGAAGTTGCCAATTTGACTTCTGATCTCCATTCCACTCTCTGAACCGTTGGAATACATTTTAATTATTAAATTTATATTTCATCATCATCTGCCTAGCCTTTTCCCAATTGTTGTTGGGGTCGGCTTCCAGTCTTACCGGATTCGGCTGAGCTATTAAATTTATATTTATTAGATGTTTAATTAACAAGTCAAGAAGAATTTTCAGCTTTGCCACCGATTTTCTATTTATCATCTGTGCCGAAAGGCAAACGCATTTATGGCTATACAGCCACGTCAACGCAATTTGTTATAAGCAAAGACTTTTTAGACTTTTACTTTGGTATGCCAAGAATGATAAAAGAGATCCAATCAAAGAGTATCTAATAACCCCAGCACGCCGTTTCATACAACATTGCTGGAGCGTTGTAATGTTTCAATTTTAAAAACCGGTCAAGTGCGAGTCGGACTCGCGCACGAAGGGTTCCGTACTTGGTAAATTGTGGTTTACGATATATGACGTATTAAAAAAAACTACTTACTAAATCTCGCTCAAACCAATTTTCGTTGGAAGTTTACATGGTTAATGTACATAATATTTTTTTTTTAGTTTTATCTTTCTCGTATTTTAGAAGTTACAGGGGGGGGACACACACATTTTACCACTTTGGAAGTGTCTCTCGCGCAAACTAATCAGTGTAGAAAAAAATGATATAAGTAACCTCAATATCATTTTTAAAGACCTATTCATAGGTACCCCACACGTATGGGTTTGCCGAAAAAAAAAAAAAAACAGTTTCAAGTATGGGAACCCCCAAAATTTATTGTTTTTTTTCTATTTTTGTGTGAAAATCTTATTGCGATTCACAGAATACATCTACTCACCAAGTTTCAACAGCATAGTCCATATAGTTTCGGAGAAAAGTGGCTGTGACATACGGACGGACAGACAGAAAGACAGACATGCAGACAGACATGACAAATCTATAAGGGTTCCGTATTTTGCCATTTGGCTACGGATCCCTAAAAACGCTCCAGCAATGGATTTGATTTTCTTTGTCCGTAAATTCGGTACTTCGCGTGTTATTTTTTCTAAAATAATGACAATATTTCCATGCATGTTTGAGAAAAAGTGTTTTATCATCGCAAGGGAGCACTATACCAGGATAAAAAGTACCCTATGTGCTATAATCTAACTCTGTGCCAAATTTCATCCAGATTCATCCGTTCTGGCGTGATTGAGTAACTAACATACATCCATCCATCCAAAACTTTCGTATTTATAATATAAGTGAGATTGTCTTTATTTTCCGTTGTTGTTGAATTAGGTATTTTACCTATGTTTGTAATATTTGTAAGTATGTGAGAACCATGTTCCTACTTATCAAATTAATTAATTTTCCTGTTAATGCTTTTTAATACTTTATACCTGTGTGTAGAGCTATTCTGGGTGCATCGTCCTCACATATATTAATGTATGTACGTATGTTAATATTGTAAAACACCAATTTTTTTTTTTTAAAAGAGTAAGTATGGAGTTTCTTGTGCGTTCTTCTCCATAACAATCTACTTTCCGAATGCACGGTAGAATCTTTTTTTTTTTTTTATATCTTATTTTTTTTTTATTACTTTTTTTTTTTTTATTACTTTTAATTTTTAATTTTAATTTATGTGACGTTCAAAAGTGCCGTTTATTGGTCTAATTGAATAAATATATTTGACTTTGACTTTGCATTAAGATCGTTAATAAACAGTGCTAAAATCCAATAGTTGTTTTAATGTTGTTCTAGAACTTTACATTGGCACCTAACTATCTATTGTTTAGTCTTCAACAATCAAAACAATTTATTTTAGATATAAACAAGTTTATTATTGTTTCGTTTGATTTATTCTGTTTATTCGATTACAATTGGGTTGTTGAATTAAAAAAAAATGACGATTTTTTTAATGTATTTCGAAACTTTACATAACTTAAATTATATTGTCGTTTCAAAAAACTCTTAAATAGTTTTTTTCAATTTATTATTAGCAATTGAAAATCGATAAAATTTTGAAAAGAACCACGTGACTACAAACGGGCCACAATGAGTCGCCATGTTGGTGACGTCATAACGTTCAAGGAAATCATGATACTATAGTGTCAACTACACGTAGATTAACTAAAATATCCGAAAGCTAGTGCAAACATATTAGTAAACAACACATTTTATTTAGTCATGTGTGATAAAGGATTTATAAAGGCTCATGTCGATAATATACCCACCTGATGGACGAATTGGAAGTTTTGAGCATAAATAAAGTAGTCGTAATGAATAATACGTGAGAGTGGACCGGTGCTAGTTATTGTTGTTTACCAGGTACATTAGAAAACATAATTGTCATAACGTAATCGTTTTTACATATAGGTAGGTGATATTGGTGTAAAATAAAAAGTAAACAAACACGATTGGCGCGAAACTTTGACTTTGGATATCAAAAAACTTCATTAGATACCACTAAATATGATACACATACACATCAATTTTTTGGTAATTCCCATTATTTACATATCCCTTAATAGAGGAGCTCGTGGCTAACTAAAAACAGCCGCGCTGTTCGATGATCAAGGTTAAGCAACGCTTGACGAGGTCGGTCCGTGGATGGGTGACCATTTCAACATACCGTGTTTCCTCCGTGCCTCGGAAAGCACGTTAAGCCGTTGGTCCCGGCTGTCATTTGAAGATCTTTGACAGTCATTACGGGTAGTCAGAAGCTTGAGATCTGACACCAGTCTTGCCAAGGGGTACACCGTATTACCCAGTTACTGGGTTAAAGACTAGGCAGATTGACAATATCCCTTAATAATATTGAACACTAATGTCTATATTATATATTTACAAACACTAAAAGTTTGTAGAACAGAAACGTAAAAATATTAACTTGGTAGATTTTCGTTACACTAATTCTTCCGTAAATATCTCTTAAATACGTCGATCGATTCTCACAATTCAAACAGAAATGTTAATTTTACGCCTATATCTGTCATATACGTATAAAATAATGAATATATCACCATAAACAAAAAATCATGTTTTCAAGTTACGTAATTATACAACAATGTCAACTTTGCTCGAAAGTTCCCTTAAAAATTTCATATTCTCAGTCTTTAATGATCAAAGTAAGAATTTAATACGAATCTAATACTAAATTAGAACAAGATAACAACAGAATTAACACATTATAATTGGAATCTAGTTAGACATAGAACATTGCTCAAATTTAGTAGATTGCTAGGTACTAGAGGCTATTGCGCGAATCACATATAATTGGGATCTTTCTGTAGTATTCGTACATAATGGTACGAAGCAAGCACGATAACTTTTAAGGTTCGATATTTATGATCAATATATTCGATATTCATCAATATATTGACGATAATAACAAGATTGAATTGGTTAAAAGTCAAAACACTGTATCAACTATGTGCTACAATGAGTAGAAATGAACGTTGTGACGTCACACGGGCTCGGATTTGTTCGGCAAACTATCGGGGTGTTTTCGGTACTGGATTCAAAAAAATATTTTCAATTGCATTTTACTTTGTAATTACAGTGAAAAAAAAAAACTAAAAATAGTTTTGTATGGAAACTTATATATGATCTTTTCATTTTTTACAAAAAAAAAAATTGGTTCAACAAACCAATTCTCTTACTTGTATTTTAGAATTAACTAGCGAGCCGCCCCGGCTTTGCACGGGTCAAGTGATATACACAATTCTTCCTCGTTTATCATTCTTTATATTATTGAAAACTGTATAAATTACACGTTGCTAATTCATCGAAATAAATTATCTATACTAATATTATAAAGCTGAAGAGTTTGTTTGAACGCGCTAATCTCAGGGACAACTGTTTCGAATTAAAAAATATTTTGTTGGCAAGTCCATTTATCGAGGAAAGTTATAGGCTATATAACATTACGCTACGACCAATAGGAGCGGAGCATAAATTTAAAAAAATGTAAAAACGGGAAAAAATAAGCCTTTTTCAGAGCTTCCGTTGCGTGCGCTGCGTAAGCGGTTAAAGTTACGCAACATTCATGTATTTAGGGTAGGTAGGGTAGGATAGGTAGGTAGCCAGTTGATTGGGGCGAAGCCACGTGGGTCAGCTAGTATTCTATAATGTTTGAAGTACGAAAATACAAAAACTGCCATAGACAACTTGAATGATTATTTAAATTGTCTAACACCTGTTTTACGCGACCACGGCCAAGCCAGACGGAAGGGTTATGATTTTAGTAGTCGTATAGTATTCATCGAATTAGCATTAAACTAGGATTTGTGTGACACGTTCTTAAATACAAATGTATGTTCTACCACATCGCCTTAACTACTAAGCTGGGTTTCTAAAATTTATTTCTTAACTTCATCAGAAAAAAATAATTATTTTCAAATTCAGCTTTCTGACATCAGTATTTCGACAAAGAAAAAGTATTTTCAACATTTAAACAAACATAATTTGTCGGTAGTCCTAACCTAAACGCTACTTGGAACCATGCCACGAGGGATCAGCTGATTCGCTACTTTGTTGAAATGTAAGCACATAATATTCTATGTTCTTATGTATTTGCAGATCAGCAGAAAGTGAGAGACTGCGAACTATAGGTACTTGTGATTAATGTTGAAGATTATTCATGCTTGCTATGAGTCGACGTTTTGGAGATCTTTGCTAGATATAATGCCTTCAAAATGAGAAAGGAAGAAAGAAAGAAAACACATTTATAGGTCACAAGCCTCTAGAGCACACAACATAAACATAAAAAAAAACTTAAAACTAAACAACAATAAAAAGAGAGAAAACAATATAAATATAACATTGTGTTTACCACGGCTGCGCCAAATAGGACCAGGGGCTGACCATAAGCTCCTAAAGTAAGGTTATTTTGAGTATTTATTTATTTATGTACACACAAAACACTTAAAAGAGAAAGTACATATAAAAAAAATAGCACAAAGGTGCTGCTTATTTCTAAATATTTTTTTTCCAGCAGACCTACGACAGGAGAATTAGATAAGAAACATAGACACAGTGTGTATAAGTACAAGGAGAGATAATAAAACTAAACTAATACGAACATAATATATAAAATAACATTACATGCCTAAACATTATTATAAATTATATAAAAATACATAACTACTATAAAATAATTAAAAACCTATAATATATAAGATTACGGGATAGAAGAAAGATATGACTTGTGTATGAGAGTATGTGTAAGGGACAGATGTATATGACCTGTGTACCAATTAGTGCTCTTGCTACTAGTTCTTACTATGGTACGAAAACGAATATCAGCGCAGCGTTATTTTCTTTTAAATATCGCTGCACAAGCTGAGATCGGAGCCTTTAAGTCTCGCACGGTGTTTTATTTTTATAATTGTTTAATTGTTTGCTTATTTTTCATGTCTCCGGTGCGGGTCACAAATAAATATTTTCTTTCTTTCTTTCAAAATAGTTTTTCAAAAATAGGCACTTGCTCGTTCCAGCAGTTTTGCCCGCGTTAAAATCGGCAGTTAAAAGAAAAGTATCCTGTCTTTTTCAAAGGTCCAATCTATCTCTATGCTAAAATTGATTACAATTAATTCAGCAGTTTAGGCGTGAAAGCTTTACAAATAGACTGACATACACTTAAGGCCCTTAGTGCCGTAAAACGAATATGTTCTAAAGCATACTTCTTAGTAACAAAATTATCATTATCATCAGCCTATTAAAGTTCCCACTGCTGGGACACAGGCCTCCTCTCTGTGAGAGGGGATGGGCCGTAATACACCGCGCGGGCCCAGTGCGGTTTGGTGGATGTCACATGTCTTCGAATATTTGGTTCCAAGGCATGCTGGTTTCCTCACGATGTTTTCCTTCACTGTTTTTGAGAGCAGTGGTGATGAAATAATTCATACAAAATAAAACCTGCTTGGGTTTTGAACCCACGACCTATAAATTGTAAGTCACGGCCAATAAGTACCACTGGGCCACCACTGCTCTTTAGCTCTTGAAAAAATATTATGTCAATTATAATGATGGTTCATGTACATTATTTGTGAAACATGGTTTTTTTGAGGAAAAATAATTAACAAAGAATTTTTTCAGCTTCTTTTGCATACTCCTACAAAACGATTTGGACATTTAATAAAAACATTACATAGCAAAATTTATGGTTAGAACGTCTTCTTAACCTACATAGGATATGTAAAACAAAAATATATTATAGTAAAACTGTCCAAAAGGAGGTCTAAAATTTATATTCTGTCATCGAGCGGGCGCACGTCCAGTATCGCGTTAGCATTGGAGAATATAAATGCCTTAATTAGAAAACTCGTTAAGCAGTTGAGCCGGGCTTTCATTTGTAGATCTTTGACAGTCTATACACGAGAAGTCAAAGTCTGTTAACCAGTCTTACCAAGGAGTATCGCGGTACCCAGTAACTGAGTTTCGGAGGTAAGATAGGCAGTCACTACACGTAAGATACTGGTATTCACCTGCAGCTGGCATGGGCACCCAACGCAAAGAAAGAAAATTTGGTTCAAATAAATTGCGATTTGTTATTGAGTTTTTTGAAATGTTAAGATTTACTAGAGACGATCATAAAAAAATGTATGATCTTGTTTAATGTACAGTAGAATCCGTTTATTATGACTCCGCCTATATTGACCAACCGGTTATTATGACGTAACTATACTACAAAGTTTGGTTTTCATATAAAATTCTGTTTATGACATCTACCGGCACCTGGTGACAAACCGACGCAACAGTAACGCGCGGCGAGAGATGCATCGATCTGCTAGCATCAATCCTCGCTAGTTCCAGACCAACGGGCGAGATGGCGCTGCTCCGCCTGTATAAAACGAAGTCACGCAGCCAAACGCGACTCTTCAACAGAATCTCTCGTTAGCATAAACTCTTAATTAATATAATATATATTGAATTCATAACGGTTTTCCAATGTAATTAGAAGCATTGTTTTAAAGAATATAATATTGTACACCAGGAAGAATCGCCTTATTTTCACCCTGAAGAACCCACGAACCAAACAAATTCTTTATAAAAAAGTCGGATACAATGACTTCCCTTACAGGATATGTCGCTTATTATGACCCATTTTGTCATAAGAAACAAAGGAATACCTGTCAGCGGCCCTATGCTACATGAAAAGGCAAATGTTTTTGCCGCGCGTTTTGTTATTCTCGACTTCAATTGTTCTGCAAGCTGGATCAGTCGTTTTAAAGTTCGACAAAACATTGTGGCGGGAAAATTTGTAAATACTTAAGTACATATTTACATAAAAAAGTGTCTTTTTCACAAAACGCTTTGTATGACGTCCGCATATTATGACGTGTTTGTCATTTCCTTTCGATGTCATAATAAACGGACTCTACTGTACTCTCTTAAATACAAAATTAAGGAGTATTAGGAACTTAATTCATATTTCAAAGATTATTTGAACGGATCATTTTAAATTGATGGCAATAGATGGCGTGGTTTTAAATTTCTGAGGCATCCACTCGATTTTTTTAATTTGTTTTGTAATACATTTTGGTACAATGAAACTGTAAAAACGTGCAAACAAATACCATAAAAATCGTCGCTGTATTTAAAAAAAAGTATTTACGAACCGAGTAAACCCTTTTACTTGCAAGTCGCTTCTAACACCGTCTGTATTCGTGGAATGGAACCGAACACCATAGATGTTCTTAGACAAATAATCAGATTACTCAGACGAAAAACGCTAGTTACGTCGGGACGGTTTCTTTGTATGGGATGAGGCATCTGTACGATAGTATTATAGTATCTGGGCATCCGGTAAGACTGAAACACGACCCCAATTTAGTTAGCAAAAACCTAGGCCTAGTTAGCTAATGATGAGATTTCATAGACAACTTTATAATATACTTCTTACAACCTGGTAACCTTGACTGCCACCCCCGCTTCCCGCTTCCAACCCGTCACAGCCCTAAGTACTGCCATGACGAGCCATCAGCCCCGAGATGTCTTAATAAATTAACATTCAAAGCGTTGTTTGCTAAATGACGGGCCGACCTTCGCGTAAATTATTAACAGCATTACAGGGTTAACGCGACTTCTCAAAACTCAGGGACGTGGAGAATGGAGTAAGCGTTCTTATACAGAGGGGTACTAAGTAACTCTACGTTTTCTAACTAGTAGGCGCACGTTTACTTTATCTCACTCACACTTTCCACCGGTATTCAGTTCGTACCTTAGTGCCAATTTCTGTATTTTTGAGTAAAGTTAATAACTAGCATCTTAGTCACAAACTGTCAAAAATACCTCTGATTCCAACATTTTGACGATGATTATCGCCAAGGTGATATTGCGGCTTGAATGTAAACGTTTTTTAAGTTTGAGAATTGACCTTCAGAGCATGTGAGAGAGAGATAAAGTGATCAAGCGGCTGGGCTAATTGTGTTTTTCTATAATTCTGATTAAGACACATAACAGGCTAACAGTTTCTCCTGTATCACTACGATCTACAGGACAGAGACTTGTTATACCCGCGCAGTCACTTCTTCTCTTTCTACAGAGTGGTCAATATTGTCAGAGTAACGCTCAGTCCATTCTCTTTGTCTATGTCAAAACTTGGACCGGCCATAGAGAATTATAATGAGGCGGATTTGGGTTGAGTACATATTAATGAAATGGTATCATTTGAGTGCTAGCACCTTTTTGTTGACACCTGAAATGTAGATTTTTAAATGAAAACTTAGTTTTTATGTTGTTTAATGGGATTTTACAGGAGACGCAGCTCTAGAGAAACCAATGTGCAGCAGTATACTGATATAGGGTACGTTGATTGGTTGATGCTTATGGCCCTGCTGTTGTCATTTACTTCTGTGCATAATGTAATAGTGGTAAATTTGACCAAATATTTGAATAGTTGTTCTCAATATCGCAGTCTTTGCATAGAGCAATATACTTAATGTCTTTAAAAAACGTATTTTAGAAAACCAAACAAACAACAACAAACTATGAAAAGTACTAACTTCTTATCATTTATTTGGGTAGATAATAAGAAAATTAGATTTTTTAGCCGACTGCGGGCGGGTAATGTTTTTGGAGCGTAAGTATGGTATGTCAATTTCTATAGCACGCTCTACAGCCAAAACGGCTTCACGAATAATAACATATGAGATGTCGGTAGATTCGTCTCAATTGTGGAAGTGACATAGGCTATATAACTTTTAAATATGGGGGGCGCCTTTAAAAAATGGGGTGATACAATTTTGTTTTAGTTTTCATAACAGAACAATCAAATGAAAGCTATTAAAACTAAATAATTATATTGTAACACTTACAAGTTACTATATTGGCACAAATTCAAGATAAGCGAAACTTTGATAGAAAAATAAATAATCTTTTACCACATAGCTTATTTGGCGAACTCGTTCATTAATAAAACTGAAACTTCTGAAATAAAACAAATTATTATAAAAACAAAAAATCCGACTGCGAAAGACAATTAACTGAAAAGAGAAAAACAAGTGCTATGAAAATAAACATTAAATATTATGAGGTGCTGCAGGTGGGGCAAACAAAAAATATAGTGAAACCTATCAAAACTTTGTTTGTCACCGCCTGTAGCAGTTTACCTATGCCTAGGAATCTACTGATATTGCGGACACTAAGTATTCTTAGACCTTGATGACAGTGCAGTTACCGTCAAGCCAACGCACGTAGCTAGATATTCGCTGACACAGAAACGTACTGAGCATCAATAAAGGAAGTTACTGACGGTGCTTTGAAACTGATCCAGCCATGACGTCAAGCAATCGATTAATGCCGAACTAATATTTAAGAGCATTTCTTGTAAGAAGGAAGCATTGCATATTCCTACATCGATTAAATGATCGATATTGAATGATATTTTGATTATTCGATATTGAATGATATTTTTTATTCGATACTCGTAGTCTAGTTAGTCTATGTAATTACTGAAACCATTCCATGTTCCAACCTCGACTTGGAATGGACATTTGTAGGATAAGTAATTGTAATTAACTTTAATAATTAAAACTTTAGAATCATTTCGGGTTTCTTTCCAATCCCCCAGCTGTGGTAAACGTAATTAGCACGTCATTATATTTAATGTTTATTTTCATAGTACTTGTTTTTCTCTTTTCAGTTAATTGTCTTTCGCAGTCGGATTTTTTGTTTTTATAATAATTTGTTTTTATTAGACAGATATTGAGTTTAATTTACTTATCAGTTTTCTCAGACTTCATTTCAATAATGGTTTAACAATACGCCCGAAGCTTCTATATGAAACTAAATAAAATCCAGCTAGATGATAGGTCTTTACAAAAATAATGTTACGACCTAAAATCTTTTCGTTATAAAGAAAAAAGCTAATGGAGTGTGCTGAAGGCGTTTGCTGCGAAAATTTGAAGGCAAGGAGCACCAAATCATTATTTATAAGAAACACATTAAGGCACTTTAACGTGGTTCTGTCTGAGATTCAGAAGGCTAGTTTTGAACATAACGGAATTGCCGTTTGCTGACTTTTACAGTATGGAAATATTACTTACGCACAAAAAAAGCTCTACTGAATATGTACTTTACAATGAAATCAGTAGGAATACCAAGATTGAGGACACGGTGGAGCACCGTCGAGACCTCGTGGAGGCGTTCAGCGGTGTCGACCTCTCGCGTTTGGCCCTTGTTCAAGCCATGGTATGGAGCGAGAGGGCATGGGATAATCTGTCACCTCCTTCTGCGAAGCATTAATGCTTGCGAAGGAGGAGGCGGAATGCGTGAGGAAGACGCAAAGGAGACGCCCTCACGCCCCTAGCCCCCACAGGAGACGGGCGTAGGGACTTGCTTGGTGGTTCCCGGCCACTGTAGGCACGGTCGGTGAGTAGCTCGGCGTCCAATAAGCACCAGGCCCGAGTCAACGGCGGGTAATATTCCACGCGCTTCTGAAAGAGATGTCAGCAAAAACTGACGGGTTCCACTAGGACCGATGCCTGTCTGGGTCGCGTATAAATTTAAAACAGAGTTACCGCGGACCTGGCACAAGCAACTGAAGGAACACGGGTGGGTTTTGATCTAGTAAAAGTCTGACACGCCATAACGAAGGAGGGTAATGTGTTTATCAGTCTATGTATGTATGTATATTTGTTCCTAAGTGGCGTTCTAAAGTCGATTTTGATAATTCTTACGTCAAACGATTCGGCTTAACCCTGCAAGTGTCACTGGCTACATTAAAATTGGAAAATACTCGTAGAAAAATGGCGGCTTTTGAGCGCCATATTGTGGGGGCCCAATTATTTTATTCTTCCAAACCCATCGTGTGGGGTACCAAAATAAAGTCATTTAAGAGTTGATTTCAAAACTACATAACACTTATATATTTAAATGTAACAAATTCGAAAAAAGAATGTTGACTAAAAAGTTATTCATAAAAAAAGTTAATTAAAACCATCAAAAAACCTGACTGCGTAAGAAACGAACTACCTGTATCCT
The DNA here is from genome assembly GCA_949775005.1 of Orthosia gothica. Lineage (NCBI taxonomy): Eukaryota > Metazoa > Arthropoda > Insecta > Lepidoptera > Noctuidae > Orthosia > Orthosia gothica. The sequence continues at coordinate 13,391,480 of OX459052.1, forward strand.
CCGACTGCACAGCATGATTTTCTTCTTATTTAGGTCTTTTTAGTTCGTTTCTTACGCTGTCGGGTTTTTTTGATTTTATAAATTAACTTTTTTATTGAATTCCAAAATACGTACATACATAAACCCACGCCTTTTTCCCATAGGGGTAGGCAGAAACTACAGAACGCCACCTGCCAATCCTTACATAAATCTTTTGCTTCACTCACATTCATACATCTAGTCATACACACACGAATACTAAAATAATTACTGATAATCATCATTGATGACAGATCCGTTAATAGTCCACTGCTGGGTTCCGTGCGCCCCTCATCCAGGTGTTTCCTGAAACTTGACAATATCTTATCATATTCTTCTTATAATACCTAATACATGACAGAGTTCGGATCAAGAAACCTGTTCAAGCAGTAATTCCTTAAATCATCTAGTAATACTATTGATGTACCTGCACAGTGCCATCTTTCCTGAAAATTAGTTTGCAAAGAAAGTTCTTCGTCCGTATTGAGATTTATTCTTTCACCTCACAATGTACCTGAGATTTTTGTGTTCCCTAACCTAGTTTGCAAACAATAGCTGACAACAAACGTCTGATATTACACTTCACGATTAAGTTTCTTTTCTGCTCATTTTTCTGACATTGTAATCTTTTCTTTTGATTTATTTTTGTAAATATATAATAAGGTATGAACCTTTTACCGTCAACTTGGCAGAAATGCCGCGTATACTTTCCATCATCGGATTACAAGACGTACGGCCATGTGCCATCGGTACATGGTGGACATCCCTCCCATACGCACAAAGCGTTCTACTAATACTTTCATTGTGCGCACAGCTAAAGAGTGGAATTCCCTTTAGGAGTCTTTGTTTCCTGATAGCTAAAACCTTGGAGTTAAAGACTTGGAGTCAAGAGTGAATAGGTTTCTCTAGGCCAGCGTGCTTCACCGTAGACCACATCATCGCTTACCATCAGGCGAGATAGTGGTTAAACGCGAGCCTATAGATAATAAAAAAGAGTTGCCTGTCGAATCGTAGAAAATCCAACAGCTTGACTGCAGCAGAGTGACTGTCTATCAGCCATGCACAATCCAGTAACTTTGTAACACGGTACCCCTTTTTTTTTAACGTTGAGAAATGCTCATGCATACTGTGCTACCACGTGGAGATAGCGCAGTTATGTGGGACTCTAACCCACTAAAACTCCACGGTGTCCTCCTATGCCGCTTATGGCGGGAACACGGGTACGCGTTAGCACTCACCGCGAACCCGCCGCGGCTGTCCGTCACCGGACCCTCCTCTGGGGAATAACCCCCATCACCGACGCACCAGAACACAATGTGCGCCGTGACCACCCCAGGGACCAAAAGCAGCACATGGATACCAGACGACCCCGTATATGGCACCCTTGGTCCCCTTGTGACGGGTCAGGGTCAATGGCCCCGCCACCTACCATTTTTCGGCCGCAGGGGATAGGGAGAGCGGCCAACGCAATACCGGCACTCCTCCTCCCCTGCGGCCCCACCGCGTCCGCCATCAGACGGTGGCGACCCTGTCTAGGCCGCGGAAGGTAGGCAGAGCGGCGCACCGCAATACCGGCACTCTCCTATCGTATGGGTATGGGAGACCCCATACGAAATCGCGGCCCGCCTCAGTTGCGATGTCACCTAGGCAGCACCGCAACCTACATGTTGGCCGCTACGTCGTCGGCTTATCGGCAAATGCCCTGACGAGCGGCCCCTCCTCGGGTTCCTCTTCGCTTCACCGTGGGTGACCAAGCCACGGTTACTGAGGCCCCGCATCGACAATGCGGGAACCCACCGGGGGGGAACACGGTACCCCTTGGCAAGACTGGTGACAGATTTTTTGTCATCTACTACCGTAAAGGGATCCCTTTTTTTGCATAATTACTCTAATCATATTAATCTTTAAGCATAACATTCTAAAGCATAAATTTGTTTACGCATAATAATTAACTCCTAAAATGTTAGACACTAATACACATTTTTATACAATAAGCATGCAGCATGCAAACATGTAAACAAGCTTACACCATGCATGGAGCATGCAAGTAAGCATGCAGCAAGCATGCAGCATGCAAACATGTAAACAAGGGGTGTGTTACCATGCATGCAGCAGGCATGCAGCAAGCAAGCAAGCATAAAATAAAGTTATGCGTAAATATAATTAGGATAAACAAAAGTATGCCATGTTATATTAAGTCTAAAGTTTTTATGCAAATGGATAGGGAACCACCGTTAAGACTGTCAAAGATCTAAAAATGACGGTTTATCCAATGATTTTACATAATATATACTGAGGTAGAAAAGTTTTACCGATGTCTGCGGGGCAATACAAACACAAGCTGACCAGCTTGAGTATACTCAGTCAGTCGTGCGTCTGGTCGCAACACGAACGCAAGTTTGAACGATATGTTTATCTCTTACTGAAAACGGGGCCCTATTTATATCTCTGTGATCTTTTAAACAACTCAATGATAGAAATAAAGTTCAAAGTTCCATAGATCCTATGTAGATAGCTAAAATAAAATATCGCTGTTTTTATTTCTTTATATTAAGTATGACGTATCCATTGTTAAAATCTCATTGGGTTCATCAAGATTTCCGAGACACGGAAAAGTCTCGATTAATAATGGAGGCTCACCCATCCTCAAATCGACCTCAGCAAGCGTTGCTTAACCTAGAACATCGTCCCTTGCGGGCAGTATTACATAGACACGAGCTCCTTAACTAGGCAGGCATAAAAGCATAAAACAATCATAGTCTCACAGAGTGCCCTTGACAACAACCATTACAACAAGAACAGCAATCCTGAAAGTCATATTGTAATCCATGAAAAGTTAACTTTGCTTCAGAAAATTACTTTGAAGGTGAGACACGACATAACTGACGTAACTTTTAATTTATTCACATACCAATTTGACTAGTAAAGTGGGAAGCTGCAGGTTTAAAGACGATGTCTTTGAGTGCAGTAAATACGAGGGAGTTGAGTATAAGTTGGGTATTCAGTTGAGTATTCACTTGTGGTGTTGAGTATTTGATAGTTTTAATTAATTTTGAGCTGTATTTGATTGAGCTTTGAGATGGTGGTACTTTTTTGAGCAGAAAACTTTTACGTGGAGTAGATATTGTTTCTTTCTATCTTAAATAAAAGATGTAAAACCAAATTCTGATTTTTAATTAACTGGTAAAATTGCCGGTGACGAATTTTACTAAGCGATCAACACTGGTTTTACAATTATAAGGAAAAAAAAGTCAACTGTTCAGTGGATCTATGATCGCATGAACAGATTGATTTTAGGGATTTCAGGATTTCTAGCATTTTTTTTATAATGGGAGTATCCCGGTGAGGCTTTTTAGGGTTCCGTACCCAAAGGGTAAAAACGGGACCCTATTACTAAGACTCCGAGGTCCGTCTGTCTGTCTGTCTATGCTTCTGTAACCAGGCTCTCATGAACCGTGATAGCAAGACAGTTGAAATTTTCACAGATGATGTATTTCTGCTGCCGCTATAACAACAAATACTAAAAACAGAATAAAATAAATATTTAAGTTGGGCTCCCATACAATAAACGGGGTTTTTGTGCCGTTTTTTGTCACTTGGCCGGTTTTTAGGGTTCCGTAGACAAATGGCAAAAAACGGAACCCTTATAGATTCGTCATGTCTGTCTGTCTGTCTGTCTGTCTGTCCGTCCGTATGTCACAGCCACTTTTTTCCGAAACTATAAGAACTATGCTGTTGAAACTTGGTAAGTAGATGTATTCTGTGAACCGCATTAAGATTTTCACTCTGAAATAGAAAAAAAACAATAAATTTTGGGGGTCCCCATACTTGAAACTGAAACAAAATTTTTTTTTTTTCATCAAACCCATACGTGTCGGGTATCTATGGATAGGTCTTCAAAAATGATATTGAGGTTTGTAATATAATTTTTTTCTAAACTGAATAGTTTGCGCGAGAGACACTTCCAAAGTGGTAATATGTGTGTCCTCCCCCCCCGTAACTTCCAAAATAAGAGAATGATAAAACTAAAAAAAATATATGATGTGCATTACCATGTAAACTACCACCGAAAATTGGTTTGAACGAGATCTAGAAAGTAGTTTTTTTTAAATACGTCATAAATCGTAAACCGCAATTTACCAAGTACGGAAACCTTCGTGCGCGAGTCCGACTCGCACTTGGCCAGTTTTTTATAGTTATGAGCATTTTCGAGCCCTGGAAAATTATCAAAGAATTGGATATCACCCAGTATATGAGTAAAAATGTTCTTCTTCATTCATGTCCATTAACTTAATCTATAGTCTGGACCATTAATATTTTGTCTGCCCAGTATGCTGATTGGATAGCTCTGTCATTCGCTACGTTCAAGTCCTGAAAGGTGCAGGTGGTCGAGCATGAAGGGCAGACAAGGAGGTTGTCCATATCAAGCAAAGGGGCCCTACACTGGTAATGTGTTTTGAATGTGAGTTATTTGATATTGATGTAAGTAATTGATGTGAAATAAATAAATAAATTAGATAAGGGAATACAGATTATTATGATGATGATGACTAATGTCAAAATAACAAGTAAATATGAAACCTTTTTAAAATAAAAAAATACGATTAATATCTTACATAATACTACTAATATTTTATCTATTCACCGCCCACTCACAGGCTACCTACTTAGAACAATAGCCAAGAGAATCACCTAATAAAATAACATCCCTAAGTGCTCTTCAGTAATATGATCCGCGTCCATTTTAGCGCCGGTCTAGACAACTTTCATGACGCCAAGAAAACAAAGTCATAAAAAAAAAACCAGCCAAGTGCGAGTCGGACTCGCGCACGAAGGGTTCCGTACCGTTATCGCAAAAAACGGCAAAAATCACGTTTGTTGTATGGGAGCCCTACTTAAATATTTATTTTATTATTATTTTAGTATTTGTTGTTATAGCGGCAGCAGAAATACATCATCTGTGAAAATTTCAACTATCTAGCTATCACGGTTCATGAGATACAGTCTTAGTCCCGTTTTTACGGAACTCTAAAAACTGGAGATCGCATAAAACTCATTGGTGAGACGGTAGTCTTGGATTGCAAGTTCTGTTGTGTTATTTAAGAAAGGGGTGCAAATCCATACCTACTAATATTATAAATACGATATTAAATCTGTCTGTTTTGTGTTCCCACTGCTGGGACACAGGCCTCCTCTCTGTGAGAGGGAATGGGCCGTTATCCACCATGCGGGCCCAGTGTGGGTTGGCAGATGTCACATGTGTTCGAATTTTTGGTTCTAGGACATGCCGATTTTATCACGATGTTTTCCTTCTTCGAGCAGTGATGATAAAAAAAACCCGACTGCTTCAAAAGCGAACTAAAAAGTCGTAAACAAGGAAAAAATCATGCTGTGCAGTCGGAGGATATATATATAGCTGGCTGACCAAAACCAGATGTATCCTCCTCCTGCACAGCATGTTTTTTTCCTTGTTTACGACTTTTTAGTTCGCTTTTGAAGCAGTCGGGTTTTTTGATTTTTTGATTTAACTTTTTTTATTTATAACTTTTTAGTTAAGTTTTTTTCGAATTAGATACATTTAAACATGTAAGTGTTATATATTTTTGAATCACCTCTTAAAACCCTTTATTTTGATACCCCACACGATGGGTTTGGAAGAAAAAAAAAATTTGGGCCCCCACAATATGGCGCCCAAAATCCGCCATTTTTCTATTGTCCAATTTTAATGTAGCCTATGACACTCGCAGGATTAAGACGAATCGATTGACGTATGAATCATCAAAATCGGCCAACGCGTTTGGTCTCTGGAACGCCATATAGGAACAAACATACATACATACATACATACATATATACATACATACATACATATATACATACATACATACATAGACTGATAAACACATTACCCTCCTTCGGCAAGAAATTAGAAATTACACAATGTAAAGCGCCCACGACCTACAACTTGTAAGTCACGGCCGTAACCACTGGGCTATCACTGCTCTCTGTTCGGTTCATTACGTTTTCTCGAAGTTTGGGCGCACGGTTGGCGCAGTGGTTGAGCGATTGACTGCTGCGCTGTGTGTCGCGGGTTCGATTCCCGCACGGAACAAATATTTGTATGACCTACGGATAGTTGTTCCGGCTCTGGGTGTTGTGTATGTGAGTTTATATGTTTGTAAACGCACCCACGATACAGGAAGAAATTCCTAGTGTGGGGCAACGTTTTTTTTAAAAACAGAAAACAGAATCTTCGACAAAATTTGAGTACAGTTTATCCCCAACCAATTGAGCTGTAATTTTTCATACACGTTTGGTTTGGATGGCAATGCACAATTAGCAAAGTGTTGTGTATTCTAAATCTAATATGGTGGACTCTCGAAGATGGCGGACCAATAAATATTTGTATGCACCCTCATGATGATATATTTGTCGTATAAAAGGGTTTGCTGAGAGAGAAATATGATAAATTTTATCTTTTATGTTTTTTATTTAAGTAAAGAGATAACTAAAAGCCTGGTTATTTTCTGAAATCACATTGATAGAATGTCATATTGTCTATAGGCTCTTGATACCTTTTACAATTTCCAAGTAATAGAATATAATTGTGGTTTGGGTGCCCTTACTACCCACTTGTTAGCTGCAGACAGTGATTTGATTTTATGTTTAACTCAAAACATCGATTATGGTTTTCAATAGGCTTTGATGGCCATTATTTTGGCTGTAATAGCGGTCCCAATTCTACCAATAGATTTAGTGGTTATTGGAAACCACTTAGCAAGGCGCTTGTGGCCAAATAATATTAGTCGCAAGGGTCGATCTTCAAGATCAAGCAATGTTTGGCCGTAGTATTGTAGAACTTTTACAGTCGTTATGGATACAACTTCAAAAGCCAGAAAATCTCACACCAATCTTACCCAGGGTTATCGTGTTATCCAGTTACTGGGTTGTGGAGGTCAGATAGGCTACTGTCTAAATATGAGGGGTAATATGGTAGCTACTGCTATAAAATTAAAAGTGAAAACTAAAATTTAAAAAAAACTTCGGTAAAATTTAAAAACCCCCGACACTGTTTTATTTCATGCTACATAATTTATCTAGTAGTAGACACGCTTCAATCAACAATCTAATAATTATGACGTGATATCTTGCAAAGCCAGCCCGATTCAAACAGTAAAACGCCCATAACTTTTGAACGGCTGAATAAATTTTAATCAGACATAGCTAAGAACACTTTCGATAATGACACCTTTCAAACAAAAAACTTTCATAAAATCGGCTGGAGACAGAGACACAAACCCTCAAGTACACACGTCGAACTTATAACAACCTTCTTTTTCCGTCGGGGGTTAAAAAGAAAGTGAAGAATTTGTAATGTACCTTTTATTGTATTTTTAATTAATACACGTATTCCAAAAAGGAATACGTGTATTAATTAAAAATACAAACAAAACAAAAACAACAGATTAAACAGAAGATATTCTCCAATAAGTCACCACGACCGTTTGAAATCCGCAACATATTAAACGGTTTTATTGCCAAACTCAACTTTGTTGTGGTTTTTACAATGATGCTTGCGTGTTTTCAAATCCGATAAACTACCAAATCTCATATTCATATCGTTTAGTACTGACAACGGATCGGAGTCGTGTTAACCTGATGTCCTATATGGACAGATGCTATGCTATACGATATAATTTAAAAATAGTAGAGCCTCTACGTGAAGGTTCGTTTGAGAAAGCACCATACAATTATCATACAATTTGCACTAAATGTCAGTAAACTACAACATCATCTTCATCTTTGCAGCCGAAAGACATCCACTGCTAGACATAGGCCTCCTTCAAGTATTGCCACATCAATAAGTCCTTTATGTGTATCAATAAGTGCATTTCGCATCCAACGGATTGCCACAGTCTTAACCAGGTCATGGGTCCACCTCGACAACATCATCATATCAGCCGAAAAACGTCCACTGCTGAACATAGCGCCACATTGACCGGTTCCCAGAAGCGTCGTCACATTGACCGGTCCCGTGCGTCCCGCATCCATTGGATTCCCGCAACCTTCACCAGATCATAGGTCCACCAACCAAAGCAACATCTACCAGTTCGCGGTCACCACGACAGAACTTTTCTGCCCCATCGGCCATCCGTTCTGCGATCAAAGTGCCCTGGCCACTGCCACTTAAGTTTGCCAATTCTTCGGGCATCCAATCAATGTCGGTAACCATGGTTCTCAGTCCACATAAACCACAAAAATTGATTTCAATCTAATAAAACAGATCTCATGCTACTTGAAAGCTACCACGCTAAGCTGGTATTGGACTTGAAATATCACACGCATGTCTGAAGGCAAATGCGCTAAACTTACGCGCTATTGAAAATAAACTTACCTTTTACCAGGTAACATCAGGCCCTGATTAAAATGGAAAGGAAGAGGTAGTACTAATTTGTAGGCGTGATGATCACACTTCGAGATCACTTCACCTAAGTCATCACGGTGAGATGGCTACAGAATCAACCGGCTGGATTTCTTCAAAAAATATTGGCCGTCTTTTTGTTCCTCTAAATAGAGAGAAGTGAAACTACTCTGTAATTGTCAAAAGTAATGTTTCAAACGACTTTGAACCATATATCTACAATGTTACTATCACTTAAATATTGTTGTCATTTGTTGCGCACGTTTGCTGACGCTAGAGTTGATTACTTTTAAGCCATTATGCGCAAGAAAACAACTTCTCTGATGCGTCGTATTCAGCGGAGCGACAACGGAATCCTAAGGATGTTTTCTGAGAAGCCAGACTCTGAGGTGCTGGGGTGAGTCATACAACGTGACGAGATGACACTATAACAATGAGTCGACTAACATAGTTTTAAGATTTTTGTTACTAACAACTATGGACATTAAATTAGTCCGCAATAAATGAATTTTATTTATTTATTATTTATTTAAAGAAAGTGAAAATAATAAAGAATTAAAAACAATTACTTACTGTCTAATTGACCAGCCTTCAACTCAAACTGTCCTGCAAATGGTTTGCAAATGGTCTGCAAATGGTCTTCTGGTTTGTCCATCGCTTCGCCTCGCATCGCTACCACCACACAACCGGAACGAGTCCCAAGCAGTAACACCAGATCAAAGACACGTAACCCTTCAGTTTACGACCCTCAAGTTTGTCATAAAATGTCGTTTTTATCGCGTAAAACACTCCGTTGTATGTTTAAAGGTTAACTGTTTTCGGTCATTTACTACATAAAATTTCATACACTTGTTGATAAGCCTGTCAGTGGAAAATGTCCGTTTATGAGAGGCCATGATTTGAAGGGGTTTCATTTTGGAGATTGAAGATGTGGTCGGTTGTGATTAATTCTGGTTCAGAAAATACAACCGCATTCCAAAAAAAACACTGTAAAGTAAAAAATTACTTCTATTTCGGCAGTCTGTGTTTTTGTGTCTTCGTGTTTTGACACCCAACTTAGTAGTGTTTTTTTTATTTAAGTCCCTTTTTTTGTATAAATATTTTTATTTTTCACTTTTTATTGTGGTACATAATGAGCAATTTCTATAGTAAGGTACCTATAATGCACAAAGTTATGCCAGAATAGATTACCCGAATAAAATATATCTTGAACAGAAGCGGTGAAATAATAGTTAACCAGTGTGAACTGTACATCTGCGTACCCCTTTAGAGCGTATTGGCGTGATGTTATGTTATGAAATGGTGTAAACAATTAACAGACAAGTGATTGCAGTAATTCCGAGGGCCGATTGGCCGTTTTTTTTTTAAGAGCTTTTTTGTATTGTATACCACATAAGTTCTTCATCTTATCTTCGTCAAATTTAAATGGGACCACATGTAAAGCTTTCAAATAAAAAAAAATACATCTAAATGTAAAAAGTTCTGAGGAAACACACAAAAGAAAATAAAGTCGAATTGTTAAGCACCGCCTTTTTGAAGTAGTCTGTTAAAAAATGGATGGTTTGTGAGAGGAATGATATCATGAATAAAAAGGGAGTCACTGTTGATATGATGGAATAGAAAAAAGACAACGTGTTGCTCCGAGTCCAAGTCCAGCACCTTCCTGCTCTTTTCTCAACATGGGACGGGAGCAGGAAGATGATGATGCAATTCGGGTTTTAACTCCCAACGGAAAAGAGAGGGGTATTATAAGTTTGACGTACGTGCCTACGTGTTTGTGTATCTGTTTGTAGCATCATAGCTCCTAAACGGATGAACCGATTTTGATTTTGTTTTTTGTTTGAAAGGTGACTTTATCGAAAGTGTTCTTACGTTAGCTTGGTGAAAATCGGTTCAGCCATTCTAAAATTATGGGAGTTTTATTGTTTGAATCGGGGTGTTTTCGCAAGATATCGTGTCATAATTACGTGTTCAATAGATTGTCGATCGAAACGTGTCTATTACTACCTAGATAAATGATGTAACATGCAATAAAAATGTGTCGGATGTTTTTAAAATTTAACTTGTATTATACTCGTAAAAGCTGGCAGTAATTAAGTGTTGAAAAGTGCAAGATGAAATAGCTAATGGTTCGTTGCAGGCTTGATTACCACCACCCACCACTATTTACCACCTGTGTGTACATTATGGATGCAATAAATTTAATTAGAATTTGGACGTGGTTCTATTTTCAATTTCATGCTTTTGCATAATAATATGAAAAATATGTCATCGTCAAGTGCCTAGTAGCAAGTATTTTCTTATCAATAGATATTTTCCGTAAGACATCTGCAGTGACGACCAAACAGGAGAGCGTCGAGGCAATTTATAACGCCGATGATATACCGAGTATCATATAGGTATTATAGTAGTCACAGCGGATCTTTGTGTCTCTGAAGTTGGCTCTGCGAACCATTGCGCTAATGCACAGGGTCTTGTGGCCAACTTCAGAGACATAAAGATCCGCTGTGAGTACTATATCTGACCACCCACCATAACACTATCGGCGGGCTTTATTACGTATCTTTTGCGAGAGCAAAACGACAGCGATTTTTGCGCAATAAAAGCTCTTCAATACAAAAGTTTTAGAGTTGTGGGCGGTTTCTTTTTTAAATAAGTGTATTTGACAAACAGCGAGCGATTAGCAAACGATTGTGTAGGACCTACCATACTTACACTGCAGATAATGCCGACTTTTATGGAATAAAGCGTTTGATCGCTATCGTTTTGCTCTTGCAAAAGATACGTAATAAGCCTGCCGGACAGTCACCAATATAACAAGGGTAGCTAATAATTTCACCATTTTACCACATCTACATATCCACGCTCACATATATGTACCCAAAAGATTACTACATTAGTGATGGCTACTGATATTCGAGAGGTAACCGGGTTTATCGTACACCTAGAAAACAAAACGCTACTACAATTTTAACTCTTTTCAAAACTATACGAAGAGACGCTACATTTTCTGAAACAAATTATGTGGCACTGCGTTCTATCCGTAAAACCCTGTCACTTCACCTTACCGAGTGTGCGAGAGAAACGCTTCAGAGACAAATTTATGAAAACGTGCAGTCTTCATACAACTTGTTATGCGAATCCGACGATTAAGGTTCTTTTGAATTTGCAAAGGGAGTTGAATGTAGTTTTAACGCGACTGCATGCTTTTAACAAGTTATTTTCTTAAGTTTAATTTGGTGTTAAGATCTTGCATGCTTGGACCACTAACTCTTTGCAAACATGTAAAGTGTAAGCTAGTATTAGAGTATTTAGCAAGTTATAATTGGGTCCCATAACTTGAAATGAGGATATCCGCAGGAGAACCAAAGTTACCAACATATCCCGAAGAATTGCGAAACTTAAATGGCAGTGGGCAGTGCACATTGCTCGCAGAACGGATGACGGATGGGGCGAAAAAGTTCTGGAATGGCGACCGCGAACAGGAAGACGATGCGTTGGAAGGTCTCGCACTAGGTTGACCGAATACCTGGTTAAGGTTGTGGGAATGCGCTGGATGCGAGACGCACGGGATCGGTCAATTTGGCGACGCGTGGGGGAGGCCTATATCCAGTAGTGGGCTTTTGGCTGAAATGATGATGATGATGAAAGAGTAAGCTAGTATTAAAAAGTATTTAGCAAGTTATGTTTGAGTTCCATGTAAAAAGGGTGAGCTTATTAACATTAGTACAAAGATTCAGAGTTGCTACTAAATAAAAGGCGGCAAATCCATTAACACTTTGTTGGGCAAACTGTACCGAGCATCTAAACCCAAAACCTCTTGCTCCACAGCAGCACTTGCGAGAAGCGACCATTACACCAAAGAGTTAGTTTTTAGGGTTCCGTATCCGAAGGGTCCAAACGGAGCCCTATTGCTGTCAGTCACGTGTCCGTGCGTTTGTCCGTCGTCTGTCACACGGCTTTTACAGCCAAACGATTGGAGCTACAGTCTGTAAATTTTCACAGTATAAGTATCTTGTTGACTCAAAGCCATCAAATAGTCAAACAATAGTTTTTTTTATGTTTAGCCTTATAGCTAAATGGGACCCTCGACAGCTCTTCCCATCTTCTGGAACCCACTGTGTGAAGACACTTGCACAGCGGTCAATTTGCCTAGTAATAATTTGATTTTGAAATCGTAACAGAATTGAGAAATTCAACCGCAAAGCCATGTAGTTTCATATAGGCCACATTATGGCCATTATTAAACTTTGTACTGTCTTACATCAAGTACTTAATCGAACCTAAAATATCACCGATACGATTTTACATTTATACCAACGTGGAAGAAACCCCAAAGTTTACAACTACCTACGTAATACATTACAAACTTATGATATTAAGTAGCTCGGAACAAAATCGATTATGTACAGAACTTTTTCTAGTATATGCTATTAACCTCTTTACAAAGTTTTAAGTATGGCAACATTTGTGAACATTATTATAGTGGGTCACGCATTACACTAGTTTGGTACAAGAGTTACAAGTTTTTAAATTGAGTAGGTACCTGCCTACTCCAGAATACAGGGAAGTGTTATGCGTTGACAAAAAATATAGAATAGTCTCTAGAAATGTTTAGTAATAATATAGTCCACGATAGCGGCCAATCTCAGCGGTAGTGAAAAACCGGCCAAGTGCGAGTCTGACTCGTATAAACAGCTAGGTCAGTCAAGGGTCAAAAGTGCAGTCTTACTCTACCAAAATTCAAATGGCTAGTTTTTGTAGAAGAAATTAAAATATGCACAAGTAGTTTATTATTACTTATTATATACTTTATTGTACACCACTAAAACATACAGGACAAACATTTACAAAAACAAGTGTACAATGGGCGGTCTTATCGCACTAGGCAAAAAATAATAATAGTAATAGTAATATTTTGTAAAGAAATTAAAGTATAGATTACACACTAACCGCAAAAAGAATAAATAATTCTGGCAAAAAAAATGCCACTGTTATTTTGGTAGAGTGTGACTGCACTTTTGACTCTTATTTTTACTTGATTTGACTTTTATCAAAATAAAAAGGTAACAATACTAACGTTCATAAACAATTCAAACAGCTGTTGTCTTTTACTTAAAAGACTAAAATCTCGTGTGGGTATTTCAGCGGGGATGGCGATGTAAATAAAAATGCTTAAAAGGGTTTACTCACCCAGTGTATTCTCATATCAAATACACAGTTACACAGAACACAGTTCATGGAAAATAATTTATAGAACATAGTTTAAGGAACACAGTTTATAAAGCACTTACCCTAATATTTATTAATAACGTCTTGATCAAAATAGACTGCATGAGCCACGATATTTATAACCTCGGAATGGGCGGGAAACGAGAACTGCAAGCTTATCGTTTACCAACCTGACAAAATCATTCCATCTTTGTTGCAAGCATAAAAATATTAAACAAATTATTGGAAATGATAGCAAAAAGATTTGGCAAATTATAAAGAGAGTTACGAACACCAAATCCCCAAAAAATCCCTCCACAGACTTACTTGACTCTTCTACCTCCCCGCAACACTCGGTAGACAAAGTTAACGAGTTTTTTGTTAGTATAGGCAAAAATCTTGCGAACGCTTTTACTCACCCCGGTGATATTGCAGGCCCACCACCTGTCACTAGTGCCACAGCTGCGCCATTACACTCGTTTGTAATGATTGAAACTGACGAGAGCGAGGTTGAATCGCTGCTCATGTCTCTAAAAACTGATGCTGCATCTGGATGGGACACCATTTCCACCGCGTTTCTTAAGCGTTATAAGAGGCTGCTTATCGCTCCATTGACATACTTGTTTAACATTTGCCTCAGCACCGGTGTTTTCCCCCTGAACTTGAAAAAAGCTATTGTACATCCTATACACAAGGCAGGGAGTAGAAACTGTGTTAACAACTACCGACCGATTGCTATCCTACCTTCGATCTCTAAAATCCTAGAACGCATTATAAACAAGAGGCTTATTCAATATCTTGAAGAAAAAATGATTTTATCTCCCAACCAATTTGGCTTCCGCCGAAATAAATCGACAAGTGATGCTGTTCTGGAGCTAACGGGTTATATTGCCAAGAGCATTGATGCAAAAAAGAAAGTAGTGACGGTTTTCCTGGATCTGAAAAAAGCCTTCGACACAGTTTCTATTCCCAACTTAGTGTTGAAACTGGAGGGACTGGGAATTCGAGGCCTACCACTAAAAATATTTGCGGATTACCTAAGTGATAGGACTCAGTGCGTAAAAATTGACAATTACCTGAGCCGTGACCTTCCTGTCACTTTTGGCGTTCCTCAGGGAAGTGTGGTTGGTCCCACACTCTTCCTAGTTTATGTCAATCAGCTGTGTAATCTTCTTCTCCAAAATGGAAAAATCACGACCTTTGCTGATGACACTGCACTCACCTTTATTGGCGATACATGGCACGAAGTTTTTGATGCGGCGCAGAGGGGACTAGATCGGGTCTTATGTTGGCTTTATGGTAATTACCTTACCCTCAACACGGATAAAACAAAAATTATCTGCTTTACCCTACGCCAGTCTGCACAACCACCAAACTCATACTCCCTAATCGCTCACTCAAACGACTGTCCAAACACCGTTGCCTGCTCTTGCCCCAAACTCACACGTACCTCCACAATCAGGTACCTCGGGGTGACTCTTGATGGCAATTTGAGCTTCTCGTCACACATAGATCTTCTGACTGGAAGGATTAGAAAGCTGATATTCGTATTTAAGACTCTTCGACATGTGGCAGAAGCAGCGATTATCAAAAGGGTCTACCTGGCCCTTTGCCAATCGCTCTTATCATATTGTGTTTCGGCCTAGGGAGGTGCCCCTAGGACCATAATGTTGAGATTGGAGAGAGCTCAAAGAGCCGTGTTAAAGGTCAGTACTTTTCGTCCAATACTTTTCCCGACCGAAGAATTGTACAAGTGTTGCAGGGTACTTTCTGTCAGACAACTCTTTATACTTAGTACAGTCCAAATACAACATAAAAATACCCCTTACGCTATAATCACCAAAAGACGTAGGGATAATGTTTGTCAGCACTACAGATGTAAGTACTCTTTTACCAAACGTTTCTTTTGCTTCCAAGGGCCACAATTGTATAATAGACTTAATAAGAAATTAAAAATTTACTCTCTTTCTGCCTTGTCTTTAAAGAAAGCCATAACAAACTTTCTCCTAGCAACTAATTATTCCGATACAGAACGCCTGCTTATTTCCGAGAATAATCCCTACTAAACCTTTCCACTAAAAACATAACACACTACATCTTGCACAATACACACACCCACACACACTCGCACACACTCACCACACACACTTTTGACTCTGATGCAAAATTAAACAATGTTTGTATTTAATTCTTACTTTGTTTTTGATTTGATTTAATTTTTAAATTTGATTTAATTTTTGATTTGTTTTATACTAATTTAATTTTTTGATTTCATTTAATTTCTAAATTTGTTTGCAAACTCTGCTTGTTAACTTTATCTTCTTCAAACGCTTGCTCTACCTGCAATTTATTAAAAAGTTAAATTTTTGTGTATGAGCTTGTACCACTGCCCTTAATACGAGTTCTTTTCTTTCTTTCTTTCTTTTCTTTTTTAAAAAAAAAAAACGTTGCCCCACACTAGGAATTTCTTCCTGTATCGTGGGTGCGTTTACAAACATATAAACTCACATACACAACACCCAGAGCCGGAACAACTATCTGTAGGTCATACAAATATTTGTTCCGTGCGGGAATCGAACCCGCGACACGCAGCGCAGCAGTCAATCGCTCAACCACCGCGCCTATTTTATAACTTAGCAAGGGTGCTGGTCGCAACGCCTATCTGTTTTGTTAAATAATTGTATCCCTCAAATGATTCAATTGATTTATTACCAACTTAGAAAAATCACTTAATGTGCTCAATTAAATATAAAGATCGCTAACACACCCAACATTGCTCTAACGAAGGGACCAAATTAACTTTGCCGTTCGAATATATAACATGTTCACTTTCCAAACTACTTTTTATAAGTTGGTCGACTATGACTCGTAAACTTGTTAAGACTACTTAGCTGTAATATTTTGTCTTTTTATTTCGTTATATACACTACTGCCGTGATTTTTTTCACTTAAACAAAACCAACCAAGCTGACACTTGACTACCAAAAATTAGCCATTTAAACCTTAATTTTACGCAAAAGGATCCCTGAATCGAAAAATGGCTTCCAATTCCGCTTCATAACATCTCTATGTCATCACTCAATAGAGAATCGTAGCACAAAACATTAATTTCATAGTCAAAACAGGAACTCATCATAAATTCTCAACTAATTTGGGATAGGTCGGTCCCAAATTACGCACGAATTGCCTGACCCTCTCAACCATATCCAAACACTATTTTATTTGAACACAGTTACCCCAAAATTAAAAGGCCCAATACCCAAATTGAAGTAAACAAAACAGATTTTCGGGGGTACCCTTCAAATGTCAAGTCATTCCCTAAAACGAAATTGCTGGGGCCGTAAAATAAACGCTTGTCAGCCGTGCGAAATGAAGTTCGAATGAATGAATGTCAGTCCTCATTTACCTAAAAGTTGGGTGTAATTGCTTGGTATTTCCGTACCCGAACCATATGTACGTACTTTTTACAATGTGTTAATGTTAAGTATGTAATGGGGTGCTATGTTGAAGGAGTGACGGAGGGTTAAAGGTCAAATGAAATTAGCAAAATAAACTTTGTTGACGAGTGACGTGATGGATGTTGGTATCTATACTAATTTATTAAAGCGGAAGAGTTTGAATATTTGTTTGCTTGTTTGTTGGGACGCGCTTATATCTGGCAGTACCAGTTGTATTTAAAAATACTTTTTGTATATGACAGCCACACTCATGAGGAAGGCTATATAATCTATAGCATTACGCTAAAATTCTTGGTTAGTCTTAAATATTGATATTTGTAAAGTAAAGAAAAAGCGCTATTGTACTGCTTTATCCGCATGCGCTGGCGTAGTGGCTAATTATACGTAAGTACCATGTAGTACAAATATATTGTTTTTGGTAGATCTAAAAAAAGTCCAAGACACTATATGACTATCTCTTATAAATAAGCCACATTAAGGTTTGGATCTAATAAATTATTAATCCTAAATCATAAATACTAAAAATGTTTCTACACATGTCCTTTATAGACTTTGAAACCATCCAACTGATGTGCCCCAAACCGGTTTCACTAGAAAGGCAATAATGCTAAGAAGGTTTGTGACATAAAAAAAACAACTTGGTAGGTAGATAGGTAGGGTAGGGTAGGTTAGGGTAGGTAGGTAGGTAGGGGTTGAGAGGTATGTAAGGGAGGGAAGGTAGATATGTAGGGTAGGGTAAGGTTGGTCGGATGGTACGTAGGTAGGGTAGGGAGGTATGTAGGGTAAGGTAGGTAGAGGAGGGTTTAGGTGAAATAAGATTAACAAACTAAAGTTTGCAGACGTGAGAAATGAAACAACATATTTTTGAACTCATAATATCAAGCAGGTAGCTACAGTTATTTTTATTTGACTACTGAATTTGTCATATTAGTCTACAGTGATCGTATATAATAACATTATTTTCATGGCATTACTGCAATACTATTACTGCAATTTAAAATCAAATGCGCTCAAAACTAAGTCATTAAAAAGTACACTCTAATTCAAAATAGAATTTGTAATTTCTTTTATTTTATTTAAAAAAACTGCGTTTTCGAAACCAACTGTCTCAGCTAATCTCAAGTAATAATGAGATTTCTTAATTGAAAATTATCAAAATAACATTATTTCAAACTTTTTCCAACAAAATTGATTAGGCTAGCAAAAGCAATTAAAGCAAAGCAAGCCGCAGCGAGATATAATTAACTTCTGATAAATTATGAACGAAAGTCGAAAGACGAAAGTCGAAAGATGAAAGTCTATGATCAGTGAGTGTTGCCAGTGATAACCTATGGCTCTGAGACGAGGTCGCTCACAATGGGCCTCATCAGAAAGCTTACAGTCACCCAAAGGGTAATGTACAGGGCTATGCTGGGCGTTTCCTTGCGTGATCTAATCAAAAATGTAGAGATCCACAAGCAAACCAAGGTTACCGACATAGTCGGAAAAATTGCCTAACTTAAGTAGCAGTGGGCAGGGCACATTGCTCGCAGAACGGATGGCCGATGGGGCAGAAAAACTCTAGAGTGGCGACCGCAAACCGGAAGACGTTGCGTTGGAAGGCCTCTCACTAGGTGGACCGATGACCTGGTGAAGGTTGCGGTGATCCGCTGGATGCGAGACACACGGGACCGGTCAATGTGGCGATGCTTGGGGGAGGCCTATGTTCAGTAGTGGATGTCTTTCGGCTGATATGATGATGATGATGAAATTATGGATCTGTAAAAAACGTTGGTGTCGTGATGGTGAATATGGAATGACAACGTTTTAATTAACGTAGTAAGTATAAAAATACGCCAGGGAACGAATACGCTAGGGATTGGCACCAGACTAACAATTACTTGAATATTTACACAGATATGTAATGATAATTCTACTCATGAACACATCAAACGGACGCTTGAAGTAGGTCGTCAAGTTCTAACATAAGTTCAATTATTTTAGTAATTGCTAGACAATTAACAGTAGTGCCAACCTCAGTTGTTAAAGTTGAGTTAAGTGAATGATCTAATAGATCTAAGTTGTAAAGATCTTCATAAGTATGCTTAAGTAGTATAGAAAACATAATGATAAGAATTTGCAGTAATTTATATGATCAGATTGTTTTTAAAATTAGCCATTGAATATCACTTTTTACCTGACTGCAAGAAAAGGGTTATGGTTTTCGCGCGTATCTTGATCTTTATGACCTCATATCTTTCAAACCGCTTGACGGATTTATATAATTAAGACATCTTTAGATACGTCTTGACCGCCCCAGTGTTCTTAGATAGGAGATGTTAAAAAAAAAACAATTCGGATTCTGGGCGCCATATGGAGCGGGCCTCAATATATTTTGTTCATCCAGTCCCATCAAAGTCAAAGTCAAAGTCAAATGTGTTTATTTCAAGTAGGCCATTATGTGGCACTTTTGAACGTTAAAATTTACATTTAATAAAAATTGATTCTACCGTGCATTCGGAAATGTAGGTTGTTATGGAGAAGAACGCACAAGAAACTCCATACTTACTCTTTAAAAAAAAAGTTTTATACAATATTTATATAGGTACATACATTAATAAAGTCGTATACGTGAGGACGATGTACCCAGCACTACTATACTACATATAGGTATGAGAGAATTACAAGCATTAACAGGTAAATTCCTTTACTTGATAAATAGGAACATGGTCCTCACGTACTTACAAATAGTGCAAACATAGGTACATTACCTTATTAAACAACAACAGAAGTGTGCGAGTCAATTTTTTTAAACAAAAAAAGAAGATAAATAAAAATAAAGCGTTACTATAATTATGAATATAATACAAATTAACCATTTTGATTTTGTCCACACCAAAGATAGGCCTATGGAGCAGGACCAGCATGTTTCCAAGCATTCTTATCTTGAATATAATCATCTAATTTGTAATATGCTTGTTTACAAAGTGTGCTTTTAACTATTGTTTTAAATTTTCTTTCATTTAACTTTAATATCTCACAAGGTATTTTGTTATAGAATTTAACACAGTTCCCCATGAAAGATGTGTGTACTTTAGCTAATCTATATGATGGTTGATCTAACTTATCTTTATTTCTGGTATTACAATTGTGTCTATCACTAACTTTACTAAAGAGATTTAAATTTTTCCTGACATACATAATATTTTCATAAATGAATTGGCAAGAAACTGTCATAATATTAATCTTTTTAAATAGCTCCCTAAGAGATTCTCGGTGACTTAACTTATATATGGCTCTGACAGCTCTCTTTTGCAATATAAATATTGATTCAATGTCAGCCGCCCGACCCCACAGTAAAATACCGTATGACATAATGCTGTGAAAGTAACTAAAATAGACCAAACGCGCGGTTTCTACATCCGTTAACTGTCTTATCTTTCTAACAGCATAAGCGGCTGAGCTCAGCCGTCCTGCCAGAGATGTTATGTGAGGCCCCCATTGTAATTTGTCATCTAGAGTGATTCCTAGGAAAACTGTTTGATTTACATAGTCCAGCTTTTCTCCATTCAATATGATGTCACATTCGCTACTTCACATTCGGCAATGTGAATCTAATACATTTGGTTTTTTTTTCATTTAGTACCAAATTGTTTGCCGTGAACCAAGTTTGGACCTGATGAATAGACTTATTCACATCATCAAAATTTTGTGATCGTAGATCTATTTTAAATATCAAAGATGTGTCATCAGCAAATAACACGATCTTCGGTTGATTTTGTAATAATTGGGGCAAATCGTTAATGTAAACTAAAAAGAGGAATGGACCCAATATAGAGCCTTGAGGAACGCCCATTGTCATTTCAGACCCTAGTGAGTTTACGCCGTTTACCTGAACTTTAAGTTGTCTGGCTTTCAAATATGATCTAAGTAATTCAAGGGCCGTATGCCTAATCCCATAGTGCTCGAGTTTCAACTATAGTGTCTCATGGTTAACGCAATCGAACGCTTTCGAGAGGTCGCAAAAGATTCCAATGGCGTCTTGTGCTTCTTCCCAGGCGTTAAAGATGTTCTTTATTAGGGTGACGCCAGACGCGTCAGTTGTGCAACGCCCTTTGGTGAAACCGTATTGTTAATCATGAAAGATGGAATGTTTGTTAAAATGACGCAACAATTGGTTGAGCATTAACTTTTCGAAGACTTTACTGAGAACCGGCAGAATTGAAACTGGCCTATAATTATTGGCTTCCTTGCTATTCCCGGATTTAAACAATGGAACTACTTTACTGTGTTTCATGAGGTCTGGAAAAAATCCTTGATCGACACTCGTGTTAAAAATGAAAGCTAAATAGGGTGCAATAGTTTCAATGATTGATTTACATACTTTTACAGATAATCCCCAAAGATCTTCTGTTGATTTAATTTTTAGATCTTTAAAAGCTTTTAAAATAGCCTGGGGGTTTGTATGTTGAAACTTAAACTCCGAGGGGCACGCATTTACATTCTTTCTAAGTAAGTCAGCAGAGATCACGGGTGAGGAGTTTAAAGCTGCTGTAGTTTTAAAAGGAATATTAACAAAAAAGTTTTCAAATTCCTGAGCAACCTCTACATCTGAATGTATGGGACCATGTGCAGTCGCTAAATTAATTTCAGTATTACGCTGTTTTTTTCTACCTGTTTCATTATTTATTATTTTCCAGGTAGTTTTTATTTTATCGTCTGCTGATTTTATTTTATTGCTTATATACAGCGCTTTAGCTATTTTGCATGCAGTTTTAAAAGTTTTTGAATAATTCGCAACATATTTATCAAAGCTTGCATTATACATATTATTATGTTGCTTTAGGCCATAAAGTTCATATAGCTTTTCCCTGCTTTTACGAATGCCTGGAGTCGCCCAATCGCTAAATACGAACTTGGTGTAGATACTTTTCGCTTTCAGTGGAAAAATCTTATTAAATTGCGTGTTTAGTACTTTAGAAAATTCGGCATAGAACTCATTTGGGTACCCTATATTATTAAAATTTTGAACACATAACTTACTATTAACGGTATTATTAATTTTTTCTAAATTTTTACAAGTAATTTGTCTAAATTTTATTTGTATTTTTTGTAAAGGTATGTAGGTACTAAACGTTATTGTTTGTCCACTGTGATCAGATGCTAACTTATTTACAATTTCTTTATCAAAGTAATCACAATTACAAAAAACGTTATCTATACAAGTCGCAGAAGAACCTGTCACTCTGGTTGGTTCCATAAAAACATTTTCCAGATTAAATTATTTAAAAAGACCCAACAACCTGATACTGTTAGTGTTATTCTCTAATAAATTAATGTTAAAATCGCCACATATGACAATTGATTTGCTACTAGTACTAACTTTTTTAACACATCTTCCATTACAGAGTCAAACACAGATAGATTCTGGTAACTTGGAGGTATGTAGACGCACACTACAATATGCTTATCAAGCTCAACACAAGACAATTCAATGGTGTGTTCAACCGACAATCTAACAATGTCTTTTCTTTCTTTAGATTTAATAGAGTTTTTAATAAGTATTAATGATCGACCATGTATCATTTGTTGTCTGCTGAGATGGCTAACTACACAATAATTTTCATAATTAACGGACTTTACTTCATGATCTTTTAACCAATGTTCAGTTAGACAAATAATATCAAACTTGGTTTTTTCTAAAAATAGTTCAATTTCTAATAATTTGGAAGAGCAACCCTGAATGTTCTGATTTAATAATTTTAAAGAGTGTTGCTCTCCTCTCAGCTTTGTACCACTAAATGGATTGCCAGAAGATACCTTTTTACTATGTTCTAATAATAACTGATTATTTACAGGGGTAACTTCTGTTGTCTTATGGACTAGTTTAAATCTATGTTGCTAGTTAAACTAGGCAACACAGGCTCATCAATTAATATAAAATTTGATAGATTTCCTATCAATTTATTTAAAGAATATGCTATCAACATAGCTACCTTACGTCTACATTTGTATGACAGAGAGAAAGCTCTCCGAGTTACTCTAAGTCCACTAATAAATATTTTAGTGTCAAAAAACAATAATTTGTCGTTATGACAAGTCAACATTTGCAAAATGTTATTTAATTTAAAAATACGATTGTTCTCCTGTTCTGAGAAACTATCAGAGTATGGAAAAGCACATACCATCAGATTTCTTAAATTTAATCCTAACAAGGTGTCAATACCGCCCACTATGTCCTTTTTGGTAATACCAGTACTATTACCTAACAACAAAACCATTGTAGAATAATTATCCATATTCGAATTTATAATTTTTTTAATCATTTGCTTGAAACTAATATTATGGTAGCAATGATTTGTAGAACTGTAGCTAAGGTAATTATTTAATATTTTTCCAAAGCCAGAACCTATTTCGTCACTAAACATTATTGTTTTATATTCCTGTGAATTGGGTACACAGATTTTTTCTGGAAGTGCCAACATTGGTGGAGACAAGTCACCTTGCAGCGGGGTGGGTGGTGTATGGTTGGCACAGCTGCATGAGGCACTACTCAGAGACTCATACCTCTCTGCATTGTACTTCACCAAGTCCAACAATTCCCCGGCCTCAAACAAGCGCTCACTCAATTGCTGTTGTGAACTTTCATATTTCTCAAAAATATCCTTCAGTAAACACTCCTTATATAGTAAGTCATTTTGGAGGCACTGAGTATCTACATCATACTTTTCCCTACATTTATCTAGTTCTCCCATACAGGTATTTAATCTGCTTGTTATGTTAACACGATCCTTTCTTAAAGAAATATTTAATTTTAAGAGATTTTGTTTTTTCATCGTTCTCCGTGACCGTTTTATAATTTTTTTTATTTTAATATATTTTTTTTATTTATTGTGACTCATGACAATAGGACATAATGGTATATTGTCTTCACCAGTCAAATCTATTATAAAATCAGACTCACACACTGGTTCTGACTGAAAACTGCCAACTAACTCATTATATAAACTATTAGTTTTTTAATCCTTTGAGGAATACAGGCATCATGTTAATGTTAACACTAGCCTCTGCCAGCGGCTTTGCCTGCGTGAAAAGTGTTTTACCATCCCAAGGGAACATTTTCATCGTCATCATCATATTATCCGAAATACGTATTTCGGATAATATGATGATGATATATATTTCGGATAATATGGAGGCCTATGTCCAGCAGTGGACGTACGTACGTATATTATCCGAAATACGTATTTCGGATAATATGATGATGATATATATTTCGGATAATATGGAGGCCTATGTCCAGCAGTGGAGCAGTCTACGTCCACTGCTGGACATAGGCCTCCCCCAAGCGTTGTCACATTGACCGGTCCCGTGCGTCTCGCATCTAACGGATAACAGCAACTTAAACCAGGTCATCAGTCCACCTGTGGGTGGCCTTCCAACGTAATGTTTGCCGGTTTGCGGTCGCCATTCCAGAACTTTTCTGCCCCATCGGCCATCAGTTCTGCGAGCAATGTGCCCTGTCCACTGCCACTTAAGTTTGGCAATTCTCCGTACTATGTAGGTAACACTCTTACGGATCTCTACATTTCTGATTCGATCACTCAAGAAAACTGCGCATAGCCCTCTCCAATGCCCTTTGGGTGACTGCTTTCTAATGAGGCCCATTTCTGATAAGGAACATTATACTGGGATGAAAAACCTATGTGCTATTCCAAACTATAATCTATCTCTATGCAAAATTTCATCCAGATCAATTCAGTCGTTCTGGCGTGATTGAGTACCAAACATACACCCAGATGGATGTGTATCCATCCAAATTTTCACATTTATAATATTATTTATTAGTAAGATAACTGATTCGATGATGTCAACTAAAGATAAAATCGTTTCATTCATTTAGTTTTTAAGCGCAAAATGTTTTATTTAAAAAAAATTAAAGGTTTTGAAAACATTCAGGTTCACAAGTCTGGCTACATTTTCAATATAATTTTCCTAACCCTAGCTCTGGAACAACTGTCTCACCCAGCGTTTATACCACTTGACCTAAATACAAATTGGTAGGTATTAACAAAAACATTTCTACCTGAAATTCATCAATGAATTCACACAAAATAAACTAAATTGGAACGAGCTGCCGCCGAAACAGTATAAAATTTAATCCCTTTTCGTCAATTTTGGCAAATAAATAATTGAAAAGGTACGAGATTATGTACTAGGTATACGTCTGGTGGGAGAAAAGTAAATACTATCACCGAACCAATTCATTTGTTTTAATTTCATTAGCTTAACTTGATTAGAGGAGTTCGTGGCTAAATAATAACAGCCGCACTGGTCGATCATCAGGGTTAAGCTTGACGAGGTCGGTCCGTGGATGGGTGACTATTTCAACATACCGGGTTTCCTCCGTGCCTTGGAAAGCACGTTAAGCCGTTGGTCCCGGGTGTCATTTGCTTTGACTGTCGTTACGGGTAGTCAGAAGCTTAAAATCTGACACCAGTCTTGGCAAGGGGTACCGTGTTACCCAGTTACTGGGTTGTGGAGGTCAGATAGGCAGTCACTCTATGTAAAACACTGGTACTCAGGTGAATCCGGTTAGACTGGAAGCCGACCCCAATATAGTTGGGCAAGGCAGATTGATTTATAAACTTGATTCTAGTCAACATCAACACATTAACACGCAGTTCTAACCACCACAGACCATATTTTACCCTTTTATTTGGCTTGTATTTAAAAATCCACAAGTCCTTGGATGGTGACAGGACCGGTCAATGTGGCGACGGACGGTTGGCTTTCGGCTGATATGATGATGATGATGATGATGATGAAGCCCGTGGATAGGTGACCACCCTAAATACTGAATCCCCTCCGTGCTTCAGAAAGCACTTTAAGCTCAACAGCTACCGGGTGCCATTTTTCATAATTTTTGATTCTGCCAAACAGTCTTGCAAAACAGATGATATACCTTGTGGCAAAATCACCGACAGATAACAAAAAATATAAGTCGTTAACACTTTTTACCGATGTATTCCCATATTTTAAAACGATACGAAAAATATGTAAAGGCAGTGTGGCTAACACGATATTTAAGATCTGGCAAACCTCAAAATTAGAAGAGGATCACATCATTTACAAAGAATCAAAATTGCTGACAAAGAGGAAGGTTGCACAGGCAAGGGCAAAGGCGAGACAGAGTCTAAATGACAAAATTGAAAGAGCAGAAACATATACAGAAATATTCAAAATTGCCAAAACTAGACATAGATCGACTAAACGTTTAATAAATATATTAAAGACAAAGATTACAATTTGCTAACAACAGATAATGAGATAAACTATAGGTGGTACCAATTCTATAATGAACTCATGAACGAAGAAGAATTCCCAAGCCAATATCAGGTACTTTTCGACTCTGTGGAAGGTCCAGTGCATGAAATTGGATACGATGTGGTGATCAATGCTGTGATAAGGATGAAAAATGGCAAAGTTGTTGGGCCAGATGATGTACCTTCGGAAATATGGAAAATTGTAGGACACATAGGCATATGATGGCTCACCAAACTTTTTAATATCATCCTCCGAACGAAGAAAATGCCGGCATCATGGAGACTCAGCGTTCTTGTACCTTTTTATAAAAACAAAGGAGATGTCACACAATGCGCAAACTATAGAGGCATTAAGCGTACGCCCCATACCCTGAAAATCTGGGAAAGGCTATTGAATCACCGCATCCAGTTACTTATTTCAATAAGCTAAAACCCATTTGGCTTCACATCCTCCAAGTCTACAACCGAAGCTATACAAGCGGTCAAGATCTTGGTTGAAAAACACCGTGTGAACCTGGAAAATCCGCACTTAATTTTCATAGACCTTGAAAAGTCTTTTGACCGAGTGCCACGGACGTTAGTGTGGCAAGCGCTTAGGGCACAACAGATTCCCAAATGCTATGTACGTAGTATACAAGATATGTACCGTGATGTACGTATGAAAGTAAAGAGCGCGGCTGGTCTGAGCCAAGAATTCACCATAGGGATGGGAGTCCATCAGGGCTCTGCACTGAGCCCCCTTTTATTTAACCTCGTGATGGATCTTATAACCAAAGAAATTCAGGCTCCACTTCCCTGGAATCTCCTCTATGCAGACGATATCGTTCAGGTTTCCAGGAATGTGGAAGATATGCAAGTTACTCTCTGCCGTTGGGTGAACGCCTTAGAAAATGCTGGTCTCAGGGTTAGCAGAACGAAGACTGAACATCTCACTTGTCATTTCAGTGGAAGCCAAAACAACACAGCTAAGGGAGTCTTTTACCCTGACAACACACCAGTACCAACAGTAACCCAATTTAAATATCTCGGTGCAGTAATTTCCGAAGACGGGGCTCACAAAGTAAATATTGCCTGGCAAAAATGGCGAAGTATGATGGGAGTCTTATGCGACACCCGAATGCCAATACGCACAAAAGGCAAAGTATAGAAGACGGCGGTTAGGCTGGCAATGACGTACGGTGCCGAATGCTGGGCCGTGAATCCAATACAGGACAAGTTGACGGAGAGTAGACTGAGATGGTATGGACATGTCATGAAAAGGACAGAAGAACGCATCGTGAGAACGGCTCTGAGCCTACCTGAGGGCAAAAGAGGCCGAGGACGACCTCCTTTAACATGGTGGACCATTATGACGAAGCTCTTTAAGAAGGAGAAATTGCCTGACCCGGCAACCCTCGACAGAATGTCTTGGCGCCGTAAAATAATGAGAGCCGACACCACCTAAAGTGGGAAAAGGCTAGGAAGAAGAAGAAGTGTCGCTAACAGGATCAAAACAAACATATAACGGTACGGGGCGCCCTTGAACGTTTCACTTGGCATTCAGTAATGAGTTAATATGGGCGCACGGTTGGCGCAGTGGTTGAGCGATTGACTGCTGCGCTGCGTGTCGCGGGTTCGATTCCCGCACGGAACAAATATTTGTAGGACCTACAGATAGTTGTTTCGGCTCTGGGTGTTGTGTATGTGAGTTTATATGTTTGTAAACGCACCCACGATACAGGAAGAAATTCCTAGTGTGGGGCAACGTTTTTTTTTAAGAAAATCTTAAACGTGTGGACCGATTTACATAATTTAAACGGATAAAAAGTTTATATGCCTATACCTTCCATTTGAGACCAATATTACCAAAATAAAATGGTCAGAATTCTGGGCTAAACATAATATTTAGAGACCATATTTGCTATCGACACATTGGATTGAAAGTGTAAAGAAATACAAATTATTATAAAAAAATTAAACATTTATATTTATATGTGACACATTTTCACAATTCGTGAAAGATATAGTAATGGTTTTATTTGGGACAGAGATAGATGTTCATTGTGAACTCCTTACTAACCAATCACAAAAATGAGTTTATCACCATAGAGAATTGAATGTAAGTTAGTGTTTTTTTTTTTTTTATAAACCTTCACGCGAGCGCCTCCAACCCAACTACGCAAATCTATCAGAAGCACGAAGCGGACCAATCAGAAGAGAGAAAGCTAAAACTCCTACGGGCGTAAAATTGGATTTGGCTCCCGCTATCCTCTATAGACAATTGTCGTTTTTCGAATAGGTGTGATGAATAAATTATTGGGCTATGGGTTTGGTAGGTTTAGTAAATCGATTGCCTAAAAGTGTAGTAGGACTACTGGCCCTTGCCTAAACACTGTTGAACTATACTGCCTTAGAATAGCAGGAGGTGACTTGCACTCTCAATTAATGGGCCCCCATAAAGGGTCGCTAGCACTTTAGTGACGTAGCGTCAAGGCAACATAATCCGGAGGTGCTTGAGGATTGGAGAGGTATACCATGGCTATCAAGGCAATCCCGGAAGTATGGTTAAGACCCTTACCAGCATCTTATTGGGTTAGCTTCCTTCCTCCGAGCACGTTTGCTCTTGCGAATCTCCACTCAAGCTAGCCAATTAAGGCAAGAGAGAGGTCCCCGTCAGTTTTCACTCCAACCGGCCAATAAATGCAAGGCATCTATGAGGATCAATACTTCTCCCTGAAGATCAGACCAGCTCGCCACAAAGCTGCCCTGTGGATTGTATCTCTCTTAGTCTGGCCTCTCACCCTAGGCATGTTGCGAGAAAGAAGAATCTACCGGCACAAACCTAGGGATCATTGAAGCGCACAAGCCCCACCACGACGTCATCGTAGAGATACTATTATTATTATAAGTAGAAAACCTTATCTCACTATGTCACAAGTCAAATAATTTATCATAACATAAATCAATATATTACTGCCAACAGTATCGAAACCACCGCAATATCGATTCAATTGCATGGCTAGTTTCTCAATGATATTATATTTGCGTTCGGTCATTAGAGGACCATGGCCTCAGGCTATTGGTTCGTGTCCGTACGCTTTGAGCATGCTTATTATATCCTTTAAGTGGTTTCCTGGCTATCGAGTGGGATCCTGCATCCTTTGATTTATTGAGTTTCTTATCGCATCTTATAGTTCTGATTTGTTAGCAGGCTGAGGGGCTAAACAGAATAAAAGTGTAACAATCCTCTTTTTAATACATCAATGGTAACCATGAAAACAAACGACACCTAAAACGACACGACACCTTTCTGAAGTGATTTTGAGGCACTTCCCGCCGATCACCTAGACTAGAACTAAAACGTTTTTCAATCGATTCAGCTTGCCGTCAATTTTGAGAATATGCAAATATATTTATAATTTTAAAGATTCAATACCCTTTTTTATTAATATAAATAATTATCTTCACGTGATAAATTATGCGAGGCACAGCGTGCTGTATGCAGGATAGTACAAGCAAGGATCCATACAAAAGGAAGACGCCGAGGAGAGAGCCGGAGGCGCATTAGGAAACCGAAAACGTACGAGCGCGCGCTGACAAGACACATACAGTACCTACGCTAGCAGCTGCTATTGTGTATTTACACTGAGCATCAGCTGTGCTGTTGTTATTTTAGTTTCATCATATTTTACGAAAGTGAAAAACTGTAAATTTAATGATTCGGACTCCGTTTCTACCGGGTGTCCATAAGACACCTCTCTCTTTTTATAGATGAGCATTTTTTCTGTTTCAAGTCTACTGATCGCAAGTTGAGTATGCATGTACATACGCATACGGGAAGAAGAACAGAGAAACAATGTATGGCATTTGCGAAAGATGACATAGCTATAGAGTAGGTGATTGTGAAGATGATTGCGAATAGAGATGTATAGGAGAAGAATGCTGTTGGACCCCAAATGAATATAGATTATAAGACCAAGAGGATGATGGTCTAGTGGTTGTAATCATATTAGAGCTAATCAGAAACTAAGCATGGCTTCAATTTCTGAGTCGGGCAACGTGTATCAGTTTGTATATCTGGAATTTTATGGTAGCAGCCTGGATTCTGTTTTTTTTTGCTGATGGGATGTTTAATAACTTTCGAATATTTTTGCTATCCCAGAGCCCAAACTAAAACATAATAATTTGCATGTAAGTAAAAAATAATTAGCCACTCAGCGACAGTGCCAAGAGCTTTTTATACTGAGAAATTGCAAGATTTCTGAGCTATAGACCCCAGGACCGAAGCCGCGAGGTAAGTTAGACTAAAATAAAAGAGCAAAGTTTAAAGCCCAGTACATAATTTAGGCAGTTATTTCAAGTTAGATGATTGTTCAACCAAAACGAACGTCTAACTCAATTACATTATTAATAATTGATTTCTTAACTTAAACTTTACTTTCTATTATGTTAATCTTAGAACCTTTAAGAAACTCTCGGGCAATAACCTTAGAAAATTACCATTAAAAAGATAAGAAAGAAAATGGCATCGAAACTAAAGACTAATATCATATTATACGTAAATGATTACAAAGGTATTTTCAGCTAGTGTTGTTTCTTTTGGTTTATTTATACAAGAGGATTAATAAATTATACAGTTTTTCTGGGCGAAAAATGAAAAAAAAAAATCCTTTCAATCCCCTCTCATGCGGTATCAAAATAAAGGGTTTTAATAGTTGATTTCAACAATATATAATACTCATATGTTTGTATATGCATAATTCGAAAAAATAGTTAACTAAAAAGTTAATTTAAAAAAAGTTAATTAAAAAAAACAATAAACCCGACTGCTTAAGAAGCGAACATATGTCTGGTTTTGGTCAGCCAGCTCACGGATCCTCCGGCTGCACAGCATGATTTTCGTCTAGTTTACGTATTTTTAGTTCGCTTGAATTAACATTTTTTGATGACTTCATTAATATTAGTATAGGATAATAGATTTAGGTTCTAGTATAACATAAAATCACGATTGCATTCCCCAAAGGTTAAGGCAAAGGTGCACCTATAGAACATCCAAATTTCGCCAGCAAAAGAATACTTCAAAGTCAAAGTCATTCTTAGTCTTAGTCTTCTTAGTTCTTTATTTCAAAGAAATAATAATTGATTCTATCGTCCATTCGGAAAAGTAGCTTGTTATGGAGAAGAACAGATAAGAAACTCCACGCTTACTCTTTTAAAAAGAAAGTGTTTTATATTTTTTATGTACATACGTACATTAATTCATATACGTGAGGACGTATTAATTTGATAAATATGAACATGGTTTTCACATACTTACAAATATTGCAAACATAAGTAAATTACTTAATTCAATAACAACGGAACAGTGGGCGAATCAATTTCTTAAACAAAAAGAGAAGAAAAATAATAAAATTAAAATAAAACATTACTATCATTGTGAAAATATACGTAGATTAAACAGTTTGATTTTGTCCATACTAAAGATTGCCATAAGGAGCAGGACCAACATGTTTTCAAGCATTTTATCTTGAATATAATCATCTAATTTGTAATATAATTGTTTACACAGTGTGCTTTTAACAAACGTTATAATTTTATTTCATTTAGTTTTAATTTATCTCAAGGTAATTTATTATAGAATTTAACACTGTAGCCCGTACCCCATGAAAGAAGTTTGTACTTTAGCTAATCTAGAAGATGGTTGATCTAACTTCTCTTTATTTCTAGTATTACAATGGTGTCTATATTCAAAATTAGAACATATACGTAAATTGGCTAGGTATATTTGGTGCATATTTGACGATAAATATTGTAAAGAGTGTCTCCCACTTTATCGGAAAAGATTCTTACCTCAGGAAACCTCTTTACAAACTTATTTATGTTTGGCGATCGCTAAAAAATTTCGTCTTACTTCAAAAATCTCGAAATATTATATGAAACTAGCGTGATTTAATACTGTGTGTTATTTTACTACTCTTTTCAGTACAACACGTAATCAGCTTACATCCTAGTACATAGATATTGTGTCCCTCCTACTCCAAACAAACGGGCCAGGTCACAGAGCACCAAGACGCTAAAGCGGCCAGAGTGCTAGAGAAGGCATCGTCAAAACTTCCATAAACGGTCACTAGACGATCATGCGGCATGACATGCGTTTGTTCCAAAAAAAATATTTTAGCTTTATCTTGCCCACATTGAAATCTTTGTCGAATTTTTTCAAATTGTTGGTTATTTTGTTTGAAGAAATATATTTCTTCTTTTTGTACATTTACGTTTTCTTTTTGAGTCCCATAATTTGGGACAATCTGTATACATTGATATTAATAACAAGAAGAATTCCTTCGCATCTGCGCTCACGTTCTAGTTTTCATCATAGGGAATCGGTGATTCGCTGTCCATCGTTGACGCAGTTTCGAAACGAAATGAGATCAGCAGCATGTCCTGCCGATCTGACTAGACTATCATATCAGTCATAGCTTGCAGGATGAAAAATAAAAGAAATTGTCAATCAACTGCCAGCACGTAGTTTGCATTTCATTCGCATCAATCAATACAATTAAACAGTCATGCATAAGAGACAGCACGTAACGCATGTCATGCCGCATCGATCGTCTAGGGTCCGCTTTAAAAACCAAACATGTCAGTGATCACTATTTACTTATAGGGATAATTCTGACAGTTCTAACTGATTCAAAGTGTCTCAATACGAAAGTGATGACAGCACATTTTATGACACTAAAACCTGGATCGCGTAAGTATCGTAAGACGCAGCGTTGGTTGCCTCCTATATGTAGACCGATGAACTGGTTAAGGCTGCTAGAATCCGCTCGGAGCATGACGTCCAATGTGACGGTACTTGGAGGAGGCCAATGCACAGCAGTGGACGGATTTTGGCTGAAATGTTGATGATGATAATTCTGACAATGTCTGTATGTGTTTAGACCCAGCCAGCGCGCTTGTTCCTTGCTCTGTGGTACAAGTCCTTGAGAGTTGCTAATGTCCCAGTGTTTTAGATGGACACTAGGAAACTTCTCTTGTGATTATGTAAATGTAGCCGTTTCAGAAACGAGTAATGTTTGTGTTGCTTTAGAAGTTGTCTCGCATGAAAATGTTGGAAGGAAATTGCTGTTCCAATTCAGCTTTGCACATGATCTAAATAAAAGGAATTAACTCTTTGGTTAATCAAGAGCTGTGAAGATGCCTCGGCAAGCACGTAAAACCTTTGGTCCTGGCTGTTATTTAAAGATCTTTGACGCACGTTACGGTGGTTGGAAGCCAAGAAATCCGACATCCATCTTGCTGCGGTATAATGTTACAGAGTCAATGGGTTGTGAAGGTTAGATCGGCAGTCGCCTAATGTAAAATACTGGTTCTCAGCTGAATCCAGTTAGACTGAAAGCCGATCCCAACATAGTTCGGCAAAGGCCAAGCAGAGTTATCAGAGATGTTTTTAAGATAAATAAAAGTTGATACCCATGTCATGGCAGTGCACAAAAAATAACTAGTCACCTTGGTCCGTCCGCCATATTGGATTTAGAATGACGATTGTGAGCTAACCATGCATTGTCATCCAAACTAAACGTGAATGCAATATTTCATATTAATCGGTGGAGGATAACTGCTCTACAATTCAGTTACATGATTTTACCCAAACAAACTTACATACATACATTGAAAGTTAAAAAAGCTTGTCAAAAGAGAGAAAATAGTAATACCCACATAAGTCACTATTTACGTTTTACCATGGAAATGCTATACCGGGAATAAAAGTATCCTGTGTCTCAAACCAGGCCCTAGTCTGCCCGTGTTCCTTACACCCAATTCCGTATGCTGTTCAGGCGTAATTGGTAAACGAACCTTCCGATTCTAATTTAAGTAGAATAGTATTAAATCTCGATCCCAGGAGCTAAGTACACACATCTTTCATGGGGTACTGTGTTAAATTCTATAACAAAATACCTTGTGAGATATTAAAGTTAAACGAAAGAAAATTTAAAACAATAGTTAAAAGCACACTTTGTAAACAAGCATATTACAAATTATATGATTATATTCAAGATAAGAATGCTTGGAAACATATTGGTCCTGCTCCATAGGCCTATCTTTGGTGTGGACAAAATCAAAATGGTTAATTTGCATTATATTCATAATTATAATGATTATTATTGATAATTATTTTTGTTTAAAAAAATTACTCGCACACTGTTCTGTTGTTGTTTAATAAGGATGTACCTATGTTAGCAATATTTGTAAGTACGTGAGAATCATGTTCCTATTTATCAAGTAAAGGAATTTACCTGTTAGTGCTTGTAATTCTCTCATACCTATATGTAGTATAGTGGTGCTGGGTACATCGTCCTGACGTATATGAATTTATTGATGTATGTACTTGTGTAAATTTTGTATAAAACTTTTTTTTAAAAGAGTAATTATGAAGTTTCTTGTGCGTTCTTCTCCATAACAAGCTACATTTCCGAATGCACGGTAGAATAAATTTTTATTACTTGTAAATTTTAACGTGCAAAAGTGCCGCAAAATGGCCTACTTGAAATAAACACATTTGACTTTGACTTTGACTTCTGGGAAGGCTTTGATGAAAAAACACAAGAATACTCTATCAAGGTGAACAAAACTACTCTACTATGTACAGGTATTCAGGTTCTGGACCGGAGAGGGCTAGGCATCAACATCAATGGCGAGTACATCACTCATTTGCAGTTTGTTGACAATATAGTAGTCATGGCTGAGATCATGGAGGACCTCAGTACAATGCTCGATGACCTCAATAAAGTTTCCAAAATAGGGGGTCTTAAAATTAACATTGAATGCCCATGTAACACAGCGGGTGCCATTCCTATCAAGATCGGAGACTCTACACTCGAAGTTGTAAACGATTATGACTACCTGGGACAAACGGTCCAGTTAGGTAGGTCTAACTTCGAGAAATAGGTCAACCGTTGCATCCAACTCGGCTGTGCAGCTTTCGGGAGGTTGCACGGTATCTTCTCGTCCAACTTACCGCTGTGTCTCAAGACGAAAGACTACAACCAGGGGTTGTTGCCAGTGATTACATATGAGAACGAAACGGATAAAAGGGCAATGGAGAGGGCTATGCTCGGCGATTAATTTCGTTATCAAATCAGAAATTAAGACATTGGCAAAAGAACCAGAGTTACCAACATAGCCTGAAGAATTGCTAAACTAAAGTAGCAGTGGGCAGGACACATTGCTCGCAGAACGGAAGTTCTGAAGTGGGGATCGCGTACCGGTAGACGTTGCGATGGAAGGCCTCATTCTAGGTGGAGCGATGATTTGGTCAAGGCTGTGGGAAGCCGGTGGTTGCAAAACACACAGGATCGATTAGTGTGGCGACGTTTGGGGGAGGCCTATGTCCAGCAGTGGACGTCTTCTGGCTGAAATGATGATGATGAAATTGCCTACCAGTCTCCGTTTCAAAGCCTATTTCATTTCATCATTTATTTTTTCACCGGAAACCTACAATTTTGGGAGCATTGAATTTGTTATCGGATAGCCGGATAACATGGAAAACCGATTTAAGCGCTATTCCGCCATTCGAATTGAGCGCTGGAAAAGGATTTTATTTTATTTTTTTGTTGAGTGTCCCTGTTGTTAATTGTTGTCCACGAGTTTAAAGTTTGATGGAGTCGTGTTTATTAAGGACTATATTTTACCGCGGTTATGTTGCTTTGGTCTATTTCACAATAATCTTGCTTGTCCACACTCAGTAGTGTTTTCTATCAGCGAAATAATTTTCGTAAGCAGATCAGTATTTGCAGACATTACCTTTTAAAAATCGTTCAAACAATTAAACATTTTCACCACTATATAATACTAGAGTCTGCCCGCGGCTTTAACCGCGTAAAAAGTGTTTTATCATCTTAAGGGAATATAAACTATAATATATCCTTCCCAGGGTCTCAAACTATCTCTATGCCAATTTTCATCTATATCAGTTCAGTAGATCCAGAGATTACCCACTACAACCTCACAAACTTAACCCCTTTATAGGAGCGGACGCCTCGCGGTTTCACCCGCATAGTTTCTGTTCCCGTAGGAATACAGTATAGTGTAGGTTTCCAACGGTGAAAGAATTTCTGAAATTAATCCAGTAGTTTTTAAGTTTATTTGTTACATACAAAAATACAAATTTTTCCTCTTTATAATATTAGTATAGATATAGAAGTGTAGATTAGTTAAGAATATCTATTTCCTCAGGCATTGCTCCCGTGACACACAGGAACCGTGAATCTATAAGAATAACAAAAAAAGAAAACTTAATAATGCATTGTTTCATGGTAATATAAGGTACCAACAAAGTGAAAAATAGCATACTTTTCGGCAGTAACTATTTTTCTTCATTTTTGATTTAAAAAAATCAGATTTATTTTTCGCTTTGTAGTTTGTTTTGGTTTATTTTGTTTTGGAAGTCAGTTTAATTTTTATGTTAAACAGATTTTTTTGTTTTTAGTTTTGGTACCCTATATTACTTTGAAAATACGCATAATTAAGAATAAATTAAAAACTACATGAGACATGAGAAGCACAAGCTTTCAAATAAAATAAAAAAAACATCAAAATCGGTTCACAATTGGCGGAGTAATCGCGTTACAAACAAACAAAAGCATACAGTCGAATTGAGAACCTCCTCAAGTCAAGGTGGTTGAAAAGTAGTGCTTGGCACTCCATGCTAGTGTTACTTTATATCAACGAAATATTTTTTTTAAATTGGATCATCTTAAAATGATATTATTACTTTCTTAACTGATGAAAGCATCCAGAGGTAACTAATAATAACTTTACGCCTTCTAAATATTTTATGAAAGAAAAATAATTTGCTAACATCTTTTACGAAGATTTATTTTCGTAACTACATAGAATAATATTAAATGAAAGAAGGCAACGAACGAGTGACATTTCAAATTCGCTTTTATTCTTGTGGAGTAATAGATAGGTCGAATAAATACAAATCTAAGAACGGCTCATTTGTTAAAATTAGCAGCAGCGAATAAAAACTTTACTATTTAAATAAAAGAATAATCAATGGGTAGTAGTAGCTACTATAAGTATACAAGTTGACTTTTAACTCATTAGTAATCTTTCTGGCGATGAATATACTCGTAAAAAGTAATAATTCAAAAAATCAAAAATCCCGCATGCTTCAGAAGCGAATTAAAAAAATGTAAACAAGAAGAAAATCATGCTGTGGAGTCGGAGGATACATATTCACGAGCTGGCTGACCAAAACCACCTTATGCCTTTCCCAAAAGATTAGGCTACCCCTTCCACCTAAGCCTACATTCTCAAACCTATTTTTTTTTTTAAACCTTGCCCCACACTAGGAATTTCTTCCTGCAGCAGTCAATCGCTCAACCACTGCGCCAACCGTGGGCCAAAGTAAATAACACCACTTAATAACGCCAAACTAAATAAAACAAATAACACCACAATCAACACCTCGACCTAAAAATTTAAATTTCTTCACCAAAAGATTCACTGGACGGCTTCATCTAAACGTAAATTTTCAAGCCTTATGGCTCTACAGCGAGTAACCTTGAAATTACGGGCGCCAACGTTTTCATTCTCTGCCGTAACTTAGGCGAATTTACGCGATGTTTTAATCTAAAAAGCTGAGTGTGTTCGCTTGGAAAATCCCAAATTAAAGGGACCTTTCTCGTAGGTGACTTAGGGGTAGGGATGTGATGAGTTTGCCCTAGAGGCTGCAATGTTCTTTAAAACAACCTGAACTGAGGTTCACAATATTTTGAGCAGAGACTCTTATAGTTGCAAAAGAATAGAAATCCAAACTTGGTCGTCTGAGAATTGGAACCTGAGGCTGTAGACAAATGTTATTCTAACAACAAAAGCGTCTCCATAGCGATAGGAAAAGAAGGCAAAAATATATGGTTATGTCAAGCGCTCTCGAAATGTCATGACACCATTCCCTGTCACTTTCAACTATCACCATCACTGATAGAGTGACTTTGTCTATAGCCTCAGATAATTTCACTGTGAATTATCTTCGAAATAAACACACAAATTCGTTCTTCAAAACAGGTTTGCCAAAAAGCGATGGAGCGTAGCATTCTACAAATTAAACTGACCGACCGGATTCGCAATACAAATATACGCTCCAAGAAAGGCATCGCTGATGTTAGAGACAAGTCTGCGAGGCTGAAGTGGGATTGGGCGGCTCATATTTGCAGGATCAGAGGGACAGTTGGGTCAGGATCGCCACACAGTGGGTACCTGGAGACGGACGTCGTAACCGAGACAGGCCTAAAAAACGCTGGCATGACGATCTAGACTCGTTCGATTGAGAAAAAGTAGTCTGGAAAGATGTGGGGTAAGCCTTGAAACATCATGCTAGAAGAATGATATTCTTATTCAGTGGTTTAGACTTTTCATGACTATGAACATTTTTTTAATCATTTTAGGCAGCACTTGTTTTACAATAATACATTTATTTGAAAAGCTATCTCTAGTCACATCCCTACTCATGATTCTCAAAGGAACAAGAAATATGAAGACGGTGTACGACCTATAACTTAAACCTTAAATCTTTACATAAGGATACTCTTTAGAGTATTTAGATACATTAATTGAGGTATACCACAGGGCATGGTATCTACTTGCTCTGATCTTTCACAGTGGTTAGAGAGATCATTCAATCTGCTTAGATTTTGTTCAACTCTGTTGGGATCGGCTTCCAGTCCAACCAGATGCAGCTGAGTACCAGTATTTCGTCCACAACCCAGTACCTGGGTAACAATACCCCTTGGCAAGATTTGTCTCAGATTTTCTGGTCCAAAAATCTAACGATTATCTAAATCTAACGATTCTTTAAATGTTACGATACCCTAAATGTAACAATTCACTAAAACTAACGATCAACTAAATCTAACGATTCTCTAATTCTAAAGATTCTCTTAATCTTACGAGAGCAAATTTAGCGATTGTTCAGGATGTAGAAATGCCAGCCGTGGCCAATAGCTTAGTGTGAGTTTCCTAGTCACCTAGACGTCTCCTTATGTATTGAAATCTCCACGCACGGACCGACCTGGACAAGTGTTGCTGGTCCTCAAAGATTAATCCGTGCGGTTGTTACTACATAGCAGCCAGCTCATGTTTCCTAGCACAATTTTTGCTTCTCTTTGCCTTTGTGCCTATTGGCCTTTTTTGTTCTGTCATCTGCTTGATATGGAGGGAAATAATTTTTTTTTATTCTTTCCTACTCCTTTATTCTTTACTGATTAATTTAATTGCGGGATCCGAGACAGTTAAATTCTTTCTCTGTGACTTCGTCGAGCTTCATTGCCTGGGCGCTTTTCTGGTGGTCGCCACTGTTGATTCTGGCTTTCAGGAATTGCAGTGGTTTGGGAATAGTGCGGTGAGATTGTCATTGCCTTAGTCAGAATTGTCACGAGACCCCAATTCCTACCTGCAAACTGTGACACTCAATGACACCCTTGGTTCATGTGGGAAAATTTTGGCAATGCCGTCTTTAGCAGTGGTCATAGAGGCGTTTCGATGGTCTGTGAGGTAACCCTGTATACTGCCAGCACCTTTTTAACAAGGCATGGTCAAAAAGATGAACTAACTTTGTTCTACGTATACATTCTTCACATTTTGAGTAAGTACTTCGTAGTTTGGGACCTTGATTGTTTGTTAAAGGGAATTTATAGTAATAGCTTTTAGTAGTGCAAGTTTTTAAGATCTTTATTAAAACTCTCTTCGAGACTGGAGCGCTACGACCTTTTTTTCTCGTCCTTAGTCCATATTTCCATACTAATATCATAAAAGCGAAAGTAACACTGTCTGTCTGGGTGTTTGTATGTTACTTTTTGACGTCTTAAAGGTTGTAAGAGTTAGGATGACATTGAAATTAGCTCACGGGTAGATCATAATATGGATGGACTACGATATAGGATACTCTTCATCCCGGATTTAATTTCCCTTGGAATAGTTTCCAATTTTATCATGTGAGCGAAGCCTATGGCAGAAGCTAGTCCATAAATTAAACAAACCGAAATATTCTTCAAATCTTTCTGAAGGATTGAATCCAGAACGAGGTGATCCAGCAGAAAATCAAATAATTGTTTGGCAATAATTATAATAAAGTAGCTTGTAGCATATGGATAAGAATTACTGATAATGTGTGCAATTTGAAAAGCCTATTGTTCAGCTGTGAAGTGCTGAATAATCGAGTGAATCAGGGATGGGTCGCTAGCCTTACTTATTGTTCATTTCCGATTCATGACTTCAGACTTCTTCATCTTGTTTTTTAACACCATTGTTCTTTTCCCAGGTATTAGGTAAGTATAGATCATAGACAATGTCAATGCGCGTTTGGTCTATTTTAGTTACTTTCACAGCATAATGTCATACGGTATTTTACTGTGGGGTCGAGCGGCTGACATTGAATCCATATTTATATTGCAAAAGAGAGCTGTCAGAGCCATATATAAGTTAAGTCACCGTGAATCTCTTAGGGAACTGTTTAAAAATATTAATATTATGACAGTTTCTTGCCAATTTATTTATGAAAATATTATGTATGTAAGGAAAAATATACATCTCTTTAGTAAAGTCAGTGATAGACACAATTGTAATACCAGAAATAAAGATAAGTTAGATCAGCCTTCTTACAGACTAGCTAAAGTACAATCATCTTTCATGGGGTACTGTGTTAAATTCTATAACAAAATACCTTGTGATATATTAAAACTAAATGAAAGTAAATTTAAAACTTTAGTTAAAAGCACCCTTTGTAAACAAGCATATTACAAATTAGATGATTATATTCAAGATAAGAATGCTTGGAAACATGCTGGTCCTGCTCCATAGGGCAATCTTTGGTGTAGACAAAATCAAATTTGTTAATTTATATTCCCATTCATAGTTATTGTATTCATTGTATTTTTTTTTTTTTTTTTTTTTTTTTTTTTTTTTTTTTTTTTTTTAGGAAATTGACTCACACACTGTTCCGTTGTTGTTGAATTAGGTATTTTACCTATGTTTGTAATATTTGTAAGTATGTGAGAACCATGTTCCTACTTATCAAATTAATTAATTTTCCTGTTAATGCTTTTTAATACTTTATACCTGCGTGTAGAGCTATTCTGGGTGCATCGTCCTCACATAATTATATTAATGTATGTACGTATGTTAATATTGTAAAACACCAATTTTTTTTTTTTAAAAGAGTAAGTATGGAGTTTCTTGTGCGTTCTTCTCCATATCAATCTACTTTCCGAATGCACGGTAGAATCATTTTTTTTTTTTTTTTTTTTTATCTATATTTTTTTTTTTTTATTACTTTTAAATTTATTTTTTATTACTTTTAATTTTTAATTTTAATTTATGTGACGTTCAAAAGTGCCGTTTATTGGCCTAATTGAATAAATATATTTGACTTTGACTTTGAATGCAAAAAAAAGGCTTAAAAAAATTGCTGGTCTAGAAATTTTTGCTCATTTAACTCGACAAAATGTAGGGAACAGCAGATTTTTTTTATAAAAATTTCGGTAGATCACGTTGGAT
Source organism: Orthosia gothica (assembly GCA_949775005.1). Classification (NCBI taxonomy): domain Eukaryota; kingdom Metazoa; phylum Arthropoda; class Insecta; order Lepidoptera; family Noctuidae; genus Orthosia; species Orthosia gothica. Next base: position 13,433,434 of record OX459052.1, read on the forward strand.
ATACCAAACAACTCTATCATAAAACACATGGCTACTTATAATAATCGACTTATTACATGCCGACGTACGAACAAAGAATGTAAGTCCCCATATAAATTAGAGGAATTTAGTCGCAAGTATGGACCATTTATCACGAGGCGGGACCAGAAGATATATGGTCCGTGTATTAAAAGCTGTTGTAATAAAGTAGTGAGACTAGCTAAATATAGGAAATTATTAGATGTGGCAATATGTTAGCTATTATACACGTTTTTTGACTACGCATTTTGTTTTATTTTACGTGCGCAAATACTCATGGATGTCTTCCGCCTCGGATCAGACTCTTACCGACCAAAACCATGCAGTTTTTCTCTTCATTACATTTTGCTGGAGGGACAGGGACACATTCTCCACTATCACCACAGCAGCGACGGTTTGCGCTAGGAAACCCCATCTCTGGTCAGGGGAGTGAGAGGCTGTAAGGGCCCGCTCACTCCTACTTTTTTTTTTGTATAAAATCAAAATTTATTTATTCAATTAGGCCATTAAGCGGCACTTTAAAACGTCAAAAAAAAAACTAATTGTAATTGATTCTACCGTCCATTCGGAAATGTAGCTTGTCGTGGAGAAGAATGGACAAGAAACTCCACACATACTCTTTTAAAAAAAAATGTTTTTTATTAGTGAGTGGTTACATTATCTTGTTGAAAAAAAAAAAACATTTATGTGAGAACGATGTAAAAAAATAAAAGTAACTCACTTAAAAGCTTCTACAGTAAAACAAACAATTAAAAATACAATAAATAGGTAATTAAAAACAGGTGGAGGCAGCTAAGTTATGACCAATCCCAACTGATGGCGCCCGTTCACGAACATGACACATGGATCGGCACCACTCAGCTCAACCATCATGAAGGGAACCGAATGATCCAACACATGTGCCACCATCAGAGAGACATTAGAGACATCATGACACACTATCAACTGCCAGGGCACACTGAAGTCAACGAACGACACAAAGGTACAGCAAATGGTAGATTTACAGTTGGTACATAGTACTCACATATGTGCTGTGCAGTTATATAATACAAAACCATTACCATTTCCAATCATTGTATGTAAGAGGCGCGCAGAAACACCATGCGACCCCAACTCGTGCCCATAGACTTGGACGATAGACTTCCCCAAGTCCATCCCGACAACGCATTTTTTTTTTTTTGTATTTTGAAATGCTCATGCATACTGCGCTGCCACGGGGAGATAGCGCGGTTATGTGGGACTTCAAGCCACTAATACTCCACGGTGTCCTCCTGTGCCGCTTATGGTGGGAACACGTGCACGCGTAAGCATACATCCGCGAACCCGCCGCGGCTGTCTGTCACCGGACCCTCCTCTGGGCAGTAGCCCCCATCACCGGCGCACCAGAACACGTTGCACGCCGTGACCACCCCAGGGACCAAACAAGCACATGGACGCCAGACGACCCCGTGTATGGCACCCTTGGTCCCCCTATGATGGGTCAGGTCAGTGGCCCCACCATATACCACTTCTGGGCTGCAGGGGATAGGGAGAGCGGCCAACGCTCGTACCGACACACCTCCGACGGTGGCGAACGCGGTGGTAGAGCGGTTCACCGTAATAACGGCTATTCGTCTCCCGCCGTGGTCTCCAACCCTCAGCCGCGGCCCGTGATGCCTCCCAATCGACATCGCGGCCTGCCTCAGTTGCGTTGTCGTCCAAGCGGCACCACAATCTACTTATTGGCCGCTACGTCGTCGTCGGCTTATCGGCAAAACCCTGACGGTTTCACCATCCTCCAGTTTAATTATACGAGTATTCTAGTTAAAATCTAACAAAAAACCGTATTCTTCATTATTTGCCCCTAAACATTAAACCTACGAGTACGTGCTACACGTGTAAGTTTGTATGATTATCGCAGATCCCTAGGGCGAAATGGGCCTTTCAAAATAGTACACAACAATGTTTATACGAGACAACTTCTAATAAGTTTGTTTTTCTTTGTTATCGGCACGAGGCATATCGGTTACAACGACTGTAGGAAGCCCAGGGTATACGGGAATAGAGAGAGTCAGGGAAATTAATCGGTACGAAGTTTCTTAATGTGGGTTGTGGTAGGGTGGTACTGGTAGCTGGTACATGGTAGAAATCGTCACGTCACGAATAAGCGTTATACTCCCTCTTGAGACATTCGGTTCCGTTCGGCGTAGTTCGGATATTAACGTCAAGCACTAGACGCCATATTTGTTTTTATTTTTGGGAATTTAATGACCTAGCCACGGAGACCTCTAACTCGAAGCTCATTTGCTAATGTTTACAAGGCGTGAGTAACTTCATTCCTAGCGGGGTTCCCCCTTCCACATATGTGTATGTCACTTGCACTTTTTAAAATAACAAGAGGCTCTAGACAGTTGGTGAAATGTTAAAAAATGTATGGGAATGTCAAACGATATCGAAATTTCACGTGATCAATTCGATCATCACCATCAGCCTTTTATTGTTTCCACTGCTGAGACACAGGCCTCCTCTCTGTGAAGAGCAAATAGGCCATAAGCCACCACAGGGGCCCAGTGCGCCCAGGCGGGTTTGTGGATGTCAATGTTCCTGGTTTCCTCACGATGTTTTCCTTCACTGTTTGGAGAGCGGTGGTGGTAAAATAATTTTCTCGAAGTAAAGCGCCTGCCTGGGTTTGACGACCTGAACTTGTTAGTCGCGGCTGGTACCACTGGGCCACCACTGCCATCAATCCCATACATTTTGATATTTCGACAATTCGATGTTTTGGATTCTTTTTTTAAATAAAAACGTTGCCCGACCTAGGTTTTTTTCGGTATCGTACAGTGCATTTACAAACATTTAAAGTCACGTACACAAACATTATTAAACCGTTTCGTCATGATTGATTCAAATATCAATCGTGCTGGCTGTATTACCTTATATGTAAGTATTCTAATAGATGAATAGGTTTGCATAGAGATAATGCTTCTCACAATATTATTATTTCCCAAGACAACCCGTTAAAAATGGCAAGATAGGAATGTTTTCTAAAGATTTTCTGAACTGAAACTGCATACTATGACAAAGTTGCAACCCCAAGGAATGTTGGCGACACACCACATAAGTGTTGTGCTCAAAGACCTTTGCGAACTAACAACTTTGCGTCTGTGGTAACAATGTTACCACACTACGTTGTATTGTTATTACTTTAACTCAACTTTACTGTACTTACTTTAGAACGTGAACAGTAAATACTATATGGTAACAACATTAAATAAACAACTTCGAAATCTAAGACAATTTTGTTACATTTTGTTTGTGTTTATTTAGGGTTTCCACGTTTGGGCAGTAAAGATAGGAAAAAATGCATAAAATTTATCCAAATCAACCGCAGTGAAGATTCCTGGTTACCATCTAATCATACATATGTATGTTCGTTGCATTTTCGCGAAGAGAATAAATATACCACAAAAAGGGGCAGGCGTTTTCTGAATCAGTCTCTTTACTAAATACCATTTTAGTTATATTACTGTTAATCTTCTCCTTTCTTCTTCCTAGCCTTTTCCCACTTTAGGTGGGGTCGGCTCTCCTTATTTCACGGCGCCAAGACATTCTTTCGAGGGTTGTCGGGTTAGGAAGTTTCTCCTTCTTGAGGAGCTTCGTCATACTGGTGCACCATGTCAAAGGAGGAGTTATATTAATGTTAATACTTTGGCATATTTTATTCACAAGGAAGTATTTAGATCTTTGCTTCAACATTCTTTTGATCAACCAAGCACTTTAAATCACCGAACACATTTGATACGGGCCATCATAAACAAAGTCGTCGAAGCGTCAAAAGTTAACTAAACTTATATTGTTAAGGGGTAACTAAATAAACATAGTTATTATAATAAAAAATACAGAAGATTCGTGTTTCAAGCGAATTGTAAAATTCCCGATTCCGATTTGATATGTTTTTAACTTATTGTAAGCGCATTTGACTTATACTTTATTTCAACTAATAATAAATTTTGAATTGGCGTGTGTGTATGACTAGATGTATGAATGTGTGTGAAGCAAAAGAAATATGTAAGGATCGTAGCAGGTGGCGTTCTGTAGTTTCTGCCTACCCCCATGGGAAAAAGGCGTGAGTTTATGTATGTATGTATGTAAAAATAAAATTAAAAAGTGTGAATTCTAATGAAGCTTGTTAGATATCAAGCTATGTCGCTTCTGTCAGTCAGCAAATTAGTCTATATGAATGACAAGGTGTTGCAGAACGTTGAACGAAACGCGTAAGCGCAATGAAAATCACGGCTCTTCCGTCTTTTTGTCCGCGAGAAAACTACACCTTAGAAGCGCTCTAGCGCTGCATGTTTATATTGTTTTGTTAGACGACTGCTGCAGCGAATTTTTAGTTTAAACTCTTGTCAAAATTGACAAAATGGGGCATGTATTTGGCTTAGGATAGCTTCTCTAGTACGTAGTACATATTATCTCAATGTTCAAGCCTTACTTTGATGCCAAAGTTTGTCAAGGTCTCAGGCTAAAATATAATTTGACAAATACTCAACTGTCAATTCTTAATCCAGAAATCGAAGGTGAGACATACATTGTAGATTAAAATCGATACAGCAGAATATTACACAGTTAAAGAAAAGGCAGAATTTATGTATAATTCAGATAAATCTTGAATAAGTGAAAATCAATGCTAATGACTGATTAACCTGGGGAAGTGAAACTGTCCATAAGTGTGAATCGAACGTTTTAAAGGTCTGTATCGGTGGGCTTGTTTTTTGAAAAAGGCACAAATAAAATTTGTTCACGGTTACATTCTATGAACCTTGCTGCCTATTCCAACATCTAGTCTATGCCACTTCATGACATAAATTTAAGTAACAAGGTCATACAGTCTCTAACGCAGACTAATTGGATGACAGTCTTATGCATATGCAGTGTCTTGGTACCACGCAAGAGCGGGTTTGCGGTGAAAAGCTCCCGAGCTATCGGTTTATGATAAAGTGCATACATTATATTAACACCTAGCTTTTCCCCGCGGTTTCGCTCCCACGGGATAGGTATCTATAATAAAGGCGTAAAGTTGTTTGTAAGATAAAATCTCTGGAAGCAGGTACTAATCCGATTACAATTAATTTTTTCGCGGTCATAGGCTTCTTTATTTTTCGGCTAAAAGCACAGTTTCTGTGGGATAGGCCATCGCAGCGAAAACTTCGGGAAAATGATGCTTGATAAGTTAAAAGACACGATATACAATATATAGCATTATTTGCTTATCGAATTCCGAGCTTATTCAATTTTGAGCGCATTTGCGGTGTAACTGGTGAAATTGAATAATGTAAATTGAACTGCACAGTGCTACGCTGAGTTTGCGAAATCAGAAAATCACGCTCCAAGAAAACGAATATCAAGCGATCTTTTATAACTAAAGGAACAAGATCAAAGGACCCCTGTAAGACCCCAGAGGCCTATACCTAGAAGTAGGTATCCTCCAGAGATAGACCCCCAGTAACAAATAGATAAAACGTGCAATCCTAACGTTTGGTATTGCAACTTTTTGTTCTAGGATATTTTTTTCAATTTCAGACTTCGTAACTCCCTGAGGTGTTGTTGAAATAGGTACTCTCTTTGATCAAATACTGCTTTTTCTTAATGTATATTGGCAACAGTGCCTAGATAAATTAACAAAACTGATAAATAGAAATCATTCGCTTTTAAAATATAACGTGTTCAATCAATTTGGAACTTTTTAAAATCGTAAAATCTAACACTGCTATCAGTGTCAAAGTTCACGTTTTAATGTCACTTTGTCTAGACGTAAAGGTTTTACATTTTTACGTTTTTGAAGGCATTTGTTTTTCAAAACTGCATTTTTTTTAATCCTGGTTCCGTATGATATTAGGAATTTCGAAAGGCTTGATCGTAATCTTCGTGTCGCTGGCTGGTGTACCTGGCGTGGTTTGCCCCAATTTTTTGCCTTTTGAACGGCATCGCCGATGGAATTACGAAATCGAAACAATTGATGAAAACATTGCGTAGCTTGGAGATCAAACCCCGGTACCAGTGACATTAACAACAATCGCGCTTGTAATTCGACATCTAAACCAACTATTTTTATCAGATTTTCAAACCATGTAACTAAGTATACACTCAAGAATTACCATCATAATATATTTTACCCCATTCCCAACTACAACCAAATCTTTAAAAGAACAAGCAACTTATCCTGTTTTTCTTTTTGTTCCCAAAAAACCTGAACCCACGAAGTTACTTTTAGGCCTAAACAAAAAACTAATGGCTATGTATGTCTTAACTTTTTGGCATATTTTTCCTACTTAGTTTGAAAGGACTCTAAGGGTGGTTGTTGAATGGGATCATTGCAGCCATTTGAACAAGTATCCGATTTATAGCAAAATAATATAATTTAAGCCGAAAAGAACTCTCCTTTGCTGAACAAAGACAGGGAGCATGTGGATGTCTTTTAAGCATCACCACATCGACCAGTCCTGTGCTTTTCACAACCAGTGGAATCCCGCGTCTCTCACCATATGAATGAATTAAAGCCCTTCAGCCCATCGGGCTTGCTGCGAGCATTGAAAAAGTCACTTATTCGTTTGCCAATTCTTCGAACTTAGTCGTAACGTTAGTGCTCCCACGAATTTACAATGCCACGTTGTCACTTCGTTTTCAAATCGTCACTTGTACTACGTCTACTTAAGTAAGTAATTCGGGTTCTAATTATGTTATTGCTAGGTAGCAATAACATAATTAACAATATTGGCCTAAACGAAGCTCAGTTTGTTTGTAGCAGGAGGTAATATCCGCAAGAACTGTTCCAATAAATAAAAAATCTTTAACTCACAAAAACCTGAACTATCTTTGGGTGTCATAGGCTATTCTTTATTACAGAAAAACAAACGGTTCTCGTGTAATAGGCCGCAGTAGTAAAGCTGCGGATAAGTTAGAATAGCTGAACCCGTTTTTCCATACTTAGACTCCCATTTAGTCCGTTTTGCGTGCAGGCCTGCTCTCTGTAAGAAGGAATGGACAGTAATCCACCACGCGGGCCCAGTGGGTTGGTGTTAAAAGCTTATTTTGGTTTGAACTTTTTTTTTATTGTGTGTAAATTATGTAGGCTGGTAGATTATTAAAATTTGTTGTATTAATTACTAGCTGTTCCCCTCGGCTTCGCTCCCGTGGACCACCCCACAGGACCCGTTTTCGGTATAAAAAATAGCCTATGTCACTCAGGAATAATGTAGATTTCTATTAGTGAAAGAATTTTTTAAATCGGTCCAGTTGTTTCAGAGCACATTCGGTACAAACAAACAAAAAAATCTATTCTCTTTATAATATTGGTATAGATTTACTATAAATCACATGAATACGTGTTGGTCATAGAACACAGTAAAAAGGAAGACAGCGGGTGACAGCTCTTTACAACAGATCACAAATTATCATAGATAAAACTAAAAATAAAATAACTTTGTGTTGCCATCAACAATTTGTGGATGTCACACGTCTTAGAATTTTTGGTCCTAAGACATGCCGGTTTCCTCACGATGTTACCCTTCACCGTTTTAAGAGCAGTGGCGATGAAATACTTTACGCAAAGTAAAGTTCCTGCCTGGGTTCAAACCACGACCTACACCCAACAGTTACCACCGGGGCACCACTGCTCTTGCGTAAGGCTAAGCTGCGAAAAACCTACTTACAAAAGGCTATATAACAAATGCTCCCAGTCAGATGACACCCTTACACAAACTTTTTGGTTGTTCACGTAGAAAAACGTAGGTCTTTTGACTCCCTAATTGAGTTTGTGAGATCTCAAGTTGTAGGAGACGTTACGAAATAAAAACGATCTGAATAAAATAGTAACGAGAAACGTGATTTTTGGACGCAAATATAACTACAAAGGTTGATTCAAAACGTTTTCTAGGACCCTTGAAAGTATTTAGTTTTGTGATGTTAACGAGCTGTTGAAAAACATCAAAATCACACAATTCTTTGTTTTATGAGAGACAATAGATAAATGATCGAGTTGATGAATGAAAATTTCGAGTTGATGATCTTTGATATTTAAAATAGATGGGCGGTCAGAAAATCTTGATGATGTGAATAAGTCTATTCATCAGGTCCAAACTTGGTTCACGGCAAATAATTTGGTACTAAATGAAAAAAAAAACAAATATATTATTTTCACATTGCCGAATGTCAGAAGTAGCGAATGTGACATCATATTGAATGGAGACAACCTGGACTATGTAAATCAAACAGTTTTCCTAGGAATCACTCTAGATGACAAATTACAATCACATAACATCTCTTGCGGGTCGTCTGAGCTCAGCCGCTTTTGCTGTTAGAAAGATAAGACAGTTAACGGATGTAGAAACCGCGCGTTTGGTCTATTTTAATTACTTTCACAGCATTACATCATACAGTATTTTACTGTGGGGTTGGGCGGCTGACATTGAATCAATATTCATATTGCAAAAGAGAGCTGACAGATCCATATATAAGTTATGTCACCGAGAATCTCTTAGGGAGCTATTTAAAAAGATATTATTTATTATATATTATTATATATATATAATATATTATGACAGTTTCCAGCCAATTCATTTATGAGAATATTAAGTATCTAAGGAAAAATACAAATCACAAAATTCCTTGTGAGATATTAAAACTAAATGAAATTAAAGAAATTAAAACAATAGTTAAGTCAACACTTTGTAAAAAAGCATGTTACAAATTAGATGGTTATATTCAAGATAAGAATGCTTGGAAACATGCTGGTCCTGCTACATAGGGCAATCTTTACTGTAGACAAAAGCAAACTGGTTAATTTGTATTTGTTATATGTCACAATTATAGTGACACTTTATTTTTAGGGTTCCGTACCCAAAAGGGTAAAAACGGGACCCTATTACTAAGACTTCGCGGTCCGTCTGTCTGTCTGTCACCAGGCTGTATCTCATGAACCTTGATAGCTAGACAGTTAAAATTTTCACAGATGATGTATTTCTGTTGCCACTTTAACAACAAATACTAAAAAACAGAATAAAATAAATAATTAAGTTGCGCTTCCATACAACAAAAGTGATTTTTTTGCCATTTTTTTGGGACAATGGCACGGAACCGTTCGTGTGCGAGTGCGATTCGCACTTGGCCGATTTTTTTGAAATGTTTTTCTTCAATAAAATTGACTCGCACACTGTTCCGTTGCTGTTGAGTTAGGTAATTTACCTATGTTTGCAATATTTGTAAGTATGTGAGAACCATGTTCCTACTTATCAAGTGATCTACCTTTTAGTGCTTGTAAAACTTTAAATATATATGTAGTATAGTGGTTCTGGGTGCATCGTACTGACGTATATGAATTTATTCATGTTTGTACTTATGTAAATAACGTAAAAAACTTATTTAAAAAAAAGTAAGCATGGAGTTTCTTGTGCGTTCTTCTTCATAACAAGCTACTTTCCCAAAACACGGTAGATTAAATTTTTATTACTTTTAAATAATTGTTAACGTTCAAAAGTGCCGCTTAATGACCCAGTTGAAATAAATACATTTGACTTTGTTGTCTTTGACAATAAATTTGACAATTAATAACTGAATCATTTATCCTCTGCTTTTTGCATCTAGCGGGATCGACACCATATAATCGGTCCACCTAGTTAGGCTTTCCTTGGAAGACTTTCCAACACTGCGTCTTCGAGTACGCGTTTGTCACATTAGAATACTTTGGGTCCATCGACTCGCTTATGCGAAGAATTTGTCTAGCCCATTCCTATTTAAGATTGGCAATTTTTTAAACTATGCCACAGAGCCGGTTGATGTGGTGACGCTTGAGGTTTAGGCTCCAGCAGTAGACGTTTTTCATTGACCAAAAAATTTTAAAATCTAATAATGAATTCCCGAAATAACTTCACCATACTTTGAAAAAAGTTCTCTTTCAAATGGAAGAAAATTTAAAAATAAACAACACAAAAGGCAAACCGTTTTCAACAAAAAAAAAACAAACACACATCACAATTTTATCGCGAGATACCTCAAAAACTCGACCGCTCCAAAACACACCATTACAGATGACATAGTATCGACCATAATAAATCGTCGTAATTTTTAACGACAGGGTCTGGACATAATAACGATAACAGTGTACCAATACTGTCAAATAACAGACTATAAAATTTTACGCAAAACATAACTCGTCACCAAATTGAAGTACACAAACAAAATGGACGCTCAGAGTGGTGAGCGCAAAAGTGTTTTAGAGAATTTGATTTGCTTTGACGAAAGGGTATCGTGTTGTCGAGGTCAGATATGCAATCTTACTATATTCAGTAATTATCAGATATGAAGTTGACTTTTATTATTTATTTACTAGCTTTTGCCGTGGATTTGCACCTGTGGCCTATCTTACTACAATAATCGTTAGAAAACTAAAGTAACTAATGAGACTCGGCGTTGTCGCAGATTTTTGTAAGTGAAATAATTTACTTAATTGCATCACTATTAAAGATATCATCTTTCTCAAGCAAATAATGATTTTACCTCTTTGTAATATTACTTATGCTAACCAGATGGTTGACCGTGATTTTTGACAAATGATTGTCATGGAACGGGCCTTTGATGCGATGGAATGAGGGACACATTTTGAGGAAAGATTAAAGCATAAGAAGAGCAGTGGTGGCCCAGTGGTATCGGCCACGACTCACAAGTTGTAGGTCTCGGGTTCAAACCCAGGCAGGCGCTTTACTTTGTGTTAAATTACTTCACCACCACTGCTTTCAAAACGGTGAAGGGAAACATCGTGAGGAAAACGGCATGTCCTAGAAACAAAAATTCGAATTCATGTGACATCCACAACCCAAACTGGGCTTGCGAGGTACATTACGGCCCATTCCCTCTCACTGAGAGGAGGCCTGTGTCCCAGCAATGGGAACGTTAAAATTGCTGATGATGAACCAGATGTTTGACCGCGATTATGTACGAATGGTTCTCATTGAACGGGCTTGTGATGCAATGGAATGTGACATATTGTGAGGCAAGATTAAAGCATAAATTATCTATGTTAAAGATGATTGAACAAGAATGAAAACAGTGATTTTGAAGATGCAGGGAAGCAGAAGACATTGATTTTAAGATACACTTGCCCAGGCAAAGAAAAGAAGCACAGATTTTGCAGACTAAACTATCGAGGGTTAAATCGTTCCATTAAGGCATATTTTCATTTACCAGATACAATATTTCATTGATAAAATCAATGTTTACGAAACAAAACATTTCGTAAGTAATTTTTCATGTATTATTGAAAACTTGTCATTGCATATTGAAAACCTTTAAACCAACAGAAATATAATCTTATTTTCTTATTTTATTTCGCGTCATAAATTTCGATATTTTTCCCTTGTTATTTATTACAATATTTTTATTTCATTACTCCGTGTTGATGTCGCGTATATTTTAAAGTTTTATTTCGTCTGTTTTCTGTGCAATGAAACTTTGACATTCATTTATCATTTTCAGATTTACGTGTGTCTATAAATATTTACGTTGGTTGTTTGTGTTGAAAATATGAATAAAAGGTATTGAAAACTATAGTTTGATGAGTTGTAAACAAGAAAAACATAAAGTCGTATTTGCTCTAAGTGCAACTTCATTTTAGTCCCCACACAATCTTGTCGATTTCAGAGGCTCTAGATGTGTGATATTCTACAAACAAAAGCGTCGTAATAGCCATTGTTAAAATATCAAAAATGCTTGAGATTGCCAACCGCTATCAAAATGTTACGTTACCAATCACATACATTTTGGCATTTCAAATCGCCATTGCTGACAGTAGAATGAGACTTGGTCTTGAGTCTCAGACCCAACATTTTCTCCCATTTTTAACTGTCTTTCCAAAAAGGAGTAGGTTCTATGTTCGACTTTGTTCTTTTTTTTGCATGTTCACCGATTTCTCCGTCAATTGTGAACCGATTTTGAAAATTCTTTTTTTGTTTGAAAGAGTATATTTTGAAATTGGTGCCATTTTAATTTGGTGAAGATTTGATGAAGAACTTCGGAGGTATACAATAGAACTCTTCAATTAATGACGGCAAAACTCTCGGGATTTCTGCAATCGCATGTCTGTTTATTTTTTATACCATTTCATAACATACGCCAGTATGATCTAAAGGGGTACGCAGATGTGTACAGATCACCTTGGTACACTTTCATTTCACCGGTTATGTTCAAGTTTCATGTTATTCGGGTAATCTTTTCTGGCATTATAGGTAAAGAACTAGGCAGGTTCTTTAGGTACAACTAAAAAGTGAAAAAAAAAAACTTTTTTATAAAAAAATACTACCGACTTCCAAATAAAAATACTACAAAGTGAAAAATTACTTTCTTTTTGGAAGTCAGTGTCCATAACGAATAAAATTGGTACCTATCAAAGACACCGAAACCGATACCACCGACTTCCAAAAAGAAAGTTATTTTTCATTTTGTAGTATTTTATTTGGAAGTCGGTAGTATTTCATTTAAAAAAGTTTTTTTTGAAACGTAAACTATATTTTGTTTTTAACCGTCTTCCCTAAAAGGACGAGGTTCTCAATTCAGATATTTATTTTAATATTTGTTCAGACATAACGCCGCCACAAATAGAAGGATTTGCAAAATCTGATAATGGGATCCCATGGAAATCGAGTGCAGTCCACAAATATTAGGCAGACATATAGCAATTTTGTTATTTTCAATAATATGGCATTTACACTCAGAAAGTATCTTTTGGTAAATGATAAATGATTTTATTTCTGTACGTTGGTTTGTACAAACGCTTTTACATGTCTAACAAGTAGTCATGGTGAAGTGGATCTGATGAAGAAGACCACAGATGGCCACTGGAACTCCTTAGTAAACATGTCACGGGTATAAGATATTTCGAATAGTTAAGCGACTATAATGAAGCAAAATCATATAAATAAATGGTACTGATGAAAATGGTACCACCGAACTGTTTTCATGATGAAGTCGGAAGGTAGGCACTTAAGTGCAAGGTGGGGAACTCCGTAAAAAAACAATGTATCCTAGTGCTTATTGGAATTGATATGTAATTTGGCTATAAATGGCTATCATGGTAATATGGATACCAACATGAAAAGATTAAAATAAATAAAAAAGAAAAAACTCCACAGCGCAAAAAATAACTTAGTTTCCCGAAGTCGGTGTCTAAAATCGAAAAACAATAGGTACCAAACGACTTCGAAAAACAAAATTATTTTTCGCTCTGTAGTGTTTTCCTTATGGAAGTCGGAATGGTCCTTTATTTTTTAGGCTTAAAAGTGTTTTTTCTACTTTATCTTTTAGAAATACCAACTAACTACCGTTTGCAGTCAACCTCATACGCAAAGTGAACCCTATTTTTTGGAAACAACAACTAACTAATTGTGCCTAACTTGTACGTTCAATTCATGAAGCATATAATTACCTACTATTTAGAACTTGGTAAAGGCAAGGTGATGAATTAAAAATTATCTACGGATTAGTTGTTAACTCATTAGTTCGTGATTAAAACTCAGGTTTGAGATTATAGAGGGTAACTGGGTAAAGAATGGACACATTGTAAAATGTTTAAATATACTCTAAATGAGCTAAATCAACCGCAGTGTGGGTCCGGGAAAATGTCAGGCGACACCGTGGCAGACCCAGGCGAAGATGGCGGGATCAACTTAATGCCTATCGATAGGATTGTTCCACAATTGCCCTAAACCGCGAGGACTGTAAGGAAGAAGGGGAGGCCTTTGCTCTGCAGTGGGGCAGAATAGGCTGAAAATAATAATAATACTCTAGACAAGTGACATTCTTCCAACGAAAGCAAAAATGTCAAAAATGTAAGGGAATCATGATCATCATTTCAGCCGAAATAGGTCCACTGTTGGACATAGGCCTCCCCCAGTCGTCGCCACACTGATCGGTCCTGTGCGTTGGAATGGGAATATCAAGTGCTAATGAAATGACATGCAACCAATTCTTTACATTTTGGTATTTCGACCATACACGTTTTAATATCGATAACAAGCGACCTTATTGCCATCAACCAGGTATTTCAGTATTACCAGAAAAGAAAAACCAATAAACTATTTACCCGCCCCGGATATAGATCTTGATTATACCAAATGCAGCTATAGGCCTGGCGGAATATCATGGCATAAAAAATACACATACCTAATATACTTCATGTTCATTAATACTAAATATATAAAGACCACATCATCGCTTACCATCAGGTGAGATTGAGGTCAAACGCGAGCCAATAGGTTATAAAAAAAATAAAAAAAACAGTATCAAGAACGTTCAATCCGATTTCTCCAGTATTGCTCACAACAAATTTTGATTTCCTCATTTGTCATTAGATTCCGGTAGATCTATAAATATTTATATTTTACAAGAATCGATTGCCTATCTGATCTCCAAAGTTACTGGGCAATACGGTGCCCCTTGGCAAGTCTGGTCGTCAGAATGTCAGCTTCTGTTTACCTGTATCCACTGTTAAAGAATATTATACGGAAAGAACGGCTTAACGTGCTTGCCGAGGCACTGATCGTCTTGATAGTCTTGTCTTGTAATAGATGGTAGGTAACCATCGATATATATGTAGAGTCGGTAATAGCTGTTACTGACCCACCCTGCCGTTAGCTGACCCACTAAAAGCTAGACGATTTTGAACCTTCTGCAATTAGCAGTAGATAATTGACGCACGCACTACACACTAGATTTGGCGATCCGAACAATCACTCTTTCGACTGAACTGTACTGCAATCCGTACATCTTACTTTACACTATGTTGAAAGAAACGCGTCGCGTCGTAAGCGCCATGAACTTAATGGCGCTTACGAAGTTTCGATAGGGATTAAACTAAACTCTGTAGGCGATCTAGCGCTGCATGGTTTATTAGTTTGATTAGACAACATCAAGAATGTTAAGCGCTGCAGCGAACTATAGTTCTAACTCATCAGCATTTGAACAAATGGTTTTCTTGAATATTCTTGTCTATCAGTAGAATATATGTCAATGATGGTAACCCATTCACAGACCGGCATCGGCAAGCGAAGCTTCATCGTCTTTCAACATGTACGGCTATAAATTGTCCTTTGAAAGTAAAACGATAAACGGGCCAAGAGGCGCATTGGCAATGAGGCACTGGTTGAGTCAAAGCTCCAGAGCGTTGAACATCGTCGTCGAGTTGCCAGCTTGTCGGTTTTCTATCGGTTGCATTTCGGGGAGTGTGCGATGGATTTGCGTGATCTAATTCCGCCAAGCTCGATCATCGGACTACAAGACGTGCGGCGATGCGCCATCGGTACATGGTGGACATCCCACCCATACGCACTCAACGTTTTGAAAATACTTTCATTAGCTAAGGAGTGGATTTCCCTGCCGGAGTCTGTGTTTCCCGATAGGTACAATCTCGGAGTCTTTAAGTCAAGAGTGAATAGGTTACTTCTAGGCAAGAGTGCTACACCCTCGATCAGGTGAGATAGTGGTCAACCGCGAGCCAAAATACCATTAATCCTATTCCGTAGTTCATTCGCGTAATCTGTTACATTGCGTGGAGAATCAGGTGGGGTACCGGTGATTAGATCTGCAGGTAATCGTAGTTCTCTTCCGAAATTAGCAAAAGCTGGTGTTACTGCTGTACTTTCATGAACAGCACTCCGATATGCCAGGAGAAATGGTTGAATGTGTTTGTCCCAATCCTTCTGTCTGGTTTCCACAACCTTTGCCAGATACCTCTCCAGCGATTGGTTGAATCGTTCAACCATCCCGTCTGATTGCGGATGATAAGCAGTAGTTCTGGTTTTGTGAGCACCCATCACACGACACGTCTCCTTGAACACTTCTGACTCGAAGTTCCGGCCTTGATCACTGTGAATTTCCAAGGGTACCCCAAACCGACAAAACACTTCGTGAACTAACTTATCAGCCACCGTAACCGCTTCTTGATTGGGGATTGCAAACACTTCCGGCCATTTTGTGAAGTAGTCCATGACGACCAAGAAGTACTTGTTCCCGCTTTGGCTTTCCGGAAATGGCCCAGCAACATCTAATGCTATACGTTCCCATGGTGCACCAACATTGTAAACCTTTAGTGCCCCTCTGCTACGAGTTTGTGGTCCTTTCACAGCCGCACAACTTGTACATTTGCGGCACCATTCCTCAACGTCCTCTCGACAATGGATCCAGTAAAATCGTTCTCGGATCTTGATTAAAGTCCTCTTAACTCCCATGTGACCCCCTGAACATCCATTGTGGTAGAGCTGTAGGATCTCCGGCACCTTAACTTTAGGTACGACCATTTGTAGATGACACTGGTCACCGCGAGCGTTCTCCCATTTCCGGCACATAACTCCATCCTGGATAACCAAGCTTTCCCACTGTGCCCAATAGCTCTTGGTGATGGAACTGGTTGCTGCGACATCACTCCAGTGAGGCCTAGGAGCACCTGATTTCTTCCATTCAAGGATCGGTTTTAGGTCTCTGTCCTCTTGTTGAGCGCTCTGCAAGGTTGCCTTCCACTCTTCGCTAAGATCCGTCCTCAAAACCCGCACTAGCGTTACCTGCTTAGCATCTTGTCTCGCACAATGTTTACAATGGTCTGGACACGGTCTTCGCGAGAGGGCATCAGCATTACCGTGCGACGTTCCGCTACGATGTTGAATTACGAAATCAAACTCTTGCAGTAGCTCAATCCATCTTGCTACCTGTCCTTCCGGGTTCTTAAATTGCAGTAGCCATTTCAAAGCAGCGTGGTCCGTTCGCAGGAGAAATTTCCGCCCCAACAAATATTTATTGAAATGCTGCAATGTTTTTACTACAGCTAGAAGCTCCCTTCGAGTGACACAGTAGTTCCTCTCAGGTTTGGATAAGGCTTTGCTGAAGTACGCAATTACAACCTCATGATCTCCTTTTCGTTGAGACAATACCCCACCAATTCCAGTATTGCTGGCATCTGTGTCAACTATGAATTCATTTTCATTGTCAGGATAGCCTAGGATGGGTGCATTGCACAGATGTTCCTTCAGCTTCTGAAATGCAACGTCACAGCTCTCATTCCAGCAGAACTGTATCTTGTCTTCAGTTAGCTTATGAAGAGGTCGGGCAATGTCAGCAAAGCTCTTCACAAACCGCCGATAGTAGGAGCACAAACCGAGAAATGCCCTGACTTGCGTTTTGTTCTCCGGAACTGGCCAATCCTTGACGGCAACGAGCTTATCCGGGTCCGTTTGAATACCTTCTTCGGAAACCACATGTCCTAAAAAGTTCACTTGCCGCCTGAACAACGCGCACTTCTTTGGACTTAGCTTTAGATTGGCTCCTCGTATCTTTGACAGCACACGTTCCAAATTGCGGAGGTGATCTTCAAACGTCCGTCCCACGATTATAATGTCATCCAAGTAAACTAGGCAGGCGTCACCAATCAGCCCAGTAAGTACCCGCTCCATCAATCTCTCAAAGGTGGCAGGAGCATTACACAGTCCAAATGGCATAACATTGAATTGCCACAATCCTTTGCCTGTAGAGAACGCTGTCTTTTCTTTATCCCTAGGGTCTATTTGGACCTGCCAGTAGCCACTCTTCAGATCTAGGGTGGAAAACCACTTCATTCCTGTTAGCGTATCCAGCGTGTCGTCGATCCTCGGCAACGGATAACTGTCCTTCTTCGTAATGTCGTTTAGACGGCGATAGTCCACACAGAAGCGCATGCTACCGTCCTTCTTCTTCACCAGCACTACCGGTGAACACCATGGGCTGGATGAAGGTTCAATCACGCCATCTTTCACCATACCCTTGACCATGTCTTCAACTTCACGTTCCGGGGCCACTGGCACACGTCTTGGTCGCTGGCGGATTGGTACCTCATTTCCTGTATTTATTCTGTGTTGAACTAACGCAGTCTTCCCTATGTCGGCATCATTTGTTGAGAAAATGTCGGCGAACCTGTTCAACATCTTCTTAACCTTGTTCTCTTCTTCTTCCGACAGATTATTCTGGCAGTCCCTCAAAAGCGATGACACATCGAATCTTGTACTTTGAACTTTGGCGTTGGTAGGTTGTTCGTGGCATCTACGCATCCAAACCACTCCTTCACAAGTGCCTAGCATTGTTCCTTTCTTGAGCACCAGGTCCTGGTCACTTGTGTTGAGTGCACGTACCGATGAAACACTAGTACCCCTCACCAATGTGCGTGCAATTTTCCATGAAGCATCGTTATCTAAACCTTCTATAAGTACACATCGGTTTTCCCGACCAGAATTTCTTGGTAGACAAACTGGTACGATTGTTTCTGACCTTGGTTGAAGAGTAACCTTTTCCAGGCAGTACACCTTCCCCGATGATGCACCTTCCATGAAGACTTCTTCTGAGCCACACTTCAACACTCCTTGATAAACGTCAATCTCACACTGATGTTTCCTCATGAAGTCTAGACCCAGAATGCAGTCGTCAACTATCTCAGCCACGATAACATTGTGCCGGTAAACTTTATTCCCTAACTTCATTTCCACCACCTTCTCACCTCGGACGGTTATGTGCTGACCGGTGGCTGTTCTCAGATGTACACCTTCATGGTTCCCGAAGAAGTCCCCAAGAAACCTTCTTGCTAGTTGGAAACTGACAACAGTCCGAGAAGCCCCAGTATCCAATGTCAGCTTGCATGGTGTTCTGTTAATTTCGCCCTCGATGATCAGGCTGTTCCCGTCACAGGATTGTGAGATCGAGATCCTTGGGGCTCTTCCATCACCAGCCAGCACCCGCCCCTTAGTCCTGGCATCTACTCGTTTCCCTGCTGCTGTTGCCCAGCAGGGACATCACGTGATCCTTCCACTGGCGACTGCTTACCAACGTGGGGAGGCCTTCGCTTCGGGCAGCTCAATCGGATGTGGCCTCTTTCTCCGCAGCCATAGCATCGGGGTGAAGTTGCAACCTCCCTGATTCGGTGAGTTCGATCGTCCCGTCGAACTGCCTCCACCTCCAAAGCGTGGGCTAGAGCGTCCTTGAGGTCCTTAAAATGACCTAGCCTTACGGCAGCCCTAACCTCCAGGTCACGGATCCCATCCGTGAAGGCCTGTACGAGGTTCCCGTTGATCAGCACAGGTGACGACTGGTAAGCCTTCCGGACCAGTTTTTCCACTTCAAGAGCCCACTGCTGAAGAGTTTCACCAACCCGTTGCGATCGGTCTTTCAGCTGGGCCCGAAACACATGTTCCAGGTGCGCGTCGCCGTATCTAGCTTCTAATGCTTCCAGAAGCTTCTCGAAAGTGACGTCTTGTCCCAGCGCCTCTAACACAGTCAAGGCCTGGTCGCGAAGACCCAAGGTTAGAGCAGTCAAAGCCTGTTCGTTAGTCCACCCATTCGATTTCATCACGGCCTCAAACTGAATCTTGTAGGCGGACCATGACGAAGAGCCATCAAAAGGTGGTACTTTAAAACCACGAGGCGAAGGTGTCACTACCGCAGCTGCCACGATCCCATCTCCAGACTTGAGGCCACGTATTGACTTCTCCATTTCGACGATGCGGGTCTCGTGTTGCTGGATCTGGTCTTTTACCTCTCACATCTCCTTACCAATGGCTCCGCGGAGATCCTTAATCACCAAGAGCTGCTCCTCCTGACGGCGAGCCTGCTCTTCCTTGTCACGCTGCAGCTGCTCCTCTAAGCGGCGAGCTTGCTCCTCCTGACGGCGAGCCTGCTCCTCCTGACGGCGAGCCTGCTCCTCCTGACGGCGAGCCTGCTCTTCCTTGTCACGCTGCAGCTGCTCCTCTAAGCGGCGAGCCTGCTCCTCCTGACTGCGAGCCTGCTCTTCCTTGTCACGCTGCAGCTGCTCCTCTAAGCGGCGAGCTTGCTCCTCCTGACGGCGAGCCTGCTCCTCCTTGTCGCGCTGCATCTGCTCCTCCATGCGACGAGCTTGCTCCTCCTGACGGCGAGCCTGCTCCTCCTGACGGCGAGCCTGCTCTTGCATGAATGCCATAAGGGCGGCTAAGTCAGGCGACGCCGACGATTGAGCTGGTTCCGCTGCAGCCGCGGAATCTCCATGTCCACCTGATGACGGTGAGGGAGCTTCTCCAATGCGCCTTTGGTCTACGTCTTGCTGGCGCTGACTCCTGGTGCGCATCCCTTCCGTTTCTTCCTTCGGTAGAACCGGCATAATTTATCCCACTTCTGACACCAATTTGTTACGAGCTGGGGTTCAGGGATAAATTATTTAAACAACAGACATCAATTAATCACTGTTTATTACAAAAACACTTCTTAAACAATTCTATTACTTCGCACTATTTTCCGCTTTGATCGCTCTGTATCGCTTCTCAATCGAAACTGACTCACGACGAACCCGACCGCTCTTTATATAGCCCGGAAGATGTTTCTAGAACGTTCCATACTGTTCTAGGTACTTCGAGAATCTTCCAGAACAATCGACTTTTGAACTCATCGATCCCGAAGCGACTAGAAACTTCCAGAATGTTCGGTTCGAACATTCTGGAAAATTCTACTCGACCCGAACTTCCGAGAACATTAGTTCCGCTATTCGATACTAGGTGGCGCCACTAGTTTTTACTTAGTTCTTCTACTCATCACTAGATGGCGCTGCCCTATCTTATAACAATACGTAAGTCTGTAAGACGATCGAAGGAAATTGTGAATTGATTTAATTACTCTTCGACTTAGGTAAGTGTTTAATTATTCAAGAGGTACTGAATTATGTTATGAACATCAACTGTCTGTATGAAATTAAAAAGGAAATAGGAATCATCCATATTGTCACGCTGGGGTTACGCGAAGAGAAAGACAGAGGTTTATCAATATTATGTACAATCATCATCATCATCATAATCAGCATTTTAATGTTCCCACCGTAGGGACACAGGCCTCCTCTCTGTGAGAAGGAATGGACCGTAATCCAACACGTGGGCCCAGTGCGGGTTGCTGGATGTCACATGTGTTCGAATTTTTGGTTCTAGGACGGCATGTCCTAGAACCAAAAATTTCCTTACGATGTTTTCCTTCGCCGGTTAGAGAGCAGTGGTGACGAAAATATTTACACAAAGTAAAGCGCCTGCCTGGGTTTGAACTTACGACCTAGTACTTGATGTAAGTCATACTGGATGTAAGTCCCTCCTGAGCTTTGCCACAACATAACATTAAAAGATTCTCCGTCTTCTGAATCCAGTCTGTCCCAACTTCCTTTTCAAGACTAACGCCTCGTTCACTTAGTAAGAGTACATCCCCGCTACTACTTTCCGACAAGCCGTTTCCGTTTTCGCAGTCGGTCCTTCGACAAACATGGCAAGCTAGTTGCCAATTCAGCTTGAAAAACTTATAAGCTATGTCGGCGATTCCTTGCAGTTTTGCTGTATAGTACAGTCCCTCCAAAATCACCCATTTCCTTTTTTTTTTTGTTGCGTTCCATATATATTTATTGCAATCTTTACGAATACTATCTTTTACTGGGTTAAATTTTACAGGCGTAGTGGTCAAATACTTTCTTACACCTACACGGTTATGACCCAAACGATTTATGTGGTAGAGATTTGCCAAAGGCATTAAGTATTACTGCTCTTGCGTATCAGTGGACCTCAGAGCCTCTTCTAGACAACATCACATTCTATCAGCTATAAAGATTGTACTACCGAAGTAAATCCTTATGTTTGGATAGGTTCAATCCCAAACATAAGGGCATTCAACAATCGCTAGAGTTTAATTTTGTGGCTTTGTCTAGAGCCCAAGGACAGTATTGTGGTTTTAATCGGTAAATCGACCATTGCTGCACAGCAAAGAAAACGTCCGTAGATTCTCCCACAAAAAAGGAATATCCACAAAATAAAGTAAATCTGTCCCTCCAATCTATTAAAACTACATTTACACGTAAGTCAACAAAATGGTAATTTTCTTCATCCTGTTAACTGTCACGTTCAATATTTCCATACGAAGCGTTCGACTCTTGAATCACTCGGAAAAATATCTATCACTCGCTATGAAAGCCAAAGAATCGTTTCGGTCTATTAGTCTTACAAGCAAGAATATATTAATATTGAATCCATTCCTAAAATAATTGACAATATTTGAGTAAAAAATAAAATTAATCAGATCAGTCCTAGTTTTACCCAGTCAGTTAGTCCTATTATATTGGGCAAACGTAATCAATTAACTCCTTTGTAACTTTAGTTTAGGTAAACCTTTCTCGGTATTTCTAGAAGTTTAATAGTAATTTTTAGCTATTCCACAATTATCGATCACATGACCAGGCCTCGTCAAAAAACGTTTAAATTATGCCAGATAAGTTTGTTATCTCGAATGGCTTGGTCGAATGGGTTTAAAACAATCCCACCGCACTATTCCCAAACCACTGCAACTCCTGAAAGCCAGAATCAACAGTGGCGACCACCAGAAAAGCGCCGAGGCAATGAAGCTCGACGAAGTCCCGGAGAATGAATTTACCTGTCTTGGATCCCGCAACGAAATTAATCAGAAAAGAATAACGGAGGAGTAGGAAAAATGTAAATTTCCACTTCCCTCCATATCAAGCAGGAGACAGAACAAACAAGGCCAATAGGCACAAAGGGTCATATACAACTGGGATAAGCCCAGTTGCCTAGCACCACGGATAAAAAAAAAAAATTAGCATTAATACATATTAATGGGTCCTAACATTGTGAGCTGTTATATTTGGTTCCAATAATAGGAATGGCAAAAACGCTTGAACGCACGGAAATTTGTTCTAGTTTCCACAAGGTCCGTATAGTAAACAACTCCTGATGCAGCCTGTACATTATTCAACATAATATTACGTTCATTCTGCCAAAGAATACACTCCCATAAGATAAGATGAGATGATAAGATGAGATAAGATGTGTGTGTGTGTGTGTGATGTGTGTGTGTCGAAAGCCATTCGACTTTTTCTCTGAACCATTTCGCTTACAAAATTTCTTCTATAATCGACCCCCACGTTAGTATTTCCTTCGCCCGAACATTTCGCGCGATGTTTGCTATTTGTACCTATCTATACCTACCCACATACTATAACCTACTGTCTACTGTTATACTGAGCGGTGTTGTCTTACATACAAGCTTTTATTTATACGTAAATGCTTCTCTGACATTATGTAAATATTTTGTGAGGTATATTTTAATAGGTGGGCGTTTTGGTAGATGTGTGTCACTGTTTGATGTCTGTGTTAGAATTGATAAGGTGTGAACTGAAATAGTTTACTTATATTCCCTTTCATCACACCTGTACTCTCATAAGAGGTAGGCAGAGGTTTTTAGAACCTACATCCAAATTTTAACAGTTTAAAGAAGTCCCTGTCAAGCCTGTAGATATCATCTTGGCTCAGATTGGAACTCCAGACAAACACTGCATAAGCATAAGAGTCCACACAATTTCACCACTGATGGGACACAGGCCTCTAAGAGCGGGCTCAGTGCAGATTGGCTAAGGACACATGGCTTCGATTTTTTGGTTCTAGGACATGCCGTTTGGTCACGATATTTCCTTCACAACTGATACTTGCAGATGCACAATTCCAATTTCATTTCGCCTAAATTGAAAATGATCCGAAGACTTATGACTGATGATCACAGGGTTTTTTTTGTGACCACAGATTATGAAAACATAATTAAACCAAATGAAATCATCACCCCATTTTTTAGCCCTCCATAGTCAGCTGGAAAAATAAATTATTCACATTATTTGATCTCCGTTATTTCACAATATACGACACTAA
Source organism: Orthosia gothica (assembly GCA_949775005.1). Classification (NCBI taxonomy): domain Eukaryota; kingdom Metazoa; phylum Arthropoda; class Insecta; order Lepidoptera; family Noctuidae; genus Orthosia; species Orthosia gothica. The sequence goes on from OX459052.1 coordinate 13,457,199, forward strand.
ATTAAAAGAGGTTGTAACTCCAAAGCATCCGTATTCCGAAACATTTTTGTGTGCAACCGAAATTGGTGCCAAGTCGTAGTTTACCGACTACGTTCGACATGGTACCCGGCCGTCGGTATTCTGGTTAACGAGGAAAAGCCATGTTGGATACATAGTTTAGTATTGGAAGGTATCGGTAACCGAGAGGATAGGAGTATCGGATTTTAGACAACGTGTTACAGAATAAGTCCTAAAAGTTGTTAGGTAGGATACGACTATTGTATTTATGTCGTATTTGCCTATTGAATAAAACTTCACGTCTGGGTTGCCAAAAGGGTAAGGTAGAAGTGTACCTATAGAAGTTCCACCCACATTGCGCTTTTTTTTAAAAGCCTGTAGTAAAGAGAGAACCTATTGCTATCAATCGTCACAAAGTCTACGGGTTGCTTCTGAGAAATTTTTGATCGAAAAACCCACTTAGACTTTGCCCAACCCGGGACGGGAACCCAAATTCCCAATAGTTATTGTTAATTAAATACAAGCTGAAACAACTCGTCTCAAATCAATATCATTAAAAGAGTTTACAGGGCACACTAACAATTCCAAAATCTTTTTAATTAAATAATCTACTTTGATGCAACTTGATACACAAATATGAATATGAATGCTCCGCATACCATACAACACCAAGAGAATGAACAAATCTATCCTCGATCAACTAGGCACAACAGACAGACTAACCACGCTCTGCTACCGAAGGATTCTCAGCTACTTTGGTCATATTGCCCGTCGGGAACCAGACAATCTAGAGAAGTTATTGGTAATGGGCAAGGTGGATGGGAAAAGACGCGACGATTAAAGTGGAAGAACATCGTGCTAAAGCCACGAGGGCCTTTCAGGGACACGACCTTCAGTAATGAAGAACGCGACCAAGAAGGAAGGATACACAAATACGCAAGAAACATAAATCTAAAATGTTTTTGAAAACTTTTTTTTTTTTATTAAATATCGTATCTTGCGTAGGTAGGTACGTATTTGTGCAGATCCTTTCTAGAAAATTGTAGCGAAACCAAGGCCCAAAAAACTATATCAAACTTCCATTGTCATCTATAAGGAAACCTGGGCCATCTGTGCTTGAGAATTCAATCCGCCCCATATATTCTCCATACACCCCAAAATCTATTCAATATGAATATTTCAGTACACTGCCGGCCTATAGCTAGAATGTCACTATCTGACAAAATCATATTGTGAGTTATAGAAGAAAAATAAAAAACTGCCAAATAATAAAAGTCGATGCTGTTTATCAACTATAATAAACACCATAGAGAGAAAGTTCCGTGTAGAGCTTCCGACGATAAAAAATGGATTTAATTAAGCACTTTTGAATGGGCACTTTGTAATTGAACATAGCAATGTGGGACGTTTTCATTTTTATCCGGCGTCTATTCATAGTAGAATAATACTGCTTAAATAACAAAAAAACCGGCCAAGTGCGAGTCGGACTCGCGCACGAAGGGTTCCGTACTTGGTAAATTGCTGTTTACGATTTATGACGTATTAAAAAAAAACTTACTAGATCTCGTTCAAACCAATTTTCGTTGGAAGTTTACATGGTAATGTACATAATATATTTTTTTTAGTTTTTGCATTCTCTTATTTTAGAAGTTACAGGGGGGGGGGACACACATTTTACCACTTTGGAAGTGTCTCTCGCGCAAACTATTCAGTTCAGAAAAAAATGATATTAGAAACCTCAATATCATTTTTGAAGACCTATTCATAGATACCCCACACATATGGGTTTGATGAAAAAATTTTTTTTTAAGTTTCAGTTTCAAGTATATCCCCCAAAATTTACTGTGTTTTTCTAATTTTGTGTGAAAATCTTATTGCGGTTCACAGAATACATCTACTTACCAAGTTTCAACAGCATAGTTCTTATAGTTTAGCAAAAAACTGGCTGTGACATACAGACGGACAGACAGACAGACATGACGAATCTATAAGGGTTCCGTATTTTGCCATTTGGCTACGGAACCCTAAAAACAAACCAGTTGCAGTGTGTTTTTTGAAAGTCGGTTTGTTTTTTTGTAAAAAGTTTTTATTTACCTTTTTTTAGTTTTGATAGGTACCTCCAATTGCCATAAAAATCATATATAGCCATAGTACATTTCATGACGATACCAATAAGCCCAAACACGACTAGGATACATTGTTTTATTTCAGAGTTCCAGGGCGTAGCTGCCGGCTTCATCATCAGATCAGTTCGATGGTACCATTTTCATCAGTATTGTTTATTCATAAGTATTTGCTTCATTATAGTCGTTTAACTAATCGAGATATCTAATACCCGTGAAATACTGTCATCTTCTTCACCAGTTCCACTTTACCAAATGATACTTTTTGAGTGCAAATGATTGCATTGTTCACCAAAATACCAAAATCGCTGTATGTATGCCTATAATATTTGAGGAGTTCCCTCGATTTCTCCAAGATTCCATCATAAAATCCTGACCTGATGACTATGGGACTAAATAGGAAGTATACCCTTTCAAACAAAAGAAGAATTTTCCAAATCGGTCTAGGCGTCTTTGAGTAATCGGAGAACATTCATAAAAAAAGTCCTCCTGCTTTTTTTGAAGACAGACAGATGTATTTTTTTTGCTGATTACGATGTCATCTCAATACTAAAATCAGCCAATTGTCAGATAGCGGCACTCTGTCTATAGGATGGCAGGACGAGGAAAATGTATACAAAAACCTTCTTACACATAGACACACGTCGGCTGAAGATGTGACGTCATCATATTAAAATATATGAGGTTGTTGAACCGCAAAAAGGACATACCGTGAAGTTTAAGGGCAAATTTATTCGTCCCTACAAAATTATTAATTGATCATGTCGGGGTAAAAACTACCGTGGAGAAGCATTTCCTTATTAATATTATCGTCATCCTGGTAACTTTTATGACCGTTTTTGTTGTGTTACTACCTGTTTAACGCTGCACGGGTCTATCTTTAAGGCAACTCTTGTTCCAGAACATCGTCGCTGAGTTGCCATCTTGACGGTTTTTTATCGGTTACATTTCGGGGATTCTGCGTGTGTGTTTCATCATTGGACTACAAGACGTAAGGTGATGCGCCATCGGTTCATGTTGGATAACCCACCCATACGCACAAAACGTTTTTTGCGAACACTTTTATTATGCGTACAGCTAAGGAGTGGAATGCCCTGCTGTAGAGTCTGTTTTTCCCTATAACTACTATCTAGAGGTCTTTAAATCAAAAGTGAATAGGTTATTTCTAGGCAAGCGAGTCTCACCGTCGACCACATCTTTGCTTTCCTTCAGGTGAGATTGTGGTCAAGCGCGAGAATACAGACAATAAACAAAATAAATATATGCAATTCCGTGGATGGGTGCTGAAGCACGCAGGGGTATCCGTGCTTCGGAATGCACGCTCAGCTGTTGGTGCCGACTATCATTTGTAGGTTTTTACCCGACTGCCGAAGGAGGGTAATGTGTTTATCAGTCTATGTATGTATGTATGTATGTATGTATGTATGTATGTATGTATGTATGTATGTATGTATGTATGTATGTTTGTTCCTATGTGGCGTTCCAGAGACCAAACGCGTTGGCCGATTTTGATGATTCATACGTCAATCGATTCGTCTTAATCCTGCGAGTGTCATAGGCTACATTTAAATTGGTTAATAGAAAAATGGCGGATTTTGGGCGCCATATTGTAGGGGCCCAAATTTTTTTTTTCTTCCAAACCCATCGTGTGGGGTATCAAAATAAAGGGTTTTAAAAGGTGAATTCAAAAATATAAAACACTTATATGTTTAAATGTATCTAATTCGAAAAAAACTTAACTAAAAAGTTATAAATAAAAAAAGTTAAATCAAAAAATCAAAAAACCCGACTGCTTCAAAAGCGAACTAAAAAGTCGTAAACAAGGAAAAAATCATGCTGTGCAGGAGGAGGATACATCTGGTTTTGGTCAGCCAGCTCGCGCGTATGTATCCTCCGACTGCACAGCATGATTTTTTCCTTGTTTACGACTTTTTAGTTCGCTTTTGAAGCAGTCGGGTTTTTTTTATCAGTCGTTTCGGACAGGCAGTAGCCCGAAAGTCTTACAATCAGTCTTGTCAAGGCTTGTCGGGTTACATCGCTCGCTTCCAGTTAGACTAGAAGCCACATAAATAGTTACCTGTACTCCATTTTAAATAACATTAGAAATTTTTACAACCCTTTTTTACATTCCATTCAACCGATTTTGAGTTCTAACCCGTTAATATAAGGATAGCATAAAAAGCATAAACCTGTTTCCAAAACTAAATGATATACAGCAGCTGCCATTTGTCATATCACCAACGCAATAGAAGTCAAAATCGGTTGAACGGGCTGTAAAATGGGATTATTTAAATGTCTAATGTTATCTCAAATGGAGTATACGAGTAGTTCGTTTCCACAAGAGAATAGAATGCGAACGTGCCTTAAAATTACGGGAATTGCCAATCTGTTACTTGGCCTAAGCTATATCGAGGAACACCTTGGGATTTGAAGTAAAAACGCGTCAAAAACCCGTTGCCTATTCTAAATTGAGGGTATCCATGCAGATATACGCACACAAAAAAGGCTTATCCACAAATATATTATACGGTGTAAAACAAAAAACTGGGCCAGTAAAGGGTTCCGTAGTAGTCGGGACGAGTTTTTACCCTTGTACGCGTACATTATACACCTTTCTTTCAAACAAACATCCACATAGTGCCAATAGCCTCCGAGTAAAATCACTGTATGACCCAGGCAGACGGAAAGCCGGACCGGACGAAATTATAAGAGACGCACTACATCTGATCCGTATCCGTGAAATTAGTACGTAGTACTTTTTGTAGGGAAACTTACGCACTACATCCGAACTTTATCCATCATAATGTGTCATAATTCTGAACGTTTTGAACTTGGAACTCGAATCACGGACACGGATCACGGATACAAACGGGTACGGTGCGTAACTGCACCGTAAGGGTTTTGTGACAATGCACGGTTAGCTAAGTGACATCATTCAAAATCCAATATGGCGGGCTCCTAAAGATGGCGAACCAATTGTTTTGTATGCACCCCCATGATATGGGTACCAAATTAACAGGTGTCTAGCTTGTTATAAAAAAAATGCTTACTACTTTACGTAGAACCCTGAAAAAGTCGTATAAGCAGACCCTAACGGCGATAGGAAAACAAAAAAGAAGACACCTATTTTTCCGCCCAAGCAGCCGCATTCATCATAATATTACTTAATAATATCATTACCACGCATTTTGAAACAAAAGCAGGCCATCAATCACTGTCTGGCGAAAAACGTATGTTTGTTACAAACAAAATGTACATTTAAAAGGTTTCCTTTGCTTCCAAATATACGTAATTCTGTTTGGCCTGTTAAAATATTAAAATTTCGTGTGTTCGTGGAAATGGAGTGTACTCCGGTGGTCTATTATACAGTGCTCAGTCTTCTTTACTTTGATATATTTCTGGTATTTTGCCGTTACATTTATTTTGTGGAAAGATGTCAAAGGTGAGCTACATATATTATTATTGTATTATATATGTTTGACGTCTTAAGCACGGCGCGCCGCCGCTTACGTACTTTGTGTCTTAAGTGTGTGCTCCTGATGTTGTTTTGTTAATAAATGACAGCGTTTTTGAGCTATGAACTTGATATAGAGATAAAGTTTTTTTTTTAAATAAATATTTATAACTTGCGCATTCACAAAACTTGACCTCTTTGTTTGTTGACCTCTTTCTCGAAGTTCGACCTACCAAACTGGACCGTTTCTCCCAGGTAGACATAATCGTCTACAACTTCGAGAGTAGAGTCTCCGATCTTGATAGCAGTGGTTGTTACATGGGCATTCACCATGACCTTGGCACTCATTCGGAAGCTCTACTATGTTTGGGAGTATACAAACATAATTTATCTTACACTATTTAATTAGTACCGTCGCACTTAACAAATTAATCTATATATATATATATAAATGAATCCCTATTTCCCTTGGTCACGGCATCACGCGTGAACGGCTGGACCGATTGCGCTTATTATTTTGTTGTTGTATTTGTTATTGATAGGAAAAGGTTCTTATGAAAAAAAAATAAGAAAAAAAAATTGGTACCATACCTACATAGGTAGGATAAATTTGAAAAAGAATTACCGCGGCCCTGGATCAAGCAACTGAAGGAACACGGGTGGGTTTTAGTCAGTAAAAGTCTGACAAGCCCTCCCGCCTCACCCAGAGCGGGAGAAGTCATTGGATGATTTCGAGAATTTCGAGAACCTACATCCAAATTTTAACAGTTTAAAGAAGTCCCTGTCAAGCCTGTAGATATCATCTTGGCTCAGATTGGAACTCCAGACAAACACTGCATAAGCATAAGAGTCCACACAATTTCACCACTGATGGGACACAGGCCTCTAAGAGCGGGCTCAGTGCAGATTGGCTAAGGACACATGGCTTCGATTTTTTGGTTCTAGGACATGCCGTTTGGTCACGATATTTCCTTCACAACTGATACTTGCAGATGCACAATTCCAATTTCATTTCGCCTAAATTGAAAATGATCCGAAGACTTATGACTGATGATCACAGGGTTTTTTTTGTGACCACAGATTATGAAAACATAATTAAACCAAATGAAATCATCACCCCATTTTTTAGCCCTCCATAGTCAGCTGGAAAAATAAATTATTCACATTATTTGATCTCCGTTATTTCACAATATACGACACTAAATTAAAAGAGGTTGTAACTCCAAAGCATCCGTATTCCGAAACATTTTTGTGTGCAACCGAAATTGGTGCCAAGTCGTAGTTTACCGACTACGTTCGACATGGTACCCGGCCGTCGGTATTCTGGTTAACGAGGAAAAGCCATGTTGGATACATAGTTTAGTATTGGAAGGTATCGGTAACCGAGAGGATAGGAGTATCGGATTTTAGACAACGTGTTACAGAATAAGTCCTAAAAGTTGTTAGGTAGGATACGACTATTGTATTTATGTCGTATTTGCCTATTGAATAAAACTTCACGTCTGGGTTGCCAAAAGGGTAAGGTAGAAGTGTACCTATAGAAGTTCCACCCACATTGCGCTTTTTTTTAAAAGCCTGTAGTAAAGAGAGAACCTATTGCTATCAATCGTCACAAAGCCTACGGGTTGCTTCTGAGAAATTTTTGATCGAAAAACCCACTTAGACTTTGCCCAATCCGGGACGGGAACCCAATTTCCCAATAGTTATTGTTAATTAAATACAAGCTGAAAAAACTCGTCTCAAATCAATATCATTAAAAGAGTTTACAGGGCACACTAACAATCCCAAAATCTTTTTAATAAAATAATCTACTTTGATAAAACTTGATACACAAATATGAATGTGAATGCTCCGCATACCATAGAACGCCAAGAGAACTAACAAATATATCCTTGATCAAATAGGCACAAAAGATAGAATAACCACGCTCTGCTACCGAAGAATTCTCAGCTACTTTGGTCATATTGCCCGTCGGGAACCAGACAATCTAGAGAAGTTATTGGTAATGGGCAAGGTGGATGAGAAAAGACGTGACGATTAAAGTGGAAGAACATCGTGCTAAAGCCACGAGGGCCTATCAGGGACACGACCTTCAGTAATGAAGAACGCGACTAAGAAGGAAGGATACACAAATACGCAAGACACATAAATCTAAAATGTTTTTGAAAACTTTTTCCAAAAATATTAAATATCGTATCTTGCGTAGGTTGGTACGTATTTGTGCAGATCCTTTATAGAAAATTGTAGCGAAACCAAGGACCAAAAAACTATATCAAACTTCCCTTGTCATCTATAAGCAAACCTGGGCCATCTGTGCTTGAGAATTCAATCCGCCCCATATATTCTCCATACACCCCAAAATCTATTCAATATGAATATTTCAGTATGCTGCCGGCCTATAGCTAGAATGTCACTATCTGACAAAATCATATTGTGAGTTATAGAAGAAAAATAAAAAACTGCGAAATAATAAAAAATCGATCCTGTTTATTGGATCGATTTTTATTATTTCGCAGTTTTTTAGTTCGCAGTAGTTTCGCAGTTTGTTAGAAAGTTCTGTGTAGAGTTTCTGGTATCAAAAAATTGTTTTAATTAAGCACTTTTGAACGAGCACTTTGGAATTTAACATAGCGTGGGATGTTCTCATTTTTATCCGGCGTCTATTCATAGTAGAATAATACTGCTTAAATAACAAAAAAACAAACCAGTTGCAGTGTGTTTTTTGAAAGTCGGTTTGTTTTCTTGTAAAAAGTTTTTATTTATCTCTTTTTAGTTTTGATAGGTACCTCCAATTGGGTTGTTGAATTAAAAAAAAATGTCGATTTTTTTAATGTATTTCGAAACTTTACATAACTTAAATTATATTGCTGTTTCAAAAAACTCTTAAATATTTTTTTTCAATTTATTATAAGCAATTGAAAATCGATAAATTTTTGAAAAGAACCACGTGACTACAAACGGGCCACAATGAGTCGCCATGTTGGTGACGTCATAACGTTCAAGGAAATCATGATACTATAGTGTCAACTACACGTAGATTGACTAAAATAGCCGAAAACTAGTGCAAAAATATTAATAAACAACAAATTTTATTTAGTCATGTGTGATGCAGGATTTATAAAGGCTAATGTCGATAATATACCCACCTGATGGACGAATTGGAAGTTTTGAGCATAAATAAAGTAGTCGTTATGAATAATACGTGAGAGTGTTAGATATTGTTGTTAACCAGGTACATTAGGAAACATAATTTGTCATAACGTAATCGTTTTTACATATAAGTAGGTAATATTGGTGTAAAATAAAAAGTAAACAAACACGATTGGCGCGAAATTTTGACTTTGGATATCAAAAAACTTCATTAGATACCACTAAATATGATACACATACACATCAAATTTTTGGTCATACCCATTATTTACATATCCTTTAATAGAGGAGCTCATGGCTAAATAAAAACAGCCGCGCTGTTCGATCATCAAGGTTAAGCAACGCTTGACGAGGTCGGTCCGTGGATGGGTGACCATTTCAACATACCGTGTTTTCTCCGTGCCTCGGAAAGCACGTTAAGCCGTTGGTCCCGGCTGTCATTTGAAGATCTTTGACAGTCGTTACGGGTAGTCAGAAGCTTGAGATCTGACGCCAGTCTTGCCAAGGGGTACCGTGTTACCCAGTTACTGGGTTAAAGGCTAGGCAGATTGACAAAATATCCCTTAATAATATTGAACACTAATGTCTATATTATACATTTACAAACACTAAAAAGTTTAGCGCACGGTTGGCGCAGTGGTTGAGCGATTGACTGCTGCGCTGCGTGTCGCGGGTTCGATTCCCGCACGGAACAAATATTTGTATGACCTACAGATAGTTGTTCCGGCTCTGGGTGTTGTGTATGTGAGTTTATATGTTTGTAAACGCACCCACGATACAGGAAGAAATTCCTAATGTGGGGCAACGTTTTTTTTTAAAACAAGAACAAGAAGAACAGAAACGTAAAAATATTAACTTGGTAGATTTTCGTTACACTAATTCTTCCGTAAATATCTCTTAAATACGTCGATCGATTCTCACAATTCAAACAGAAATGTTAGTTTTACGCCTATATCTGTCATTTAAGTATAAAATAATGAATATATCACCATAAACAAAAAATCATGTTTTCAAGTTACGTAATTATACAACAATGTCAACTTTGCTCGAAAGTTCCCTTAAAAATTTCATATTCTCAGTCTTTAATGATCAAAGTAAGAATTTAATACGAATCTAATACTAAATTAGAACAAGATAACAACAGAATTAACACATTATAATTGGAATCTAGTTAGACATAGAACATTGCTCAAATTTTGTAGATTGCTAGGTACTAGGGGCTATTGCGCGAATCACATATAATTGGGATCTTTTTGTAGTATTCGTACATAATGGTACGAAGCAAGCACGATAACTTTTAAGGTTCGATATTTATGATCAATATATTCGATATTCATCAATATATTGACGATAATAACAAGATTGAATCGGTTAAAAGTCAAAACACTGTATCAGCTATGTGCTACAATGAGTAGAAATGAACGTTGTGACGTCACACGGGCTCGGATTTGTTCGGAAAACTATCGGGGTGTTTTCGGTACTGGATTCAAAAAAATATTTTCAATTGCATTTTACTTTGCAATTACAGTGAAAAAAAAAACTAAAAATAGTTTTGTATGGAAACTTATATATGATCTTTTCATTTTTTACAAAAAAAAAAATTGGTTCAACAAACCAATTGCCATAAAAATCATATATAGCCATAGTACATCTCATGACGATTCCAATAAGCCCAAACACGACTATGATACATTGTTTTATTTCAGAGTTCCAGGGCGCAGCTGCCGGCTTCATCATCAGATCAGTTCGATGGTACCATTTTCATCAGTATTGTTTATTCATAAGTATTTGCTTCATTATAGTCGTTTAACTATATCTAAAACCCGTGACATACTTAGCATTAAGGATTTCCATTGGCCATCTGTCATCTTCTTCACCAGTTCCACTTTACCAAACGATACTTTCTGAGTGCAAATGATAGCATTGTTGACCAAAATACCAAAATCGCTGTATGTATGCCTATAATATTTGAGGAGTTCCCTCGATTTCTCCAAGATCCCATCATAAAATCCTGACCTGATGACTATGGGACTAAATAGGAAGTATACCCTTTCAAACAAAAGAAGAATTTTCCAAATCGGTCAAGACGTCTTTGAGTAATCGGAGAACATACATAAAAAAGTCCTCCTGCTTTTTTTGAAGACAGACAGAATTATTATTTTTTTTGCTGATATTACGATGTCATCTCAATACTAAAATCAGCCAATTGTCAGATAGCGGCACTCTGTCTATAGGATGGCAGGACGAGGAAAATGTATACAAAAACCTTCTTACACATAGACACACGTCGGCTGAAGATGTGACGTCATCATATTAAAATATATGAGGTTGTTGAACCGCAAAAAGGACATACCGTGAAGTTTAAGGGCAAATTTATTCGTCCCTACAAAATTATTAATTGATCATGTCGGGGTAAAAACTACCGTGGAGAAGCATTTCCTTATTAATATTATCGTCATCCTGGTAACTTTTATGACCGTTTTTGTTGTGTTACTACCTGTTAAACGCTGCACGGGTCCATCTTTAAGGCAACTCTTGCTCCAGAACATAGTCGCTGAGTTGCAAGCTTGACGGTTTTTATCGGTTACATTTCGGGGAGTGTTCGTGTGTGTTTCATCATCGGACTACACGACGAACGGTGATGCGCCATCGGTTCATGGTGGATAACCCTCCCATACGCACAAAACGTTTTTTGGGAACACTTTTATTATGCGTACAGCTAAGGAGTGGAATGCCCTGCTGTAGAGTCTGTTTTTCCCTATAAATACTATCTAGAGGTCTTTAAATCAAAAGTGAATAGGTTATTTCTAGGCAAGCGAGTCTCACCGTCGACCACATCTTTGCTTTCCTTCAGGTGAGATTATGGTCAAGCGCGAGAATACAGACAATAAACAAAATAAATATATGCAATTCCGTGGATGGGTGCTGAAGCACGCAGGGGTATCCGTGCTTCGGAATGCACGCTCAGCTATTGGTGCCGACTATCATTTGTAGGTTTTTATCAGTCGTTTCGGACAGGCAGTAGCCCGAAAGTCTTACAATCAGTCTTGTCAAGGCTTGTCGGGTTACATCGCTCGTTTCCAGTTAGACTAGAAGCCACATAAATAGTTACCTGTACTCCATTTTAAATAACATTTGAAATTTTTACAACCCTTTTTTACATTCCATTCAACCGATTTTGAGTTCTAACCCGTTAATATAAGGATAGCATAAAAAGCATAAACCTGTTTCCAAAACTAAATGTTAGATACAGCTGCCATTTGTCATATCACCAACGCAATAGAAGTCAAAATCGGTTGAACGGGCTGTAAAATGGGATTATTTAAATGTCATGTTATCTCAAATGGAGTATACGAGTAGTTCGTTTCCACAAGAGAATAGAATGCGAACGTGCCTTAAAATTACGGGAATTGCCAATCTGTTACTTAGCCTAAGCTATATCGAGGAACACCTTGGGATTTCAAGTAAAAACGCGTCAAAAACCCGTTGCCTATTCTAAATTGAGGGTATCCATGCAGATATACGCACACAAAAAAGGCTTATCCACAAATATATTATACGGTGTAAAACAAAAAACTGGGCCAGTAAAGGCTTCCGTAGTAGTCGGGACGAGTTTTTACCCTTGTACGCGTACATTATACACCTTTCTTTCAAACAAACATCTACATAGTGCCAATAGCCTCCGAGTAAAATCACTGTGTGACCCAGGCAGACGGAAAGCCGGACCGGACGAAATTATAAGAGACGCACTACATCTGATCCGTATCCGTGAAATTAGTACGTAGTACTTTTTGTAGGGAAACTTACGCACTACATCCGAATTCTATCTGTGTCATAATTATAAAATCGTTTATTTCGCCTCACAAAACAGACATTAAAAGATACTTAGGTAAAAAAATACAGGCACATAAATACTTAGTCTAGAATGTGTGAGGAGCTGGTGTCTGAGTTAGGCGTAGGAATGCCTGTATTACAAATCACCAGGTCCCCACCCCACAAAACAAAAGTAAATAAATACAATTAAGTGGTTTCGGTTTAGTTACTTCAATTTAGTCCAGTTTGTAAGACTGTAAGAAGAAATAAGTAAAAACTCATTCACCCAAACATTATCATGCAGAAAAAACATATAATAAAATAAAAATAAAACGCCTCATTGTGTGTCACGAAGTTTATTTACTTCGTGTTAGTAGTAGCTATATGTGTGAGTGGAAGTGTGAAGCATGTGTGTGCGTGTAAGTGTGAAGCATGTATATGAGTGCTTGCATTTAATTTAGTTCAATTCAATTCAATCCTAATCAATTAATCCAAATTAATTCACTTCTATACAATTTAATAATTATAATCCAATCCAATGTAACACAACTTAATCGAATTCAACGAAATTCAATTCAATTCAACTTAATTCAGTTCAATACAACTTATCAATTATAATCTAACACAATGTAACTCAATTCAATTTAATTTAACTTAATTTCATTTAATTTCATTCAATTCAATCCAATTGAATTCAATCCAATTTAAACCACTGTAATTTAATTCAATTTAACTTAAAATAATCCAATCTAATCAATTCAATTCAACTTGCCTTAATCCAATTCAATTCAATTTAACTAATTATGGAGTAGTTTTTCTGTAAGTTCGTAATCTAATTTAGTCAACCACTCGATGACTATAATATAATTCTGAACGTTTTGAGCTTGGAACTCGAATCACGGACACGGATCACGGACACAAACGGGTAGTGCGTAACCGCACCGTAAGGGTTTTGTGACAATGCACGGTTAGCTAAGTGACATCATTCAAAATCCAATATGGCGGGCTCCTAAAGATGGTGAACCAATTGTTTTGTTTACATCCCCATGATATGGGTACCAAATTAACAGGTTTCTGTTTACGTGGAACCCTACAAAAGACTTATAAGCAGACCCTAACGGCGATAGGAAAACAAAAATAAGACACCTATTTTTCCGCCCAAGCAGCCGCATTCATCATAATATTACTTAATAATATCATTACCACGCATTTTGAAACAAAAGCAGGCCATCAATCACTGTCTGGCGAAAAACGTATGTTTTTTACAAACAAAATGTACATTTAAAAGGTTTCCTTTGCTTCCAAATATACGTAATTCTGTTTGGCCTGTTAAAATATTAAAATTTCGTGTGTTCGTGGAAATGGAGTGTACTCCGGTGGTCTATTATACAGTGCTCAGTCTTCTTTACTTTGATATATTTCTGGTATTTTGCCGTTACATTTATTTTGTGGAAAGATGTCAAAGGTGAGCTACATATATTATTATATTATATATGTTTGACGTCTTAAGCACAAAGTGTGTGCTCCTGATGTTGTTTTGTTAATAAATGACAGCGTTTTTGAGCTATGAACTTGATATAGAGATAAAGTTTTTTTTTTAAATAAATATTTATAACTTGCGCATTCACAAAACTTGACCTCTTTGTTTGTTGACCTCTTTCTCGAAGTTCGACCTACCCAACTGGACCGTTTGTCCCAGGTAGACATAATCGTCTACAACTTCGAGAGTAGAGTCTCCGATCTTGATAGCAGTGGGTGTTACATGGGCATTCACCATGACCTTGGCACTCATTCGGAAGCTCTACTGTGCTTGGGAGTATACAAACATAATTTATCTTACACTATTTAATTAGTACCGTCGCACTTAACAAATTAATCTATATATTATATATGTATATATAAATGAATCCCTATTTCCCTTGGTCACGGCATCACGCGTGAACGGCTGGACCGATTGCGTTTATTCTTTTGTTGTTGTATTTGTTATTGATAGGAAAAGGTTCTTATGAAAAAAAAATAAGAAAAAAAATTGGTACCATACCTACATAGGTAGGATAAATTTGAAAAAGAGTTACCGCGGCCCTGGCTCAAGTAACTGAAGGAATACGGGTGGGTTTTAGTCAGTAAAAGTCTGACAAGCCCTCCCGCCACACCCAGAGCGGGAAAAGTCATTGGATGATTTCGCATCCAAAAAAAAACAAAAAAAGTTATGATGTAGGTAGGGTCGGGTAGATAAGGTAGGGTAGGATAGCTAGGTAGATTTAGGTAGGGTAGGGTAGCTAGGTAGGTTTAGGTAGGGTAGGGTAGATTAATGTTTGGTGTTTTTACGGCAAATCAAAGTTTACTGGGTCAGCTAGTACCTATAAACATATAACCATCACAATGTTTTACCGAATTATTTCAGACACTAGGGTGTTTTGTTGTTCTTAACCTTAAGATAAAATATAAACTGGAACCTTATTGAGAAGAAAGAGTACAATCACACGATTTATTATTAAATAAGTTCTTTAAACAACACTCACATATCCCAGTAAATTCTTCAACCAATCGAAGCTAAAACAAATGGTAGCGCGGTATTATTCCAGTTGGTGGAAGCAGTGTCCGTAAATTTCTCTCGCAAGCTATTTGTCAAAAGGATTCGCAGCCACCTGAGCGCTAAGCGGTCTCCCGAAGCTGCGGATTCGAATAATCACTGAAGTTTTTACTGAAGGATAATAAAGACCATCTCATGGTCTTCGTTCGGAAAAGCGGGCTAGTTTTTTGTGTTGGTGAATTGATATTTGGAGAACGTGAAATCATTTTATCGATTTTGTTTCAATACATAACATTGGTCTTAAAATTATAGAAATAGGAATCGTTGAATGATTTAACGATCAAATCTTTTATTGCAAAAGCTCGTTTTCAAAAATACTGTATTCCTAGAAAGGTTTGGATGGATGGATGTTTGTCAATCAATCAAGCCAGAATGGCTGAACGGATCTAGACGAAATTTAGAACAGAGATAGATAAAGTCTGTAATTGCACTTTTCTTGGTATCCCGGCGTAATGTTTCCTTGGGATGATAAAACACTTTTCATGAAGCCGCTTGGAGAATCTAGAATACAATATATGACAAACCTAAAAATGACTTGACTATAATAGTTAATAAGCAACGAGTTTAGTGACAGGGAAGTGTAAAAAAATTATGGATTCGCAGCTACCTGAGCGCTAATCGGTCTCCCGAAGCTGTGGATACTAATAATCACTGAAGTTTTACAGAAGGGCAATTTAAACCGTCTAATGGATTTCTTTCGGGAAAATGGGATAGTTTTTCGTGGATTTTATGAGGAGGATTTTTTTAAGAATCAATATTTTTTTGACTCTATGTTTAAATCTTAGCTTATAATAAGTTAATATTGTTGGTTTGTTTGTTTGTCCCTGGAAGCAGTATGTATAGATTTTTATTTACCTTAGAAATTAAATTAACAGCGTGGAGGAGTAAAATGTATGTTAATAAAAGGTTATCTCTTGAATTACTGACACAATAAAAAAAAAAGTTAGAATGTTAAGCATAGCTGAGTGTTATACATATGCTACTTTTTTATCCAGAAATAATGTAATTTTCTACAATTGAACCTCAGCAACCAACCAATACACACCAGGCCCAGCGGTAACGGCCGCGACTTACAAGTTGTAGGTCGTGGGTTCGAACCTGAGCAGGCGCTTTACTTTGTGTAAATTATTTCATCACCATTGGTCTTAAAACGGTGAAGGATAACATCGTGAGGAAGCTGGCATGTCTTAGAACCAAAACTTTGAAGACATGTGACATCCAAAGACCCGCACTGGGCCGGCGTGGTGGATACATGAATGGCCCGTAGCATTCCCTCTCACAGAGAGGAGACCTGCATGCTGAACGGACCTATCATCATCTATTCTATCTTATCCACACCAACTGCTGTCGTGTTTTTGTATTTCTTCTAAGGAGTGCTTTGCCGAGACCTTTTACTATTAAAATCAATGCATATCATAAATCTGTAGAAAAGTCGTTTTGTACATCAAAATATTTCCAAAAAATATCTCCAGGGTGTTAAAGGATAACCAACAGAACCAATTTTCAGCATTTTTGACAGTTTGTCTGTTTATTTATTTATCCATACTAATATTATAAATGTGAAAGTAACTCTGTCTGTCTGTCTGTCTGTCTGTTACCTTTTTCTTTTCACGCTTAAACCGCTGCACCGATTTAGATGAAAGTTGGTATGAAGATAGTTTGAGACCTGGGAAAGGACATAGGCTATATAGGTAGGGTAGGGTAGGGTATGGTATGGTAGTGTAGGGTAGAGTATTGTAGGGTAGTGTAGGGTCGGGTAGGTTAGGGTAGGGTAGGGTAGGGTAGGGTAGTGTAGGGTCGGGTAGGGTAGGGTAGGGTAGGGTAGTGTAGGGTAGGGTAGGGTAGGGTAGGGTAGTGTAGGGTAGGGTAGGGTAGATAAATGTTTGGTCTTTTTATGGCAAAACAACGTTTGCCGGGTCAGCTAGTTTCATATAAATTGCTTGCTATACTAACAGTTTGCACTAAAGCGTACAGCAAGCCGAAAACATAAACACGGTTTAGTTGTGCACGCATGACGTTAAATACACGAAACCAATGTAGGCAACTAGTAGCGAATGCCTTGTGGCATTAAGTCCGCCTATGTACCACTATTGCACATGAAGTTTAAATAAATAACTTGTATAAATACAAATTGTTGTAACTTGAAGTATTACTTAGTCTTTGTTTCATCGCAATCGGTTCGCTCTATCAAAAGTTAGATGAATTTTAAGTTTTCTAAAGTAAAATATACATACAACACACGCAATTCAGATACTCGGACAGTTTCACGCCATATTCGACAGATGGCGTTGTGCATTTTACGTCATTTTCTGAATGGTGGTGCATACTACCAGCTAGCTTCCATGTTTAAAGATTAAAACATACAGAATAAAACGAACATCTTATGGAGCAAAATGTCTTAATCTGTTCAATAAAATGACAAGAATAATAATTCGCAACAGTTTAATTGCCTAACTCACTAAAGATAAAAACTTAATGAAGAATGTTTGGATCTCAGCTGTAAAGGTTTAACCAGCGATCTGGAGCGGTGATCTCGTACCGAAAGACGCAGCGTTGGAAAGCCTCTTTACAAGGTAAACTGATAACCAGCCGTAGGAGTCCGCTGGACGGAAAAAGCACAGGGCCTGACGATGTGGCGACGATTGAGGGAGACTTATGGCAACCATTAGATGGCTTTCAGCTAAAATAGTGACAAAGAATCTCCAACAGCAACAGTAAAGGTTTTATAAAAGTGTTGTCAGATATTTAGGTACCTCAACGTGGCGTATACTCGCAATGTATATACAACCCTATCGAGTAAATAACAGTTCAATTCACACATGGAAACATTATAACCACAAAATCGATAGACACAGAAGGCTAGCGTATCATAACAACAAGCGAAAACTCACGCACACATAGACGCCTATGTACGGTGCTCTCAAACAAATGCCGGTGGCGAGTGCGCTTGCACTCGCTGTACGTGAAGCGTGTCTATGTGTGCATGCGTTCCTGCTGGTTGTATAGAGCTTCTGTACGTATCTATTCTCTGATTAATACCTGCACGTGAAATATTTCAATTGGAAGGATCAAAGGATTGTATGCGATTTAGTTTTTGTTTGTTACCTTTAACAGCTTTGTATTTTTTGTTCCGGTGAAGGTATTTGAAGGTATTACTGGTGTTTTGTATGTAAAGGATTTGGTTGAAAGCTTTGCGTGTGTCAATTTTGGTCGGTATAGGTGGGACGCCAATGAGCGATGGTTTTTTCGTTACCCTTTTTTTTCCGATTTGTCAGTCGGTCGAGGAGGAATGTTTTTTGGGAATCATTTGTAAAAAAAACATTTTAAAAGGCTGAAATTACAAAATCTGCGCTGAAGGAAAACTTAGTGAAAAAATTACTGTAACCACGGAACAAATGTTTAAACGGTTTTGAACATAGCCTTAATTTAACTATTTTAATAGTTCTTTATGCAATGGTCATACAATGGGTATTATTATAACACGAGCGTGGGTTTATCACATGAGGTGAAGACAAATGTGAAAATAATAACACGCGAGTGTGTAATACCTAATTATAGCCGTTGCATACACTATTTTACCTTCACTCATACAGTTGAAATAAAAAAAAACATCTGTCTAGCTATTACGGTTCATGAGATACAGCCTGTTGACAGATAGACAGACAGACAGACGGACCGCAGAGTCTTAGTAATAGGGTCCCATTTTTACCCTTCGGATACGGAACCCTAAAAACGATTGTTAAAGGAGAGATTTGGCCTGTGGCTTAGTTTGTACAAACACAAAGACTCAAGATTTTATTATTGACATAAACTCACGCCTTTTTCCCATGGGGGTAGGCAGAAACTACAGAACGCCACCTGCTACGATCCTTAGATACTTCTTTTGCTTCACACACATTATATATATTTTTATTATTGATTGATTCATTATTATCACATTCTGTTTTTTACCCGACTGCCGGAGGTTTATATATTTCTGTAGAATTCTTATTACCTATCTGTTGGTGTTGTCATTATTATGGAAATTAATAACAGAATAGTGTACCTAATTAACACCCGCCGGAAAAAGAGAGGTGTTATAAGTTTCACGTGTGTTGCTGTGTATCTGTGTGTCTGTCTGTGGCATCATAGCGCCTAAACGGATGAACCGATTTCAATTTAGTTTTTTTTTTGTTTGAATGATAATTTTGTCGAGAGTGTTCTTAGCTATATTTGAATAAAATCGGTTCAGCCGTTCAAAAGTTATGGGCGTTTTACTGTTTGAATCGGGGTGTTTTCGCAAGATAAATGGGTCGGGGGTTTTTAAATTTTGAAATTTTACTTGTTTTTATTTTAGGTACTTAATCAATACCTGTTCTTCAATTCCTAACCAAATTGATAAACAAACCACGGCTTAAACTCACTGTTTGAGACTCACACTCACCTGACACAAACCCAACTTGAATATTATTCAAGCTCTCAACTCAAATAGACGCAAACTGAACGTTAGCCGTTTAAGGAATCTAATCCTCCGAGGTTCAATTAATCATCTTATGTTTACTCCGTGTCTTCGTGTTTGCAAGCATCTGAGGGTTACATTGGGTTGATAGGGTTAACGGTATTGTTTTATGTCTTGAGATTAATATTTAGTATTTAGAGCACAGACATAAATCTAACTAGATAACGCAAGTCCATCCGTCTCGGATAACCAAGCGTGGCAACTTCCACACACATTTTAAAAACAACCAATGAATGTAAACATTTCCAATTGCTCGGCCAACTTTTTCTATACAGTCTTTACAGTGGTTTTCCGGTGCCGATAATGCTAAATGTACGATCATAGATCGTAATTTTACTACGCTTTTTGACACGATTTTTGTCATCTAGTTAGTTTTATATCCGTGATTTAGAACTTTGATTTGGGTTAGAAGTTTATTTCCTTTCTGTGCTTTAAACGTTTTGTTTGACTGCTTCATTAGTCTAGTGGTCGTTAAGCTGCTAATTATGAGGTCCAGAGTTCGATGCCCGTGACAGACAAAGTATGATTAGGATTTGCCCATTAGCAGCCTGGATTTGTATCTAATTGATGGCAGTAGGCTCCACCCTATTTACGCGGGGTTTAGATATATCAGGTGAGTGTTATCTATATCTATACTAATATTATAAACATGCAAGATTTGTATTATTGTATTTTTGTATGTAACGAATAAACTTAAAAACTACTGGACCGACTTTGAAAGTTCTTTCACCTTTGGGAAGCTTCACTATCCCCAGGGTAACATAGGCTACTTTTCATCCCTGTATTCTCACGGGAACGGGATCTACGCGGGTGAACCCGTGAGGCGTCCGCTAGTTATAGATAAGTAGGTACGCTTCTGCTTAACCCTTTGGGAAATACAGGCGTTATGTTATGATTTAAATATATTTTAGGCATTCTTGTGTAACTTTGTTGATAATGTACGTGTTTTGCGGCAAAGTTCATTTATTCATTCATAAAACAATGTACATTGTGTCTGAACATATTATCATTAAATTATTATTTCTAATAATAACATTTCTACCTTACAACCAAATAATACAACAAAATAAACAACATTATAGGTAAATATAAATGCCAAAAAAAAAACAAATTCGATATAATAAAGAAAGTCATATAGTTTAAAAATTATATGTCAACCTCACAATTATCTAATACCTACAACAAACAAAAAGAAAACAACGAAAAACACTACATGTCATAAAAATATATAAGTTAATAAATTCAATGTCAAATTAAGTAAAATCAAATGTTCTTCGTGTTTGTCCAAAATTACCAATTCTGAATTAAATAATTCACAAAACCCCAAACTTCTTCAAACTGAAATCCAATTAAGAATATTGTGTTATTCAAGACAACACCAAACATATCAGTAACGAATTAAATTACCTACATACATTGCTCTCTAAAGTTAGTCAGTATTTAATCTAGTTAAACATAATCCGACATGTACACAGTGCATTTCAAATGATTCAGAATTTGAGTTAGTCCTTCGAGACCTGATGGTACGAGATCCCACCGCAAATATCTACAGATATATTTTTTGTTTATTATTACCAGTTTTAGGTGATAATCAATTAATTTTTCAATGAAGTCGTTAATTAAATAAAAAAGTAATTGCGTTTAAATTATTTGCAATTCAATAAATCACAATTAAACGGTTAATTGCATATTGCAATTATTTTTTTAGATTAATGTATGTTAATCCTAACTCCCAATTAAAATAAATACCACTTTTTTTTTTTTTTTTTAAATTGCTTTATGAAATGATAAAAACTAACAATTGACTTATCTACCATTACCAAAATCAATTAAAAGTAATGCAAGATTCGGAAAATTTTCTATATTATATTAATAAAAACTTTTTCACAAACAATTAACCGACTTCAAAAGCAAAACTCAAAAAAGTGCAAAATAACTTTCGTTTCGGCAGTCGGTGTCTTTGGTACCTCTTGTTTTTATCATTTTTCGATACATGAATTATTTCATCTTTATCGTGGGTGCGATTGCAACATCAGTCTGCTCTCAGTTAGCCGCAATTTAAGGGTTTTCAAGTATAATCAGGTAAACCGGAAACCCATACATTGCAGCTAACAGAGAGCTGGCAACGGTTTTTCAAATTTTTTGCATCACCTTCATCCAAATGAAGTTGGGTTCACTGTAAAACATAAATAATTAACAAACATTAAATACAAGTTATTAAATTAAGGTAAATGCGGCTAGATATTAACAGGCAACACTACATAAAATCTATTTTACTATCAAGAGTCATTCATGAAAATTAAGTTTTATCGCAAAAAAATTAACTGCAGATTTTTGCGTTGGGATCTTAGGCTATGATACCTAACTTGATATATGATTGTACTGTGAGACGCTTGCAAATGTTCAAAGTTGACCAAAAATTTGTTTAAAAGAAAAATTACTTCGGCTAGGGAGTTGTTCAAATGGTTTATTGGAGTTTAAATTATTATAGTTGAGTTTTGATATCCAAAGATGGCAGTTTTTTTTTACTTTTTATTAAACGCTCTTTTGTGGGACCATAATATATCACTAGTTACCTTATAGCCTATGGCACTCAGGGTCTAAAGGCAATCAAATCGTTATCAAATCGAATCGAATGAAATCCTATTTGATAAAATATATCGACATTCGACTCATAACAATATAAATCTTCATAAATAATGTTGTAGAAAATAAATCTGTACATGACGTGAAAATATTATCAAGTCGACTTGCATCTAAGAGTAATTTCAAAATTAGTCAAAATTGGCATCAGGAATAATACTACTTGTCAACCAAATTCACGTCACGGCATTTCATTCCGGACATTATTAACCGGGCGAAAATTATACTGAACTAGCTGACCCCCGCGGCTTCGCACGCGTCAAAATTATAGCCTATGTTACTCGGGAATAATGTAGCTTTCCATAGGTGAAAGAATTTTTAAAATCGGTCCAGTAGTTTCGGAGCCTATTCGGTACAAACAAACAAACAAAAAATCTTTCCTCTTTATAATATTGGTATAGATGGGTGACTATTATACTAAGTAAGTAACTATTTATCTGGTTTGAGTAATACCTTTTAGGTGGTTTTTGTGAGCTGCGGTAATAATATTGTTACATACTTTAATTTGAAGGAAGACCGAAGACCGACTTACCGATGACCTGGTGAAGGTTGCGGGGATCTGCTGGTTGCTAGACGCACGGGACCGGTCAATGTGGCGACGCTTGAGCATAGGCCTCCCCGGTCTATGTCTAGCAGTGGACGTCTTTCGGCTGTTATGATGATACTTTAATTGTATTTCGGTGTTATTTTTTCAATTTTAGCGTATTATTCTTTTGAAAATAGCTGAACAACCATCGAGGCGACATCGCTGTGCAGCATGGGAGTTCGGGTGTATTCGTGTTTTCAACGAACTGTTCCCGACATTCATGTTAGGTTACTTTAGACCCTGCAGACAGAAAAAGGAGCCCCGGGCCTCCATCGGCAAACTTTTATTTTCAAGTCGCTATTTTAAACATTTGGATTCGCCCACTGCTTGTCGCTCACTTAGTATTTCAGTAAGCCGTATTCAGTATTTTTAAAACCTTTAATTTTAATTTATTTTCTCTCGTTTATATAGGATTTATTTCATTCTAACATTTTCACCTTAGGTAAACCCCTTAACAAACTCTGAAACAAACTACCAACCCAACCAACGATACTCAAACTAACACACAAACAAATCTACTAACCGACTGCACTTAAACTGTTGACAAATCGTAGTAGGATCTATATTAATTGCATGGCGCAGTGTATCAAAGAGCGAGGAGGTACAAACGTGGCTATCCCTCAGCTATCTAGTTCCGTAAGTCTCGGATAAGTTGGTATCCGTTGAGAAATGCGAATGCACCGGAGAGATGTCGAGGTCGTGGATTGAGAGAGATGGATAGGAAATTGATCTTAAAGTTGTTATAAAATAAGATAACCACACCATTGAGATTTGCACATACTGTTAAGGTCGACTTTATGTAAATTGGTGTGAATTTACATTATCAAGTGATCCAGATACTCGCAAGCTATCTCTAAAAATTTTGAGACTCATAAGTCTGTGGGTGGACAGACTTATGAGTCACAAAATTGTTGGTAATTATGTATCGATCTCTCAAGTGATGGTAGTATTTTGATGTATGTATATCAAACCTAGCTTTTGTCTACAATCTAGTCTGCAATAAAAGTTCTGTTAACGAATATAACACTTATTTGATGATTAACACTACTTTTTGCATCCACTATACACAAACGTTCTGAAAGAGTTTTTATTCTAATGTGCCATCAAATCTGTTTTCAATTTACTTTTTTTTTGTAGTTTCATCAATAAACCAATCATGTTCTGGATAGGCATGGTGTTTTCAGATGATACTTTCCTAAGGTTACTCATACCAAACTTTAAATATCGCTCACACTTTCGTATCTACCTTTCTTCATTCCAAGTTTTATATGGTCAATGTAAATGATACAGCACATGCATAGTGAAGATCCGAATTGTATACACTTCAGTCAAACACATTGGTTATCTGAATCTATTATTTATAGACATATACACTTAAAGAAACCGCTGGACATGTTCAGGATAGAAAATGATGAACTTAAGGGTACAATATTTTTAATTATTTCGAATAGTGTGTGGTCACTTGAGTGAAGTTCGAAGTGAACTTAAGAAAAATGATATCTAAGATATTAGATATCCGTTTAATCAATTAATATTGTCTTATACATAACGCGATGTTACTTGATTAAAGCGGACCGCGAATGTGATTTCGTGTATAGCGGCACTTTTAGTAGGTATTTTTCGAGTCTAGCTTAGGGGGACTAACCGGTTTAATCATTTTATTTAACACGGTAAGAAGGCAGATAACTTTTACCAGAAAAACGCCCCAGTAATACCTTCATGTATCAAAATACTC
The DNA here is from genome assembly GCA_949775005.1 of Orthosia gothica. NCBI lineage: Eukaryota > Metazoa > Arthropoda > Insecta > Lepidoptera > Noctuidae > Orthosia > Orthosia gothica. The sequence goes on from OX459052.1 coordinate 13,481,791, forward strand.
CGATTTGCACCTTACCCTATCAAAACATAGACACAAATCACCTTGTTTACGTGCCAAACTTTTGAATAACCATTGAAAATACAATATGACGTTATTCCGGCTACCAAACAGTATGTTACATAAAAACATACAAGAGTACTAAAATGTAAAACGAAATTGCACATTTGTCGCTTTGAAAACTTGTTATAGAAACATGGAATAATTTTAAATTAGGCAACGCAAGATGGCTGTTTTTACTCGACTGCGCGACGCAAAGGAGTGTAATGTGTTTATATTAAGTATGTATGTATAAATGAATGATTGTTTCTACCTGTCTCTCTAGAGAAAAAATGAGGAGACTCATTTTGATGAATAATAATATATCAAAATGATTCGTCTTAGTAGCGCGAGTGTCACTGGCTAAATTAAAACTGAATAAAAGAAAAATGATGGCTTTTGGATATCATAACGGGGGGTCCCTATTTTTCAAACCCTTCGAATGGAATAACATAATGAAGGATTGTATGAGGTATTTACAAACATATATAATAATTATATATTTGAAAGTAATACGAAAACAAAACTATAACCAAAAAGCCGAAAATAAAAAAGTTAATTAAAAAAATCCAAAAACCCGATCACTTAAGACGCGAACTAAAAGATGTAAACAAGAAGAATAAATTACCAAACAACCTTTATTAATAAGTTCTTTTCTTCATGTTTACATCTTTCGTAGTCAGATTTTTTGTTTCTTTTTTATTATCTATTTGCAAGCGAAACTTGGCCACTTATTTCTCCTCTCAAAGAAGAATACTGTTACGACAAATAACAAATCACAATGAGCTGACTACCTATCAAGCTTTCTGAGGCACGGAGTGCTGTTGGAAGCTTAAGAGGCAATGCGGTCGCTGACATCGGACTGAATTTCCAAAATAAAAAGTTATAATTCGAGGTTTGGCTCCCGTCTATTTCCTCCACAAATATCGAACCAATTTAAAAGATATTCCACAAACTGAAAAAGAAAGATATATACTGTACCCCTATGTTTTTTTTTTTTCATTTACAGTAGTGAAATTTGTACTCGGCTTCTGTGGATAGCACAATTTTGAGCATCTTTATCCTCAGGTTCTAGTGCTTCTAAAGATAATGTATTATCAAAATGGAAAACATTGGGACACAGTATATATCTTTATTTTTCAGTTTATGGAATATTCTTTTCAATCGGTCCAATATTGGAGGAGAAATAGGCGAGAGCCAAACCATAAATTATGACTTTTACTTAGGTAATTCAGTCGGATGTCTGCGACCGCATTTCCTCTTAAATGCCTGCTCTTATCTCAATTATGGCAAAATCAAAATCAAACTTTGTATTTCATATAGGCCTACATGTAGTGCACGGTTCGAGTTGGTCGTTTCCTATTGAAAAGAACCGGCAAGAAACTCCATGGTTACTCTTTTAAAAAATGGTTTGCTTTTACAATATTTCCATGTTACAGCATTAGTACTTAGATATGGGGGGACAACGTAGGCCCGACAATAAATCGTAAGAAAAACAAAAAAAGGATTATATATTATGTAAACAAAAGAAAATAAAACGAATTAAAAAGTAAACAAATGTTAACAAGCATCTAGAAGGCCTACAATGTTCACACATTTACTAAACAATCGTTAAAAGAATCTATACAAAGGTAAAATAAAAAAGACTAAATTTAATATGAGGCGAGCCTATCAGCCATCTATCTACATACCTATGTTTACCGATGACAAGTAAGATTACTGGTTTGGTAGGTTACACAAATACACACTGCTGTACCTCTATAACAATCTAAATAACCAACTTAGGCCAAAACGGCTTTACGTTAATTCAGTTAGTGAGCAAGCTATGCAGACAACGTTAAATTAAAAATAGTTAAAACAGCGTAGTTAGAAAATTATTGTTGGATGACCAACTTGCCCCGTCCAATTTTTCTTTCTTCTTTCTTTCTTTCTTTCTCCAGCTAGCTTTTTGTTGAAATACATAAGTTAATTAAGTTCACACTCACCACACACAAAACACACACGTACATATGAAATGGCATTCAAATAGGATTATTTTATTATGGAAGGCTACTAGGGGACCACTATTTAAAGAAGGGTATAAACTGCAATCCGAAATACAAGCTGCCACCTAGTTCAAGACGCAGAAAGTCCTATATGTACAAACACCCAGCCGTACATTCTATTTTTTTTGTAATATGTGTGTAATTATCTTTATTGAATAAATATTATCTAATATTTGATTTGAATAACTATTAGTGATATTGAACGCTAACGAATGTTCGTAAAATTAGTTGCTAATCTGAGGACCACCTCTAGTGAGCTGGCGGTGGCACCCTCTCTTTTTTTTCTGCGCAATTTCCTAATGAACGCATTAGATTACGACTGCAATAATTGTTGAGCATAAGGCACCTGTCCCACCGCCAGTTATTAGCTATCGACTATTTTCTCTCTGAAGAAACGAAAAAAGATACAAATCCCGTGTCAATGAAAGAGACACTGTCAGACACATATATTATAACAGTTGATCGCTGGATAGCTGGTTGTTCACACTGCCGGCGAGTACTCTGACCACAAGTTTATCACACCGACAAGAGCCATCAAAGATAATACTCGCTCGGCTATACACGCTTGGCGCTTAAAGACCAACCAACCAACGCGTGCAGGACTGACTGCCCGAGCGAGTGGTGCGAGTAATCGCCCGTCGCACAAAACACTTTCTCATAGCCAAGCGGTAAAACTATCGGAACTTCACACTCGCTTCTCGCTGCTCGCCAACTCTTATCTAGGTTCTAGATCTTCTCGCTGCTCGCTGATCGTCGGCGGTGGGACAGGTGCCTTAAACTAAATTATAGTAAATAATCTCTGTTATTTATCATCCTTCAATAACACTAACATAGCAAATAAGAAACGTCTATTACTTATAATCTAATCATATCTGAAGCCAATACATAAGTACAATTCATTTTTATTAATTTATAGCTGAAGTAAATTTTCATATTTTTGTGTAGACCGCAAACTACGTAAACTAAACTGGGCAAATATAAAATCAAATTCTCAGTTGTGCGAGCTAAGCTAAAGTTACTTAGCTTCACTATGCCTGCTTATAGTCTAAAGCCTTAGCTAACAATTAAAATTAAATGCATTTCTAAATGCTCTAACATTGATTTATTAATAAATTCATGTCCAAATAAACACTGATAAAATAAAAACCATTAGAAAATAAAGTTCAGTTCCAAAACAGCAATATATTCAGTTAAGCAGTGTAGACTTCAAAAACAAGTATTTAAACTTCTAAATACAGTTTTAAATGTTTCAATCGAAATCTGGGAACTTTGTTGAAATTTTGTTCGAAATAAACTTTCAAACTGCGATTTGAAAACATATGTTTTATCTTTTATTCTGGGAATTGAATATACTTTATTGTACATCCAAATAGTTACACAACTCGTTTTCAATATGTTTGACATCTCTGCGAGTAAACTAGAACGCCATAAAAAACTTTTAACACAAAAACTAAACCGACTTCCAAAACAAAACACTACAAAGCGTTTTTTCGGAAGTCGGTGTCTTTGGTACCTTTTAAGCGTTCCGTACCCAAAGGGTAAAAACGGAACCCTATTACTAAGACTCCACTGTCCGTCTGTCTGTCACCAGGCTGTATCTCATAAGACAGGGTAGCTAGACAGTTGAATTTTCACAGCTGATGTATTTCTGTTGCCGCTATAACAACAAAAACTAAAAACAGAATAAAACAAATATTTAAGTGGGCTCCCATACAACAAACGTAATTTGCAATAATGGTACGGAAACCTTCGTTGGCGAGTCCGACTCGCACTTGGCCTTTTTTTTTCGTTTTGACAACGATTTCCGAGGGACGAACGAAGCATATTGTTTGGGACGAACCAGGATTTTGGCATTTGGGCCGAAAATCAGTGGGCCGAACGAAGAATAAATCGAAAATAAGTTATTTGTTGCTTTGTAGTGTTTTGTTTTAAAGTCGGTTTAGTTTTTACTTTTTTTTATCTTTTATTTTTGGTACTTACTTTATATTAACATGAAAATTATTTATAGCCAGAGGGCTTCTCATAACAATTCCAACAAGCCTAAACACGACTTGAATACATTGTTTTATCACGAAGTTCCAGTGCCTACCTTCCGGCTTCATCACCAGAGCATATCGATGGTACCATTTACATTAGACCTAGAATAGTTAAATGACTGTCATTTAACTATTCGGGATATCTTATGAAAATATCAAAATCGCTATATGTATGCCTATAAAGTTTGAGGAGTTCCCTCAATTTCCACGGGTTCCCCTCATCAGATCCTGACTGAGTATATCCTTACAAACGAAATAAGTTTTTTTAATCAGTTCATAATTGACGGACTAATCGGAAAATAAACACAAAAAATAAAAACCTAAGTCGAACACAGAACCTTCTCTTTTTTGGAAAGTCGGTTAAAAAGATAGGACGAAATGTTATTTTTAGGAACATCTAAATCGACTGTTAACTGACTATCGATCTAAAAAAATATATTAATATATATATATATATATATAAAAATATATATATAAGTCCAGAGTGCGTTAAGACTCCCACAGAATAGAAATTGTTTTATAACTGTTTACCGATGTATTTGCTTGTAGAATTTCCAACCGAAGCTACACAATGAAATTTTATACAATTTTACAAGCAAATAAACAAATTCAAGCATCGTTGTCGCATAACGTCTGTCTGCTGAATTCTCTAAACATACTCTGTATCATTCACTAGAGAATACTTGAATACTTGGCCGTGAAATATGAAGGGACACTAATGACTGAAACAATTCGGGTCTAAGTATTTGACCTACAAAATGACTACACTAGAATCCTAGTACCAAATAGTTTACTTGAATGTAGGCTACACGTAATTTTGTCAACAGTACCCATCAACTTTGTGTGGGTCTATCTCTAAACATTCGGTACTGTCTACAACCCGTCATGAACATGGATAAACTCATCCTCTTTTTCCGTGGAAGAAGGCAGAAACTACAAAACGCCACCTGATACGATCCTTATAATACTTCTTTTGCTATTAAAGCTAAACTCTACATGGAACCGAAAGCCGACCAAATAGAACGTTGTGGCCCATAGAACTCTAAAATAAAATTGCCCAACCGGAACAAAGACTTCGACCAAAACTGGATGTAGGTATTGAACCCAATCAATCAATCTGCCAAACCTTTTTACCCGACTACGGCGAAGTCAAAATGAAGGGTTATGTTTTTCTAAAGTCAGTCTACACAGATGCCGCTGAATATCCGTTTTAGGGTTCCGTACCCAAAGGGTAAAACGGGACCCTATTACTCAGACTCCGCGGTCCGTCTGTCTGTCTGTCACCAGGCTGTATCTCATGAACCGTACTAGCTAGACAGTTGAAATTTTCACTGATGATGTATTTCTGTTGCTATAACATGCGCTATAACAACAAATACTAAAAACAGAATAAAATAAATATAAAAGTCGCGCTTGGCTGGTTTTATTTTACACTAGCTAGCTGTGCCCGCGGCTTCGCTCCCGTCAACTGCCTACCGTAGGGTAGCCCTACTTTACCTATTCTACCCTACCTACCTACCATACCTACCTACCATACCTACCTACCATACCTACCTACCATACCTATCATATCTACCTACCATACCTACCCACCATACCTACCTACCATACCTACCTACCATACCTACCTACCATACCTACCTACCATACCTACCTACCATACCTACCTACCATACCTACCTACCATACCCACCTACCATACCTACCTACCATACCTACCTACCATACCTACCTACCATACCTACCTACCATACCTACCTACCATACCTACCTACCATACCTACCTACCATACCTACCTACCATACCAACCTACCATACCTACCTACCATACCTACCTACCATACCTACCTACCATACCTACCTACCATACCTACCTACCATACCTACCTACCCTACCTTACCTACCTACCCTACCTTACCTACCTACCCTACCCTACCTACCTACCCTACCCTACCTTCCTACCCTACCCTACCTACCTACCCTACCCTACCTACCTACCCTACCCTACCTACCTACCCTAACCTACCTACCTACCCTACCCTACCTACCTACCCTACCCTACCTACCTACCCTACCCTACCTACCTTGAAGGTGGTAAATGCCAAGGAAGGGGGTATAGCGGTAGAGAAAGTGAGGAAAGCGAAAGATAGGAAAGTAATTCTAGGCTGTAGGTCAGAAGAAGAGAGGGAAAAGTTGAGGGAAAAGATCAGGAAGGCGCCTGAGCTGGAAGCGCAAAATATTAAAAATAAAAACCCGCAGGTTGTGTTGCGCGACGTAATGCAGTACAACGCAAATGAGGAAGTACTCAAGGCACTTAAAAACCAAAACGCCGCCATCTTTCGAGATCTCCAAGATGAGCAGGCGAGAATGGAAATAATTTATAGAAAGCGAGCCAGGAACCCGCTAATGTGTCACGTAGTGTTGAGGGTCGCCACAGAGGTTTGGCGGCGCATGCTCGAGGTTGGGTCGGTGCACGTGGAGTTCCAGCGGGTGAGGGTCGAGGACCAATCCCCGCTGGTCCAATGCTCGCTCTGCCTCGGGTATGGGTATAGCCGACGGCTTTGCACAGAATCTGTGCCAAAGTGCAGCCACTGTGGCGGTCCCCACATGAGGACGGAGTGCGCGGACTGGGCCGCTGGCCTACCTCCAAAGTGTTGCAATTGCACGCGCGCAAGGATTGACAGCGCCAACCACCATGCTTTCAGCTCGGAGTGTCAAGTTAGAAAAAGGTGGGATGCAATTGCCCGTTCTGTTATAGCGTACTGCTAAGGGCACCCCGGAGACTTCTGCCCAACAAAACGCAAGACCATACCGTGTGGCCCAAGCAAACCTACAACGTAAGGACCTGGCAACGACCGAACTCTTTTTAGAGGCCAGTAAAAGGAAGATCGCATGGGCGCTTATCCAGGAGCCGTACGTGGGAGGGGCGCGAGGTATGAAGAACTACCGAGGTTCGCGAATCTACCAGTGCGAGGTTGATGGAATTGGGAGGGTAAAGGCGGCAATTGCCGTCTTTGACGATGACCTGGATGTCATACCCGAAACTCACCACAAACAACATCGTTGTGGTGGCGATCCGGACCAAAGCCTGGGAAATCGCAGTAGTTTCTTACTACTTCGAGCCAGACCAACCCATAGGGCCATACCTGGACCAGTTGACCCGGATCAAATCGGAAGTGGCCACCGGTAGATTGCTTGTAGGCGGTGACGCTAACGCTAAGAGTCCTTGGTGGGGCAGCATCGTCGAAGACTCCAAGGGCGAGGAAATGTCCGGAACCCTGGAGGATTTAGAGCTTCAGGTGCTGAACACTGGTGACGCTCCCACATTTGACACTGTCCGAGGTGGTCGAGTGTATACAAGCCACGTGGACGTCACGGCATGCTCGCTCGACCTTTTTGACCTGGTGGACGGCTGGCGGGTCGACACAGGAGCAACATCCTCTGACCATAACACTATATTCTTTAACATTAATGTAAAAAGGGAAAAAGGGATGAATATAATTAGAACAACAAGAAAATTTAATACAAGAAAAGCGGACTGGGATAAATTTAGAGTAAAATTAAGGGAAAATAAAGTTGAAAGTAACGTAAATTTAAATAGCATACAAGAAATAAATAGTAAACAAGACTTAGAAGAAATAGTAGTTAAATATAGTAAAATCATAGAACAAGCATGCGAAGATGCCATTCCTAAAACAAATAGAAAAATTAAAATTAATTGTCCGTGGTGGTCCGAGGAGCTCACTGTGAAGAAGAAGGAGTTTACCAGACTGAAGAACCGCATCCGCAATGCCGCGCCGGTCCGGCGAGCGAAGGTCGTAGACGAGTACCTGAAGGCCAAAGAGGAGTACGAGATGCTAGCGAAGAGCGCCCAATTCGCAAGTTGGAAGGAATTCTGCCGGAAACAGGATCGGGAAGGGGTCTGGGAGGGAATCTTCAGGGTGATTGGTAGGACCGCCAGAAGGCAGGAGGAACTGACCCTATGCAGCGATGGTGTATTCCTCAACCCAAGTGAATCAGCCGCCCTACTTGCAGATACGTTCTACCCCGAAGACAGAGTAGACCAGGACAACGCTGACCACAGGCGAATAAGAGAAGCGGCCAGTCGAGTAAATGAGTGGCTTCATGATGAATATCATGATCCACCATTTACCTCGCTGGAGCAGAAGACCGCCGTGGCAGGTTTCAATCCCAAAAAGGCACCAGGAGGGGATGGACTGACGTCTGATATCTGCAGTCGAGCGATCCACCAGGACCTGGACGCGTTCCTTGCCCTCTACAACAAGTGCCTTGAATTGGCACACTTCCCGAACATCTGGAAGGAGGCCACAGTCGTGGTCCTCAGAAAGCTGGGCAAGGACGATTACCTAAACCCCAAGGCATACAGACCAATAGGTCTACTGCCGGTTCTGAGGAAGGTCCTGGAGAGGATAATAATAATAATAATAATTTATTTATTTTCTCATCACAAATGTTGCAGGAAGGTACAGAAAGTGCTTAAACTAATACAATAAAAAATAAAACATTTGTGAGAGACTGGTGCCCGAAGAAGGTATTGAATACCTGTGTTACGGGTCACCAGGCTCCCCAATTCTTACAGTTAGACTTTGTATGTAATAGATCAAGTATGAACTAGATGTGTGATGATGATAAGGTTTACAATGAATAATTTATGACATTAACCAAAATGCTGATTCACGCATGGATATAATATGAGTTATATATGTGTACAAGTGTATGTGAATGAGTGTATGTAAGTAGGTGTATGTGAGTGTGTGAGAGTATGTGTGGGTAAGTGTAGGTGTACGTGTGTGGGTAATACGAGTGTTTGAGGGTGTGAATGGGGGTAGAGTTGAGGGTTAACGGATAGGAATCAGCAGCCCTTCGGTTGCATGATAATCAAGAGTTTTCAGCCATTTAGATACAGTACGTTTACAGATTGATTTACGAAGAGGGTATATTGAAAGTATTGTATTAATTTTATTATACAGGTATACTCCAAGAAAACAGTAAAATCGTTGCGAGAGACTGGTGTGAAAGAAGCTGGCAGGACAGACATTACCTTTTCTTCGTTTATTCTGCATGAGATTTGGGTCATATTTTATTTGTGTATGTTTTTTAATCAATATAGTAAGTATATAGGTCTGTCTGACCGTTAATACATCCCAGCACTTATAAAGATCAGAGGTTGGAAAACGAAAAGGAAGTCCAGCTCCAACCTTGAGAATGGCTCTCTGTGCCCTTTCCACCTCCATTAGGTACCCTCTTCCTGCCCCTCCCCAAGAGGTTATGCAGTAGTTGACAAGTGACTGGCAGAGAGCAAAGTACACCATTTTTGTAGTTTTAAGATTCGCTACATGCCTTAATGTTTTGAATATATATATTAGTTTACGAATCCTAGTAACGAGAATGTCGATGTGTGGTTTAAAAGTTAGTGTCTGATCCATATATACTCCAAGATATCTAATGGTATCCGTTCTCTGTAGGGGCAGGCAGAGGCAAAGTGAAGGGTCTAGGTCGGTACAGGTGTGAGCAATAACATTGAGAGTTGCTGGTGGAAGAAGATTTCTCCTAGTCGCAAAGGCAATATATTTAGTCTTTGATAGGTTTAATGTCAACACATTATTTTTCAGCCATAGGCAGACCCTATCAAAACCATGTTGAGCACTTTCAAAAACGTCTTCCCAGGTTTTTCCACTAAAGAAGAGCGCTGTGTCATCGGCAAAGGATAGTAACTTTCCGTGTAAAGGTTGGAGTTGACACAGGTCATTTATATAGACCAGGAAAAGGCTAGGACCTAAGACACTGCCCTGGGGGACACCGTAGTGGACAAGGAGTTCATCGCTAATCCAGTTATCGATTTTCACGCGCTGCTTCCTATGGCTTAAGTAATCTCCAAGCAATTGCAAAGGGATACCTCTGACACCAATTTTTTCCAATTTGTGTACAAGCAATGGAATTGGAACCGTGTCAAAGGCCTTGGCCAAGTCTAGAAACACCGTAAGACACTTGTTTTTATTGTCTAGATTAGTGACAATCTGGTTAGTGAGTTCATGTACAGCGTCATCGGTCGACCTGCCAGAACGAAAGCCAAACTGGACTGGTGAAAGGAGGCTGTTAGTCTCAAGGAAATTCATGAGGATGGTAGTAGCGCGTTTAAAATGGCAGCTTGTACCGCGGTTTAGTACTCGCCAGTTTGGCTTTATGCCCCAGAGAAGCACTGAGGACGCCCTCTATACGCTAGTGAAGCACGTACAGGACAAGTTGAGGCAAAAAAAGCTAATTGTCCTGGTGTCACTGGATATAGAGGGGGCCTTCGATAGTGCTTGGTGGCCAGCCATCAAGGTCAGACTGGCTGAGGAAAAGTGCCCGGTTAACATAAGAAGGCTGCTAGACAGCTACCTCGACAGTAGGAAAGTCAAGGTTCGTTACGCTGGGGAGGAATGCACGCGAGTGACTAGCAAGGGCTGTGTTCAAGGGTCAATAGGTGGTCCCATCCTGTGGAATCTCATTTTAGACCCACTATTGCAGGAATTGGAGCAGCGCGGAATCTTCGGGCAGGCGTTCGCCGATGATATCGTTTTGGTTCTGGATGGGGACTCAGCGACCGAAGTTTCAACATCTGCCAATGCAGCCCTCGCCCATGTTCAGAGTTGGGGCGTCAGAAACAAGCTGAGGTTCGCACCGCACAAAACCTGTGCGATGGTCGTAACCAACAAGCGCAAGTATGATACTCCAAGGCTGAGCATGGCCGGGGTCGACATTGGTATGGTCAAGAAGATGAAGTTGTTGGGTCTAACCATAGACGAGAAGCTCACCTTCAACGAGCACACCGCGAACGTCTGCAGGAGGGCAGTGAACATCTACAAGCAGCTGTCCCGCGCCGCTAAAGTGAGTTGGGGATTGGACGCACAGATCATACACACAATCTACACTGCTATGATTGAGCCCATAATAACGTACGCGGCCGCAGCCTGGGCTCCCGCTACGAAAAAGCTGGGAATACGGAAGAAGCTAGGCTCGGTCCAACGAGGATTCGTCCAGAAGATCTGTAAATCTTACCGTACTGTCTCCCTGAACTCGGCACTGGTACTGTCCGGAATACTACCTCTAGATCTGCGCATACAGGAGGCAGCCGCCCTGTATGAAGCGAGGAGAGGGCCATCCCGGTTTGTGCCAGGAGATAGGGAGATCGAAGGTGCGGTGGGGTTTGCAGAGGCTCCTCATCCAGCTACCCAAATGCCCCTGGAGTTCATGTGCCTGGCAGACCAACAGTTGCTAGACAGTAACAATGTGCAGGCGGTGCGAATCTTCACCGACGGCAGCAAGATTGAGGGGAAGGTCGGAGCCGCATTATCCATTTGGGATAATGGAGGCGAAGTCTGGAACCTCAAACTTAGCTTAGCCGCGTACTGCACAGTCTACCAGGCGGAACTCCTGGCCATCTGCAAAGCGACGGACGTGATCCTCACGCGGCAAGAGACGAGCTATGGTTTGTACAGTGACTCAATGTCAGCATTGCAGACGCTTGCAAGCCATGGCTCTCTCCATCCCCTGGCGGTTCACGCGCGCGCTAATCTGGCTCAAGCCCTGGGCCAGAGCAAAGCTGTATCTTTGTTCTGGATCAAGGCCCACGCGGGCCTGCCGGGGAATGAGCGAGCGGACGAGCTGGCAAAGAAGGCAGCATTGTCGTTGCGGAGGAAGCCGGACTACGACCGATGTCCGGTGTCATTTATCAAGCGACAGATTCGTTTGGAATCGCTTGATGAATGGAACCGAAGATACGTGTCGGGCGAGACAGCCTCTGTGACGAAAATGTTTCTTCCGGACGCCATAGCGGCTTTCCGTATTATAAAACAGGTGCGGCCCACAGGCGTTCTCACTCAGGTTTTGACGGGGCACGGCGGGTTCTCTGAATACTTGAATCGCTTCAAGTGTAAGGAGAGCCCATCGTGCGTCTGCGATCCAGGAGTGGCAGAGACTGTCCAGCACATACTTGTAGATTGCCCGTTATTTATCAGGGAACGCTACCAACTCGAATGTGAACTGGACAGGAGACTGACGAAGGAGAGCCTGCATGGGCTCATGAGTAAGCAACACAGGGAAAAGTTCCTGGTGTACTGTGTTAATATGGCTTCCACCGTCATTGCACGAAACCGAAGTTGAAGCGGCACTATGCTTCACCGGTATTATTAGAATATTTGTAAGAAGCATAAAATAGCACGCACAAAACTGCAATGACGAGCGGTGCACTGGGGTAGTACCTAGCAACAACAGATTGTCTGTATGATGAAAAGCACTGTTGTGCTTCTCATCCCTATTTGTAAGGCACAATTCATATAATTTAGATATTTTCCCTGTGATGTATAGTTACTGTATATTCTGACTGTTATAAATAGCACTTTTTGCACATTGTATTTATTAACAGCACTTCTTGCACATTTGTAATTTTCTGTAAACTTGTATATTAGCACTTTTTATCTTTGACCCAATTTTAAATAAATAAAGCTGCCATTTACATAATTAAAGAAAGTGGGATGCCCACCCACCGTATACAAGAGATGTAAGCAAGAAGAACAATTAGTATGAAGTATGAAAGTACGAGAAGCATGAAAGAGGAATGGAATGAATGGATTTGCACAGAATAGGCGCCAACTTTGTTGAGCGGGATTAGTATTATAAAAAAAAAAAAAAAAAAAAAAAAAAAAAAAAAAAAAAAAAAAAAAAAAAAAAAAAAAAAACCCTACCCTACCTACCTACCCTACCCTACCTTACCTCTCCTACCTACCTAACCAACCTACCTTACCAACCTACATACCTACCTACTACTATTTTTTTCTTTATTTTTTCTATCTAAGAAGCATACTTGTACAACGAGTAACAAGTTCAATCTTTGTAGGAGTACACGTCCAATCTTTAAATAATTATAAAGAAACTTTAAAGAAAACGTATTAAGAAAAAAAAACTTCAGTCAGAGACGATTCTTACAGACTTAATTGAGTCTACACTCTCACACTACTCGGCCACACTGGTACAAAAGATGGCATAAACAAAAGTTGATGTATCTCTTTCTGCTTATGGCGTTATCTGTTAGTGAGAAAGTGAATACCGATATTGATATAATAGCGTCTCAAATATGTTAAGTCTATTATAGATACAAAGTCTCTGTTACATAACAATGATGAGCCGCTCCTTAGACCTAAACTTGGAACAAGTGCTCTAAAAAAAATTAAATCTGATATTTTTCTTCTCAACTGTGCATAAAATATGTCGAAGAATTTTCTTAAAAAATCTTAGCCGTTCAAACAAAATTCTGCACGAGTTTAGGAACACGTAACCGTCATTTGAGCAAAATTGTGACACACAGGATCGAACGAATTTACTAACGTTACTGTAAACGACAACGGCTTTCACATGGTAATTTTAGAAATGGACACTTCCCACGCTAAATTCCTTAATTGCCTGTTTTTATAACTGCACATGTTTGGGTTTAAAGCGGGTCTATGAATGACGGCAATATGGATCTTCTGTCGGCATATTTCAATACAATCTTAATGTGATGTAATTTAAAATCAATGCTTATTGTTTCGGGACCGGCAACCGTCATAAAATGGGTATGAATGGCGCATGACGCGAAACGTCGTGAGAAAATAAGATGCAACCTCTCTACCTGGCCGGGCCGGACACAATGTACCGTAAGCATTGTCTCTTAGCTTTCTTGTAACTTAGAAATTAACATGTGAATATTTAAAGTAGGATTGACGTAGGTGCCATGTGAGTAAAGCTATCTACACTTGTAATGTGTATAAGAACTAGAGAAAAGGTAGATAGTTAGTTGGGATTGTCTCGCAGTTTTCTTCTTTGTTACAAAAATAAATGAACACGTCCACGTGTTTGACCACGTGTGTAAAATGACACATGTATGGGCCATGTGAATTTTAGAGTAGTAGTAGTAGTATAATAAAACTTGAAATATACATAAGATTTAGAGAAAAGGTAGCTAATTAGATAAGATTATGTATATTGTCATAGTTTAATACTTGGAGTAAGGAGGAATCTAGATTAAGATTTTTGTGTTGACCTTTGTACACCTTTTATATTTTTCCTATGTAGAATTAAGTATGTAGATTAAGGAAATGTATAACTTGTGTATATTTAAGTAAGATAAGTTTTATAAAATCGGCATTTCTGTGGTGCCATGCTTGAATACAGTTGCAAAGTAGGGGCGCCATTGTTCTCGCCGAGCGGTTTTTGTATAAAAGCCGGCCCGCTTGTAGGCAGAGACACAGTCGGTCTTCCACTCTACAAGGAGTAACAAGTAAGGAATAAATTGAAGATACGAATCACGATAGTATTTTCATTTCCTCAACGAGTCTCCAACCGAACCAACAATACAGTCCACTTCAGTTACCTTTTCCTATCGTGTTCAAAAATTGTACCTCATGGGGGAATCTTTGCGAAGGAAAACAAAGTAAATGTCTGGCGATTTATTTTCTAAAGAAAGGTAGGTAAGTAACGAAGTGGTAAACTGTTACAAAATGCAGTATTCAGCTTTAAAGGTTTCTTTAAGGTTTATTCTACAGAGTAAGTTAATTTATTGTAATTCTTCCAGAGGGTGAAACTACTCATGAATATGTTCAACTATTTATTTATTTATTAAAACTTTATGCACAAGTACAAAGGCGGACTTAATGTCTTAGGCATTTTCTACCAGTCAACCTTAGGGTGGTGCAGAGATAAAATAAGGCAGGTGGAACTTAATGAAAGCATAAACTGTGAAAAAATATATATGTCGCAAACAGGATTTCCTGTCCTTCAATATACCCCCGGTTTTGTGGGCTTTCTGTGGGTATGTGCATGCCAAAGTATAGAATGTAGGTAATTTATGCGTTTAGAGTTACAGTATATTGTCCAATTCTAGAAGCAAGTTGACGCGCCAATTTGTAATCACTTTCACTAGCCTGATACTTTTAGACGCAACTCCACCAATAATTTCACACTTAATCGCGACATACGTCCCTCGCCAGTTCTCTCTCGTCCAAACGCACCTTCGCGTCTCCCTCTAAATTGTGTGTCACCTTCCACTAGGATTCAAAATCCTTCCCTAGCATTGGCCATTGGCGAAAATTAAGTGTTGCCAATTGAATAAAATCGAATTGAAATTTGACTCAGTATCAAAACGTTGCCAATGCATCATAACTAAATTAATTAGTTTACAAGCGATATTTCTTTGTTTCTGATTATTAATCATATACCTTTCTCCGATATATATAAAAAAAATACATATAAATGTATACTTAGATACATACATACATAAAAAATGTATTAGAGAAACCGAAACCAACAAATCAATTCTGTGATGATTCTGCAAACTTCTTGCGAATGTGCTCATGTGTCCTAAATTTCTGATATTCTGAGGGAGCGCATTCCAAAGAAAGATAGCCTGACTAAAGAAGGACGAGTGGATAAACTCAGATCAGTGAGAGGGAAAATGTAGAAGACGATTATTGGTGGAACGAAGATTTTTACTGTGAGCAGAGCAAAGGAATTGAACATGAGAAGTCAGATAAGAAGGAGAAGTGGGTTTATCAATAAAAGAAAACAGGGTAGTCAACTATCACTATGGTACCAACTCTTAGTATATGAAAAAAAATTGCTGTATCTAAAATTTTATCGAGTCTTGCAATAATAAATGTACAAGCTCAATAATGAACAGCTTTAAGAGTGCGAGTTGGTCCTTTAGTAAATATTGTTCATATGCATGAGAACATTCATCCCGACTTGAAACATTACCAAATGCATTAATAGTTACCCTGCATTCAATGCGCTAGAAAATCTTATAAGATAATTTCTAACTACATATCGTTGGTTGCAAAGAACGTTTGGCTATCTACAAAATCACTAGTTTTCAGGAGAGCGTTTTTAACGAAAATTTAGTTAGTTATAACTTCTACAAGAACAATGTTAGCATTCTCAAATTTGAAATAGTTAATTGATACGGCATTTCAGAGAAAACATTGAAGGTCAGGTAACTGATATATATAAAGACCTCTACTATATTTGCCTCCGCAGAGGTCTTGATCTACTTCATCATCATCATATCAGCCGAAAGACATCCACTGCTGGGCATAGGCCTCCCCCAAGTTACGCCACTTTTACCGGTCCCGTGCGTCTCGCAACCAGCGGATCCCCGCAACCTGCACCAGGTCATCGGTCCACCTGGTGGGTGGCCTTCCAACGCAACGTCTTCCGGTTCGCGGTCGCCACTCCAGAACCTTTTTGTCCCATTGGCCATCCGTTCTGTAAGCAGTGTGCCCTGCTTACTGCCACTTAAGTTTGGCAATTCTTCGGGTTATGTCGGTAACCCTGGTTCTCTTGCGGATCTCTACATTTCTGATTCGATCACGCAAGGAAACTCCGAGCATAGCCCTCTCCATTGCGCTCTGAGTGACTGTAAGATTTCTGATTGGGCCCATTGTAAGCGACCACGTCTCAGAGCCATGTCATCACTGGCAACACACACTGGTCATAGACTTTCGTCTTGAGACACCTTCGCACAACATAAATAACAAAATGAATTTGTTCTTAAATTTAACTTCTACCAGCGGCTTCGCCCACGAGAATGTTGAAAATTATCCCGAGTGTACATATTCCCGGAATAAAAAAGTATTCTATGTGCTATTCCAGACTATTATCAACCTCTGTGCCAAATTTCATCCCGATTTGTTCAGCCGTTCTAGCATGATTGAATAACAAAGATGCGCACATCCAAACTTTCTATTTATAATATAATTACTAGCTTCAGCCAGCGGCTTCACCCGCTTGAATGTCCAAAATTATCCCGATGTTTTCCACGATAAAAAATCCTCTGTGCCGAATTTCATCCAGATCCGTTCAGTAGTTTTTGCGTGAAAGAATAACAAACGTGACAAGCTTTCGCCTTTATAATATTAGTGTGATAAGATATAAGTAAGAAGTAAGATACTAGACGTGTTTCGAATGTATTATTTTGAAAAGTATTTATTTTATTTTAGTTAAGTACATTCTTACAACTACTGTAGATGTGTGTTTGTACTACGTTACTTCGTAAAATTTGGGAGTAGTTGTCATTGCTGACGGCGATATGTTAATTGCTCAATTTCGATGTCACTTTGGCCAACCAATCATAGCACAGTTATTGATATGATTTGACAAATGAGTTTACATTAGAATTTTATGCGGTCACTTGAATGAGGTACGATTTGAACTTTCGAAATAGCATCATCGCGATATAGATTTCAATGCTAGATTTTATCCAGTAACGCCCAAATATAAGCTTACTACCAAGTCTCCCAAATAGGTAATGTGACCTTCTCTATCCCGACGAAAGTCCTCAACTGACTTAAACTCTACTTTAGTGGGACCTCAGCAATGAATCAAGGCATTAGAGAAGAATAACATAAATGTTCAAGATCTTTGACGGTCAAATAGAAAAGAATGTGAATCGTTAGGCATTTGCTTGAGCTGAAATAGTATTTTTTTTGCAAAGAAATCCTTGTTTATAATTCTATTTAATTTCTGCGTTGTATTTTTGTTGATATTATTATTGTGTTTAGATCAATTTAGAGCCAATTATCACTCTAGCATGTTTTTATTAACTTGACCAGTGGTCTTATGTGTATTTATCTTACTCGGTCTATTCGTATTAAAAGGTCAAGAATAGCTAGAAAATTGTGTTCTTGCTCATGTTCTGGGTATATGTTCGTTTAGTCTAAAGCTAGGTTCAAAACGGATATAGGTATAGGCGAAAAGATATCTTTCCTATGAAGAAATAAAACACCCAGTATTACCATAGTTAGGTACTGAAACGAAATACGGATTTGGAATATTTGAGCACCGCCGTGTCCTCGTGTAAGCGGTTGGGGGTGGCGACCTCTTGAGTCGGGCCCTGGTTCAGGCCATGGTACGAGGCAAGAGCGCATGGGAAGTTGTCACCTGGGAGGGGGCAGAACGCGTGAGGGAGACGCAACGGAGAAGCCCTCAAGCCCCTAGCCATCGCAGGAGACGCCCTGGGCATCGGGAGTCTCAGGCCGATTCCCGGCTACTAAAAGTGCGGGATAGCGGATGGTGAGTAATGGGTGGGTAATGGTAACTCGCCACCCGATAAGTACCAGGCCCGAGTCGACGGCGCGTAGTGTTCCACGCGCGCCTCAAACAGATTCCAGCAAAACTGACGGGGTCCACTAGGGCTGATGCCTGCCTGGGTTGCGGATAAATTTGATAAAGAGTTACCGCGGCCCTGGCTCAATCAACTGAAAGAACACGGTGGGTTTTAGTTAGTAAAAGTTGACACGCCCTCCCGCTTCTCCCAGAGCGGGCAAAGTCACTGGATGACATACCAAAACAAAAAAATAAAATGTTGCTAACAGAATCTACTATGATTTTCAGTCCAAATAATTTGTAAGGTTCGTCGGGACAGTTGTCAAAACCTTTTATTTGTTTCTGTCCAAGATCTGTACTTATTGTCAAATCTTTATTTGCTGAATTATCATCACGAAAACTGAAATCAATACCAATCTATTAAATTATTTAAAGAGTACCTTTTTAGGGTTCCGTAGCCAAATGGCAAAAAACGGAACCCTTATAGATTCGTCATGTCTGTCTGTCTGTCTGTCTGTCTGTCCGTCCGTATGTCACAGCCACTTTATTCTGAAACTATAAAAACTATGCTGTTGAAACTTGGTAAGTAGATGTATTCTGTGAACCGCATTAAGATTTTCACACAAAAATAAAAATAAAACAATAAATTTTGGGGGTTCCCATACTTAAAACTAAAATTTTAAAAAAAAAAAAACATCAAACCCATACGTGTGGGGTATCTATGGATAGGTCTTCAAAAATGATATTGAGGTTTCTAATATTTTTTTGTTTTCTAAACTTAATAGTTTGCGCGACAGACTCTGCCAAAGTGGTAAAATGTGTGTCCCCCCCCTGTAACTTCTAAAATAAGAGAATGATAAAACTAAAAAAAATATATGATGTACATTACCATGTAAACTTCCAACGAAAATTGGTTTGAACGAGATCTAGTAAGTAGTTTTTTTTAATACGTCATAAATCGTAAACCACAATTTACCAAGTACGGAGCACTTGGCCGGTTTTTATAGAAAGAAAAACAATTGCCCATCAGAAACAAAAATATTCAACCCACCTATGCAATCTCTAGAATTATTGAATACGCTGTGCGTAATATTCGCATCTGACCGACCAGGCAAGACGTATGAGTCTATCTAAGTATTTTACTGGTCGATCGGTTCGGGCAGTTTGCGTGAATCCTAGCCTTTATTGACTTTGTAAATCTTTACTGTTAAATTATGAACACCATTTCGTATATACAAGTGCTTTATAGTTTTAGGCGTATTGTAGTGGTAAGAGCTTTTATGTAAAGTATAGGAAAGAAAGGATTATGTGTCTATTAAAAAGCAGTTCTGAAGTGAATAATCACGTTACATATACTTTAAAAAACTTTTTTGCAAAAAAATACTACCGACTTCCAAAAAGGAAAAGTACAAAGTGAAAAATAATTATAGTTTTGGAAGTCGGTGTCTTTGGTAGGTAACATTTATTGCGTTATAGACACCGACTTCCAAAAATAAAGTTATTTTTCAGTTTGTAGTTTTCCTATTTGGAAGTCGGTAGTACATTTTTATTTTTTTCACTTTTTGTACTGTACACGTCTGCGTACCCTTTTAGAGCGTACTGGCGTAATTTTATGTTATGAAATGGTATAAACAATAAACAGACATGCGATTGCAGCAATCCCGAGAGATTTGCCGTGGAACATACTCTTTCAAACAAAAAAAAAATTCAAAATTGGTCCACAATTGACGGAGATATCAGTGAACATAAATGAATAAAAAAAAACGTACGTAATGTCAAGTATAGAACCTTTGGTAGGGTTAAAAAAACTAGTGAAAACTATCTTCAATTTCGGCAGTCAGTGTTCCTGTTTTCGTTTTTTGCCACCGACTTCTTCGACTTATTTTTTTAATTTGTAGTGTTTTATTTGGAAACCGGTTGTATTTTTTGAAAATAGTTTTTTTAATATTTATATGGGACCACCTTGGAAAACTACTCTTTCAAACACAAAAATAATTTACAAAATTGGTCTACAGTTGACGGAGAACTCAGTGAACATTCACAAAAAAACAAACATATAGTATTCTGGAAAGTCGGTTAAAAACATAAGCACGAGACTTACTACAACCGTACTGGCACAAAATATTTTATAAATGATTGGTGCATTAAAAATATTATACAGAGAACAAGTTGGTATAACTTTAATGTCCTTTTATTGGACTAATAAATTTAATTAACACTGTACAACCTGACTTTTAATTCTTGGGTTATCTTTCAGAAATTTAAAGTAGTAATTAAAACCGGCCAAGTGCGAGTCAGCCTCGCGCACGAAGGGTGCCGAACTATTATAGCAGAAAACGGTAAAAAAATTACGTTTGTTGTATGGGAGCCACACTTAAATATTTATTCTATTCTGTTTTTAGGAATTTGTTGTTATAGCGGCAATAGAAAAACATCATCTGTCAAAATTTCAACTGTGAAGCTATCACGGTTCATGACATACAGCCTGGTGAAAGATAGACAGACAGACAGACAGACAGACGGACAGACGGATAGTGTTGTCATAGTAATAGGGTCCCGTTTTACCCTAAAAAATAGGTGTTCTGTTTGTTTTTGTTGATGTAACTCAACAAAATGTAGATATTGGACAATAACGAAGTCAAAACGATTCATCCGTTTAGGAGATATAATTCCACAGACAGCTAATGAGTGGAATTCCCTGCCGAAGTCTGTGTTTTCCGATAACTACAATCTAGGGGTCTTTAAGACAAGAGTGAATGGGATTTTTCTAGGCAAGCGTGCTTCACCGTCGACCACATCATCGCTTACCATCAGGTGAGATAGTGTTCAAGCGCAAGCCTATTTATTGATGTTAAAAAAGATACACAAATACAAAAAGACACAAACACACAAATATACATGTACAGTCAAGGGTAAAAAATGCAGTCATACTCTCCCAAAACTCAAATGGTTAGTTTTTGTAGAAGAAGTTAAGTTTTATTTTTATTATTATTTATTTATTTAAAGAAACTTAAAGACATAATTTACAAAATATTTTAACAGGCTAATTTAGGTCGAGATTAAGTGGTGTAGTCATCTGTAGCCGAACTAGGCAGAGCCTGTATTTCGACTATCAGTGCCAAACCCTCGAGTGTTATACATACATATTAGCCATTAACATGATTTAATTGGTATCATGTACATGTACTTTACTTAGGTATTAAGGAATGAAAAGAGTAATATAAACATGAGGAAAATATGTGTAGTGATTCCTACTAACCGTGAAAAGTTGAAATTCTGCTGCCTACAAAAATAAATCCTTTTCTGTTTTGGTAGATTGTGACTGCACACATGCTGGTCCTGCTCCATAGGGCAATCTTTGGTGTAGACAAAATCAAATTTGTTAATTTATATTCCCATTCATAGTTATTGTATTCATTGTTTTTTTTTTTTTGAAATTGACTCACACACTGTTCCGTTGTTGTTGAATTAGGTATTTTACCCATGTTTGTAATATTTGTAAGTATGTGAGAACCATGTTCCTACTTATCAAATTAATTAATTTTCCTGTTAATGCTTTTTAATACTTTATACCTGTACGTAGTATAGTGTGTAGAGCTATTCTGGGTGCATCGTCCTCACATGTATTAATGTATGTGCGTATGTAAATATTGTAAAACACTTATTTTTTGTAAAAAAGAGTAAGTATGGAGTTACTTGTGCGTTCTTCTCCATAACAATCTTCTTTCCGAATGCACGGTAGAATATTTTTTTTATTTTTATTACTTGTAAATTTTAATTTTAATTTATGTGTCGTTCAAAAGTGCCGTTTATTGGCCTAATTGAATAAATATATTTGACTTTGACTTTGCACTTTTGACCCTTATAGTACACACGTCTTATTATAACAGGTTAAGAATTAGATAATCCAGCCTTTGTTGAAATATTTATTTAAGAAATCTTACAAACAATATTTTAGATACTCGTTACTATGTTTATCTTTCTTCTCGACCTTTAGAAGACAAAAGGGTCACCTAAGCCATTGAGTAAGGCTTAGATTGTTTAGGTCACCTATTTTCAGACGCTACAATTTGTCTAAGTTAACTTTAGTGAATAAGTTTTAACTTGACTCGAATACGTCTACAAAATCTATATTTTATTTTTATTTATATATTTATTTAGGGACAACAAAACAGCAATGTAATAATAACTAAACATAGTTTAGAACTTAATAATAAAGATAACAAATAAACTACTCACAACGTTACCCACATATTGATAATGAGAACTACTAGTTGCTAAAGAGAACGATATAAAAATAAACAAATTAAAAGTGAACATTATTTAATTGTTAGGGTTCCGATCACTTAAAATAGTAACAATTTCTTTTCTAAATATAGGCTTGCTGAGAAACATAATATCAGCTGACCCAAACTGCCCATTGTAAGTGTCAACTAATCGATACAGCGGTGAGCGTACGCCTGAGTTGGTTCTACAGAAAGGAGTAGCAAAGAAGTATCTTGAGCGAACCTCTCGACCATGTACGGTGCGAGGGATCAGGTAGCACAAACTGTTCACTAGATCAGTACAGTCGACTTTATTACGACATATACTAAATAGGGCCATCATCTCAAGTAGGGTGCGTCTCCTTAAGTATATACATAGATGTATATACTTATATGGAATAGATGTATATATTCCATAACTCATACATTAACGTATAAGTGTCGTATAACATTAAGGGGAATAAATAAAGATTTGGTATTAACAGAATACCAAATCTGTACATACAATATCTATCGGAATATATATATATCTTTTTTTAGTAGTAACTTTCATAAGTTAGCCCAGATTTAATAATCTTTTCTTAGTTTTAGCATCTCAATTGCCGTCCCACCTAAGTATGAATTGATCTATGTATTTATATTCTTCGTTTCAAAATAGGAAATCCATACTAAATTATAAAAGCAAAATTATGTCTGTCTATCTGTTAAGTTTTCACGTCTAAGGGCCGAATTAACCAATGAAACTAACCGCGATTAGTTTAACTAAACTCAGTTTAAGCAAATACAGCGTTCTGATTGGTAATTTCTTAGAAGTCTCAACGAATCAGAACGCTGTATTTGCATAAACGATAAGAAACTAAATAAATAGATTAAATGAACCGCACCTGAGACTTTAACCAAGAGAAGTAAAATATAGATTCCCAAAAGTACTGAAGAAATATGTAGTAGGTATTGTTTTATTAAAATCTTGAGTTCATACCAAAAACCGTTGGTCAATTTCTTGCAAAAATATTTTTACTTAGAAACTTGAATGCAATTTGAGCAATTTTTCTTGAAAGTCTCTTATATGCAGTTTTTTATGTC
This sequence comes from Orthosia gothica, assembly GCA_949775005.1. Taxonomy (NCBI): domain Eukaryota; kingdom Metazoa; phylum Arthropoda; class Insecta; order Lepidoptera; family Noctuidae; genus Orthosia; species Orthosia gothica. The sequence goes on from OX459052.1 coordinate 13,505,397, forward strand.
CAAACTACCATTTTTGAATGAGTACGGGAGACCATCTAGAGTATAAAACATATCTCCATATTTTTCGGAACATTGCACTCTTTAAATAAATTGCAGTGTGCATTCTGATCATAATGGAAATTTATTTAAAAAGAATACTTTTTTTAATAGACTAACACTTTTTTAATGTATGTATATATTATATACCTACTCAATTTCTGGAAAGTAAATCGACGCGTCATGAATTAAACGCAAATCAAGTTATATGACTGGTTGGCAAAAATCATTAAAACTAATTAAGTACATCAACTTAAATTTGTCATATTCATTTTGCAATAATGTTAGTAGTACCTAAAACATAGACTTATGAATCTGACGCCAGCTTTTTTGCACATGTTTATTGTAAGAATTAAATCAAAATTAAAAAAAATATTTTTCACCTCAGCACCTCAAACAAGCTGCTTTAAGACAGTGAGCAAAATTCGATTTTGCTGCGAGCGTGAGACAAAGTAACTTTTTAATTATTTTTTTTAAATGCCGAGTCAGTGCTGGGTCTACTCACAACATTCGAAAGATTTGAACTTCACTTTGTTCTGTCACTTTCACTTCGATACGAAAAGAGCGAGAGATAGAAACAAGTCGATTCGAAGTTCGATTTTCAAATTCCATATATAATAGGCTCAAAAAAAAAACCAACAATAAAACGTTCAGAAACACGTCATCTATAAAATTTCAAATCAAGGTTTAAATGTAATTATTATACTTTTCTCTTAATAATCGAATTATATTTTTTTATAATCAAATAAAGAGATGTTGAAGTAAAAAATACGTAGTTTATCATGTATCTACATAATTATTTAAAGTTTTAACAATCTTTATTGTGACAGAATAATTTAGTAATAGTGCAATTTCCGAACGCATCTTTAAAAAATAGCGGGTTTTAAATTTTTATTGTTTTCTTCTTCTGTTCGCTAGCTACAAAGTGCGATACACGTTGGATATTATTAAAATAATAATAAATAAATATGAGTGAATCCAGTGATGATGTCTGCAATTTAACACCGGAAGAATTGAAGCAGTATGTAAAAAGCGAATCAGTGAATACTCAAACTGAAGTCGCTAAAACAACAATATCGGTTCCATTGGTTCCAAACAAAACTGGTAGGTACTTTTAATTTGCAAAACTGCAGTAATTTTACTTTTAACTTTTACAAATATACATGTGGTTTAAATATTACCAAGTTGTATTTTTTACCTTTAGATTATTTGTTCTCGCTGCTGAAGTGAAAAGTTGTATGTGCTACACGAGACCATAGTTATTTGCATCTCGTGTCTTTGAATCCCTCGCTGCACTCAGGATTCTAACCTAGAATCCATCGCTTACTCGGGATTCAAAATCAACACTCGCGGCAAAAACCAACTTTGCTCTCTTGTTGCACAAATAACTAATGTATATCTGATATGCCTACTAAAAAGACTTCAGCACAAAGAAAACTTGAATATACATTTTATATAAACTTAAAACTTTTACTTTCTAAGATACAAAGATTCAAATACACTCAGTACGTAACCTGAAAGCATTAAAAAAAAAAACAAAAAAATTTCAGCATAACATTTTATGTCAAAAACCTACGGTACACCAAATCAAAACTGGAATAAAAAAATTCACAGTTACCGGCCAGTTTTTTAGGCCCATTCACCCTTACGGAAAAACAACTCGTCACAAAAAGGTTTAGCCCGAAGTTTGCATACGTTAAAACCGAAAACAGTCGAAAAATAACATAACATCATTTTGCTACGCAAAAACCTCGTGTAAAAAGAGTTTTGTTACAATATCTCCTCTATACACTGAATCACTGAACGATGAGCGTGGGCCCGTGGGGCCATTGGCACGATTCCGAGGGGAGTAACATTCCTCCCCCCGGTGGGTTTCCGCATTGTCGAGGCGGGGGGCTCAGTAGCCGTGGCTTGATTACCCACGGTGAAGCGAAGAGGAACCCGTGGAGGGCCCGCTCATCAGGGCTTTTGCTGTTTAAGCCGACAACAAGTAGGTTGCGGTGCCGCTTGGGCGACATCACAACTGAGGCGGACCGCGATAACTAATGGGAGGCATCGCGGCTGAGGGTTGAAGACCGCGGCAGGAGAGGAGTGCTAGTATTGCGGTGCACCGCTCTCCCTACCTTCTACGGCCTGGACGGGGTCGCCACCGTCTGATGGCCGATGCGGTGGGGCCGCAGGGGAGAAAGAGTGTCGGTATAGCATTGGCTCTCCCTCTCCTTTGCAGCCGAAAAGTGGTAGGCGGCGAGGCCACTGAGCTGACCCGTCACAGGGGGACCATGGGTGCCATAAATGGGGTCGTCTGGTACCCATGTGCTAGTTTGGCCACTGGGGTGCTCAAAGCGTGCAATGTGTTTTGGTGCGCTGGTGATGGGGGTACCTCCCAGAGGAGGGTCCGGTGACGGTCATCCCCTGCGGGTTTGCGGGTGAGTGCTTCCGCGTGCCCGTGTTGCCCGGAGGATAGTGGAGTTTTAGTGGGTTGGAGTCCCACATAACTGCGTTATCACAGTTTAGGCAAATTGAAAGCCAGTTTTTATAAGTATCTTCCCGAATATTAAGTTTCCTAGCCCTGCATTATCTCGCTGGGTGTGGCCACCATATTAACTTTTTTTTTTTGTTGTAATACCTAATTTTATTTTATTTAATTTGTTTTGATTTAGTTTAATTAATTTATTAAGTATAATTTAATGCAAGTTGTAAGTTACGACTACGTTTTGTGTGTATGCAGAGTTTACCTGTAAGTGATTGTTACACTTTATTCAGATTTTTTGCTTCTGTTAATTTGCTTAACCCATAACTTGGCAGAAAAATTGAGGTAATTTTTTGTTCGTTTCTTTTATATAGGTATTTGGGTTGTCACCTGGTAAATAGACACCTAAAAAATAAAAATAAATCTAACAATATTTGTTTTGTATTTATACCATGTATCTAATTATGCACACTGCCATGCATATTATATATTTTTGGAAATCCATGTGCAAGGATACACTGCTTGATTGGTAGGGATTGAAAATATATTTTTTATATTTATTTTACAAACTTAAATGCTTCGTCGTAATATTTGTATCATTTTTATCCGCCACAAGAACTTCACTTTACTCGTCTTCACTTTCGTATAATATGTAAATTTTATCTATTGATAATGGCAACGAAGGTGCAAATGAACTATCGTCGCCGTCTGAAGAAGGTATTATTACTTCATCATCAGTAGTCACTGCTATCAAAATCTGAGCTTGCGATTTCGGAACTAAATTCAATATTTGTTGTGCTCTTGTACCAGCTTAAAAATAAACAAATCATTATTATGTTATTATTTCTAATACAGATAATATGTTTATATGGGTTGATAATTATGTATTTTATTAGCAGTGTATCTGCAAATGCACACTGCATAATATAAGCTATTTTGGAAATGTATCTTATAATGCACACTACAAAAGTCAGGTCATAATATTACTAAGGAGTATGCTTTAGAAAGTTACCGCTTTATGGCGTAAAGCGTATGTAGGCCCATAATAGGGTACGGAAATTGGGTAAGTGCAACTTATATGTAGGCAATGTGGTGTAATTGTCAGGGAAGGCCACATGAATGTATGCTTTTTGTGTATATAAGTTCAAATATATGTAACGACAAAGTTTAAAGTTAAAACAAAAAATCAAAAAACCCGACTGCTTCAAAAGCGAACTAAAAAGACGTAAACAAGGAGAAAATCATGCTGTGCAGGCGGAGGATACACCAGATTTTGGTCAGTCCGCGAATGTGTATCCTCCGACTGCACAACATGATTTTCTCCTTGTTTACGTCTTTTTAGTTCGCTTTTGAAGCAGTCGGGTTTTTTGAATTTTTGTTTTAACTTTTTTATTTATAACTATTTAGTTAGTATTATTTCGAATTACGTACATTTCAACATATAAGTATTATATATTTTTGAAATCATCTCTTAAAACCCTTTAGTTTGATACCCCACACGATGCGTTTTGAGGAAAAAAAAATTTGGGCCCCCACAATATGGCGCCCAACCGCCATTTTTCTATTATCCAATTTTAATGTAGCCAGTGACACTCGCAGGGTTAAGATGCATCGATTGACGTACAAATCAGGCAACGCGTTTGGTGTCTGGAACGCCATATAGGAACAAACAAACATACATACATATATAGACTGATAAACACATTACCCTCCTTCGGCATTCGTGTAAGAACAAACAAACATACATACATACATACTTACATACATACATACTTACATACATACATACATATATACACTAATAAACACATTACCCTCCTTCGGCAGTCGGGTAAAAATAAGGATCCCGGGAGCGACGCTTCGGAATGTGCAATTAGCTTCATTTTTCTGACTGACACCTTAACAATTCAAGAGAACCTGTTAATGGTTTAATTGAAGTAAATGCTTTTAGTTTGACCCACGCGAGTGAAGCTGCGGGCGTAACCAACAGTACATAAGGAAACACCCCTAAACACACTCAAAATCAACGCAACTAATATAGCAGATTACGTTCTAAGCCAGGTCAGACATTATCTTAGAACAAACATAGATCGATTAACTCCACAGAGCTTGGAATCAACGCACCGGCAATGACTAGATACGCCATTAGCAATAATATTTGTGTAAGTAGCTGCACTAAGTAAAAGTTAGTTTTTTTTGTATGTTTAAATTGACTCATGATACAGGTGAAATTCCTAGTGTGAAACAAGGTTTAATATATATATATATTTATTTCGGCAGATAGGTAAAATTCTTATTATCTATATATATAAAACAAAGTCGTGTTAGTTACACCACTTATAACTCAAGAACGGCTTGACCAAATTTTATGATATTTGTGTTTTTGGATTTGTCTTCGTCAGGAATAGGATAATAAGTAATAAAACATCGAAAAAATGCACGAAAAAGAACATTTTTCTATACATTTTGCGAACACATCGTCATCTCTGATACATGATAGAAACAAAGCTCACACAAAAATGAATGAATGGCGTTGTATGCTGGTTCCGGTATTGCCAGTAGATGGCGTTGTCGATTTTTCTGAAATTCATCCTATAGTTTTAATACATAAAACACAAAGAAAAATTCTATCTATGTCCGTTATAGACTTTGAAACCATCCAACTGATATGCCCCAAACCGGTTTCATTAGAAAGGCAATGCTAAGATGGGTTAAGACCAAAAAAATATGTTAGTTAGGTAGGTAGGGAAGGTAGGTATGTAGGGTAAGGCAGATAGGTGTGTAGGGTAGGGTAGAGTAGTGCAGGTAGGTAGGTTGGTAGGGTAGGTGGGTAGATAGGTAGGGTAGGGTAGGTAGGTCGAGTAGTGTAGGTTGGTATGTAGGGTAGGGTAGGGTAGGTAAGTATTTTCGGTAGGGTAGGGTAGGTAGGTATGTAGGATAGGGTAGGTAGGTGCCATTTTGCTCAAGATAGTTCTCACGTACAGTTAATTAAGTGACTAGCTGACCCGGCAAACGTTGTTTTGCCATATAAATTATTTCAAAGATTTCCAAAAATTTTGCACGCCCTGTGTATTATATACGTAGTATTTTTAACTGTCGTTTAATATTGGAATGTTTAATTAATACAGGTATTGCAATGGTTGTTGTTGGCGGGAGCTCGTGACACGTGTTGAATACTATTGATTTACTTAATTAACTGTACATGAGAACTATCTTGAGCAAAATGGCACCTACCTACCCTACCCTACTGTACATACTTACCTACCCTAACCTACGCTACTCGACCTACATAACCTACGCTACCTATCTGCCACCTACCCTACTTACCTACACACCTACCCTAACTACCAACCTACCTGCACTACTCTACCCTACCCTACACACTTTTTTTTTTTTGCCTCGAGAAATGCGCATGCATACTGCGCTACTTCGGGGAGATAGCGCAGTTATGTGGGACCCTAACCCACTAAAACTCCACGATGTTCTCCTGTGCCACTTATGGCGGCAACACGGGAACGTGTTAGCTTACATCCGCAAACCCGCCGCGGCTGTCCGTCTCCGGACCCTCCTCTGAGGTTTACCCTCCATCACTGACGCACCAGAACACACTGTACGCCGTGACCACCCCAAGGACCAAACCAGCACATGGGCGCCAGACAACCCCGTGTATGGCACCCTTGGTCTCCCTGTGACGGGTCAGGACAGTGGTCCCGCCACCTACCATTTTTCGGCCGCAGGGGATAGGGAGTGCGGCCAAAGCTATACCGACACTCCTCCTCACCTGCGGCCCCACCGCGTCCGCCATCAGACGTTGGCGACACCGTGCAGGATGCGGAGGATAGGGCGAGTGGCGCACCGTTATACCGGCACTCCTTTCCCACCGCGGCCTCCAACCCTCAGCTGCGATGCCTATCATACCACATCGCGGCCCGCCTCAGTTGCGATGGCGCCCATACAGCACCGCAACCTACTTGTTGGCCGCTACGTCGTCGGCTTGTCAGCAAAAGCCCTGACGAGCGGCCCCCCCTCGGGTTCCTCTTCGCTTCTCCGTGGTTGTCCAAGCCTCGGCTACTGAGCCCACCCGCCTCGACAATGGCCAATGACCCTACACACCTACATCAATAGTATTCAACACATGTCACGAGCTCCCGCTATCAACAACCATTGTGTTACCTGTATGTTTATACATACAGGTAACACATTCCATTAATAAACGACAATTAAAAATACTATAATACACAGTGCGTGCAAAATTTTTGGGAATCTGTGAAATAATTTATATGACAAAACAACGTTTGCCGGGTCAGCTAGTTATAATATATAATGCGACTTCTGTAAATGTTCCTTTTTAATATGAATGTGTAAATAACTCTATGATTTGCCTGGTTAATAAATAAATATATATATATATATATCCTGGGACTCCTCCGGGTTTAAAAAGCATGATCAGATGTTGATTCTGGCTATCTTTTATTGTCAGATAGTTAAAACTAGGGATGCCGCGAATAGTGATTTAGCCAAATACTGAATACCGAATATTCGGTTAGGCTGTCAGCCGAAGCGCCGGATATTCGGTGTCTTTGGTACCTATTGTTTTTCGTTTTTTGACACCGACTTCGGAAAAGAAAGTAATTTTTCGGTTTGTAGTGTTTTGTTTGGGAAGGCGGTTTGCTTTTTCTGTTAAAAATATTTTTATTTATCTCATTTAGTTTTGGTAGGTAGCCTTCAATTGCCATGCAACTCATTTGTAGCTAAATTACATCTCATGATGATTCCAATAAGACCAAACAGGAATGCTAAGGAATAATTGTTTTAATTCGGAGATCCAGTGCCTACATTCCTGCTTCACGTCAGATCAGTTCGATGGTACCATTTTCATCAGTACCCTTTATTACACGCTTTATTTTTAAGTATTTGCTTCATCATAGTCTGTTAACTATTCGAGATGTCTTATACCCGTGACATACTTAGCATTAAGGAATTCCTGTGGCCATTTGTGGTCTTCTTTATCAGTTCCACTTCACCAAAAGATACTGTCTGAGTGCAAATAATTGCATTGTTGATGAAAATAACTAAAATCGCTATGTGTATGCCTTTAATATTTGAGGAGTTCCCTGGATTTCTCTATGATCTCATCGTTAGATCCTGACCTGATGACCATAGGACTACCTGGGAAGTATAACCATTAAAAAAAAAGGATTTTTCCAAATCGGTCCAGGCGTCTTTGAGTAATCGGGGAACATACATAAAAAAATTCTCAAAACGATTCCGACGAATTGAGAACCGCCTCCTTTTTTTGAAGTCGTGCAAAAAAATAAAAAAATTGCAAATGGAAACTTGCGACAAAGAGATCAAAAGAGACAGCATTGCAGATGCGCGCGGCGCTACAGCCGGTTGAAATAGAGTGCGCATGCTATTTGTACATGCAATAGAGAAGGAGAGCGATACACTAGTTAATCATCATCATCATCAGCTTTTTAATGTTCCCACTGCTGGGACGCAGTCCACTGGGCCGCCACGCGCGCCTAGTGCGGGTTGGTAGATGTCACATGTCTTTGAATGTTTGGTTCTAGGACACACCGGACACACATTGTTCCGTATGGTGCCGGACGTTAAGAATTTCACCATCCCATGTCTGCCCGTGGGTGTCGTAAAAGGCGACTAAGGGACAAACCAGAGAATGGGCAGCAGCGTTCTCTGTGCTCCTATAACAACCATACTGCGATCGCCAATCCGCCTGCCAAGCGTGGCGATTATGGCAAAACCCCCCCTATGAATAGCACAAATAAAAAATGGCCCCTAGTGCCCGGCAACCCGCTTACCCTCGACTACGGTAGCGGTCGAGGTTACGGCATGGCAAGGGGTGCTAAGAATCTTCGGACGAGATCCGGCTACCCCAACAATCACCGACGACTGGACCTGGCAACGTACAACACGCGCACACTTCGGACCGACGAGAAGATCACCGAGATCGAAGAGGAATTGAGCAGGTTGCGATGGAGCATTATAGGGTTATCTGAAGTCCGAAGAGAGGTTGAGGACTCGATAATCCTTAAATCCGGTAACCTGCTCTATTTCCGAGAGGGTGACCGGCAGTCCCAAGGTGGTGTCGGGTTTATCGTCCACAGGTCCCTTGTGAACAACGTGGTGAAGATCGAGAGTGTGTCGACCAGGGTGGCGTACCTTATACTCAGAATATCCTCTAGATATTCGCTGAAGGTCATACAGGTCTACGCCCCAACCTCGGCACACCCCGACGACGAGGTAGAGACCATGTATGAGGATATCTCCAGAGCCATGCATGGTTTCAAAGCTCACTTCACCGTTGTCATGGGGGACTTCAACGCGAAACTGGGCAAACGAGACGAGGATGAGCTGCAAGTGGGGCAATTTGGAGTTGGACGACGGAACCACCGGGGTCACCTACTGGCCAGTTTTATGGAGAAGGAGGGCCTCTATATGATGAACTCCTTCTTTAAAAAGCGTGAACACAGGAAGTGGACCTGGCAGAGCCCCGATGGTGCAACAAAAAATGAGATCGACTTCATCATGTCAACCAAGAAGCAAATGTTCAATGATGTCTCTGTGATCAATTCGGTAAAAACCGGGAGCGATCACCGCATGGTAAGAGGCACATTGAACATTAATATTAAGCTTGAAAGGTCTCGACTGATGAAGTCCACGCTCCGTCCAGCACAGGTCCAGGTCCAAAACCCCGAGAGCTTTCAGCTCCACCTCCAGAATCGTTTCGAGTGCCTGGGGAGCTCCGTGGACGAATACAGCGACGGGTTCGTGGAAGCTGTCCATACGGTCGGGTCTAAGTTTTTCAAGACCCGTCGTACAGATAGAAACAAAAAGCTCTCTGATCATACCCTCAAGCTTATGAAGGAGAGGCGAGAGATGATCCTGCAGTCTTCAGATGAGGCGTGCAAATACCGGCGGATCAATAGACAGATCTCTAAATCCTTGAAAAGAGACCTCCGCCGCTTTAATACCGAGCGTATTAAAGACGCGATTGAGCGAAATAAAGGCTCCAAGGTGTTTTCAAGGGATCTGTCTATTGGGCAGAGCCAGCTCACGAAACTGAAGACCGATGATGGCAGGATTGTATCCGCCAAACCGGAGCTTCTGAGGGAGATCGAGAGTTTCTATGGGCAGTTGTACACGTCAACCAGTAAACCCGTTGCGAATTTAGCAAACGACCCAAGAGCTAGATTGACCCGACACTATACCGAAGATATCCCGGACGTCAGCCTGTACGAGATAAGGATGGCTCTGAAACAGCTTAAAAACAACAAGGCGCCGGGTGATGACGGAATCACGGCTGAACTCCTGAAGGCGGGTGGAAAACCGGTCCTCAAGGCCCTTCAGAAGCTTTTTGATTCCGTCATACTCGAGGGCAAAACGCCACAGGCATGGTGCAGGGGTGTGGTGGTACTCTTCTTCAAGAAGGGCGACAATGCCCGGCTGAAGAACTATAGGCCCATCTCGCTTCTTAGCCATGTTTACAAGTTGTTTTCAAGAGTCATCACGAATCGTCTCGCGCGCAGGTTTGACGATTTCCAGCCTCCCGAACAAGCCGGATTCCGAAAAGGCTTTAGCACCGTAGACCACATACATACGCTGCGGCAGGTTATACAGAAGACCGAAGAGTATAACTTGCCTCTCTGTTTAGCGTTTGTGGACTACGAGAAAGCCTTCGATTCGATCGAGACTTGGGCTGTACTGCAGTCTCTCCAACGGTGCCAGATCGACTACCGGTACATTGAGGTGTTGAAGTGTCTGTACAAAAACGCCACCATGTCAGTCCGTCTTCAGGATCAGACCTCGAAACCAATCCTTCTCCAGCGCGGCGTAAGACAGGGAGACGTAATTTCTCCGAAACTGTTCACTGCTGCGCTGGAGGACGTCTTCAAGGTTCTGGACTGGAAGGGGCTTGGCATCAACGTTAATGGCGAGTACATCACTCACCTTCGGTTTGCCGACGACATAGTGATCATGGCTGAGACCATGGAGAGCCGAAAATCCGAAAGAGTGGGTCTTAAAATGAACATGGACAAAACCAAGGTCATGGTGAACGCCCAATGGGCCTTATCAGAAAGCTTAAAGTCACCCAAAGGGCAATGGAGAGGGCTATGCTCGGAATTTCCTTGCGTGATCACGTCAGAAATGATGATATCCGCAGGAGAACCAAAGTTACCGACATAGCCCGAAGAATTGCCAAACTTAAGTGGCAGTGGGCAGGGCACATTGCTCGCAGAACGGATGGCCGATGGGGCCGAAAAGTTCTGGAGTGGCGACCGCGAACTGGAAGACGATACGTTGGAAGGCCTCCCACTAGGTGGACCGATGACCTGGTTAAGGTTGCGGGAAGGCGCTGGATGCGAGACGCACGGGATCGGTCAATGTGGCGACGCCTGGGGGAGGCCTATGTCCAGCAGTGGACGTCTTTCGGCTGAAATGATGATGATGATGATGAGGACACACCGTATTTCTCACGATGTTTACCTTCACCGTTTTTGAGAGCAGTGGTGATGAAATAATTTATACAAAGTAAAGCACCTGCCTGGGTTCGATCCCACGATCTACGACTTGTAAGTCGCGGCCGTTACCACTGGGCCACCACTGCTCTCACTAGTAGCATTACTACAATAATGCTCAGTAATATGATATTATCAACATTGAGAACATGTGCTACTAAGCATCGTTATAAAAATAGTTAAAAGTGTTTTTTTGTGTGATTCGGATGATTCTTTAATTGATGTAAAATTTATTTAATAAACAATTAAGTGAAAATAGCTAGTATTACCATACCTATTTATACCTGCCAATCCAGTAGTTACGCCAGGAAAAAATAGACAACCCAACGTTTGCATATACTATAAATTTCATACTTTCGATTGGTATTAAAGGACATGGACAGATTTTGTATGGGCATAGTTATCGAATTTAATTTACAATAATGGTTCTTGCTGTTCTATATTCTTGAATATGAGCACATTCAATTTCTATAAATGAAACACTTCAAGAACTCGTCACAACAACATACTAGACGAAAACAGTTTCATTAAACCTATTATTCTGATTGTTGCAATAAGTGTACAGATAATGATCTCGCTATTAAAAAAACGCCAGGCGCTTTAAATTAGCAAACAGTTGTGAGAATACAGTTATCTGATATGGTTTTAGCATTCTATAATTATTATATTCTTTATTGTACACCACAAAAATGTATATACAGGACAAACAATCATAAAAGCAAGTGTACAATGGGCGGTCTTATCGCACAGGGCAATCTCATTACTAGTCATTTAAACTAAGTAATTGACTCCTAAGCTGTATAATGATTAGCATGTTATAAACTGAGCCTGGTTGAGCCTCAAAAATGTGGCATTAATAACAAAAAATAGCTTAACTATTTTATTTCTTTTATGTTTACTTCTAAAGGTGCAATAAACATTTTTTTTTTTTAGATCGCAAACCAAACTGTCACTGTAAGAAGTGAACGTTGCTTTTGAAGTTTTTAAAGACATAGACAAAAACATCAAGTCTGACACATCGGCTGTCAAACACGTCGCATTCCGTTTTAAGTATTTCATTTTGTGTGAAATAAAAAAAAAACTAAATAATTAACGCATCAAAATAAGAAAAAAACATTTTATTAAATGCAACCAATACCAATAGAAACAGTTTCGTGTGAATAAAATTAACTTTAACTTTATTCTTGCTGCATATTAACGATCTGCTAAAACCTTTGGGTATGCAGACGACAGCACTGTTGCTGAGAGATACATGTCCAACGCTCGAGCTACCGGACCTCAGATCCAGTCTCTGCGGGAGGCGATGGTGGAGCGCTTGAAACTGTCCTTGCAGGCAGTCTCCGAATGGGGCAATGCCAATCTGGTCAGGTTTAATTCTACTAACCCAGGCGTGTCTTTTTTTCCGCTAAAAAGAGCCAATTTCAACCGGCTCCAACTTTCCGAGATGCGACCGTGCCAATAACTGACCATCTTGAGCTTCTTGGCGTTACGTTGACATCGACTCTCAATTGTGGCCCATACATTGAGGCAAAGGCTCAGCTGGCTGCCAAAAAGCTGGGGATCCTTGCAAAGGTTAGTAGGTACTTCACGCCAGAACAGCTGCTCAGCTTTTATCAAGCGCAAGTTCGATCATGCATGGAGTACTGTTCTCATCTCTGGGACGGATCCGCCAAATACCAGCTTGATGCACTGTCGATCGAAAAGCGGGCCAAAAGGCTCATCGGCGATGAGGCACTGGTTAAGGCAAAGCTCCAGAGCCTTGAACATCGTCGCCGAGTTGCCAGCTTGTCGGTCTTTTATCGGTTGCATTTCGGGGAGTGTTCGATGGAATTGCATGATCTAATTCCACCAAGCCCGTTTCATCATCGGACTTCAAGACGTACGGCGATGCGCCATCGCTACATGGTAGACATACCATCCATACGCACTAAACGTTTTGGAAATACTTTCATTATGCGTACAGCTAAGGAGTGGAATTCCCTGCCGGAGTCTGTGTTTCCCGATAGCTACAATCTAGGAGTATTTAAGTCAAGAGTGAATAGGTTACTTCTAGGCAAGCGTGCTTCACCGTCGACCACATCATCGCTTACCATCAGGTGAGATAGTGGTCAAGCGCGAGCCTATAAATTATAAAAAAAACATGTTCTTAATAAGAGAACTCGCCATACAATTCACGTCTAATAACTTACGTGCGTGGTGAGGAACGTCCAAAAATAGATTGTTTATCTTTCTCTATGGTCTATTATGGCGGAAAGTGCTATACACGATACTTTGATTCATCTTGCATTACTTTTTATTTTGAAATAAAAACGTCAAGTTCAGAGAGATAAAAAACTGTGTAATAATTCATTTTTCTTTTTTTTTTGATATAATATCATTTATTATGTATTTGTAAATAGAATGTACTTTCTGTCCATGTGCTTTACTCGTTAAACTCATGTGTGCAATATTAAATAATAAATATTTTCAAAATTTTAATTAATAGCCTGGCCAGCAATTTATTAGTGAACATACTCGCGGTGTATTTTCTAATAAACTAAATTTGATTCATATAAATTTCATCTTCTATACACATTGGTGAAGCTGTTTTTAATGAGATCCTCTACTATAAGATTTATTTATCTTCGCCCGGTATCAATGTATATAGTGAGCGGCTGTTTTCGGAAGCAGGCATCATTTATGAGGAAAAGCACATTCGTTTGCTATCAAAAAAAGCTGAATAAAATGTTTTCATTCATCATAACATTCATAACTTACCACTGATAGATTATAAGTATTAAATATGCTTTTTTTTTTGCGAATATTATTTTTTGTGCCTAATATTATGTGTTGAAAAATTTTGGTTTGGTAAATAAGTATTCGGCCAAATGGTTCGCAATATTTGGCCAAGTAACATATAGTAAAAAAAGCTAATTTAAAAATCAAAAACCCGACTGCTTAAGAAGCGAACTAAAAAGCTGTAAACAAGAAAAAATCATGCTGTGCAGTCGGAGGATCAGGCAGTTCGCGAATATGTATCCTCCGACTGCACAGCATGATTTTTCTTATTTACAACTTTTTAGTTCGCTTCTTAAGCAGTCGGGTTTTTGATTTTTAAATTAGCTTTTTTTATTTACAACTTTTTAGTGAATATTTTTTTAATAAATACTTTAAAACATATAAGTGGTACATATTTTTGTAATCACCTCTAAAAACCCTTCAATTTGATACCCCACTTGATGGGTTGCGAAAAAATAAAATTGCAACCTCTACAATATGGCGCCTAAAATCCGCCATGTTTCTTTTTTTTAACGGCGACTTATCTAAGAACACTTGGGTTGCCAAGACCTATCTAACGATGTCTTAATTATAAAAATCCGTCAAGTGGTTTGAAAGATACGAGGTAATAAAGAATATTACATACATACAAACACACATACCAGATACGCGCGAAGACATGTCATGTATCGCACACAAACTCCACTCGATTTTAGTCCTTAAAATCAGTTATATCGTTGAACATTATTATTAACATTATTATTCCACATTGCAATAGAAAGCCAAGTTATCAAATTACTATTGGAGGAAGAAGATTACGACGATATTATATTATTAGTATAAAAATAAACAAAGATTGGCTGTCAACAAATTGTATACTATTGTATACTAATTGTATACTAGAGGCCAAACGCTGCCGTTGCCGTATAGAAGTCAATCAAAAAATGGTTAAATGACATAATGTACAGGCGTTTCGAGCGCGACGCGCGACACCACTCGTCCGTGAGCGAGACTGGCCCGCGGTCTCGCCCGCGAACTCAGTCCCATACAAAATCCATACAAAAGTGGTGTTGCGCGACACCTACCTGGGTCGCGTGTTGCAATCTCGCGTCGCGGTCGCGTGGTTAACGTACGCTTCATTTATATGAAATGTTTTGACAATCCCGTCTAGACGTCTCGCTACTCTGTGATTAACCCCTTCCCGTAAGTAAGCAACTTCAGTCCATTAGTGAGAGTCAACATATTTGCGTTATTAGAAGGCAAACGAATATGAAACTCTGATACGTTGAGGAAGGGTGCAATAAGGGTTGATGTTATGTGACATGAGTGTGGATAGATGTGGGTAGGTATGTGATCAAAATGTTTTATAATAACAGGCCATTTTGTCGTTGCTGTTGTGACGGACATAACTAAACACATATAAGCATCAAGGGCTAACATCTAACCAGTAACAGCCCAACAGCAAGGACGGTTAAATTAATAAAAAAAACACCCTTTAATTTAAATTAAATCAATTTATCAATTTAAATTAAGAATATTCTTATTAATAACTAGCGGACGCCTCGCAGTTTCACCCGCGTAGTTCCCGTTCCCGTAGGAATACAGGGATAAAAAGAAGCCTATGTCACCCGGGCATAGTGTAGCTTCCCAACGGTGAAAGAATTTTTGAAATCGGTCCACTAGTTCCGGAGCCTATTCGGTACAAACAAACAAACAAACGAACAAAAAAATCTTTCCTCTTTACAATATTGGTATGGAAAAAAAAAAAAAAAGCGTGGAGTGCTGAATATTACTAAAAAAAAGTCATTTTGAAAATTACTTGAAGCACCCCAGGCTTTTTTACATTTTTTAATAACACTATTCTAAATTTAAATTTATTGAAAATTATTATCTACTTTAAGTTTGGTTTTCTATTAAAGTGTTTTTGTTTAGTTTTCTTAACCTATTATTTGTTTTTTAGTTCAATCGCTAATCCTGAAGATCCTGGTAAGGATGATGAGACAAACTATTTTAATTATTGCATTGTCATCAGTCTTTAATAAGTGTGCAAAGTTTCAAATTTCTCAGACATTTTGAAGGGGGTGAAAATCACGTTCAAATAATCCGTTACATAGATTCATAAATACATAGATACATACATACCAAGCCAATAAAAGAGTGTTAAAAAAAACCTTGACACCTCCTGCCGATCCGAACTTTGAGAAGATTGATTGATTTTGATTTTATTCAGTGTTTTTTTTACTGGGACAGTACGAAGAAATGTGAAACTGAAAACTTTGTGCCTGCTTTTCAATCTATACCAATATTATAAAGAGGAAAATTTTTTTTGTTTGTTTTTTTGTACCGAATAGGTTCCGAAACTACTGGACCGATTTAAAAAAAAAAATACTAAAAGAAAGCTACATTATTCCTGAGTGACAAAGGCTATTTTTTAATCCCGAAAACGGGTCATTTGGGGTGGCCCACGGGAGCGAAGCCGCGGGGAACAGCTAGTAGTCTAATAAAATCTCTTTTGATTTTCTGATAAAATGTGTAGCACCAATGTTGTATCATAGTAGGGTCGGTTTTGGTTATAACGTTCATGTATTTTTTTGTTTACGTTAATTAATAAATTACATAAATTATTTGAAACTAAATTATAAGCAATAAGACTAAATATTTCACCACAACATAGGCATGTTGCTTGTTGCTAGCGGACTCAGGAGAAGAAAACCTATTAGTTTGACTTTGTGACTGTTGTTTTTTTTACATACATACATACATAAACTCACGCCTTTTTCCCATGGGGGTGGTCAGAAACTACAGAACGCCACCTGCTACGATCCTTACATACTTCTTTGGCTTCACACACATTCATACATCTAGTCATACACACTTTGGTTTTTTTAACCCACTTCAAAAAGAAGGAGGTTCTCAATTCGACTGTATTTGTTATGTGTTACCTCAGAACTTTTTACTAGGTGAACCGATTTTGATGTTTTTTTTTATTTCGAAAATTGGTGTCAAAAAACGAAGAAACAAGCAAGAACACCGAGTTTCATATTCTTTTCGTTTTTGGCAACGACTTTCGACTAAAAGGTTATTTTTCGCTTTGTAGTGTTTTGTTTTGGAAGGCGGTGTAATTTTTTTGTAATTTTTTTTTTATTGTAAATAAATTGAAACACTAGGTATTGTTGTTTTCTGACCTTCTCATAAAGCCGCGTAAAGACATCGCGAGGCATGCGCAGCGCAAGGCGCTCATCGCATGCTTTGCAATGTGTGGACGTTCATATTCTTGTTGAGGCATGTGCTACGACAATTACACAAATCAAAGCAAAACGCGTGCGTTGCGAACAAAAAACATGCGTTGCGAGGCGTGCGCGTCGCAAGCGTCGCGATGAGATTATGCCCCAGGACCACGTCTAGCACCCAGAATTCAACATCAAATAAAACTAATTTCACAAAACCTTACTCCTACATTTCCAAATGTTTTGCCCCCATCTAACATCTACCACAGTTCTACAAACGTCAGAAATTTCAGAAATTCTGACTGCTCCGAACTTCTGGCCAAGTAACCGAAAACCGAAATGAATTAGGATATTCATATTCCTAATTTCGGTAGGTTATTAACCTAATTACGTAGTGTTTCGTGTAGTTAATGAAGTTAGAGGAAAGTGATCGTGTTTTGTTTAATATCCTTTAGTACGGAGCATAATTTAGTAGCTTAGAACTGCACTGATGGTAATTGCTTTGCTGCAAGCAACGGAGACTGGTTTTGTATTGGTTTTTCGCGCGGTTTTGTCTCTCTTTGCCCAACTATGTAGTGTATGCAATGTATGATCACCAATCTACGGGCTGACCTCGGCAAGCGTGGTTTAACCCTGAAGATCGACCCTTGCGCCTATTACGCCTATACTTAGCCTCAAGTTATAATAGACGTCCGGTTGGAACGGAGTTCGATTAATTAAATTTACAGTCTTTCAGTTTCGTAAAAAATGACGAAACTGAAATAACAATAACACAGCTGATGTTCAGTGTAAACACACAATAGTGGCTGCTAGCGTAGGTAATGTATGTGTCTATTCAGCGCGCGCTCGTACGTCTTCGGTTTTCGTCGTGCGCCTCCGGCTCTCTCCTCGCCGTCTCCCTCTTCTTCGCGTGTACTATTCTGCATGCAGCACGCTAAGCCTCGCACAATTTATAAAGTAAAATGATTATTTAAATTAATGAAAAAGGGGTATTTAAACGTTAAAGTTATAAATATTTTTGCATATTCTTAAATCTGACAGCAAGCTGAATCGAAAGTTTTATTTTCCTAGGTAATCGGGAAGTGCCTCAAAAATCACTACAAAAAGGTGTTTTTGTGTCTTTTTTTTACTGTTACACTTTTATCGGTCTTGCCCCTCAGCCCGCAAACAAATCAGAATTCAGAATCAGAATTCTGATCCAATACTGATGATAATTGGTTCATGCGGTGTTGTCTTCCGAATTATTGTCATTTAAACTAATAGTTGTCATGAAGATATACATTGTTTGTCTGTGCATAATAAAGTTATCTTTGAAAGAAGTCTCTTATTGATCAAAAAAAAATTGAAAGCGATACTATTCCCGAGTGTCATAGTCTACTTTTTATTTCGAATAAATACACGGTCTCTATAAACATGCCATGCGCAACAAAAATCTCACACACAAATTAATAAAAACAACACACATAAAAACAATAAATATAAAGCCACTCATACGAAGTGCGACATAAACGTGCGACAAACAGTGCTACGACAAAACGACAGAAACGCTTCAGTTAAATTTATTGCGACGCGTTTGCCGCAAAAATACGCAAATAAATTGTTACAGCTACTTTATTGCAATCCGTAAAAGTGCATACATAGTGTTTTCGTAAATCTGGTGAAAAGTCTACTTTGAGAAATAGAAGTTGGGCAGTTTTTTCCTCTTGTTTTCCTTTAGGATATAACCCTTTTATGATTAAACACAACATCACGGCTGTATTAATAAAAGGATTATGCAGAAGCAAATCTGTATAATATATCCCCATTTCGCAAGTTTTAGTATAACAGTAGTGGCTCAATGACCACGAGATACAAGTTGGTCGTGGGTTCGAACCCGGGCAGCTGGCCGGGCTTTTGATTTTATGTACCTAACTACCTCCTGCTAGCGGCTTCATCCGCGTGACAGTCGAAAGTTATCCCGAGGGAACATATTCCCGGGATAAAAAGAATCCTTTAAGCTGTTCCAGACTATAATCCTTCTCTGTGCCAAATTTCATCCAGATCCGTCGAGCCGTTTAAGCGTGAAGAAGTAACAAACACATACACACACACTCACAAACTTTCGCCTTTAGAATATTAGTGTGATTTACATATTTAATCTTTCCAAAATTGTTAAAGAAAACATCGTGAAAAACCGATCATTTAGGAGTCTTGAATCCACCCGATCGAAGACTTGTGACATCAATGATGGCACTGGCCCCGTGGAGGTTTACAGCTTACTTCTTGCAGATCTCTCGTCTTTGATCCTGTAGTGGTAACATTAAGATCTGATTATAATTATGCTACTAATATTACACACACATTCAGGGTACAAATTTAGACTTAAAGGCTCCCACCGAGACATTAACTAGCCTCGATTCTGACCTTGATACATAGATCCTCAGTCGGCAGTCACACTTGCAATCACAAAACCGATCATAAATAAATTGATTTATATTTTTGTATCTATCTTTACATGTACTACAGACCTTGGTTTCCGTACGTCACGTCCTAGGCGACCACTGAATATCAGCGCCGTGCTGTGGGTCCCCCGAGGCACAGAATTATGCTGGGTGGAAGCCTTCTTGGCACAACCACGACAAGCATCTGCTTTTACTTATACACTCATTTATTTTTTTGACTTTTTTAAGTTTTCTAACATAATTTAAAAATAACTAACACTATAAGTTTTTAAACTGTCATGGTCACTAACATTAACATGAAACGGAATATTTACCATGTTTACTGTTTGTTGCGAGTTTCCGATATTTCGGTGCTGTTGCAAGCACCATGATCATGGATAAACTGAAGTTCTTGAGGGTGGGTATTTATGAGGAGACAAATCGGTCTACCCTCTTTCTTTTGTTTTTGCTTGGCAGGCTTTCCTCTAGGTGGAGCGACGACCTAGTCGGGGCTGTGGGAGTCCGGTGGATGCGAGACGCACAAGACCGATCAGTATGGCGACGCTTAGAGGAGGCCTATGTCCAGCAGTGAACGACTTTTGGCTGAAATGACGATGATGATTTTGTTGTTAAATGTTTGTTTGTAGGTGATCGAATTTAGAAACAACTTCCACTGATATAAAGCTGCACTATGGCTGAGTGTGATAGACTTCCATACAATAACGGGCAGGCCAAAAACCAGTTACAGGATTTCAGCCTAAAGGTCATACCGGGCACACACACCAACTCGGAAAGGGATCGTCACCATATCGCCTTTCGCCTCGCCATCAAACAGGCGTCAACATAACGAAATCACGTAATCAAAGCGGATCAGCAGCTCCGGTACGTCGACTCGGCTACGGCTAGGTGACCGCTGGTTAACCTGGCTAGCACCAGATTAGCACGGAGAGACGTAAGTGTGGGGATGACGAGCCGTAAGCGCGGGAACTGCAAGTTGACCACGCACCGCACCGCGGCTCTTGAGGGTCCCGAAGCGAAGCGATTACTTTACGATTTCGATTAGTGTGCGTTGCGGTAGGGAGTTTCATAAAGAGAATACTGCACGGCTTGAGTTGATACGGTGACGATCCCTGTTGATAAGTTTGCTATGAAATTCTGAAAACTTTCCAATGGATAAAATATGTTAATTTAAAAAACTATAAGCCGAAGCGAACTAAAAAGACGTAAACAAGAAGAAAATCATGCTGTGCAGTCGGAGGATACATAAACGCGTGCTGACTTACCAAAACCATATGTACAGAATGATTTTCTTATTGTTTACGTCTTTTCAGTTCGCTTCTTAAGAAATGGGGTTTTTAGATTTTTTTAATTTACTTCATTTATAACTTTTTAGTCATATTTTTTTTATCGATTTAATTTAAATTGTAGGTGGTATATATTTTTGTAATCACCTCTTGAAATCCTTCATTTTGATACCCCACATTAATAGTTTGAAAAATAAATTGCGGTCCCCACAATATGGCACCGCAAAATCCGCTATTTTTCTTTTTTTTAATTTTCATTTCGAATCGTCTTAACCTTGCCAGTGACACTCGCAGGGTTA
Source organism: Orthosia gothica (assembly GCA_949775005.1). Taxonomy (NCBI): domain Eukaryota; kingdom Metazoa; phylum Arthropoda; class Insecta; order Lepidoptera; family Noctuidae; genus Orthosia; species Orthosia gothica. The sequence goes on from OX459052.1 coordinate 13,526,450, forward strand.
AGGATTGAATCATTAAAATTGGCCTACGCGTTTGGTCTCTAGAACGCGTCATAGGAACAAACATACATACTTACAAATACTGTTGAACACATTTACAACCGTTTTCCTGTTCCTTAAAATTTTCTACATCAAAACATCATTGTACTAAAAGTTTATTGAAACACACTACTCAAAACTCTTAAACTTAAGTCCTATACACATTCTATTTCCTATAACCATATAAAGAGCTGACCTCTGTTGGTTAGCTCCATAATCCACTGTAAAAAAACTTTCGCCTCCATGCCGCGGTTGGTACCGGATTCTAACAAAAACATTAGTTCACTGTTTTTGTGGCATTCTGCCAAACTTTCGTTTGGTAAACATGGGACATAGACTGGACAGTAAATGGAGTTGTAACGTGCCGTTACAAATAGACATAAAAACCGGCCAAGTGCGAGTCGGACTCGCGCAAGAGGGGTTCCGTACCCAGGGTGGCGTCAACTATGTATGTATGGGAACACCCTTTAATTTACAACTTTCTTCATTTTTTTAATTTTTCCTTTATTTGTGCTTATTGCCAAAAACCTTACTTTTTGCCAAATTTCGTGACTCCAGGTCAACGGGAACTACCATATAGGTGTTTGACCCAAAACCTATAGGTTACTTTCGGTTGACCTAGACTTGTAAATTTTGGTTAAAAGCAAAGTCTTAAAGCACAAGTAAACGGAAATTGCCGAAAAATAAGAAATGTTGAAAATTAAGGTAAATTTTGGTACTTACAAGTTTTCGCCAAAATCTAAATTCGCCCATATCTTTTTATCCTGTTGACTCAGGACCTGATTTTTATACACCGAATAGGGACTATATACCTCGGTATCTGGTATAAATATCAACTTGCTAGTTCCACCCGTTCCTTAGAAAATCGTTGGTGACACTCGGACAAGAGAGTGATCTTATAAGGGTTCCTTTTTTACCTTGTGAGGTACGGAACCCTAAAATGCAACCATATGTATGTAGCACTACAATGTTAAGAATTCTCATTTCACAACAAAGAGACATCAAATTGATTACAAAGATTACTTGAAACGCGCACATATATCTTATATGCTAACAGTATTTGAAAATCACTTGAAAATGCATTGGCATTTTCCATATGCATCTATTTTAAAGATCTTTTGAAATATTCTAGGACTTTATAGAGTGTCAAAGGTGGTTATAGACACAGATCGAAGTGAGTGCCGATGGTATATACAAATTTTATTAACTCAATATTCAGCTATTTCCAAGGCAACGTTTGTGGCAGCGCATCCCCCGCACGGAACAAATATTTGTATGACCTACAGATAGTTGTTCCGGCTCTGGGTGTTGTGTGTGTGAGTTTATATGTTTGTAAACGCACCCACGATACAGGGAGAAATTCCTAGTGTGGGAAAAAAAAACTGAATTGTTTTGGGGTACAGATCCCAGGAAAGTAGGTTGGTCTTAGTCTAGTTTTAATTTAGCATAGGATTCCATCGCAGAACTAAAATAACTAAGATTTAATAGCCTTCAACAGATCAAATCTTGGCTTGGCAAAAATATTCCAACTAGACAAATACACTAACACTCCATTTCCTCAAAATCCACAACCTAAAAACTAGTAATTAATATAAATGTTGTAATGGGACAACTGTAAGTACGAACTTAGAACTTATCTCTATATCTGTGGGCCCTTCAAAGTTATCTGGCCGAAGTAACACCGGCTGACAAGGGTCTATTAAGTTAGACGCTCAAGTTCAGCATCAGAACAACTCAACTCATTTTTAATAGGGTTAACGTCGTTCCGAGTGAATAATTATAATTCAAGATTTGGAAATCAAGGTTTTAGAATCAGTTAATGGAGTGTGATTTATCTTAAGATCTCGTGGCTAAATAATAACAGCTGCACGGGTCGATCTTAAAGGTTAAGCAACGCTTGACGAGGTCGGTCCGTGGATGGGTGACCATTTCAACATACCGAGATTCCTCCGTGCCTCGGAAAGCACGTTAAGCCGTTAGTCCCGGCAGTAATTTGAAGATCTTTGACAGTCGTTACGGGTAGTCAGAAGCCTGAAATCTGACACCAATCTTGCCAAGGGGTACTGTGTTAACCAGTTACTGGGTTGTGGAGGTCAGATAGGCAGTCACTCCATATAAAACACTGGTACTCAGCTAAATCCAGTAAGACTGGAAGCCGACCCCAACATAGTTGGGAAAAGGCTAGGCAGATTGAATTGGTTAAAGTATTAAGTACTGACTTCCTCGTTGGTCTAGCAGTCGTAAGCGCTACTTCTGAGGAAAAGGTCTTGAGTTCGATTCCCAAGTCGGGCAAAGTAACATTGGGTTTTTTCATCGCCAATTTCTCCGTAGCAATCCGGAGTCGGGATGGGTCCGCGCCTACTCGACCCGCTTAAACTTAATAATAATACCTGGATATTTCTGTTTTGATAGGCGTAAAAACGTTGACGTATAGTCAGACAGAAAAGCGTCGATTTAACGCTTGCACCACAGAGAATGTACAATTGAAATAATGTTCGGGTAAATTAATCAATAATTAAACAAGTACTTATTCTTTTTTTAATATAGCATAGCCTTTGTACTTTGTAGTAAAAATCAATTAATTAAACAGTTAATTATCATTACAATCTTATAACTAGTGGCACAGTGGTAATTATTAAATCAGTCTTTAAACGTAATTATAATTATTAGTTTAACAAGTAGGTACTAACTTCTAAAATACAAAACTAGGTAGGAAGAACACAATTAAAAGATTAAAGTTTTTAGCAATACAAAATCAACAATTAAAATTAAACAATTTTCAATAAATTATTAACATTCAAGTAAGAACTAAACAATTATAAGATTACAGTTTTCAGTACGAAATATAAATAATTTAATTAATTATTTAGAATTAAAACATCACTTTGCCTGACTGTACAAATGGCATTGAATTGGTAGTAAAACATCTGGTATTATTCTTCGGGTCAAGTCTAAGCGGGTCGAGTTGGCACGGACCCATCTGAAGTTGTGCCCAGTTGATAGCAATAAGCTCGCCACCTTACGTGAGACTTTAACATTATTGGTGAAATGTCATGTGGGTGTATTACAGGTTCACCTATGCCTAACCTTTCCAGTGAATACAGGCGCGATGTTATTTTATTTTCAACCGACTTCAAAAAGGAGAAGGACCTCAATTTGACTGTATGTTTTTGTATGTTTGTTACGTGATTACTCTGCTAATTATGAACCGATTTTGATGATTTGTTTGAATGGGACCATAAGACCAATGGCACCCGCTGTCAAATAAGCGGGTGCTTCTCATGTGGTCCCATTCAAGTTTGATCAAGATCTGACTAGCAGTTTTTAAGTTATCCTTAATAATGCGTATTTTCATGGTAATGGTGCCAAGACAAAAAGAATAGCGAAAAAATTTACTTATACCGACTTACAAAACACTACAAACCGAAGCGAAAAATAACTTTCTTTTCGGAAGACGGTGTCAAAAACTAAAAAAATTGTTACCGAAGACACCGACTTCCGAAAAGAAAGTTATTTTTCGCTTCGTAGTGTTTTGTCTCGGAAGTCGGTTTAATTTTTTTATGCCACTTAGCAATGGCTTAGCTTTATCAGTGACAGAATTTTCTAAATCAGATCAACACTTGCAGAGATTATAAATAAACAGTTTAACCACTTTATGCAGTACAGATTTCTGTCTTGTCTTGCTTTGGCTATCCATGGCTTTCAGACCAAACATAAAAACTTCTGAGATACCGTCAGGTATATTATAATTTAAATTTAGTATAGCCATAATCAATAAATACTTCATTTACATTTTGTGTAAAGGTGCTACCACACTGCGTATTAGTAAAAAAATCAAAACAAACGGTTGATCACAATGTTAAAGAAATCTAAAATGTCATCTTTCTCTGTCACCCTAGGGTTTGCTGTAAGAGAACTCAACATTGAGTTAAGCTCGCCTTTGTACATGTACTTTAATATCACACTGTATGTTATGTTGTTTTTGGTGTCAATAAATAATTAAGAATAAAATGTGTTTGTAGGAAATACCGTGTAATTGTCAGGAAAGGCCATTATTTGCATGGATTCTTTCGGGCTAGATTTTAAACAAACCAACTCCTTTGCTTGTATTGTACTCGTAGGGTCACGATGTAACTAATCACGTTATGTATTGGCGAAACGATATTGCACTACGCACGTAGTTAGATCTACATGAACAATCAGTAACTCTCACTGTATTTCTCCTTAGGTTTTTATCACGAATTCACAACTCAATCCAACCCGCCATATTCTTACTCGATCCCTTGTGTGATTTCCCCCTTGTTCGCGCCAAAAACTAGTGCTTAGTGTTACGTCAAGTTGACATCTGTCAAAGTCATTCGAAACCATAGCTCTCTTCAGAACGCAATCTTTAGAAATGCTGACATGTTCATGTTATTTAATGTGTGTAAACACAAAACTGTTAGTAAACAAATTGTAACAAATGCTTGCATCCATTTAGAGCCTTTTTTTTGTAAACGTGTTCTATCATCATCATGTAGAAGCACTCAAGATCTTAAATTCGTAACAGAATGTAACAATTCTTAACATTTATTATTAAATGTATTAGTGTTAGAAAATGTTTGTAAACATTTTAAAGAGCAGTGTGGGAGCTGCATAAGGACAAGCTGTTGGAGTTTATCAAAAATAATTCAATACTATTCAACACTATAGCCTTCTCTCTCTAACCATTAATTATGAAGTTTATTATTTGAGCCCTTGTCAACACTTGAAACTGAAATGCCAGCTGGTCACGGTACTGTATTCCGTCAACCTTAATAGCGACCACATGTGCTACACACATCTTTCCTATATATAAAACAAAGGGTAATTATACTGTTATTATTCAAACTCTAAAACCGTTATTTTCTTTGGTGTCCACCTTATTGACCCCAACACAAGCTTTATAGCGACATTTACATCATAGGAATTTCTCAGTTCGAGCCCAGAACCTGGATGTTTTCCCAGTAACGTTATGATAGACATAATTATTTACGCTGTCAATCAATGTCAGTTGTTCACAGAGTGCCGCAGTAATTACAAACATATTTCACATTTGATTCTGAGATGGCAACATACTTGCGTTGTCTTTGCTATTGCAAATGTCCGCGGTGATAAAAGCTGTAATTTGTTTTCCAACACTGAAACGAAATTTTAGTTACCAGTTACCAAAGGTTTTGTTGCTGGTTGCGAAATCATTGGGACTTGCAAACTATGTCTTGTTAACTACATACAAAACATTTTACTAAAAAACAACTGACTTCCAAATAAAAACATTACAAAGATAAAAATAACTTCTATTTTGGTGTTCCTGTTTTCGTTTCTTAATTTTTTGACACCGCTTGAATTTATCTTTCACACCGATTGAAGTTATCTTTCACTTGGTAGTGTTTTTATTTGAAAGTCGATTGTAGTTTTTTGTAAAAGAGTTTTTTTATATATTTTTTTAGTGGTACATAAGACAAGTTCTACAGTAAGGTACCTATAAAGCTCACAGTGATGCCAGATATTTTTTTTTTCTATTTTTTATAGAACACAATAGAAAAAAGAAATATTATAAAGTCGAATTGAGAAACCTCCTCCTTTTTTGAAGTCGGTTAAACAATTATTTCTGGGCACCAAAGTTCCCAGTTGCACCTAAGGGGATATAAAAAGAAAATGAAGGGTGAACTATTGAGAAATTCATAGTTAAGTTAATATGAATTTCTCAAACAAGCAACAATTTAAATTGGGAAGCTATTAAAATAGCCGTTTGAGAGAGACTTACCATTCTAAGAACCGTACACAAATTCCAAAACCAATATTATTCAGCATTCCCCCCGTAATTCAATGTCAAATTTTGTCATACTACCTTCGTTATCTAAATAATTATTTCCTCTTCATTATTCAACGAGGGACATTCTTGACTGCATACTAAAAGAGGGTCAGTTGGGCTATGAGGGCTGTCACTCAATTTTAAACGCTGCCGTTTGCCTCCGGAATTGAAAATAGGGGTTGTAAGATGTTTGGGCTAATAGTTTTTTTTTTTGACATGACTTTACAGAAGGTTTTTAAAATGTAAAGTTTGATTGGCAGGTATTTTTAGGGTTCTGTAGCCAAATGGCAATATACGGAACCCTTATAGATTCGTCATGTCTGTCTGTCAGTCCGTCCGTATGTCACAGCCACTTTTTTCCAAAACTATAATAACTATGCTGTTGAAACTTGGTAAGTATTTGTATTCTGTAAACCGCAATAAGATTTTCACACAAAAATAGAAAAAAACAATAAATTTTGGTAATACTTGAAACTGAAACTAAAAATTTTTTTTTCATCAAATCCATACGTGTGGGGTATCTATCTATCTATCTTCAAAAATGATATTGAGGTTTTTAATAAAAAAAAATTCTAAACTGAATAGTTTGCGCGAGAGATACTTCCAAAGTGGTAAAATGTGCCCCTCCTCCCCCCCTGTAACTTCTAAAATAAGAGAATGATAAAACTAAAAGAAATATATTATGTGCATTACCATCTAAACTTCCAACGAAAATTGGTTTGAACGAGATCTAGTAAGATTTTTTTTTTTTAACACGTCATAAATCGTAAACCGCAATTTACCAAGTACGGAACCCTGCATGCGCGAGTCCGACTCGCACTTGGCCGGTTTTTTACGTATGTTGTTTTTAGGAGTTCAAATGACGAATATAATTTTATTTATTTAGTTGTTGAAATGTGTGTGTGTCAGAAATCTTAAAGTCACCCAAAGGGCAATGGTGAGGGTTATGCTCGGAATTTCCTTGCGTGATCATGTCAGAAATGTGATATCCGCAGGAGAACCAAAGTTACAGACATAGCCCGAAGAATTGCCAAACTTAAGTGGCAGTGGGTAGGGCACATTGCTCGCAGAACGGATGGCCGATGGGGCCGAAAAGTTCTGGAATGGCGACCGTGAATCGGAAGAAGATACGATGGAAGGCTTCTCACTAGGTGGACCGATGACCTGGTTAAGGTTGCGGGAAGGCGCTGGATGCGAAACGCACGGGATCGGTCAAAGTGGCGACGCCTGGGGAAGGCCTATGTCCAGCAGTGGACGTCTTTCGGCTGAAATGATGATGATGAGTTGTTGAAATTAAAACCGTCTTGATAGTCCAAAAACTACACTAGCCGGTAAATTAAAAGTTTTATCTCAAACTCAAGAAAAATCAGTGGATGCTTTAAATTGACGCAATTTAATTATCTTTTCTTTTCGAGTGGATAAAAAACTCTTTAAATATTTTAGGCCTATTAGTAGGTGTTAATTGCAGCGCCAGTGGCGTTCATAAGGCCCTGGTGTATAGGCACTTGGGGCACTCTATTGTCATATTAATTATCTATTAGTAGATAACTGTTACAATAGAGAACTGTCAGTTTTCAATTTGGACGATTTACCTAGTTATTTTGAGGTTGTCTTCAATCATCTTCGTTCATACATAATTTCCTTCTGTAAACTCTAATAATAATACGCATCAATCTTCCAAGGAAAACCTTGTTTGCTTTAATTAATAGTTAGATATTTAGCCCAAATTACAGCCACCTAGATAATCTAGTTTGACCCATTTTAGTAATATAACAGGACGATTAATTAGGAATTAATAGAAACCGTCTGCCCAGAATTTGAATAAGGATCAATAAGGTTAAATGCCTTTATCATAGGTAAAGAAAAGGATGTTTGGTCTAAAGTGTTAGTTCACATATATACCAGGCCCCTCAGAAAGTATTGCGAAAAAAAGTTTTTATATATGGGAGACTGGCCAGTTATAATGTTTTTCGAAAATATGATTATTTATAAGTAAAAATAAGTAAGTTCCAATTTCAAAATTTCCCTCCACATTTTTTGCGAGTTAATTCAAAGTATTGTGTCTCACTGAAATATGGATCTGCGCCGGGAACATTTTAGAGCTATGATTTTATACGATTTCAAGTGTCGCCTGAAACCGGATGAATCGTACGATAGACTTCAAATGGCATTCATGGATGAAGGCCCTTCCAAGGCAACCGTGTATCGTTGGTATAACGAATTCAAGCGCGGTCGACCAACTTTGGGGGATGACGAAAGAAGCGGTCGCCCTTTGACGGCTGTTACCGAAGAAAACGTGCTAGCAGTGAAAAATTTAATCCAAGACAATAGGCGAATTACATATCAGGAGATTCAACACATATTGAAGATTGGATCGGGAAGCGTTCACGAGATTCTACACAGCCATCTTCGCGTGAGGAGGATAGTATCACGCTGGGTGCCGCACAACCTCACCGATGCTCAGAAGCAGGCCCGGGTGGAATGGTGCCGTGATATGCTTAACAAATTTGAAGCAGGCTCGTCTCGGCGTGTTTACGACATCGTTACAGGTGATGAGTCCTGGATTTATCAATACGACCCAGAAACCAAGCGCCAGTCGACTGTTTGGGTGTTTCAAAATGAGCCAACGCCTACCAAAGTGAAGCGATCTAGAAGCGGGGGTAAGATTTTGATCGCTAGCTTTTTTAATTTGACTGGCCACTTGGTATCAATTCCCTTACGGGATCAAAGAAGCATTAATGCCGAATGGTATACTACCAAATGTTTGCCAGAAGTTTTCTCTGTTATAAGCAACAAGCGACCAAACACAGGGCTCCGCGGGCTACTGCTCCACCACGACAATGCACCTGCGCACACCGCACTCAAAACGAGGGACTTCCTGGACAGCACGCCAGTCAAACTCCTGGGTCACCCTCCTTACAGCCCTGATCTAGCACCGTGTGACTTCTTTTTATTCCCAAAAATAAAAAATCAGCTCAAAGGGATACAATTTTCGTCGCCGGAAGATGCGCTGGCTGCGTTCGAGCAGGCTGTAAACGAGGTGTCTGCGGCGGACTGGAAAAAGTGTTTTGAAAACTGGTTTAGGCGCATGAATCTTTGTATAGAGGCTGGTGGAAAGTACTTTGAAAAGATTTAATAAAAATATATGTACGTATAGAACAATTTTTTTTAGTTTCGCAAAACTTTCTGAGTGTCCCACGTAAGTATGTTACTAAGGGCCTATTGCCGATTTCTGAATATAGTCTAGTCAACAAATGCTATTTTGACCCCCGACGGGAAAAGAGGGGTGTAATAAGTTTGTCGTGTATACCTGTGTGTTTGTGTATCTATCGGTGGCATCGTAGCTCCTAAACGGTTGATGAAAATCGGTTTAGTCATTCTAAAGTTTGGATGTTTTAATCGGGGTTTTTTCGCAAGATTTCGTATCATAATTACGTTTTAATAGATTGTCTATCGAAAGATGTCTACTACTAGATAAATTATGTAGCATGAAATAAAAATTTATCGGTTTTTTTTTTTTGATATTACTTGTTGTCTAACGAATTAAGAAAGTGTTAGGTTAGGTTAGTTTAGCAGTTAGGTTAGGTTAGGTTAGGCAACTTTTTGCTTCGATTTTAAGATTATTGCTCAGTCAAAATTTGCTTAGCCTGTTTCCATTTATGTTAGGGTCAGATTCCAGTCTCACCGGATGAGCTGAATACCAGTACATGACGTGAAGAGAATATATATTCTATTTTATTTTTTAAGTGTTTTACGTTTCCGTAAGTGTGTCCGTGGCATCAACAGTGGGTGGGTGGCTTTATAAGAATATCAGCGCTGCGTTATTTCCTTATTGAATATCGCTGCAGCCTTTTTGGTCTCGCACGGGGTTTTATTTAAATATTTTTTTTTTTTTTTTTTGATTTTGCTTATTTCTCTCCCTTATGAGTCTTCTGTGCAGGTCACAGATAAATATATATCTTTCTCTTTCTTACCGGTAATTACTGTAAAAGTTCTACAAATAACAGCCGGACCAACCGCTTTGCCAGCGCCGAGGTACGGAGGAAAAAGGAAGTTATAATTTGTTACCCATTCATGAACCTACCACCATAAGCGTTATTTAACCTTGAATATCAACCAGTGCAGCTGATATTATTTAGCCAAAAGCCCCATGGAATAAAGCTTAATATTGCTCGATTTTAAAGAAATAAAATCGAGCAATATCTGCAGATATTTAGAGACATTTCAATTCACCACAACACATTGGGCCGGAATGCCTGAAAGTAAATCTTTTCAGACATTAAACTTCATCATCAGATAATTGGATTGTGCTCAGAATATCAATTGGGGACAGAATCGTGATATTCTCTTTGATAACTTTCGTGTTTCTCGTTTTACAAGTTGGCCTAGTAGATGTAAGAGTAACTGCTGAGCAAGATATCGTGGTTTCGATTCGCAAGTCGTATATAGTTATATTGGGTTTTGCCACGTGGATTTTCACAGTAGCAGCATGGAGTCTGGTTTTTCTTGTTTTTTACCCGACTGCCGAAGGAGGGTATTGTGTTTATCAGTCTATGTATGTATGTTTGTTCCTATGTGGCGTTTCAGAGACCAAACGCGTTGGCCGATTCTTCTTAAGCTTGCGATTGTCACTGGCTGCATTAAAATTGGAAAATATATGTAATATGTATCCTCCGACTACACAGCATGATTTTCTTCTTGTTTACGTCTTTTTAGTTCGTTTTTAAAGCAGTCGAGATTTTTGTTATGTTTTTATTTTTATTTATTTATGGCAACAGGCTCGTTCTCTATAACATAGAACTTAAACATAACTGTCGTAATGTAGGTATACTACAAATACACCTGTGTTCACCCTTTCTGGAATTACAAACGTAATGTTGTGTAATGCAATCATGTAATTTTCTTTAACCAAGGAGTCTTCAAGCCATGTGTGAAAAGACTATTTTTAAGCTAACGTACATTGGCGTGCAGTATTATTGATCTCAACATCATTAAATGTCAGTTGATATTAGGTAACAATTTTTTTTTTTTGCGTGGATAAATGCTTATGCATACTGCGCTACCACGGGGAGATAGCGCAGTTATGCGAGACTCCTACCAACTAAAACTCCAAGGTGGCTGACTGTGCAACTTATGGTGGGAATACGGGCACGCGTTAACACTCATCCGTGAACCCGCTCCGCTGTCCGTCACCGGACCCTCCTCTTGGGAGTGTCCTCCATCACCGACGCACCAGAACACATTGCACGCCGTGACCACCCCAGGGATCAAACCAGCACATAGGCTCCAGACTACCCCGTGTATGCTTTGTTCCCCTCTGTCTGTTCAGGTCAGTGGCCCCGCCTCCTAACACTTTTTGGCAGCAGGGGATAGGGAGAGCGGCCAACGCTATACCAACAATCCTCCTCCCCTGCGGCCCCACCGCGTCCGCCATCAAACGGTGGTCCAGGCTGTGACAAGTAGGGCAAGCGCGGCGCACCACAATACCGGCACTCCCGCAATGGCCTCCTACCCTCAGCCGTGATGACTCCCAAACGATATAGCGGCCCCCCTCAAGTCTAAAAAAATCTACATGCAACAAAGAATCTTGTATATAGAATAGAATAGAATATATAGACCATTTAATTTTGCTAAATAAAGCCTAAAGCCAATTTTCTTTACTTATTTGCATAACTATGCGAATACCAATAGTACCAAGTTTCAGCCATAAACAAACGGAGGCCTAGAAACAAAATAAATGTATACATTATGAATTCTTTGCCGCATTTTTGCAAACACGACACCGTGCGGCAATATGGAGATTTTAAAATTGAAATTTATATTCCTTTAGGAGCAGTTAAAATTGTGACCGTGGGTGTACCCGTAATTTTGGCACGTAGTGTAATGGTTGCGGTGCGACAATACAATTGGGGTTATGTCTATATGGCTAAAATGTATCCCTGAATACGTACTTCAGCTAGTGAAATCTTATTTTGCTACTTACTACATTTCTAAAACTTTAAAGGTAGTGAAAACAATCTAAATAAAGAACAGCAAAAACTTCTCTGTCGTATTTTCTGTTTTTTTTTTCATGATATAAATATTAGCCCCGGCTATTTGTAAATGGCACTAAGTGAGCCCGGAACACCAATTATCTGTTTCGGCAGTCCTTTAAAATTAGATTATACTTTTGAAAAGTATATTACAATAAATTAACGGTGACATCGTACGGGGACAGATGGAAGTTTTTTATTTTATTTTTTATTATATTATTTGTCCCCTTTAACGGGGACATGACCTACGGAGACAACGGGCATACACGAATTTACAAGCTTTTATTTAACATGCAATATATGTATGTAAGTGTGTTCGGGTCAAATCTTGCAATTGAATTTTAAAGCAGTTATCCTCAACCGATTAAGATGAAATTTTGCATACACAATTTTTCAATTTCAATTTTCAATTTATTCATTCATCAAGCCATACAAACATTGTTTATAAATAATAAATACACGAAAAGGCGAAATACAAATGATGGAATTCTGACTGTCAAACTAGGCGAATGCCTGTATCTTAGAAGTCAGTGTCCCTCCAGGAAGGAAAATTACAATATTTATAATAGAGCATGCATGCACTTACAATTTTCATTTAAAAATAGTCAAGGTCATTGCAAAAAATAGAGTTAAAATTAAATCCAAGTGAAGCATAAATTAAATAAGTTACACGTTTAGTTTGGGTGACAAGCATGGTTAGCTAAGTGACGACATTCCTACACGCACAACGAACCAAATGGGAGTCTTAAGTGTGACAAAGGGGTCCATCTATTCTATCTATCCTAAGTCTAACAACTAGTCAAGTTAGACTGATCTTCAGCTATACCGGTTAGACTTGATCATATAGCCATCACCATTCACAATATATTTACAATTATTAATTCTAGCAACAATAGCAAATGTCAAAGAGTTCATAACACACAAACACTCACAAATTATTTTTGTAATATTAAATGTCCCTGTTTTATTTCGTCCTGCACTGCTTATTATTGCCACCGCGTGGCTTAATTATTGAGGTTATTATTCAATTTTATTTACATATTAATAGAAAATATTATACTTATGCACGGTGTTATTTCATGGTTGAGGTATGTTTTACTACTTGATCTAACTTCAGTGAAAAGATTATTTGTTTACAGAGAACGATCACCATAAGTAGCCTTTTCTCAAACACGTAGTACATTGGATTCGGATTCGACTGTACCAGACCAGGTGCAGCTGAATACCAGCGCTTAACTTATGTTGTGGAGGGGCCGAGAAATAACTCTGACACTGCGACCCATTGGGATCCTTTGTGGTCCCCCAGATAACTTACTCCTCCCCAATCTCATTGAGAATCCTCTTCATGAGTTTTACAACGAAATTGAGCGATATGAGCCTATAGTCTTCTGGTTTTGGAGATCATACTCCTAGGAGACTCATTCGATTAATAGCCAGTGCATCGCATGTGCACAGAAGGTGTTCCATGCGTTCTATATGTACCTGACCCGCACAACCTGCACATGGACTGCGCTTGTAATAACACGTATTGCTCGGACGACGACTGCCAGTGCCGCGTCAATGCCACACAAAATAAAGCTCACATGGCCCCGCGCGCACAGATGATTTGAACTATCTATAACACGGTACTTTTTGGTGACTATCAAAAAAACCACAAATGACAACCTAAAACAATTACTTAATATGACATAGAAGGGTATCATTACGTTATGAATGGTCACCCATCCACGAACCAATCGCAATAAGCACTTAACCTTAAAGATGACCCATGCGGAGAAAATTACTTATTCCCAAGCTCAAAAGCAAAATAGCAGTAATTTGAATAACAAGCATGTTTCACATAATACACACTTCCTACGATTGCCAATTAGTCTACTGATGCATTATAATCGAGATTCAAACAGAAAATAAAGAGAAAACTTTAATTGGGAGCAATAAACCTTTGACACGAAGATGCATCTATTACCGTAAAATATTTAGTAAATCAAGATATTTTTTACAAGAATAATTCAATACTGCTAAAGATTCACGAGACGTTTGAAACACAAATGAATGAAAAAAAATAAGTTCAAAAACTTAAATCAGACTACTGAAAAACCACGATCTAACAAGTATGAAACAAGTAAACAACATCGTCGCCGAGTTGCCAGCCTGTCGGTTTTTTTTCGGTTCATTTCGGCGAGTGTGGATGGAATTGCACGATCTAATTCCACCTAGCCCGTTTCATCATCATACTACCAGACGTACGGCGATGCGCCATCGATACATGGTAGACATCCCACCCATACGCACAAAACGTTTTGGGAACACTTTTATTATGCGTACAGCTAAGGAGTGGAATTTATTGCCGGAGTCTGTGTTTCCCGATAGCTACAATCTAGGGGTCTTTAAGTCAAGATTGAATAGGTTGTTTCTAGGCAAGCGTGTTTTACCGTCGACCACATCATCGCTTACCATCAGGTGAGATTGTGGTCAAGCGCGACCCTATAGATCATAAAAAAAGTAAATATTCTCATCTAAAATTGTTATGTAGGTACAAACTATTCCGTAGAGGATAACCGTGGTCGTTTGCCACCTACCGTAACAAAATAATACATTCTGCAAAGTGTCATACGATACGACCACGGTTATATCGTCATAGTATTATTTCACAGTAATTTATTTACAATACAAAAACATTCTGCAAATAACATCGATAAATAACCCAAACTCGACGTTAGGCGTCAAAAGAACATCGCTGTGTACAAATTCGATAGATGTGCCGGCAGTAATGAGAGCGTTCCTCATTCGATCCGCGCGCCTGCTACTTTGTTTTAGCGTTTGGCTAGGAAGTCAGCGGGAATGTTTAATTATTTATTATTCTACTAAAATTGAACTTTTTAGTCTGCTGTTTCATTGTATAATATTGGCATTAACTCGGACTGATCTTTAAGGTCAACTTAACCAAAAACCGCTCGACGAATTTAAACTGTTCTGGGAAAATACGTGTCATTATGATGCCGTTGTGAAAGAGAGACGGAGCTATTTATCTAGTTATTTATTTTAATACATGGAGGACTTACGGCTAATAAATACAGATAAAAAAGGAAACAGAGAGCCAATTACAAATCCTCACGTACAGACTTATAATAAATGAATAAAAACAGAAACAAACAATATAACCTACCGATACTTGAAACATTTGTGGCTCAAGCACCTTCTGGCCGAATTCACACTGATTGTGAATGGATCCAAATCATATTTCTTGCATATATCATTGAAAGTTCTGCTTGCGTGCGTATGAGGTACACGTATGGGTGGATTAAACCGAAATGTTTTACATGGCACATTGAAATACAATTTTGACAATAACTCGGACTTATCAATGTTGTTATTGAGAATTTGTTGTTGCTATAACACTATCCCTTTTTCACAGCGGCATTATGATAGTTTTGGCAAGTCAGAGTACGGCCCATGTTTCTGTCAAACTTTTGAAGAAGACGGAGACTTAAAGATTTAAGTAATTTAACTTTAGTCTCTTATCTTAATAATATAATAAATGCAAAAGTTTGGATAGATGTGTGTATGTTTATTACTCAATCACGCTAAAACGGATGAACGGATCTGGATGAAATTTGGCGCAGACATAGATTATAGTCTGGAATAGCACATAGGCTTATTTGGGTCTACACAAATTGGAAAACATTTTTTTTTTTTCAATTTTAATGTAGTCAATGACACTCGCAAGGTTAAGACGAACCGATTGACGTAAGAATCATCAAAATCGGCCAGCGAGCTTGGTCTCTAGAACGCCGCATAGAAACATATACTGATAAACACATTACCCTCCTACGGCAGTCGGGTAAATACTGGTACTCAGTTGCTTCCGTTCTAACTGGTGGCCGACCCGAACAAAGTTGAGAAAAGGCTATACCGGTTGATTGATATTCTTTTGAACAATATCCTTCCTATACGCAGTCTTCCCAGCCACACTATTAGGGATGCAAGGGAAGAGAAAAACCCAGCGATATACAAGCAGCGGCGCGCGTGACCGGGAGCTGCGATTGTATGTAATGACGCTGTAATGTTGGCAACACGACTCACAGCAAACTTAACGAGACGACTACTAATGCTTTTTTGACGGCTGTTTTAGCTTGAGTTGTTGTTTGGTGAAAGTAGTTATTGAGACTAAAAAACATAAAATTCCGTGTAAATTAGTACACACAATCTATACTTATATTATAAATAGGTAAATATTGTGAGTTTGTGACGTTGTAAGGGGTAATCTCTGGATCTACTGAACCGATTTTGAAAATTCTTTCATCAGTAGAAAGCTACATGAAAGCTTCATGTTTTGGTGTACAATAAAGTATATTCTATTCTATTCTAAAGCTTCATTATTTGTGAGTGTCATAAGCTATAATATATTTTCAAAAAAAATAGAGATCCTTATGAAAATTGCAATAATGTAACCCAAGGTAGCAAAAGGTTGCCTATAAAATTCATTCTTTGGCGTGCGCTGAGAAAACTATTGATGATAGATAAAAATTAGTAGGTAGGTAGAGTAGTTAGGTAGGGTAGGCAGGGTAGGTAGGTAGGTAGCCAGTTGATTGGATCGAAGCCCCGAGGGTCAGCTAGTATATTTATATATTACAGTCTGTGTGTTATTCTGTATTATAAGTTATAATTTTTTTTTTTTTTTGTATACAAGCTTTTTTCGTACTCTTCTCAGCAAACCCTTTCATTCGATACCCATATCATGGCAGTGCACAACAAATAACTATTCCACCATCTTGACCCGTCCGCCATATTGAATTTACAACAACGTCACTTATCTAACCATGCATTGTCATCCAAACTAAATGTGTATGCAAAATTTAATCTTAATCGGTGGAGGATAAAACTACTTAAAATTCAGTTGCAAGATTTGACCTGAACACACATACATACGTTGCAAGTTAATTAAAAGCTTGTAATTACTGTAAAGTTTCATCAGCATCTGTTCAGTAGTTTTTGCGTGAAAGAGTTGCAAACATACATTGTCAGTTATTTCGAGTTGAATGCGTGTGGATAGAAAGAAGAAATGCTATGCCCGGTGGGTTTTCTCATGATAGCTTTCCAGCAGTCTCTGGGATGAGTTTTCACAACATTACTTATAAACAGAAGCTGAAAAGCCATTTTCCAAGTTTCTTACTTTAGTTTTTTTAAATTTGCTTTCATATAAAATAAAAGTAAAATATCTTTACATCTCTCATGTTCGGTAAGTAGGGTCTTATTACCTCCAAATGGGGCTTGTAGGTGACTAATTAGCGCTCTAGGGTAATAATGTAGCTAGAAAAGCCCTAGGGCTAGGTAAGTAATTTAAAAAAAAAACACTTCTTTCTTTCAAAAAGTTCGCGTACATCTAACCATCATACTGGCAATAGACATCATGCATTCAGCCCAATGACCAAAGAGGTCGCTTTGCTATTCAGCCTTGTCTTCGTGTGAGTATAATAGTCATCATTTTTTTAATATCGAACGGCAAATAGCGCTCTTTCATATGATACCCCACATGTAGTAGTAGTAGTAGTAGTAGTAAACCCCTAGTAGCCCCACTTCGAATTTTTAAGATCCCTTTCATCCAAGCTGAAAAAAAAATATTAGTTTATTTGCAAAATAGTTGGATAAACCTCATCTAAAACAGATAGCTGATAAAGCTGCTATTTTTACAGCTCTATATATTTCAGACGGACATCAAAACAAAACAACAATAAAGTACTTAGTTCTGAATTCAAATTATTATACACGATAAATCTAATAATTGATGGACATGGAAATTCGCATTCGTTTGTATTCGGAAATGCGATGATTGCCGAGGGGCATTAAGAAAATAGTCGTACTGCATATTGTTTACTCCTAATGCAACAAAATTATACACCCAAACCCTCTTTAACCAAACCTTCGCCAACCCGGAAGGCAAGCTAGCCCAGTAACGATTAAGTGAAATTATTGACATTTTCCTTCTGAACTAATGTTTAAAATCCTATCTAATAGGAGATGATTCCGGACCCGAGCCATAGGAAGCAAAAACAAGGGATTTTACTTTGTATTATCATGGGAAACGGTAAAGGAGAACTACGGGTTATATTGCTGTAGTAATTTGAAAATAAATGTTTCCTGGTAGTTTTTGAGCTTATGTGTGTATATTGTCTTTTGTTTTTGTTTTGTTTAGTGGAAAAACCTAATGGAAATTATGGACAGAGAGAATGATGTTATATATGTTGAGGTAGATACGTTTTACCGACGTCTGTTCGGCAATACAAACACAATCTGACTAGTTTGAGTGAACTCAGTCCGTCCTGCGTCTGGCCGCGACACAAACGTACCTTTGACCAGTATGTTTATCTCTTTCTGACAATGGGGTCCTATTTATATCTCTGTGAACTTTTTACCTACTCAGTGATAGACTTAAAGTTCCAAGTTCCATAGGTCCTATTTAGGTAGCTATGGTAAAATATCGCCATGTTTTTATTTCTTTATAGTGAGTATCACCCCCTTCCTTAAAATTTTATCTTCCACACAGTCCACTGTCCAACATGCATATAGAAAACTTTTCTAACGAAAGGAGATGTTCCAGAAATGTATGGAGCCTGGGCCAGATCTATGTACCTGGGCCAGATCTATGGTGGGTCAGGTCAGCAGTAGGCGAAAAAAGTCATTTTGACAGTGACAGTATGCGAAGAATGACATTTTGACAATAACAGAATGCGCAGAATGTCATTTTGACAGTGACATTTGTTTGACGTGTCATCATAATATCTGCGTCAATAAAAACAACACTAATTCAATTGCAATAGAGAAGCAATCAATTAATGTCCGTAGTAGTAAATTAATCACTAAAAACTCCGAAACATATCCAATTCAAAGTCAAAGCAAAGAATGACTCAAAGAAGTCACTTCTTAAAACTGTCAAAGTCGTCAGACGTCATGTCAAACACAACTGTCATGGCTGCCCTAAAAATAGGGCTATCTAATTAAAAAACTATAAATGATAATTTTTGTTACTCCTGTACCCTTCTTCAAATTAATTTGTTAGTATTTTTATGGAATTCCCCTATTTTTTTGCTATTTATCTGTGTAGTGTACATAGTGATGGCCCAAAATCGAACATCTCCTTTTGTTGTTCATCCTACAAAAAGGAATATATTAGTTTGAAGGTCACTGTAACTCCCATTCTCAAATACCGAAATGAACTTGAAATAGCAACCTTCAACTTAACCATTATAAAGGGTACAACCCTCCTTACGACATCACATAACATTGCGGGGTATAACAACACATGGTAGAAAGGTCAAGGTTTCCGGATCACTCCCCTACTAGTACGAGATCCCACCGCAATAATCTGCAGTCTATTTTACGATTATTTTTATTTTTACATAAAACAGGACTTGCTGATAATTTCTAGCCGCAATTAGTTTTTTATTAACCGTCTTAAAAAAAATCATGGCTGTTCTTAGTTCGACCCGTATGTTTGTATGTATGGATCTTTTTCCGCGATTTTCTCACGTTTGGTTGAACCAATTTTGATGCGGTTTTCAGAAAAGTATTTTTTACATTCTGGAAAAGGTTTTGGTATACGATAAATGGATACCCCGTGACGTTTGTCCAAGCATTTCTGCGAAACTAGTAATTGGATCATCATCCTTTTTATTGGGTTAAGTATTTCTCAACCTAGGTTATAGTTCAAGTTTCATCAAAATCGATTGCGCAGTTTTCAAGATATGGTGCATACAACCGAACTCTTTAGCAACAAACAGCATGAATGTGTAAATTTAGTTATTATGGGTATTTTGTCAATCCTTTAGGTACCTTGCTATGGAATTTGCTCAATTTGTTGTTATGGAGAACCAAAACTAAAAAGAGAGAAATCGAAAGTTTTTCGCAAAAAAATTAACCGTCTTCTAAAACAAAACACTAAAAAGTGCAAAATAACTTTCGTTGGAGCCTTGGTGGATGTCTTTGCATTTCTGGTTTTAGGATATGCCGGTTTCCTCACGATGCCGGTTTTCTTCACCGTTTTGAGAGCTGCTATAAAGTATCATTCATGAAAATTGAATTTTATCAAATGCAAATTTGCCTGAAGATTTTAGCAGTGGTTTCTTAGGCTATAGCCCATAAAAACTAAATGCAAACGGCCTTCTTCCTGAATTCCTTCAGTAATCGTTGTTCCAGGCCATTTAAGCAAGACTTTAAATACAAATCGGCTGATTAAAACAATGGCAGCTTCACAGTTTTCTAAACAAAATCGTTTGGCCGCAAAAATGTGAGCAGTAAGATTAACATTTAGTACTATGTTTAACTTGGTATCCCTTTTTTACTTCACTTTTACCAGTGGTTTTGCCCGCATAGCAAACTTACTACCCAAATAAACAGTATTATCTGTGTTAATCCAGGATATAAACTACCTATGTGCCAAATTGCATCCTAATCGCTTAATTTTTTTTTGCGTAAAAGAGTAATAATAATCCATCCATAACTCATCTCATCGCGTTTGTAATAGTACCAGCTGGCGCCCGCGGCTCCGCTCTCGTGAAAAGTTTTCGTGTAAATTTTATTTATTATTTTTTATTATGATTTTAATTATTTTATCCTCAAAATTGTATGCTGTTAGGAACTTGTTCCAATAATATGTTTTGGAAGAGTGAAGTGCTCTACTACAGGCTATTTTTGCCTAAAAGAGCACTTCAATTACCAGATGTTTGTAAATACTTATGAAGGAATAATAAATTATTTGTAACATCCGTTAAGTAGTTTTTGCGTGCAAGAGTAACAAACAGCTACCCATCCAAACTTTGGAATTTATAATAATTACTAGGATTAAGAGAACTAGCTTTCACTCCCGTAGCTTATCGCACACAAACCAGACATTTGCCGGGATAAAAGCCTAGCACCTTTAGCCAAGTTGACAATCTACAATCGATAACGCTTATAGAAAACGAATCAATGTGTGGGAATGACACATCTGAACGTTAAGTCACGTGGTCAGACCATACAAATAGAAGTGTAACGTTACCGTTACTTTTAGCTCTTTTGAGCTAAACGTAAGCCACGTTAATAAAAAAGATAAAAATAAGGGCCGGCTTCGTATGACGTGTCGCTCGCGCAAAATGACTGAGGGATCAGCTACGGCTGTAGCCGCCCGTCTCTTTCAAGTTGGCGAAGGGGCAACCGCAGACCAGGGCAGCGTGGTACAGTGCAATGGGACGGCTGGTGGAACGCTACAGCGAGATGTGGGCCCTCGTGTTTAGCGTGCGCACCCTGCGCGTACTGCTGGAGTGCGCGCGCGATATCAGTGCGCATACCACCACGCTGCTGAGGACCTGTCTGCCGCAGTTCATACACCACGTGCCAGACTGGCACATCTTGTTATTAAAACAGTAGAAAGTTCACTTGAGAGTATAATTGTTATTTATTAATAACAATTATACTCTCAAGTGTCGTAGTCTCGTGTGTGTAGTCTTCAGGGATTTATAACACTCATAGACAAACTGAATTCATTACAATTTTATTAGTACTTTGTGGATAAGAATATACTTTGTAAATCAAGACTAAAATATGTCCTTCAAATTTTGCAACCAAAACCAAACTAAAAACTAACACCCGTTTTTCCTCGTTCTGTGTCATATCTTCTCAATTTCAAATTCAAAAACCAATAAAGAAATCTAGACCAGAACGAATAGAAAACGGTTTGCAGAGGGGGCAGTCTGCCGTTGCCCTTATTATGAAAATTATAATGAACGACCAGCTAATAGAAGGTCTAATACATGGCATGTTGTGGCTATGGCTTAAGAAAATAAAATTGGACTTACAGATGTCAAATCAGATGAAAATTTCGAGTATAAAATATTCTAAGATTTTACAAATTAACTGTAATAATAAGTTGAGGATGTTAAAAACAATCAGAGATAACTAAAAGTATGCTTTTCAGGTGCTAACAGTATCAATAAATACATAAAAGTGAGTCACATGACTTGATACAACTTCAAAAGATAAAATGGTGTGATTTGTACAGTATTATAAAACGTAAATAGAGTAAAAGATTTGGATCTGTACAGCAGAAATACCACAGAAGGCGTTAATACTGTAGAAAGAGATTCGATACGAAACGTTTGTAACTTGGCTAGGGGTGCAGTAGCCTATGACACTCAAAGATAGTAAGCTTTCCGTCTATAATTAAAACAAATTGTGTGAAAACAAAATTGTATTTATTTCATGTCACTCACCAACCATTTAGCTACTAATTCCTTTCAAAACTTACTTTAATTATTCATTCCCTTTTAGGTCTTTTTAATTAGTTACAACCTAAATGACTAGGACAAGGCCGTCGTAACCGCTTCGTTAATATTTCAAAGCAATTTACTCATTTTGACTTCCCATCTTATTAAGCTTCTAAGTAATTGTTAGCATTATTTTTCTTTTGTTAGTTGTCATAGAAAAGTGCAAGGCTATTAGGAAAACTTTTCCCAGCAGTGGAGCAGTATATTATGTTAAGGAAAAAAAGTCATATATAATAACCAACAGTTTTGACCACTTTATCTTATCTTAACTTCCTAATATTAAAAAGTTAATTTAAAAATCAAAAAACCCGACTGCTTAAGAAGCGAACTAAACCTAAATTAGAAGAAAAAAAGCATGCTGTGCAGTCGGAGGATACATATTCGCGAGCTGGCTGACCAAAACCAGATGTATCCTCCGAATGAACAGCATGAATTTTTGTTCTAAAGAAAAAAAATATTGGGCCTCCACAATATGGCGCCCAAAAGCCGCCATTTGCCTATTTTACAATTTTAATGTAGCCAGTGACACTCGCACACACATTGCTCGCAGAACGGGTGGCCGATAGGGCTGAAAAGTTCTGGAATGGCGACCGCGAACCGGAAGACGATACGTTGGAAGACCTTCCACAAGGTGGACCGATGACCTGGTTAAGGTTGCGGGAAGGCGCTGGATGCGAGACGCACGGGATCGGTCAATGTGGCGACGCACACTGTAAGAAAATCGCAATCTAGCGGTATTTAATTCAAAATCCGAACAATGTTTTATCTACCAATTATTGGTGTCTTTTTATTCCTTACCCTCTAATAAAAACATCAAGATAAAGTTTTGACCACTTTATCTTATCTTAACTTCCTAATATAAAAAAGTTAATTTAAAAATCAAAAAACCCGACTGCTTGAGAAGCGAACTAAAAAGACGTAAATAAGAAGAAAAAAGCATGCTGTGCAGTCGGAGGATACATATTCGCGAGCTGGCTCACCAAAACCAGATGTATCCTCCGAATGAACAGCATGAATTTTTGTTCTAAAGAAAAAAAATATTGGGCCTACACAATATGGCGCCAAAAAGCCGCCATTTGCCTATTTTACAATTTTAATGTAGCCAGTGACACTCGCACACACATTGCTCGCAGAACGGGTGGCCGATAGGGCCGAAAAGTTCTGGAATGGCGACCGTGAACCGGAAGACGATACGTTGGAAGGCCTCCCACAAGGTGGACCGATGACCTGGTTAAGGTTGCGGGAAGGCGCTGGATGCGAGAAGCACGGGATCGGTCAATGTGGTGACGCCTGGGGGAGGCCTATGTCCAGCAGTGGACGTCTATCGGCTGAAATGATGATGATGATGATGCGTGACACTCACAAGGTTAAGACGAATCGATTGTCGTAAGAATCATCATTATCGGCCAACGTGTTTGGTCTCTGGAACGCCACATACATACATAGACTGATAAACACTTTACCCACCTTCGGCAGTCGGTTAAAAAGAGATTAAATCGTCTGTTTGTTTATATTTTTGTACCTCTAGAAGTGACTTGACTTACTTGCCTTAACGTCCTTCGTCCCCTGGATGGGGCAAAGGGCGTCCACAGTAGTCCTCAATCGCGATCGATCCTAAGCTTCACGCTTCACCTCGCTCCACGTCATACTGATGCTCGTCGCTTCCGCCAACACCGTGTGACGCCAGGATTTACAGGGACGGCCACGCTTTCTTTTGCCTTGGGGATTCCAATCCAGCGCTTGCTTCGGTATCTGATCAGAATCCCTTCGCAGCGTGTGGCCAATCCAACGCCATTTGCGACGCTTTATCTGGCGGTCGATCGGGCTCTCGTGGCATTGCTCCAACAGCTCCACGTTGGTGATGGTCTCGGGCCAGTAAATGCCGAGTATGCGACGAAGACAGCGGTTCACGAAAACATGGATTTGGCGTGAGATGTCTTTTGTGACCTTCCACGTTTCGCACCCGTAAAGCAACACGGATTTGAAATTTGACCCGAAGATTTTGAGTTTAATCCTTCGGGTCAGTTGCCGCGATTGCCAAATAGATATCAGCTGCGCAAAGGTAGCTCGTGCTTTGGCGATCCTTGAAGCGATGTCCTCTTCACTACCTCCGACACGACGCTCCCGAGGTAAGTAAACTTGTAGACGCGTTCCTCTACCTCTGTGCCAATTTTTGTACCTCTAGAAGTACTGATTGGATTTCGAAAATTATACTTTCGCTATGTACCATAGGTTTTTATCAAATGCACGTTGAATTGGTCTCGAGAACGAAGCTGAAGAGATTGAAAATATAACTGTTGTAAGTGTACGTGTAAGTTCCCTGGCGCCAAAAACAAGAATGAGCCATTGTAATAGGGTAGTTGACAAAAAATATCTATTAAGTCCGTCAGTTAGATAACCTAAAAATATTGGACACGTATTTTTCTTTTGCCACGTAAACAAAAAATTACGACAATACAGTGCGTTGAAAAATCGTGTGAAGTCACGGTGTGCACTTTATACTGACAAAGTGAAGTCACAAGCTCTCTCCTGAACTTTTATGCATTTTATCTTTGTCAACTTTTATTTATTTGATAAAGCAAAAAATACGGGTTCAATATTATTAGATAATCTCATTCACGGATTTAATAGATTTATAATTTTCTATTAAATCTTTAAATCAGTTTTGCTCTGTAGTTTCTGCCTACCCCCATGGGAAAAAAGCGCGAGTTTATGTATGTATGTATGTATAATTTTTCTATCCAGGTAATATACTTAATCCAACAATTTAGACATCAAAAATGTCTTCTTTACAGGAGGTAAAGATAATTCAGTAAAATGTAACTTACTACATTTCAGGTATACATATGTAATTTGGTGACCTTTCTTTACCGCATAGCATTAATATATAAAACAAAACTTACGTGCTGTTAGAACTTCACTGATGAATAGTAATGATCCCTTTCACAAACAGCTCGCCTAACAATTCATTTAACAAACTTCAACAAAAATGGTACGAGAGCAAAGTAGATTTCAGTATCAGGCACCTGCAAAAACAAAGATTCATTGTATTCCCCGAAAACCCGACCCAAACGAATATACTAAAACTATTTAATAATTGTTGAAAACTTGTTGAAACAAAGATGGCTGCCAGTTTAATACCCGCGCTACAAATTAAACTATAAATTAACAGCAACTATGTATATTTAATTATTTGATACCCCATTTCGTTTCATATTAACTCAAGCTTAATTTCACCTAAAATTTACCTTTTCGGGTCAGTGTACATCGAGACGTGAGGCGACGAAACGAAGTTTGAAGAAGTCAGTTTTTTTTATGCTGTGGATTTGGTCTCCTGATCGGCATGCACAAAGCTGCAGTATGCGGTTCCGAAAACATAATCTTATGAAATACGCCTAGATTGGTCTTTTTTTGGCTCGTAGTATGCTTATAAAGGTCATAGCTCATTTACACGACCCGGTCCAACACCGCTTCAAACGGAGCAACTGGCAACCGGCTGTTCACGCGCTTACAGCTAGCAGTCTACTGTCTGTCTTCGCGCCGAACCCTTTCGCCTTCCTTTCGCGACAAGCTAGCAATGAGCTTCAAGAGAGCAGTCAGAGTGCGTACAGCGCGCGGGCCGCCCGCTTGAAGCGCGTGGTAAGCGAGACGTCAGCTGTCTACTAATTTGTGTCGTCAATGTATAGTATGTCCACAGAAGATGCCCTGAAGCTCACATTTCAATAAACATTATTTTGCCGGGTGTGAGCAGTGTAGTATAAGTCGGCTACGACCTTTATGGTTTATAGGTGACCATTCCATTACATACTGAAACTTCTCTGTATATCGTAAAGCACGTTAAACCGTTAAGCCCAGCTGACATGATCCAGAAGAACAGATACTAATCTTACCTAGAGGTATCGTGTTGCCAAGTGACTGTATTATGGTATCTATCTTTGCAGGCAGTAGCTCCTTTTAAAATAGTGGTTAAACTGGAAGCTGACACCAACAAAGTTAGTAAAAGGTGAGGCAGATTGATATTGCATCGCCATCTTAAAAAGTGTACAAGGCGTCGTGTCGTGTCGCGTCGTGTTGTGTCGCGTCGTGTTGTGTCTCTGTGTGAGCTGACCCTTAAACTTACCTTACTCTTGTAATGAGATCTTATTCAAAATGTCTGACTTTCGGGCTGAATTCATGACTGTCTTTTGTTTGAATTCTTTAGGCATTGGAATAACTTTTATTTATTTTAGTTAAACATGTTGATGTTAGATGTATTAATTAGTACATTCATTTTGTATTTTTTGTATTTGAAATTATGTTGTTCTTTAGGAATAGTAAAAGTATATAATTGAAGATGTAAAAGAGAGGGAGGCCAAAAATATGGATGGATCGCGTGAGGTGGAGTGGAGGAATGATATGAGAGAAAACAAAGTTAGTGACAGCGTGACTGTTGACAGGGTAGAATTGAAGGAGAAAATGTGTTACACCGACCCCAAGTAACATGGAACTGGGCCAGGAAGATGATTACGTGAAATTATATGATAATTAGACAGATTAAATATATGCATAAAAAGAGAGTGACTACTAGAGAGATGAATAGAAGAAGACAATGCAGGACTGATCTGAAGTAATTTGTCAACATAAATATGTCAATTGTCAACGTAAATATACCTCCATTATAATGCCGCAAAAATTTTACGGAGGAGAAGGAAGTTACGCAGTTACGGAGGAGGAGGTGAAGTTTCGTTACAACCCTAATTATAACATTACAGCAAAATCTGAATGTACAGCGGTTTATTCAGCTCTGCCACTCTGTAGAGAATAATAGGTTGTGGTAGTGGTAGGTAGGTATTAGTTATTTGTGTTACAAGGGGACAAAGTAATATTTTGTTCTTCCGCGTTATTTTGAATTCAGAGCTAAGCGAAGGATTCTATGGTAGAATCCTAAGCTTAGCGAGGAATTCAATATACGCCGCTCGAGAACAAAATATTTTGTCCCCGAGTGATACACACTATTTTTCATCACTACCTAAGAGAAAAATCCTAGCCGTCGCTATAGCCTACTCCAAAAAAGTCAAAAGCTTAGGTGTTTTCTTGGAATGCAACCTATCTTGGAATGTTCACATTGCTGAAGTAAGCAGGAGGATGTTTTGGTCGTTTCGGTCTCTAAAACGTCCAGAAGTTCCTGCCTTTCTCAACTAAAGTTACTCTTGCTCAGTCTCTTCTTCTTCCTCTTCTTGACTATTCTGATGTCTGCTTTCTTGATGCGACTGAGGAACTTTTTGATAAGCTCGAGCGTTTGCAGAATTTGTGCATCCGCTTCATTTTTGGCCTCCGAAAGTACGACCATGTGTCGGAATTTCGGAAGCGGTTGAAGTGGCTGCCTATTCGGCAGCGCCGAGATAGCCACACTCTTTCTCTACACTTTTCTGTTCTTCACAATCCTACCTCTCCTTCGTATCTTAAAGAACGCTTTGAGTATCTTGTTCCGAGAGGAAAGCCTTGCCGCTCCTAATCATCTCTTCTCCTTCGTTTTCCTCTCCACTCATCAAGTCGTTACGGTGGGTCATTTACTGTTCGTGCTGTCCGCCTCTGGAATAATCTTCCTCATTCCATACGGGATAGCCCTTTACTGGATATATTCATGAGAAGAATTAAGGAACATTTCCTGTCAACGTGTAGCATAAATAAATATGTATGTATTTTAGATTGATGTATGTATTATGTTTATGCATTATGTGCTGTACACGTATTTGTTTAATGTATTTAGTTAGTAAGAATTCAAATGTTTTTTATTTAGTATTTGTTGTGCGCTTTTGTTAACTGTCCTAATTTTGAAAATATCTCTTTAGCACTGAGGTTTGCTGCCAGAGAACCCAATTATGGGTTAAGCTCGCCTTTGTACATAAGATTTCCTTTTGTATTTTAAATGTTCATTTTGGGTACAATAAAGAATATGAATATGAAAAATAAAAATCTACGAGTATCTACCTACTCGAAACTAGTATATCATATTGCCGCCGTAACTTAGAACCAGCCAGTAACTTATTCAAACATATGCGTTCGACCTAATATTTGGTTAACTTCACATACTTATCAACAAAGAGTAAGTATAATACTAACTCCTTACTAACCAATCACGAAAATGAGTGTATCACCATAGAGAATTGAATTTTAGTTAGTGTATTTTTTTTATAAAAACCTTCACGCGAACGCCTCCAACCCAACTACGCAAATTTATCAGAAGCACGAAGTGGACCAATCAGAAGAGAGAAAGCTCAAACTCCTACGGGCGCAAAATTGGATTTGGCGCCCGCTATCTTCTATAGACAATTGTCGTTTTTCGAATAGGTGTGATGAAAAGGTACTTTAATTTACTACAAGTAGTACTAATTAAACCAGCCATAACAAAAAAAGCACCACAGCTCTAAACGCCCACATCACGCACACAAACATACATCTAAACTGCAAATTACCGCTTTTACAAACATTCCGAATACCGAACCATACAGAAACTATTTTCCCTTCTCACCGAAAGATTCACACATTTATTTTGCCTTACTGTGACGTCACTGACGCCAAAAAGTCTGCAGTGAGAGGTCAACATTCTGATAAACGTACAAAGTGAGTTGTTTGTCGACAAGCGACCGGGAGATTGTAGTTATGGGGAGCGATCTTCACGAATATGTTGGCGATTTATTAGCGAGAGATACCTGCATTTATGGAGCATGTACCTAGACTACCTCTTAGAGCATTCAAAGTCTTTGGAAAGGTTACCTACTGGTATTTTCTGAATTATTTCGTTCAAATCAAATCAAATCAAATCAAAATTGTTTATTTGCTTAATACAGGTAGATTCAAACAGGTGTTACAAATATTTATAAAGTACACTGTATCATACCTAATAAGGTGTGCAAATATTTATATTATTGAAAATCCATCTAAATAATTATTAAAATAACAATACAAAATAATTACACTGAAAAAATAAAAAAACAAAACAAATTCAAAATACTACAAATGTCAAAAGTGAAATAAAATAAAATAAAAATAAAATGGTCAGATGAATTAAATTACATGTCATAAAATTAACAATCATATAAATTAAAGAGCTGTCAAATTAATGGATGTCACACTATTTTTAATGTCATATTATTCTATGTCAATAAATTACTTTAACTATAGGTCTTTATCTACGAGTATATTTTGATCCTGTAAGTAGTCCTTGATACTATAATAACATTTATTCACTAGGAATTTGTGCAGCTTCGACTTAAATTGATGTACAGGTAACTTTTTGACATCGTCAGGTAATTTGTTGTAAATCAATTATTGATTAGTGCTGTTTTCCCATATGGTATTTCAATGTCTAATCTTTTTTTATCACGTAATTGCCTATAGTAACTTTTAAAAGCAGTCTTATAATAATTTGGGTTTGATTTCACAAAAACATTTAGTTCATATATGTATAACGAAGGCATTGTCAGAATGTTTAAGCTTTTAAAATATGGTTGACAGCTGGTAGTTTTGTCTACATTACACATTGCTCTAATGCATTTCTTTTGAGCTTTAAATACAGATTCCTTATCGACTGAGTTGCCCCAAGATATAATACCATATCTTAGAACAGGTGCCACAAGTCCATGATAAGCAGCTAATAAGGCTTCTTGATTAACAATTTTTGAAAGTTTATACAGAGCAAATGAGGATTTATTAATTCTTTTGCAGACATTTTCTAAATGTGTTTTCCATGTCAGTTTATCATCAATATTAATGCCCAGAAACTTTGTATCTGTCACGGGATGTACAATTTCGCCTTGGTAACTAACTTTTATATTTTTCAGTTGGGTTCTCTGGTAAAAGTGTATTATTTTCGTTTTGTTCATATTTATTTTAAGATTATTTTCGGTTAACCATTGAATTATCCTATTTAATGTTTGGTTGACTTCGTTGCGGTATCTAAGACAGTTGAATCATTTCTGCGGAATGTTATGATATTTTGCATTAAATAAGACTCGACTTGACACTCTCGGATTTATTCAGATCAGACATCAGTATAAATAAAATTGACAACTCGAGAGCGAGACATTATCAAAGACAAAGACCACCGGAAAGAACTTTTGATTCGCAGTTGTCTGTGTCCGGAAAGAATTATAGATGTCCCGGACCATAAATACAGATAATCAATTTAGTAAGTAGTTGGGGTTGTACCTACACGTAACTTGATCCATCATTGTCCCGACGCTTTTTTGGTGGTCGCTACAGTTGATTCTGGCTGGCTGAACTGCAGACTTTTTTTCAGCCAATAGTTTGGTCGGGTCTTTAATCAGTATGAGGTGTAAAAGAAGAAATGGAAGTTGCGGGGGCTAGAAGAAGTCTGTACTTGTTGAGGGCTCTAAGATTTGCAGTGCTTGGGAATGGTGTGGCGGGATTTGCTGGCAAAAATTACTTTAACAAATATTTTAGGCGTAAAATTGATGGACGGCATTTCAGGAAAACACGGAAGGTAGTACACTGTATACTTTATTATACTGTTTTTCTGTGCATTCTTTTGACACATCCGCTTGGTCGCCATTTACGCCGCCCGCAGTTCAAAAAGTAGGAGCTGGTAAAAACTATACTGCCGCTTTTACACTCATGACTCTAATTAAGCTTTTACGACTGCCAAATTAAACTACTAACACAGCCCCCACGAATGATGATGATACTTTTTACTAATTTTAGTCAACGGTAAAGGAAAACATTGTGGGAAAACCTTGACTTATAGATAAATAAGTTGGAAATCGCCAATCCGCATTGAGCAAGCGTTGTGCTCATACCTTCTCTGTACCAGTAGAGGCCATACCATAGTCGGACAGTAACAGGGCGGTATTATATATTTTCTTAAATATGCTTGATAATTTGAGCATTAATTTGACAACCTTCTTCGAGATAAATCGATATTGCTGTACTGGCCAAATACATGCGAGCAGCGGCCGGCAAAAGTTGTATGAAAATCCATATCTGTCGTGGTTTAGCGGCCTAATAAATTACATAGTAGACTCATATCTGTCGTGTAATTTAAAAATGGAACGATCTTTTACTCCGAAACATGGCAACCAAGGAGTTAACTTATCAAAGATTTTATTTAAATATCAAACTGGCTTGCAAATCCGTTTATCGAAAAAAAAACAAATGAACATAACGCGGCAAAAATATTGTTGTTTGTTGTTCAACATTGATTAGGAAAAAAAAGTTAAATCAAAAACCCGACTGCTTCAAAAGCGAACTAAAAAGTCGTAAACAAGAAAAAAATCATGCTGTGCAGTCGGAGGATACATATTCGCGGGCTGGCTGACCAAAATCTGGTGAATCCTCCGCCTGCACAGCATGATTTTTTTCTTGTTTACGACTTTTTAGTTCGCTTTTGAAGCAGTCGGGTTTTTGATTTTTTGATTTAACTGTTTTTATTTATTTAAAACTTTTTAGTTAGTTTTTTTTTCAAATCAGATACATTTAAACATATAAGTGATATATTTTTTTGGAATCACCTCTTAAAACCCTTCATTTTGATACCCCACACGATGGTTATGGTAGAAAAAAAAATTTGTGGCCCCACAATATGGCACCCAAAATCCGCCATTTTTCTTTTGTCCAATTTTAATGTAGCCTATCACACTCGCAGGGTTAAGATGAATTGATTGACGTATGAATCATCAAAATCGGCCAACGCGTTTGGTCTCTGGAACGCCATATAAGAACAAACATACATACATACATACATAGACTGATAAACACATTACCCTCCTTCGGCAGTCGGGTAAAAAGTGGCTTTGGCCAACAACTAGACATTGATGAACTATGTATGAAATATAGTATATCGTATGTGTGCCCACATTTACACGTTCGTCCATCAATGCCTCTTTTGCTGGCCGCTGCAGTAATGTACTATTAATTGTCAGACTTACTATGAATCGGACTGATAGTTTTATCAGGTTCTTATCTAGCCTTTTCTCGACTACAACTAACATTATCTAGCTACTAGTGTCGTTTCTCGGTCTGACCGGATTCAGCGGCATTCCATTAAGGGAAACTAGAGAGATTTGATCCTAGGGAAGACTTGGTTCATAAAAATAATAAAGCTACTTAGCCCGAGTTTCAAACCTCTAAATTATCGCAGAATTAATGTGACAAATTGTCAAGGACGCGTTATCTGCTGTGATTGGCTGCTGAAAATTCATTCAAACAATCACAGCAGATAAGCGTGCTTGACAATTTGTCAAAAATATTGTGCGACAATTTAAAGGTGAGAAACTCGGCCTTAGCATCTCAAATTGTTTTAAAATTTTAATTCCAAGTCTACTAAAGTAATATAGCCGGGGAAGTAGAACTAATAGTAGTAACTCTACTATTAGTTCTACTTCCCCGGTTTGATTTTTTACATCAAGAGAAGATGTTTAGAGGCTTTATGATTTTTATGTTCCAAGTCTCCCGTAGAGTGTATTCTTTGATTAGCCATAGAAAAAAAAAAGTTAAATCAAAAGGGCGCACGGTTGGCGCAGTGGTTGAGCGATTGACTGCTGTGCTGCGTGTCGCGGGTTCGATTCCCGCACGGAACAAATATTTGTACGACCTACAAATAGTTGTTCCGGCTCTGGGTGTTGTGTATGTGAGTTTATATGTTTGTAAACGCACCCACGATACAGGAAGAAATTCCTAGTGTGGGGCAAAGATTAAAAAAAAAAAAAAAAAAAAAAAAAGCGACCTAAAAAGTCGTAAACAAGTAAAAAATCATGCTGTGCAATCGGAGGATACATATTCGCGGGCTGGCTGACCAAAATCTGGTGTATCCTCCGCCTGCACCTCTCAAAACCCTTTATTTTGATACCCCACACGCTGAGTTCGAAAGAAAAAAAAAAAAAGGGTCCCCACAATATGGCGCCCAAAAGCCGCAATTTTTATATTGTCCAATTTTAATGTAGCCTATGACACTCGCAGGGTTAAGACGAATCGATTGACGTATAAATCATCAAAATCGGCCAACGCGTTTGGTTTTTGCAACGCCATATAGGAACAAACATACATACATACATACATACATACGTACATACATACATACATAGACTGATAAACACATTACCCTCCTTCGGCAGTCGGGTAAAAAACAGTGGAGTAATCAAAAACTGCTGAATGAAAAAAACCTACTTCGGTTTCACATTTAGCAGTTCTTGATCGTCAGAACGAAAAATCCCAAAAATACTAAAACTTTTCGATAAATCGAAAACAAACCAATTTGGACCTCATTTTATCAGGTTGAAAATCGTTGCAAATTAGCTCTAGCATTGGGGTATACTACAGCTAATTTGCAACGATTTCAAGGAATGTACCGAATAACCGTCAATCGTCGTCCTGTATTTATGGACTGCTACTGGTTTCCTGATTGCCACAGCACAGCTACTATTTAACACTACACCAATTGCTTAAAAAGTTTTTATTTATCTCGTTTTAGTTTTCGTAGGTTTAAATTAATAAAACACACTAGCAGTTTCTAACTAACTGTCATTTATTATATAAGTTGACATATATAGGTAAACAGATGGCGCTAGTAGTTGCGTATAGGTTGGTATTGCTTGTTATATATCAACACCTCCGCTTAACAAGAATAACACAAATATTATGAAACAGGTGAAATACCCAGCTTTTCCATGAAATAATAATGTTTAATAGACCCCAAACTCTTGGTTAAAATATCTGCTGGCATCTCAGCTGTTTCCAAATAAGCAATTTTTACAAAATTATTAGTTACTGCCTCTCTGACAAAATGATACCTTATATCTATGTGTTTTGATTTGCGATGAAAAGTTGGATTTGAAATTAATTTTTGGGCACTCTGGCTATCATTAAATAAGACTATTGAATCTGAACTTCCCATAATCTCAGATAATAAATTTTTCAAATAAATTGCCTCTTTACTTGCTTCAGACATAGAAATGTA
This sequence comes from Orthosia gothica, assembly GCA_949775005.1. Classification (NCBI taxonomy): domain Eukaryota; kingdom Metazoa; phylum Arthropoda; class Insecta; order Lepidoptera; family Noctuidae; genus Orthosia; species Orthosia gothica. Next base: position 13,560,602 of record OX459052.1, read on the forward strand.
TTCTGCTTCGGTTGAAGATAAAGCTACATTTCTCTGTTTTCTGCATTCAAAAGAAATTACAGTATTCGACAATTTAAAACAAAACCCTGAAAAAGATTTTCTATCATTTACATCAGAACCCCAGTCTGCATCTACAAATCCTTCAATACAAGAATTATCTTTACAAAACACAAGACCATAGTTTTTTGTTTTCTTTAAATATTTTAATACCCTTTTCGCATGCTTCCAGTGAGTTTCATCATAAGAATTATTAAACTGACTGAGAAAACTAACACTGTAGGCTATGTCAGGCCTAGTTAAAACTGCCAGGTACATTAAACTTCCTATCAGTTGTCTAAATGGATAGTCATTACAAACATTCTGAGATCCTTCTAACTTTAAATTAATCTCCATAGGAGTTTGTGCAGTTTTACAATTTGTCATGTTAAAACGTTTTAGTAAATTCTCTACATATTGTTGTTGATCAACAGTAATTTTATTTTTGCTTACATTTACTCTTAAGCCTAAACATTGTTGTAGCTGACCTAAATTTTTTATTTTGAATTTACAGCTCAATTCATTCACTAATTGATCAGTTGCAGTTACACAATTTGAAAATACAAAGAAATCGTCAACAAACAGTGCTATAATTATCTTAACACTTCCTTCAAATTTGGTAAATAAACATGGTTCATACTTTGACTTATGATATCCCAAATCTATCAAATAATCATTAACCCTCTGATACCAAGCCCTGGAGGACTGTTTTAGACCATATATAGCTCGTTTTAACTTTAACACTGTATTACTCGTATCATTATTTGATTCAAAAGTAACAGGTTTCTTCATAAATACAGTTTCATTCAAAAAACCATTTAAAAAGGCTGTGGTGACATCTAAGTGTCTTATATCAAAATTTAATTTAGCTGCCAGAGCAAATAGCAGTCTTAGAGTAGAATAGCGGACCACAGGTGAAAATGTTTCATGGTAATCTACACCAGCTTTTTGACTAAAGCCTTTTGCTACTAATCTTGCCCGGTAACGCACTTTATTAGTACTGTCAATCTTTTTTTTAAAGACCCACTTGCACTGCACCACTGTACTGTCTTGAGGGTAGTCAACTTCTTCCCACGCATCATTTTCTCTAAATGAGTCCAACTCCTCCTTCATGCTCGCTCTCCAAAACTTGCTTTCTGGCCCATGCAAGGCCTCCTTGAGACTGATTTCCCTATTGTTATCATCACACTCTGCTATACAAATATTGTTATAGCCAAATCTATCAGGCTTTCTTCTGTCTCGTTTTGGTAGAGGTTCTGGTGAACTCTGATCCACCAGTGTGTCATTTTGGTCTGAAGTAGTGTCAAAGTAACTATCATCAGTAGTACTATCTGTATTCTCAATATACGTACTGTCATTCTCTACTTCTGAATCTGAGATTTCTGCATCTGAACTCTCTAGATCTTTGGTGCATTCTTCCTCCGCTGAACGCTTGCATTCCAAGGATATGTTGGTTGTACTTTCAGCTGGTTTTTCCATGATGACTATGTCTCGACTTGTACTTACAGAGTTTTTTTCTGGGTCATATACTCTGTAGCCCTTTACATTCTCGGAATAGCCAAGAAAAATTAGGTTATCAGCTTTCTTATCCCACTTCAGCCGTTTCTGTTTTGGCACATGCACCATCACTGTGCTTCCAAATATGCGTAAATGGCTTAAATTTGGCTTAGACCCTGTCCAGACTTCATACGGAGTCTTGTTGTTCAGTCCCGTAACGACAGATCTATTCCGCAAGTAAACTGATGTGTGAACTGCCTCTGCCCAGAATTTTTTCTCTAAGCCAGCATCAAAAATCAAACACTTAGCCTTTTCAACAATGGACCGGTTCATACGTTCACATAAACCATTCTGCTGTGGTGTGTACGCATTAGTCCTTTGATGGACTATCCCTTGCTCTTTCAGATATTTATCAAACTCTTGACTACAGAACTCACCTCCGTTATCTGTCCTTAGAATTTTGATCTTTCTGTCTTTCTGTTTTTCAACCATGGACTGAAACTCTTTGAAGTTGATAAATACTTCATTCTTTGTTTTCAAAAAATAAACAAACACCATCTTGCTGTAATCATCCACAAACAAAACATAGTACCTGGATCTTCCAATTGATGAAGTTTCCATGGGCCCGCATACATCTGCATGAATCACCTCCAGAAGGTTCTCTGTTTTTGAGGAACTCTGCTGGAATGGTAGCCTGGCTTGCTTCCCTTCACAGCAAATAGTACACGTTGACTTGTCTATGTTTGCTACATCTGGGTATGAAATGCCTTCTACAGCACCGTTTTTCATTTTGGTTAAGCTAGTACTGTTGATGTGTCCCAAGCGTCTGTGCCAAATCTCACTCAATGCTATTGCTGATGCTGCTAGTAAATGTTCTGTTTTCGTGTATAATCTGTACACACCTTCTACTAATTCTGCTTCGCCGACGAGCTCCTTCTGTCGATTGTAGATGTGGCAAACATTTTCTTTGAAGATAACATTGTTGCCATTCGCAATCAACTGACTCACCGAAAGCAAGTTCGTTGTTAAGTTCGGTATGCACAATACGTCCGAAACTGTGACGTCATATTCAACACCTTTCACAACAGTAACGATGTTAACGTCGCCAGAACACAGCACTGGAACACTTGTCTGGTCTGCTATAATGATTTCCTTTGTATCATGTTGATGGGACGGATTCACTATATTTTCTTGTCTCGCCGTCATGTGTTTACTTGCCCCACTGTCTATATACCAGTTGTTCTGGCTGAATTTTCCACTCAGAAAAATAGCACTGAATGCGTTTGTTGATTTTCGTTTGCTAGATTCCGAGTTGGGGCATTGATTTTTGTAGTGTCCAATTTGTTTGCATTTGTAGCACTTGATAACCTTATTTGGTTTTGACACTGACGTTGACGTTTCTTGCAGTTGTCTATGTTGTCTATGGCCGTCTTTGGGGCTGCCATATTTTACACGCTGCGTTCCGGTCGCGTTCGCCACAAATGCACTCTCGGAAACGGAAGCTGAACTAGCCTCACTACCACACATATCCATCAACTTGGTTTTAATGACGTCGGCACTTATGTCGATTCCCGAATGCTCGATCGCCATTATCATAGGCGAATACCTTTCGGGTAATCCTGCTAACAATAATGCACCAATCCATTCGTCTGTTAGCTTGAAACCTGTTCCTTGAAGTCGCTGTCCCGTTTCAATTATCTGGGTCACGTACTGCGTCATGGACTCACTATTTTCAAGACGAATATTAATGAGCTTTCTGAGCAAACTGATTCTTCTTGTATAGCCCGAATCATCAAACATATTTTTCAATTTGTTCCATAAATCATAGGTTGTTGTCGCTTGCTTGATGTGAACATAAAGCGACGGATCAATTGTCAATACGAGTTTCGCCTTTGCTTTTGCGTCGTCTGCCTTTTCAACTTTATTTGCCGTTGCCGGTAATTGTTCTTCAATGGCGGACGCCATGCCTTCCAGCACCAACACATTTTGTGCCGCAAAACACCAATCTTCATAGTTCTCACGACCACGCAATTTTGGAACGTTAGCTATATAGCTCGTCGTCATTTTTATAACTAGACTCACAGTAATTACCACTTAGTTTATAAGAAAACGATTTTTATGAACGCTGGGCGCATAACCTAATAAAACACACTAGCAGTTTCTAACTAACTGTCATTTATTATATAAGTTGACATATATAGGTAAACAGATGGCGCTAGTAGTTGCGTATAGGTTGGTATTGCTTGTTATATATCAACATAAATTAATGTTTAAATTTATAGACAATGTTAATCTCATGAAAGAAAAGAAAAAACCAGCCAAGTGCGAGTCGTACTCGCGCACGAAGGGTTCCGTACTTGGTAAATTGCGGTTTACGATTAATGACGTATTAAAAAAAACCACTAACCAGATCTCGTTCAAACCAATTTTCGGTGCAATTTTACATGGTAATGTACATCATATATTTTTTTCAGTTTTATCATTCTCTTATTTTAGAAGTTACAGGGGGGGGGGGACACACATTTTACCACTTTGTAAGTGTCTCTCGCGCAAACTATTCAGTTTAGAAAAAAAATACATCAAAAACCTCAATATCATTTTTGAAGACCTATCCATAGATACCCCACACGTATGGGTTTGCTGGAAAAAAAAATTTTTTAGTTTCACTTTCAAGTATGGGGACCCCCAAAATTTATTGCTTTTTTTCTATTTTTGAGTGAAAATCTTAATGCGATTTACAGAATACATCTACTTACCAAGTTTCAACGGCATAGTTTTTATAGTTTCGGAAAAAAAGTGGCTGTGACATACGGACGGACAGACAGACAGACATGACGAATCTATAAGGGTTCCGTTTTTTGCCATTGGGCTACGGAACCCTAAAAAGAAAGAAAAATATTTATTTGTGATCCGCACAGGAGACACGAGAAATAAGCATACAGTTAAACAATAATAAAATAAAAACCCCGTGCGAGACCAAAAAGGCTGCTATCTCAGTATGTGCAGCGATATCCAAAAAAGGTAATAACGCTGCTCTGATATGAACACGACGATTCCATTAAGGCCAAACACGACTAGTATCCATTGCTTTCTTTCGGAGTAACAGTGCCTATCTTCCGGCTTCATCATCAGATCAGTTCGATGGTATCATTTTCATCAGTACCATTTATTTATAAGTATTTGCTTCATTATAGTATGTCAACTATTCGATATAATATCTTATACCCATGACATACTTAGCATTAAGGAGTTCCAGTGGCCATTTGTGGTCTTCTTCATCAGTTTCACTATACCAAATGATCCTTTCTGATTGTAAATGATTGTATTGTTGATGAAAATGCCAAAATCTATATGCTATATGCATGCCTTAAATAATTGAGAAGTTCCCTCGATTTCTTCAGTATCCTATCATCAGATTCTGACCTGATGAACATGGGACTGTCTCGGAAATATACCTATACAAACAAAAGAAGAATTTTCAAATCGGTCCAGTCTTTTTGTGGAATCGGGGAACATACATAAAAAAACAATTACGACGAATACAGAACCTCTTCCTTTTTTGAAGTCGATTATAAAATGTCTAGAGTGGTATTTTGTTCCATCATGGAATGCGTCAGCGTTGTGGAGGATTATGTGTCCGGCATCTAATTCCGCATCTTGCAAAGTTGTGCATTCCGATCGAAGGACCGAAATTTATCTGACCTCCACAAACTCCACAGTAACGTTTGATATAGGATTTTGTGGAAAGTCAACGCGATAACATTCCACAAAATCCCATATCAAAATTTTCGCGTATGTAATGAACTCATAATTCTTTCTCAACGTTTCGTTAACTCCTGGATAATTGCAGAACAATTTAACTTAAGCCAAGTTAAACTTAACTAGCTTAAAACGCGATTTCATAAATCACGTTTAGCGCATAAAACTTATTTTTATGTGTTTTAAGTTAGACTGCATAATTACTTAATACTTTAGGGTGGTTTTCGAACGTGCGAGGTAGCTAAGCGGTGCAATTTTGTGTGTGTAACTAAGACGTGCGCGGCTGCTTATCAAATTATCCGTAAAAGTCTTACATCTCGTAGCAAAGCAATTACAGACGCATGGGTGTCCAGGGTTCCTTGGATGTTTGTGACTATTTATTTATTTATTTATTTATTTATGTACACACAAAAAACTTAACAGAGAAAAAAAAAAAGAATACAGATAGAAGAGCACAAAGGTACTGCTTATTTCAATAGAAATTTCTTCCAGCAGACCTGCGACAGGAAAGTTGGATGATAGACGAAGACACAGTGTGTAGAAAAAAAAAAATAAGGAAACTTAAAATAGACTATCAGTTACATACAAAGATTCTTCCGTGTCTCGGAAAGTTTAAGACGACAGTCGTCGCGTTACCTTGAGGGAACAAAACGCGCGCTCGTTTCACTCCCGCGTGACCCAAAATTCAGTAGTTTTTTTGTACTTTCCCTATTATTCTATGACATTAAAAAGAGCCTTAGATCAAATTGTAGATAATTAAATTGCCTTTGAGATTGTGAAAATTTCGTTAAAATACGCCCAGCGGTTTTGCCGCGTTAGACATAACTTTACAAAATTATTACACTATGTTATACGAATAAAACTCAAAATAATACATACAGCCCGACCAACTTATCTGTGAAACGGACGTTTTTGGAACTTACATTTTGAATGGGACATAAGATCGGCTTTTGTTTATTTTTTGGTGAAATGGTGACGAACAGCGCCACTCATAATTCACAGTTAAGTTGGTAATACTGTAACTCAAATTATAAAAAAAAAATGGTCGCATATATTAGGTTTATATTTTTACAAAAAAAAAACGGCTATCCGTTTAGAATTGATTCTTATTTTAAAATCAGTTACTGAGAGGTTTCTGTGCCTTAAGTTGGTATCGGCTATCAGAAGACTGAAAATATTAGTTTCTATGGGGTATCGTGTTACCGAGTTACATGGTTATGGAGATCAGGTGCAGTTGGTCCATGTAAAATTATTAATGATTTAGTTGTATCCGGTTAGACAGGAAGCCAATCCCAAAATCGTTGAGAAAAGTCTTCGCAGACGATGATTTATGCCGTCCCTCCCACAAGCTTTTTCAACCGACTCAAAAAAGGAGGAGGTTCTCAATTCAACTGTATATTTTAATATGTTTGTTACGCGATTACTCCGCCAATTATGAACCGATTTCGATGATTCTTTTTTTTTATTTGAAAGCTGATGCCTTTCGTATGGTCTCATTTAAATTTGATCAAGATCTGACGAGTAGTTCGTAAGTAATCCTTAATTATGCGTATTTTCATGGTAATATAAGGTACCAAAACTAAAAATACGTTACATTATATATATTGTACACTGGATTACTGCCCTCTATTATGATCTCTATCACTCAAAGGTTTGCTGGAAGAAAATTACATTTAGAGTTAAGCTCGCCTTTGTACATGAATGTTATTATCATTTTTTTTAAATGTAATGTCTTGTTGTACAATAAAGAATAAAGAATAAAGAATAAAGAATAAAGAATAAAGAATAAAGAATAAAGAATAAAGAATAAAGAATAAAGAATAAAGAATAAAGAATAAAGAATAAAGAATAAAGAATAAAGAATAAAGAATAAAGAATAAAGAATAAAGAATAAAGAATAAAGAATAAAGAATAAAGAATAAAGAATAAAGAATAAAGAATAAAGAATAAAGAATAAAGAATAAAGAATAAAGAATAAAGAATAAAGAATAAAGAATAAAGAATAAAGAATAAAGAATAAAGAATAAAGAATAAAGAATAAAGAATAAAGAATAAAGAATAAAGAATAAAGAATAAAGAATAAAGAATAAAGAATAAAGAATAAAGAATAAAGAATAAAGAATAAAGAATAAAGAATAAAGAATAAAGAATAAAGAATAAAGAATAAAGAATAAAGAATAAAGAATAAAGAATAAATAATAAAGAATAAAGAATAAAGAATAAAAATATATACAAAACTTTATAACAAAAAAAATAAAACGGCTTCCAAAACAAAACACTACAAAACGAAAAATAACTTTTTTTTCGGTAGTCAGTGTCAAAACCAATAATGGTATTAAATAAACGGTTTTTATATGTACAAATACTTAGCTTTTTTTTTTTTATTATTGATATGCTCGCGTTTGACCACTACCTCGCCTGATGGTAAGCGATGATGTGGCCTATGGTGAAGCACGCTTGCCTAGAAGAAACCTATTCACTCTTGACTTAAAGACCCCAAGGTTGTAGCTATCAGGAAACAAAGACTCCGGCAGGGAATTCCACTCCTTAGCTGTGCGCACAATGAAAGTATTAGCAAAACGCTTTGTGCGTATGGGTGGGATGTCCACCATGTACCGATGGCGCATGGCCGTACGTCTTGTAGTCCGATGATGGAAAGGGCTAGGCGGAATCAAATTGTGCAGTTCCGTCGCACACTCCCCGAAATGTAACCGATAAAAAACCGACAGGCTGGCAACTCGGCGTCGATGTTCGAGGCTCTGGAGCTTTGACGCGACCAGTGCATCATTGCCAATAAGCCTCTTGGCCCGTCCGCAATCGACTCAAGTGCATCAAGCTGGTATTTGGCATATCCATCCCAGAGGTGAGAGCAGTACTCCATGCACGATCGAACTTGCGCTTTATACAAGTTGAGCAGCTGTTCAGGTGTGAAGTACCGTCTCACCTTTGCAAGAATCCCCAACTTTTTTGCAGCCAACTGAGCTTTCGCCTCTATGAATGGACCAAAATTAAGGGTTGATGTCAACGTAATACCAAGAACGGCACGGTTACACCACGGAAATATGGAGCCGGGTGGAATTGGCTCTTCTTAGCGGAAAAAAGACACGCCTGGGTCTTAGTAGCATTGAAACTGACCAGATTGGCATCACCCCATTCGGAGACCGCCTTCAAAGACAGATTCATGCGTTCGACCATGGCCTCCCGGAGAGACCGAATCTGAGGTCCAGTAGTTCGTGCGTCGGACACGTATCTCTAAGCAACAGTGCTGTCATCTGCGTACCCAAAGGTGCCGGGTTTTAGCAGATCATTAATGTGCAGCAAGAATAATGTTGCCGAGAGCACTGACCCCTGAGGGACTCCGGCGTTGATATCTAACTGACCGGACGAGCAGCCATCGATAACCACTCGAATGGATCGATCCCTCAGGAAGTCCGCAATCCAATTACACAGACCACTAGGCAGTCCGAAGGTGGGAAGCTTACCAATGAGGCTTTCGTGCCAGACCCTGTCGAAAGCCTTCGAGATGTCGAGGGAGACGGCTAGCGCTTCCCCGTGTTTCTCGATGGCCTCACTCCAGATGTGAATGGCATACGCTAGAAGATCCCCAGTGGACCGATTTCGGCGGAAGCCGTATTGGCGGTCACTGAGAATGTCGTTCGCTTCTAGGTATGCCAGGAGCTTTCCGTTAAGCACACGTTCCATACTTTTACAGAGGATGGACGTTACAGAGATGGGTCTGTAGTTTGCCGGTTCAGCTCGACTGCCCTTCTTGGGCACAGGCTGTACGTTGGCTTGCTTCCAAGCCCTCGGTACTTTTCCAGTCTCTATCGAAAGGCGATACAGGCGAGTCAAGATCGGAGACAATTCAGGCGCACAGGTTTTAAGCACAATTGCTGGTAACCCGTCGGGGCCACTCGCTTTGTTCACATCAAGGCTACGCAGCACCCTACGCACGTCCTTTTGATGAATGCGAATATCCGACATACTCGTCACACATCCATCAGGAGAAGGAGGACGCTGCGCGCCATCAGAATTCAGATGCGAAGATTCCGCAAAAAGGCTGGCAAATAAGTTGGCCTTCTCCTCAGCGGAGTGGGCCAATGACCCATCAGGTTTCAGCAGTGGTGGTAGTGAGGGGCGACAGAAGTTTGATTCGACCGACTTAGCCAGGGACCAAAACGCTTTGCTACCCGCTGGGTATGAAGCTAGTTTGTGCCCAATTCTGCTAATGTGGTTAAACCGTGCTCTTCGCATCACCTTTTTGCAGGACTTGGCAGCCCTGTTGAAGGCTCTCTTCTTCTGATTCACGTCACTAGCCTTGCGTGTTCGAGCGTCGACCCATGCCTGATAAGCCTTGTGCTTAATCGCGTCGGCGCGGTTACACTCGGCTCCATACCATGGTCTGTCGACGCGAGACATTGCTACGTCAGAGAATGGAATATAGTACTCCATTCCCCGACGCAACACATCTGTCACAGCGTCAGCGCACGACGATGGATCATCCGAAGAGAAGCAAGTGGGCTGCCAAGGATAGCATGCGAAGAAAGATCGCACCCCATCCCAATCTGCTGACCTGTACCGCCATACCCGCCGGGTGCCTCTTGGGCTGGGATCGGGCGGGGAGTAGACGGACACAGACTTCACCAGACAGTGGTCAGAACTACCCAAAGGTGAAGATATCGACACAGAGTATCTGTCTGGATCTGTTGTCAGCAGAAGGTCCAAGCAATTGGCTGTATGCGAATCAACATCTGACACCCTCGTCGCCCCCTGGACCAGCTGGGTGAGATTTAGTGCTAGCGCAAGCTTGCGCGTCTCTCGTCCAGCATGATCAGTGCACTGGTATGGGAAAAGCCACTCCTGGTGGTGGGCATTAAAGTCCCCCAGTAACACTAATTGGGCGGAAGGGTACCGTTGCTGTGCCGTATCAGCCGCCTCACTGAGGTACTCTGTGAGCCTGGTTGTCTCCTGATCTCCGCTGTGCGAACGGTAGATACAGGCGTAGATAATCTTATCCAACCCTGTGTCCACCAGAGCCCACAGCACTGAGAATCTGGAGTCTTCAAGGTTACGGAGACGCCGATAGCAAGTGTCGTCTCGGGCATACATGCATACACCCGCGCGTGGTTTAAAGGCGTGCTCCAGGGTAAACCCTGGGTAGGATGAGTACGATACGTCTGACGGACTTCCTATCTGCGTCTCCGTAAGGAAAAACAGTGCTGGCTTTTCAGTCTCCAGGTGATGGTGGACTGAGTTGAGATTGGAGTGCAGACCTCTTATATTAGTAAGGTGCACTTTGTGGGGGAGGGGGTGCAGCCGCTGTTTTACTCCAGTTTTCTTTTTCATACTTGCCATTTTGTAAGAGTGAAAGGAGAGGAGAAGGAAGTGAGATGAGGTTCCACGCTACTAACCACCAGACACGCACTGAAAGGACGCCATCGTTGGGGCACTAGTCCGGAGACTGCGGGGACGCCCGAGCCCCCCCGGGGATGTCCATCGGGCCCTCCCATCTGGTCGCCAACCAGCACGATGGTGCATTCCGGGATTTTTCGACAGTTGGCGGGGCAGCCTTTCATGTGTGGCTGGCACACTACTTGGGCCCCCAACTACCTGCGGTCGGCCAGCGGCGCACCGTGCCTCGGATCCCGCAACCCTCCGCGACTAGTCTCCCGATACGCCCAAAACAGCGCGAGTCAGACTGGTCAGCATGCAGTGGAACAACTATCTCGACCCAACTCCTCTAGTGGCTACACCGAGCATCGTACCGGAACACGGCTAGGCCGCTTGGCGGTACGTCTTTGCCCGGTGGGTGGTTACAAGCCTTCGGCCGAAGCCTACCACCAGTTAGTGTCACCTGATTAGCACCACCCGGGGACCACGTGTAGGGTAACAACAAACGGGGTAACACTCCTACGGACGCGGGTGACTCAGCCCCCAGCTACGCTATTCCTTAGCCCTTAGCTACGATATTCCTCTTCCATCACAGCTTGGCACAGCTGTGTCTTTGGGAAAATCAAGTGATCCCATGGGTTGATGTTTTTCTTAGCTCACCGCCTAGCTACCTCGCACATCTCTGCTGGAAAATCACCCTTACGGTCCGTATAAATTAGCTAATGGCGCGAAAATCTAATTAAATTATATACGCTTTGCACAGATTTTCTGCTGTTGTGCATGGAATAATTAATGTGCAGTTTTAAGCCGTATATTAGTCGTACGTTAGTTGTTGTTAAATAAAATAATTACGGGCTGAACCAAAACTTTGTACGCCACTTGCTCTAAATTGGTTGAAATAGGTACTTAGGTTTAGGGACATACATATATATCACTAATCGCGTTTAAACAACAAACAAACACCAAACCAATCAAAATCAATAAGTATAGCTTTTTACCCGACTGCAAAGAAAGGATTATCATTTTTCGCGCGTATCTTGCATGTAAGTAATGGTCTTTACTAACTAGTATCTTTTAAACCGCTAGACTGATTCATATATAATTAAGACATCGTTAGATATGTCTTTACCGAACAAGTGTTCTTTGATAAGTGTCGCTTTTGGGCGTTAGGGGACCCCAATTTATTTTTCTTCCAAACCCATCGAGTAAGGTATCAAAATAAAGGGTATTAAGAACACGTTACAAAAATATATACCAATAAGGTATATGTTTTGTTAGTTAAAAGTAATTCGATAAAAATTAAAACTAAAAAGTAGTAAATAAAAAAAGTTAATTTACAAATCAAAAACCCGACTGCTTAGGAAGAAAACTGAAAAGATGTAAGCAAGAAGAAAATCATGCTGTGCAGTCGGAGGATATATACTCGCGAGCTGACAGGCCACCCGATCGCTTTCGCAAACGATTGAAAAAATAGAACGATGTTTTAATCCTATTCCGTGTATTCTAATCCGACGCTAACCTTGAAGATAAGTACCAAATCCACGTGTACGTCTTATCCTCTAACATTCGCTCAAGCGAAAACATAAAATGCGGCAAAGATTCTTGCCTACCGTATATAAGTTCTTTCTCTATCAAATATAAAGCCGAAAACAGTAGAGAGAGAGATATGAAGACTGCAGATACTAAGATAAGTATTATGAAGGGATTTTACATCTTGTAGTACAGTAATAAGGTTGTGGATTGCATAGAGGGTAGGTCATTGTATAAGGCTGGACTGGAAGCTGCCCTGACATATTTGGGAAAAAGACTCGGTCGTTTTCCAACTATTTAATTTTTAACGATAGGTTTGCGTTTGACCCCTATCTCGCCTGATGGTAAGCGATGATGTAACCTTGAAGCACGCTTGCCTAGAAGTACCCTATTCATTCTTGACTTAAAGACCCCAAGGTTGTAGCTATCAGAAAACAAAAAGTCTGTTAGGGAATTACACTCCTTCGCTGTGCGTACAATGAAAGTATTCGAAAACGCTTCGTGCGTATTGGTGAGATGTCCACCATGTACGGATGGTGAATCACCTTACGTCTTGTAGACTGATGATGAAAATGGCTAGGCGGAATCAAATTGTGCAGTTCCATGGCACACTCCCTGAAATGTTACCGATATAAATCCCTAGACTATATTGTGTCTTTATCCGTCACGGGATGCAAACTTTAGTCCCCATTCAAACTCAAAGTATTTATTTAAATTTGATTTAAATTTACAGGCGCCTTGGAATTGTCCAGCAGTCGGTCAGTCTAAAAAGACGAATGCTAGTTGTACATTCCATAGCGTAGATAGATCTCTTTGGAGAAGAACGTGCAAGAAACGCCATAGACACTCTTTCCCATGTTATATGTTTTGAAAAGGGAGCAAACAATCCCACAAGCAAAAACTATTTATCTAACATACGGATAATTTTGTAGATAAGAAGTGAAGTAGCAAAAGTGTAACAAGTTAAAGTAGTTAACTATACTGTCGGACACAAGTGGGAGCGACTATATGTAGTGATAATACTGAACATTGTTGAGAGACCAACGGCTAGTGGGACATACGGGCTCTTAAAATAGAGAACTAGAAGAACCGGAGGCTATAGAATACCTTCATTATGCATACAGCTAAGGAGTGGCATTCCCTGCCGGAGTCTCTGTTTCCCGATAGCTATAACCTCGGGGTCTTTAAGTCAAGAGTGAATAGGTTTTTCTAGGCAAGCGTGCTTTAACGTCGATCACATCATCGCTTACCATCGGGTGAGATAGTGGTCAAACATGAGCCTCTATATAATCATCATCATCATCATCATATCAGCCAAAAGACGTCCAATGCTGGACATAGGCCTCCCCCAAGCGTCGACACATTGATTGGTCCCGTGCGTCTCGCATCCAGCGGATCCCCGCAACCTTCACCAGGTTATCGGTCCACCTGGTGGGAGCCCTTGCAACGCAACGCCTTTAGTTCGCGGTCGCCACTCCAGAACCTTTCTGCCCCATCGGCCATCCGTTCTGCGAGCAATTTGCCGTGCCCACTGCCACTTAAGTAATAATAAAAAAGAGAACTTATGAAAACTAGTTAACCCAACATACATTTATTTTGTAGATGAGAAGTGAAGTAGCAAAGGTGTAACAAGTTAAAGTAGATAAATAAACTGTCGGACAAAAATTGAAGTGGTGATGTGTAATGATAATACTGAGCATTGATGAGAGACCACCGGCTTGCGGGACACACGGGCTCTTAGAAAACTGGTCAGAATAAAAAGTAAAGTAGCAAAGGTGTAACAAGTAAAAGTAGATAACTTAACTGTCGGATACAAGTGGGAGCGGCAATATGTAGTGGTAATATTGTTATGATACCACCGGCTAGTGGGACATACGAAAACTTGCAATAAGATGAGCATTTTTGTGCTCTTTTTTGAACATTTTCAACGATAATTTTGAATGTTTTGAAAATTAAGTTATTCACGTAGCTGTAAAGCGCAATTTTCTACGATTGCTACCTCCCCCAAGGACTCGCCAGTTCCAACAAGCATCGGTCCTTTGACAGATATGGCAGGTCTTCTGCCACTTTAACTCGTAACTTTGCAAGCAGCATTGTAAACTTCATTGTTTGCCTACAACATAATCAGCCCATAATGTGTCTACTGCTGATGCTGGGACACAAGCCTCTTCTTTGTGTAAGGAAGTGGGCAACAATTCATCACGTGGTATGATTCAGGTTTGTGGATATCGCATGTCTTAAAATGTTTGGTTTCAGAGTATGACGGTGTCCTAAAGATATTTTCCTTAGCCGTTTTGAGAGTAGTGAAGATGGAATAAAACAGAATGCGCCTATATTCGTACCCACAATCTACAACTCGCAAGTTGCAGCCGGTACCACTGGGCCACTACTCCTCTGAGCCTATGACAAATAACTTTTCTCTAAATCTATTATTTATTTATTATAGCCTCTGTTGCCAACAATCTCTGTGAGAATGTCGGCGTGTCAGCGTGAGACGAAGGCCCCTTCCAGCGTTTTCCACTCCTCTCTAATTCTAGCAGTTCAATGCCATAGTGGACCCGCTATCCTTTTTATGTCATCAGACCAACGCTTTCTTTGTCTTCCTCTTTTCCGCTTTGTTATGTATCTAGGGGTCCGTTCTGTTTTGTTCTTTGTCCACTTGTTCTGGTTTTCACGGAGCATATGACCCAACCATCCCTACTTGAGCTTTCTAGTTTTCTAAATCAATTACGGCGCGGTATATGTGTTCCGTTTTTCCTACCAGTGTGTCACATAAGAGAGTCCTCTTCCCCTCTCGCCCGCAGGAATTTGTCGCTGACAGTTGTCACAGCTGCAGCTTGTTGAAACCCTCAGCGGCGGATAAAAATTAAATTAATTTATGTAGGAAAACTTGGGTAACGAGATGCAAAGCGTGTTTATTGTGGAAGAAAGATGGGTGAAATGATATTTAAATATTATTCTTATTGCGTTTGTAGTAAGCTGCTGGAATTGACAGTTGGGTTTCCTTGTCGGAAGTTTTTTGTTGCATCGGCTTTACGAGTAGTAGCTGCTTCCTTCTTCTGTTTTGAGTTATAAGAATATTACTATTAGTTCGATCATTTTAAATCCACGGTGTGATTTGACTTCAATGGATGGATTTTGTGTGTGAATGATATGAATGAAAAGGGTATCGGTGATAGCGGGACGGTTGACAGTACGAAATCATATCACACTTCATCACACTTAATATTATAAAGGCGAAAGTTTGTGAGTGAGTGTGTGTGTGTTTGTTTGTTTGTTACTTCTTTACGCTCAAACGGCTGGACGGATCTGGATGAAATTTGGCACGCAGATAGATTATAGTCTGTAATAGCACTTTTTATCCTGGGAATATGTTCCCTTGGGATAAATTTTGACATTCACATGGGCGAAGCCACTCGCAGAAGCTAGTGAAAAAATAAAACATATGCCGACCTAACAAACTAGGACAAGAGCAGGAACATGATGTTTGGACTTCAATTAGACCAAAAACCTCATTTAATTTTTATTTAAGTACACACAAAACACTTAAAAGACAAAATACTAAAAAGATAGAGGAGCACAAAGGTGCTGCTTATTTCTAGAGAAATTTCTTCCAGCAGACCTGCGACAGGAGAGTTGGATAAGAAACATAGACACAAGTACGAGGAAAGGTAATAGACTGTAAAACTTAACTAATACAAACATATTATATAAAATTACAATAAGTGCCCAAACACTTATTTATATAATTATATTGAAGACAAAAGAAATACATCATAAAATAAAGAAATATTCATACCTATAATATATAATATCACAGGACGGAAGAAAGTGTTCTTTGACTTGCTTCTTAAAAATAAAGATACTTTGACCGTCACGGATCTTAGGAAGTGAGTCCACACAGTGGAAACCAGTTTTATGAGATGGGAAATTGAAAAGACGTTAAAGGCTATTGTGATACAGCATTACTGAAAATGTTGGCAAATCATCAAACTGTACATATCGTTCTAACACCGGCCATACTGTAAACAAAACCAATTTTTTTAATAATGAACACGAATTAACCAAAGTCATAACAAAATGAAAACGACTCACCAGATTGGCATAAAGATCCGTGTGTATGAATATTTCCACACGATCACACGCTCCTCCATGACCTGTCCAGCTCCTTGGTTATTGCTGACTTCCTTGCTCCAGACCCCTCCTGCTCGGCTTTTCGTCATGTATTTGTATCTTTTTACACCACTATATTGAATTTTCTGTCATTTGATTTGAAAATTTTATTTTTAGTTAGTACTTTTGAAAATTCATTCGTTTTCATTTATTTAAGAATTACGTAACCCAATAAGTATAAGCAAACCTTGCCGTAGCAATAAAAAATAACAGACAGATCCAAGGTACAAAAAAAATATGAAGCTACATATAGTTTTAGGGAATCTTATATGAGCCCATTCTTTTTTGCCCAGCTGTGAACCTTAAGCCCTTGCGCCAACTCGACCGTGATTTCGTAGGGAACACCTGTGACCATCAGAATACCTTTGCTGAGATTATCTTTGAACATTTTACTGGCAGTATTAATGGGATAAGTTGTATTAAAGTTTGTGTATTAGTGCTGTTTTAAATATTGAAATTAGACACTTACAAAGAGTAAACAATTTTGTTTTACTAAAAAACTCTTTTTTTTAAACAAGCTTTTGTCGTATTCTTCTCAGCATTGCAAGTTAAATAAAGCTTGTAATAAGTCTAGTGTCTCTTAAAGCACTTAATGCTGTTGGTTCCGACTATCATTTGAAGATCTTTAAAGGTCATTATGGGTAGTCAAAGCCGGAACAACATCAGTCCGGGGTCTGAATTTGTAACAGCAAAAATCAACAAAAACCGACCAAGTGCTTGTCGGACTTCGCACATTTAAGGTTCCGTACCAAATAAAATATCTGATTTAGTAATATATTGATATCTGTTGGTAAAGTATACGTAATAATAAACATTATCACCAATTTCAAGTTCGTAGGTCAATGCATAGTTAAAAAAATCTCCGGAACAAAATTGTGTGACAGACGACGGACAGACAGACACGTGACTGACAGCAATAGGGTCCGTTTGGACCCTTTGGGTACGGAACCCTAAAAACCTGGGTGTTTATTTATGTCCCTGCAGGTAACGTAACTGATGATATTTATATGATCACAGCAATATATCATATCTGCAATACCCGTGGTTCCGTAATTTTATGGGGCTAAAACCTTAGTTCCATTGAAATGTAACTTAAAAACTCAGCAATTTATAACTCATCACTACCGTAGTGGTTTAAAAAACCTATTTCAAAAACCAAACAATTTATTCTCCAGTCCAAGCATTAACACTTTTCCTAGACCAGACGTTGGGTTTTAAACTTGATTTAAGTGGACCGCGGCAGTGGATCCCGTATAAATAACGTTAAGTACCTATGGGTTACGAGATTGGACCAATCGCGAAAGAAGTATTGCCTTAATAGCTGCCGATGGTCACGTGTTTCTTCCTGACCTGTTTTTCGTTGAAAATGAAAATCGTATAGTTTTTTTTTTTTATGTTGTTCAATAGAATTTTGTAACTAACAGGTTTTCAAATTGATGTGTTTATTATAATAATACTCGTACGACTATTCAGCCTTAAGGTTACACTAGTCGATTTTTTTTCCATACAAACGTAGTCTAGCGATTACTCCACTATTTGACGATGTACGTTCAAAATAAAAAATGATATCAATTTGTCTCATGATTAACTAGCCCTGCATGGAAACAAAAAAGTTAAAAAAATATTAATTTTAAAGTTATGAACGTCGAAAGTTCCATATTTCAACACTAATTTTAACGCATCTTTGGGCGGAAATAATACCATAAGAAGAAGGAAAATTGCAAAACGGCCTCCATACAGGGATAGATTAGTAATCCAACAATGCGAATAATTTTATTTTGAAATATACATTTAGTCGTTTTTTCATGATATCTAAACTCCCAAAGGTCTCGCGCGCTCGTTTTCGTCCTAAATCATCATCCATTTCGATACAACTTTGCAAAAGCGCTAATTCGTACGCGAACTAGCTCCTTACTGCTCATCACAGCATCTATATCTTTTGCACGTGTGGTCGGATGCGATAGCATGCATTTTAACCCCGCGCACAAAATAATTCGTGCTGTCGACTAGGGGCACCTTAAGGCGCCGATTCCCTTGAGTAGCTGATTTTAAAATGAGAATCACGTCTAAACGGCTAGTCGTAATTTATTGGAAACAATATATGTTATATAAGACTATTTTCTTAATAATTTCATCTGAGCAAATTTTGAGTTTTATTCGTATAACATAGTGTAATTAATTTGTAAAGTTATGTCTAAAACGGACAAAAACACGACAATCACAACAAAACCGCTGGGCGTATTTTAATGAAATTGACACCATATCAAAGATAATTTAATTATCTACATTTTGATCTGAAGCTTTTTTTGTTAAAGTCATAGAATAATAAGAAAAGTACAAAAATCTACTAAATTTCGAGTCGCGCGGGTGTGAAACAAGGGCGCGTTTCGTTCCCTCAAGGTCGTTGGCGTTAGTCGTCGTCTTAAGACACCCAATAGACATTTGTCTTCAAATTGATTCTATCTTAGCCGGGGTATGAGGCAGCGGAATACTGGTTGCATTTTGATTAACCCTGAATTGTCCCTGATGATTCTTTTTTTAGGACTAGACTGTGTGGCAACTTTCTGCCTCAGTTAGTGAGTAAATTACCAATTTAGAAAGGGAAAAAAACAGCCTAGTGCAAGTACCAAACCGCAAAATTAAGTTGGTTGTAACCTATTACAAAATGGGAAGCTAAATGCATTTTTTGAAAATCCTGGTTTATTAATATATTGGTATTTGTTAGTAAAACATACATAATAATAAACATTATCACCAAATTTCAAGTTTCTAAGTCAATGAAAAGTTAAAAAAACCTTCAGAACAAAATTTCAATATATTTGAACCAAATTTTCATTCTTAGCGTAGGTTGCCCGTGTATTGACTTACTCCCATGATTAATTTTAGCTAACTCTCGTACTGCTCATATCAATAACCACATAAGCAGAAACTCAATGTGTAACATACGATATGTTTCACTAGTTCTATCTCGATATAGTGCTGTCGGCAAAACATATGTACAACATCAACATTGGCTCACTGAAGCTGCAGGAACTGCGGCGTACCATGTTTGAGTTGGATATCAAAATATAGAATATATACTGTATTTATTGGTACTTAGATAACATAACAGTACTGTGAGAATTGATACGTAATTCACATTCTCAAACGTACATATAAGGTTCTAGAGGAGGCTTTAAACGTGACCATAACGATTGGAACCATTTGATATTTCTGTAACACAACCATGTCTACACGCTTTTGATAAAAACCCCCGGCAAAAGCGGTGTTATAAATTCGACCTGTGTACCTGTGTGTTTGTGTATTTTTGTATCTGTCTGTGGCATCATAGTTCTTAAACAGGTGAACCGATTTTGATATCGTTTTTTTTTTTGTTCGAAAGGTGACTTTTGTTCTTAGCTATTTTTGATGAAAATCTGTTCAGTCGGTCAAAAGTTATGGGCATTATACTTTTTGGAAAAGAAAGGAGTGTTTTCGCAAGATATCGTGTCATAACTACGTATTCAAAAGATTGTCGATCGAAGCGTGTCTACTACTAGATAAATTATGTAGCATGGAATAAAAATGTGCCGGGGGTTTTTAATATTACTTGTTGGCTATCGTGATGGCTGAGGAATAGAATGTCAATTCGTCAAGGCTCTCTAGAACTTATAATGGCTTCACTGTACATGTTATTTTCTAGACATGCACCAATTTTTGAATCGTCATTACCATCAGTTTAACCGAAAGACCACCCAGGCCCTAAGTCCACTCTGGACTTAGGGCTCCCCCAATCCAACCTCATCGACCAGTGTTGTACTTCTTTCATGCAGCGGACTCCTCCCGCGAGCTGCTTACGTCATCGGTCGGGAGACCTTCCAATGCTGCGCTTTCCGGAACGCGGTCGTAGCTTTCGATCTCATCGGTCATCCGTTCTACAATTTTCATCGCTCATTAATCTTTAAGCAGTAACAAATCAAAACATAGGTACTCATGAAGTTGTTACTGTGACCAATTATTTCCAAACATGATACAAATATATGAATATACAACCACTGTCTGTCTTCTGTCTGTTAAAGATTATTTATCATAATCTCTCTTTAAAGTAATCGTTTATCCCTTCAAACGTATTATAGAAAATTGTATCAAAAATATTAAAACAACAAACGTTCAATATAATGACATATTTCTTCTCAACCATCTCAAAGAACATAAAAATTTCATCAAAGAAACATAAATCGGAAAGAAACACACGAAGCATGAAAACGAAACAAAACAATATCTTTTTGGAAACAAAAAGAGGTAAAAGTATATGTAATTTTGGCAATTTCACATAAAAGAAATATTGTAACGAAAACCGAATTCTTTTTGTCAACTCGCTTTTGTCTTTCTTGAATTTGTTTTTTCACCATTTATCATTTGTAACCCTATTTTTCTTAGGACATTAGTACGTCGTAACAATGACGTATATTATGAATGGCCTCTAAATCATGGACTTATAGAAATGGTGTTCCCTGTCTGGTTGTCAAATGAGTACGGTCAGAAAAGTTTGAGAAAGACGATGTGACCGTGCGGCCAGTATTAGTATTTTTGTAGAATTCTGATCAGTAAGCGTCACAGGCTGCCCGTGTCTCCTTTGTCACAACGACCTAAATAAGAGGCCGCACATTCGCTTTGTCTCTTTCTAGCTATATATATAACTAGCTGACCCCCGCGGCTTCGCTCCCGTCAAAATTATAGCCTATGTGACTCGGGAATAATGTAGCTTTCCATAGGTGAAAGAATTTTTTAAATCGGTCCAGTGTTTCGGAGCCTATTCGGTACAAACAAACAAACAAAAAAATCTTTCCTCTTTATAACATTGGTATAGATTTTGTTACGATAGTCCTCAGTTCAGTATGCAAATCCCTATATATAAGGTTAAAAATATTTTCACCTTTGGCGTCACAGTCGCATTTTGCCCGAAACACCTCTAGTTCCCCAAAATTTTAACAAGTTATGGACATTGGTAGTCAGTTCAGTCAGGTTGAGATTATATAGCGGCTTGAAATTGAACATCTTTATACGTACCTACGAGAATAGAACTTCAGTTCTACGTTTATCTATGCTCTAAATAAATAAACTTCGGAGCGACTCGGGCCTCTTCGGCAATCGTTCAAAGGCAGCGGACACTTGAAGAAAACTTGATGCCATAATTAATTTGCTTCTGAATTTTAGCTTTATAATTTAAGATGTTAAGCTTCATGTCGTATTTTAGGCGTATTTTCCTCTTTATATATTTTGAAGTTACTGTTACGGGTAAACACTTCATACTGAATTTTATTTATAGCAACAGCGTTAAATTCTAAATTGCGATTACTTTAGTCGAAATATTTACACATAATTTGGACACCAATATTATTAATGGCATATATATGTACCTATACTTCTGACATACGGGATGGGGGACCACCCACTGAACATTGAGCTGCGTCGTGTAAACCCGGACCACCCACCCGAATCGTTAGACCAGGCTCAGTTGTACATCTTTAACATTCGTTACGGGTAGTAAGTAGCTAGAAAATCTAACAACAGTCTTGCCAAGGGGTATCGTGTTACGCAGTTACTGGGTTGTAGAGGTTAGATAGGCAGTCGCTCCTTGTAAATTACTGGTACCTACTCAACTGAATTCGGTTAGTCTGGAATGGTTAGGAATCAATTTAAATTTTGTAGCTTAAAATCATCATCATCATCATCATTTCAACCGAAAGACGTCCACTGCTGGACATAGGCCTCCCCCAGGCGTCGCCACATTGACCGATCCCGTGCGTCTCGCATCCAGCGCCTTCCCGCAACCTTAACCAGGTCATCGGTCCACCTAGTGGGAGGCCTTCCAACGTATCGTCTTCCAGTTCGCGGTCGCCACTCCAGAACTTTTCGGCCCCATCGGCCATCCGTTCTGCGAGCAATGTGCCCTGCCCACTGCCACTTAAGTTTGGCAATTCTTCGGGCTATGTCGGTAACTTTGGTTCTCCTGCGGATATCATCATTTCTGACGTGATCACGCAAGGAAATGCCGAGCATAGCCCTCTCCATTGCCCTTTGGGTGACTTTAAGCTTTCTGATAAGGCCCATTGTGAGCGACCACGTCTCGGTCCCATAGGTGATCACTGGCAACACACACTGGTCATAGACTTTTGTCTTGAGACACTGCGGTAAATTGGACGAGAAGATACCACGCAACTTCCCGAACGCCGCCCAGCCGAGTCGGATTCGACGGTTGACCTCTTTCTCGAAGTTGGACCTACCCAACTGGACCGTTTGTCCCAGGTAAACATAATCATCTACAACTGCAAGTGTAGAGTCTCCGATCTTGATAGGAGTGGGTGTTACATGGGCGTTCACCATGACCTTGGTTTTGTCCATGTTCATTTTAAGACCCACTCTTTCGGAAGCTCTACTAAGGTCATCGAGCATTTTACTGAGGCTCTCCATGGTCTCAGCCATGATCACTATGTCGTCGGCAAACCGAAGGTGAGTGATATACTCGCCATTAACGTTGATGCCAAGCCCCTTCCAGTCCAGAACCTTGAAGACGTCCTCCAGCGCAGCAGTGAACAGTTTCGGAGAAATTACGTCTCCCTGTCTTACGCCGCGCTGGAGAAGGATTGGTTTCGAGGTCTGATCCTGAAGGCGGACTGACATGGTGGCGTTTTTGTACAGACACTTCAACACCTCAATGTACCGGTAGTCGATCTGGCACCGTTGGAGAGACTGCAGTACAGCCCAAGTCTCGATCGAATCGAAGGCTTTCTCGTAGTCCACAAACGCTAAACAGAGAGGCAAGTTATACTCTTCGGTCTTCTGTATAACCTGCCGCAGCGTATGTATGTGGTCTACGGTGCTAAAGCCTTTTCGGAATCCGGCTTGTTCGGGAGGCTCGAAATCGTCAAACCTGCGCGCGAGACGAAAATATATTCCTTTAAATTCAATTTCTGCTTGCCAGAATTGCTTTAAACGTACCGAAAACTCTATCAAACAAATCAGCAATACGTTTAAAAAAAAACATTTAACCTACATACAATTCGAATTCCCCGAAAACTCATACGACGCCTAATAGTCCAACGATTCTCGAGAGCATAGATGCCGTCGAATTGCCAGAACGAAAATTGAAACTAAGATAAAACGAACTGAATTGCTCTCCTGAATTCAGTCAAACAAATTCCAATGGTAATTTTAAAGGGTAATGTCTATAGATAGCTGAATTCTGAACGTGCCTGAGTTGGAGAAAAGAAAAGGGGAAAAATCTCCGAGTACTTAGATGGTACTTGAACTACGCAAGGAATTGCTATTAAGGAGCGATGTCCTTATAAGGTGAGGGGGCGCGAATATTTGTGAACATGTTCGGAATTAATTTGGGATTCTTAGCGATTATGATTTCCTGGTACTTGTGGATCATTATATTAGGTCATACATGGTTCTACGAAAATTATTGTTGGTGATTATGCAATTATATTAATAGCAACATCATCATCATTATTTCAGCCGAAAGTTTGTAATGTGGGTGCGTTTACAAACATATAAACTCACATACACATCACCCAGAGCCGGAACAACTATCTGTAGGTCATAGAAATATTTTTTCCGTGTGGGAATCGAACCCGTGTGTCCCGCGACACGCAACGCAGCAGTCAATCGCTTAACCACTGCGCCAACCGTGCGCCCTAGATATATGAAGCCTGATGATAAGTGGTGATCAGTCCACCTTGAGGGTGGGCATCTAAAGCTGCATCTTCCGGCACGCGGTTACCAGTCCATTACTTTTAGGCCCGTCCACCTCCTTTTATCTCGTGGTTAAATAATAACAGATGCACGGGTACGCTATTCAAGATTAAGTCTCCGCACAATCGGATCACCGACCACAGCCACCAGTGGCTGTCGCGCGCCACGTCCTTTAGTTTCGCGCAAACAAAGGTCGTCGGTGGCCGCTACAATTTGTTACTCTCCTGCTGCAAGTTTGAGCAGGCGTGTTGTCGCCACCAGTGGCGTGTCGCGGCCATTCAGTCGCGTGTGGTAACACTAAGTCATGAGTGGCCGCCACTTGCTACACGTGTGCGGCGACTCCATACAGATTTAATAAGGTTGTGAGTGCGAACTCGCTCATACAACTTACCTACGCCATTGCCGAATAAAAACGTATACGATGAAGTGGACCTGTGAAACGGACCCCAGTGTGAACGAGCACTTACGGAGCTACAAAATATATAAAAAAACAAAAGAACTACGAAAACTATCTACCTCTCAGGAAAAAAGCGTCACTAATATAAAACAAGGTGTAAAAACTTCAGAAACCAGTTTTTAGACACTCAATACCTTCCACCATTATATTTGTTTGAAAAATAAAGTTCTCTCAAACGAAACCAAGCGACGATGGGCAAAAAAATGAACGTACTATCTGCGATATTTTTACATGAATCTTACAACAGATTTTCAACTTAAAACTTTGTAACCTAGAGTTTATAATTCAGTGCAGTTTTCTCATTTTCTACTAACTGACTTCCTGATTGGAAGCACCTTCCGCTGGGACGAAACGCAATGCAAACAGTGTTAACTATGAATTATTCATACATTTTCATATTTTATTGAAATAGTTCCCTCATATATGAAATTGTTTCGTGTTAGTTTCCGAAAATACCTTTTGGAACTCGTGTTTTAATTACACATTATATTTGAATTGCCATATATTCCTGGCCACAGGTATGCTGAAAGGTTTGTGAATATTTATACACTAGGTGTGTTACCTCGCGCTGTCTCTATTACTGAAATGGAATAAGACAGATGTAGTGACGTTAGATTTTATTTGACATGAATTTGAACCCATAGAAAACATTTTATCATGTAACGTCAATGATAAATTAAAAATAAAGTTAAAGTCACCACAACTTTTTCATAAAAAATTGAACTGAAAAATCACCTTTCTACTGGCTTGGCTTAACGTAAATCGAGCTATCGCCACGCCTCCAGCGGAATAAATCGGAACTAAGTGAAACTTATGTACGTTTAGTGCGAATCTGTTCTCGATTGAATCGTAACTTGCTGACTTATCGATTTAGAATCGTATTCGACCTAGAATACGAGCTATATTTCCTGGCTTGTTTTGTATTGAATGGGTCCTGGTTTGTTGATAGCTTTATTCTGGTTTAGTGTTTTTCAAGGAATTTTTTTTAGAGCGTGAAAGTTTTTTAGTGTATAAATTCAGAAAGAGCTTTCGACATAAAATAACCGTAAGTATAAGTTGGGTTTCTAAGGGTCAATTCACCCGAATATTTAAGAAACTGAACTAAACTCGCTTCGCAGTCACATTCTGTCAGATTGTAGGAAAATTACAGGTGTATTTGACAGATTGTGATTAACTTACTTTGTGTACTTTCTCAATACTTGGAGACGTTTATGATCTTGGTATTCACTAATAATAAAACACTGCCTTGTTGCTCTAGTTGTCGCTATGCCTCGTACAATTTATCACGCAAAAAGTATTATTTTTATTAATAAAAAACCGGCCAAGTGCGAGTCGGACTCGCGCACGAAGGGTTCCGTACTTGGTAAATTGCGGTTTAAGATTTATGACGTATTAAAAAAAAACTACTAACTAGATCTCGTTCAAACCAATTTTCGCTGGCAGTTTACATAGTAATGTACATCATATATTTTTTTCAGTTTTGTCTTTCTCTTATTTTAGAAGTTACAAGGGGGGGGACACACATTTTACCACTTTGGAAGAGTCTCTCGCGCAAACTATTCAGTTTAGAAAAAAATGATTTTAGAAACCTCTATATCATTTTTAAAGACCTATCCATAGATACCCCACACGTATGGGTTTGACGAAAAAAAAATTTTTTAGTTTTACTTTCAAGTATGGGAACCCCTAAAATTTATTGTTTTATTTTTATTTTTGTGTGAAAATCTTAATGCGGTTCACAGAATACTTCTACTTACCAAGTTTCAACAGCATAGTACTCATAGTTTCGGAAAAAAGTAGCTGTGACATACGGACGGACATACAGACATACAGACAGACATACAGACAGACAGACAGACAGACATGACGAATCTATAAGGGTTCCGTTTTTTGCCATTTGGCTACGGAACCCTAAAAAGGGTATTTACACGTTAGATTTACAAATATTTTTGCATATTCTCGAAATAGGCGGCAAGATGAATCGATTGAAAAAGTTATAGTTTCCTAAGTGATCGGCAGGCTTATTACGTATCTTTTGCAAGAGTAAAACGATAGCGATTTTTGCGCAATAATTGCTCTTAAATACAAAACTTTTAGAATTGTTGGCGGTTTTTTTTTATAATTGCATTTGACAAACAGCTAGCGATTAGCAAACGATTGTGTAGGACCAACTATACTAACACTGCAGGTAATTCCGATTTTTATGATATAAAGCATTTGATCGCTATCGTTTTGCTCTTGCAAAAAATACGTAATAAGCCTGCGGGAAGTGCCTCAAAAATCACTGCAATACGGAGTCAGTTTTGGTATCGTTTTTAGG
Source organism: Orthosia gothica (assembly GCA_949775005.1). Lineage (NCBI taxonomy): Eukaryota > Metazoa > Arthropoda > Insecta > Lepidoptera > Noctuidae > Orthosia > Orthosia gothica. The sequence goes on from OX459052.1 coordinate 13,587,505, forward strand.
GTTCTGTACCCAAAGGATAAAAAAGGGACCCTATTACTAAGACTCCGCGGTCCGTCTGTCTATCTGTCTGCCACCAGGCTGTATCTCATGAACCGTGATAGCTAGACAATTAAAATTTTCACAGATGATGTAATTCTGTTGCCGCTTTTACATAGAATACAACAAAAAAAAACAAAAATCCGACTGCTTAAAAAGCGAAATAAAAAGACGTAAACAAAAAAATTTTGGAGGATACATATTCGCGAGCTGGCTGATCAAAACCAGATGTATCCTCCGACTGCACAGCATGATTTTTTGTTTTATTTTTTTTATTTAACACTTTTTAGTTAACATATTATTAGAATTAGCTACATTTAAACATAAGTGTTATATATTTTTGAAATCGCCTCTTAAAACCCTTTATTTTGATACCCACACAATAGGATTGGAAGAAAATAAAATTGGGCCCCCACAATATGGCGCCCAAAAGTTGCCATTTTTCTATTTTCCAATTTAATTGTAGCCATTGACACTCGCAAGATTAAGACATATCGATTGCCGTATGAATCATCAAAATTGGCCTACGCGTTTGGTCTCTGGAACGCCACTTAGGAACAAACATACATATATACATACATACATAGACTGATAAACACATTACCCTCCTTCGGCTGTCAGGTAAAAACGGAATAAAAAAAATATGTAGGGGGGGTTTATGCTTATTTCTCGTGTCTCCTGTGCGGGTCACAAATAAATATTTTTCTTTCTTTTCTTTCTTATACAACAAACGTGATTTTTTGCCGTTTTTTGCGATAATGGTACGGAACCCTTCCTGCGCGAGTCCGACTTGCACTTGGACTGTTTCTTTCATTGTTACACTTTTTCCGGTCTAGCCCACCAGCCCGCAAACAAATCACAAATATAAAGTGCGATAAGGAACCCCGTTCCAAAACTGGTAAAATGTGCAAAAACAGAGAGATCCCTTTTTAATCCTTTGTGGATTCCAGGCGTCACAATATTGTTGTACATGTTAAAACAATTTCATTTTATTTAAAAACGAACACAACCAAAGCGCTACTGGCGTCACGTTGTTGTTACGTCACCGGACGTTCTCGGCGTCCATCTTGCATCAAAGCTTCATATTTTATACCCCTGTCAAGAAAAGAAAGCGATATTTATGTTTACTTGAAAATGTTTCAAGAACCATCTAAAATAACGACCTCGGCTCAAACGTTGTTTGCGATTTCGTGACATATGCTCAATGTATATTTTATACTTAAATGAATAAAAGTTAACACGAAGTTGATGAATTTTGAAAATTAAATCACGGGAATCTACTGGACCTGAACAAAAAGTATCCTATGTTTATTTACAGAAATTTCTTACATAAGCCACCAAAATTATTATTTTTTCATTTTGACAGCCAACGCCGACCATAACATAGATTGGCGCGCTCTGTCGTTTGTCTACGGTTTCCACAAATGATCATTGAGCCGTCTTAATTTTGGTCGTATATTTATTGTTTATATATACATATTAGTTTTATACGTTATATACATACATACTGTGACTAACTTTCTGTGTACTCTATTTTATTCCTTAAATATTATAGATGTTCCGTTTCCGTGAATATGTCCGTGGCATCAACAGTGGGCCCTATCAGAATATCAGCGCAGCGTTATTATCTTTATAATATCGTTACACATGCTGAGATAGGAGACTTTTTGGTCTCGCACGGGGTTATTTATTTTTATTTTTATTATTGTTTTGCTTAACTAGTGTCTCCTGTGCGAGTCATAAATAAATATTAGCCTTTTTTTCTTTCTATGTTCTAAGCCAGGGGGGTGACCATAAGCTCTTAGAGTAAGGTTATTTTGAGTGTGTGTAAGGGACAGATGTATATGACGTGTATACATCTGTCACTTACTCGATCTCAAAATAACCTTACTCTAAGAGCTTGTGGTCACCCCCCAGGTCCTGGTCTACCCGTGTTTCAACTTTCTTCCAAATCCATTCCACCGTTTAGCATCCCTATTTGTAGCACCCGCTCTTACCATTTGACCGACGAGGCATTACAAGACCATTAATTACATTATTTTTGTCTACCATTCACAACGAGAATTATGAAAAAAATAATTTATTTGACATTGTTTGACACCTCCATAATGAATTTCTAAAAACAAAACCCCTAACTCTAAACGTCACTGAAACCCGTCACAACAAAACTATCAAATTGAAATAAATCAACGTAGTGTCAATTAGATTGATCGACAATCAAGAATTGTGATAAATCGATAACCCTGCACAGTTAGTAAGCAAATTAACTCTCTGCCTCAGATAGTAAGCAAATTAACAAAGAGAAAAAAGCGGCCTAGTGCAAGTACCAAACCGCAAAATTAAGTTGGTTGTAACCTATTACAAAATGGAAAGTTAAATGCCCTCATTTTTCCTAAAAAATTATGGTATTTCTTGAAAATTCTGATTTATTAATATATTGGTATTTGTTAGTAAAATATACATAATAATAAACATTATCACCAAATTTCAAGTTCCTAAGTCAATGAAAAGTTTAAAAAATCTTCGGAACAAAATTTCATTATATTTGAACCAAATTTTCTTTCTTAGCGTAGGTTGCCCGTGTATTGACTTACTCCCATGATTAATTTTAGCTAACTCTCGTACTGCTCATATCAATAACCACATAAGCAGAAACTCAATGTGTAACATACGATATGTTTCACTAGTTCTATCTCGATATAGTGCTGTCGGCAAAACATATGTACAACATCAACATTGGCTCACTGAAGCTGCAGGAACTGCGGCGTACCATGTTTGAGTAGGATATCAAAATATAGAATATATACTGTATTTATTGGTACTTAGATAACATAACAGTACTGTGAGAATTGATACGTAATTCACATTCTCAAACGTACATATAAGGTTCTAGAGGAGGCTTTAAACAAATTGACTGTAACGATTGGAACCATTTGACATTTCTGTAACACAACCATGTCTACAAGCTTTTGATTAAAACCCCCGGAAAAAGTGCTGTTATAAGTTTGACCTGTGTACCTGTGTGTTTGTGTATTTTTGTATCTGTCTGTGGCATCATAGTTCTTAAACAGATGAACCGATTTTGATATCGTTTTTTTTTTTTGTTCGAAAGGTTACTTTATCAAGAGTGTTCTTAGCTATGTTTAATGAAAATCTGTTCAGTCGTTCAAAAGTTATGAGCGGTTTACTGTTTGAAACGGGGTGTTTTCGCAAGATATCGTGTCATAATAACGTGTTCAATAGATTGACGGTCAAAGCGTGTCTACTACTATACTTCATAAAAGATAGTTTGATCTCAGCGACAGCTGTCAGCATCAATACAGTAACAATATCGCTTGACACGCTAACAATAACGTATACGTCAGTTTGACATATATATATGTCGCAGAGATCATGCTATATTTTATGAAGTATTGATAAAATATGTATCATGAAATAAAATGTGTCGGGGGTTTTTATTTTTATTTACACCGTGCCGGTGTAACTAGCGTTTTTCGTCTGATTATGTGATTATTTTTCTAAGAACATCGATCGCGTTCGGTTCCGTTCCACAGATATAAATGGCGTTAGCAGAGACTTGTAAGTAAAAGGGTTTACTCGGTTCGTGTTATTTTTTTAATTCAGTGACGATTTGTTTTAGAGTATTTTTTGTGTACGTTTTTACGGTCTCATTGTACCAAAATGTGTAACAAAATAAATTTAAAAAATATCGAGTGGATACCTCAGAAATTTTAAACCGCGCCATCTATTGGTATTAATTTTAAATGAAGCATTTTAATAATTTTTGAAATGTTAATTATTAGCCCAATATACCTTAATATTCATAAAAAAAATATGTTCTTGTTCAATTAACTCTCCGTTAATTGAACAAGAACATACATTTTTTATGATCATCTATAGAAATTTTTATATTTCACAAGACTCAATAACAAATCGCAGCTTTTTTTTATATGTTATAAGCTCACGTTTGACCACTATGTCACCTGATGGTAAGCGATGATGTGGTCGACGGTAAAGCACGCTTGCCTAGAAGTAACCCTTTCACTCTTGACTTAAAGGCCCCTAGATTGTAGCTATCAGCATATCCGGCAGGGAACTCCACTCCTTAGCTGTACGCTTAATGAAAGTATTGCATGAAATAAAATGTGTCGGGGGCATTTATTTAATTTTTTTTTTCTTTTTGTCAATGGTTTGTTACACCTCTTAGCTACACATACAACATTGCGCCGCTACCTCAGACGTTGGCAAACCACCCTAAAGTATTTAGTAATTATTATGCAGTCTAATTAAAAAAAAAACACTTTTACTTGTTGGCAATCGTGATGGCTGGAGGATAGAATTTTCTTTGTCTACGCTCTCTGGAACTTATAAAGGCTCCACTGTACAAGTCATTTTCTAGACATTTATTTATTTATTTATTTATTTATTATGGCACTCCAACGGATTGTTCACAGAAACAATGACAAAAATAATAATCTTAATTTCAGTAACTACAGCAAACTTTCCACTTAAAGGTGTGCACAGCACTTACATCAATTAGAAAAAAAAACAATTAAAAGATACAAAAAAAAGAAAATATTCAAAGATACAGAACATAAAAATTGTCACTAATCATTAATAATTCTCAATTAATAATAAATAATATACAAAACAAAACACATAATTAATCAATAATAATAATCATAATAAAAATAATCGTAAACATTATTAATAATCATAATAATAATAATCGCAAACACTATAAACATAATCTTCATCAAAAATAAAATGCCACAATAATTATGAAATTAGGCAATGATGGAATAAAACAATTAATCAATTAATTTTCTCAAGTTTTCTAGAAAGTTGTCTTCTAAATTGAGCTAAGGTGTTGGAAAAGATGTCAATGCCGTTGGTGCGAGAGTGGCTCTCATTATAGGTCCTCGTGAAACGGCTTAATGGCGCTGATCGCCCTAGGTTTGTTCGAGCTGAAGGTGGTACAAATAAATCAACTTTACGGTCAGGCCTAGGTTGACTACAGCGGGGGACAGATATATTTATGTCGTACAGAAGCCCAGGAACATCGACAAAGCCATTGACAATTTTGAAAAAAAATATTTGGTCCATGTTTTTTCTGCGGTTTTCTAATGTAGTTAGTTTAAAGTGATTTAACCTCTCAGGATAAGTAGCTGTGTGAGGACAGCTGTTTGACTTATACCGCAGATACCTTGTAAAGCCTCTTTGGACACGTTCGATACGATCGATATGGACCCTATAAGTAGGATTCCACACCTGCGATGCGTAGTCCAGAACACTTCTGACGAGGGTGGCATAGAGCAGTTTAAGGGTGCGCACCGACTTAAACTCAAATATACGCAGATACGCTTCAAAAATCCTAGCATTTTGGTTGCCTTTTTGACGATATTGTTTACGTGTGGAACGAAAGTGAGCTGACTGTCGAGGCATATCCCTAGATCACGAATTGTGTCAACCCGTCGCAGCGTTAGACCGTTCAGAAAATACGAGGATGGAAATGTGATCCGTTTTTTAGTGAAGGTCATGTGGTGACACTTTTCAACGTTAAGAGACATCCTATTCAGTACACACCAGTTGTGTACCGAGTCTAGATCCTCTTGTAGTAAGGAAATATCTCTGGTCGAGTTTATTTGTCTGTAGAACTTGACATCGTCTGCAAAGAGTGAACATTCACTGTAAATCATGACATGTACCAATTTTATATCAAATCCTCATTACCATCAGTTTAGCCGATATACATCCACTCTGGACTTAGAGCTCCCCCAATATATACCTCATCGACCAGTCTTGTACTTCTCTCATGCAGCGGACTCCTTCCGCGAGCTGCTTAGGTCATCGGTCGGGAAACCTTCCAATGCTGCGCTTTCCGGAACGCGGTTGCACTCTTGAACCTTTCGATCTCTTCTGCGAACAATGAGCCCAGCCCTACATTTAAGGTTAGCAATTTTCATCGCTCATTACCCTTTAAGCAACATCAAATCAAAACATAGGTTTTGTTATTGTGACCAATTATTTTCAAACATGATACAAATATATGAATATACAACCACTGTCTGTCTTCTGTCTGTTAAAGATTATTTATCATAATCTCTCTTTAAAGTAATCGTATATCCCTTCAAACGTATTATAGAAAATTGTATCAAAAATAATAAAACAACAAACGTTCAATATAATGACATATTCCCCTCAACCATCTCAAAGAACATAAAAATTTCATCAAAGAAACACAAATCGGAAAGAAACACATGAAGCATGAAAACGAAACAAAACAATATCTTTTTAGAAACAAAAAGAGGTAAAAGTATATGTAATTTTGGCAATTTCACATAAAAGAAATATTGTAACGAAAACCGAATTCTATTTGTCAACTCGCTTTTGTCTTTCTTGAATTTGTTTTTTCACCATTTATCATTTGTAACCCTATTTTTCTCAGGACATTAGTACGTCGTAACAATGACGTATATTATGAATGGCCTCTAAATCATGGACTTATAGAAATGGCGTTCCCTGTCTGGTTGTCAAATGAGTACGGTCAGAAAAGTTTGTGAAAAACGAAGTGATCGTGCGGCCAGTTGTAGTATTTTTTTCTAGAATTCTGATCAGTCCGCGTCACAGGCTGCCAGTGTCTATTTTGTCACAACGACCTAAATAAGAGGCCGCACAATCACTTTGTCTCTTTCTAGCTATTTATATAATTGTGTAACGATAGTTCTCAGTTCAGTGAGCAAATCCCTATTTATAAGAACATTTTAATTTTTACATTTGCATCACAGTCGCGCTTTGCCCGAAACTAGAAATTAAACGTCTTTATACGTACCTATGAGAATAGAACTTCAGTTCTATGATTATCTATGCTTTAATAAATAAACTTCGGAGCGACTCGGGCCTCTTCGGCAAACGTTGAAAGGCAGCGGACACTTCAAGAAAACTTGATGCCATAATTAATTTGCTTCTGAATTTTAGCTTTATAATTTAAGATGTTAAGCTTCATGTTGTATTTTAGGCGTATTTTCCTCTTTATATATTTTGAAGTCACTGTTACGGGTAAACACTTCATTCTGATTATTATTTTAAGCAACAGCGTCAAATTCTAAATTACTTATTACGTTAGTCAAAATATTTCTAGGCAAACAACACTTATTATCACCCAAAATAACCTTATTATTACCCATCAAACCACAAACTTGTGATCAGCGCACATAGCTTGGACACGAATATTATTAATGGCATATATATGTTACCTGTACTTCTGACATACGGGATGGGGGACCACCCATTGAACATTGAGGTTCGTCGTGTAAATCCGGACCACCCACCCGAATCGTAGGACCAGGCTCAGTTGTACATCTTTAACATTCGTTACGGGTAGTAAGTAGCCAGAAAATCTAACAACAGTCTTGCCAAGGGGTATCGTGTTACCCAGCTACTAGATCGTAGAGGTTAGATAGGCAGTCGCTCCTTGTAAATTACTGGTACCGCTCAACTGAATTCGGTTAGTCTGGAAAGGTTGGGAATCAATTTAAATTTTGTAGCTTAAAATATATTCCTTTAAATTCAATTTCTGCTTGCCAAAATTGCTTTAAACGTACCGAAAACTCTATCACAGAAATCAGCAATACGTTTAAAAAAAAAACATTTAACCTAAATACAATTCGAATTCCCCAAAAAGTCATACGGCGCCTAATAGTCCAACAATTCTCGAGAGCATAGATGCCGTCGAATTGCCAGAACGAAAATTGAAACTAAGATAAAACGAACTGAATTGCTCTCCTGAATTCAGTCAAACAAATTCCAATGGTAATTTTAAAGGGTAATGTCTATAGATAGCTGAATTCTGAACGTGCCTGAGTTGGAGAAAAGAAAAGGGGAAAAATCTCCGAGTACTTAGATGGTACTTGAACTACGCAAGGAATTGCTATTAAGGAGCGATGTCCTTATAAGGTGAGGGAGCGCGAATATTTGTGAACATGTTCGGAATTAATTTGGGATTCTTAGCGATTATGATTTCCTGGTACTTGTGGATCATTATATTAGGTCATACATGGTTCTACGAAAATTATTGTTGGTGATTATGCAATTATATTAATACCAACATCATCATCAATATTTCATCCGACAGTTTTTTTTTTAAAAACTTTGCCCCACACCAGGAATTTCTTCCTGTATTGTGGGTGCGTTTACAAACATATAAACTCACATACACATCACCCAGAGCCGGAACAACTATCTGTAGGTCATAGAAATATTTGTTCCGTGCGGGAATCGAACCCGTGAGTCCCGCGACACGCAGCGCAGCAGTCAATCGCTTAACCACTGCGCCAACCGTGCGCCCAAGATATATGATGCCTGATGATAAGTGGTGATCAGTCCACCTTGATGGTTTTAGCTCGTGGTTAAATAATAACAGATGCACGGGTACGCTATTCAAGATTAAGTCTGATTAAGGGTGGCGCAAACGGGCCACCGCGGTGGCGTATCGCGGCCACTCAGTCGCGTGTGGTTGACACTAAGCCGTAACTGGCCGCCACTCGCTACACGTGTGCGGCGACTCCATACAGATTTATAATGTTGTGAGTGCGAACTCGCTCATTCAACTTACCTACGCCATTGCCGAATAAAAACATATACGATGAAGTGGACCTGTAAAACGGACCCCAGTGTGAACGAGCACTTACGGAGCTACAAAATATATAAAAAAACAAAAGAACTACGAAAACTATCTAGCTCTCAGGAAAAAAGTGTCACTAATATAAAACAAGATGTAAAAACTTCAGAAACCAGTTTTTAGACACTCAATACCTTCCACCATTATATTTGTTTGAAAAATAAAGTTCTCTCAAACGAAACCAAGCGACGATGGGCAAAAAAATGAACGTACTATCTGCGACATTTACATGAATCTTACAACAGATTTTTAACTTAAAACTTTGTAACCTAGAGTTTATAATTCAGTGCAGTTTTCTCATTTTCTACTAACTGACTTCCTGATTGGAAGCACCTTCCGCTGGGACGAAACGCAATGCAAACAGTGTTAACTATGAATTATTCATCCATTTTCATATTTTATTGAAATAGTTCCCTCATATATGAAATTGTTTCGTGTTAGTTTCCGAAAATACCTTTTGGAACTCGTGTTTTAATTACACATTATATTTGAATTGCCATATATTCCTGGCCACAGGTATGCTGAATAGTTTGTGAATATTTATAAACTAGATGTGTTAACCTCGTGCTGTCTATATTACTGAAATGGAATAAGACAGATGTAGTGACTTTAGATTTTATTTGACATGAATTTTAACCCATAGTAAACATTTTATCATGTAACGTCACTGATAAATTCAATATCTAGAATACGAGAAGTCATCATCATTTCAGCCGAAAGAAGTCCACTGCTGAACAAAGGCTTCCCTACACACACACACACACACACATCACACACACACAAACACACGACGACGGGTCCTGTACTATGTCTCGCATCCAGCTGATTACCGATACCGTAGCCTTTACCAGGTCATCGGTCTACCTAATGGCCAATAGCTAATCCAGAATTTTTCAGCTCCATTGACCATTCTGCCAGCAATGTGCCCTTCCCACTGCCACTTAAGTCGGGCATTTCTACGGGCTATGTCATTAACCCTGGATCTCCTGCGGATGTCTTCATTTCGGATTCGATCACGCAAGGAAACGCCGAGTATCTCTCCATGGCCACAACAATCACAATCAAACAGTAAGTTAGTTTATTACAGGCAGGAATTGCCACCACCCCTCAGCGGCTCAGTAGCCGTGGCTTGGTCAGCTACGGGGAAGCTAAGAGGAACCCGAGGAGGCGCCGCTCATCAGTGCTTTTGCCGATTAAGCCGACGACGTGGTGACCAACAAGTCGGTTGCGGTGCTGCTTGGTAACAGACGAATTTGCAACTGAGGCGGACCGAGATGTAGTATGGAGCGTCCTAGGTCCCATATGAGATCTTGGCTGAGGGTTGGAGGCCGCGGCGGGAGAGGTGTGCCGGTATTGCGGGGCACCGCTCTGCCTACCTTCCGCGGCCTGGACGGGGTCGCCTGGAGGACGCTGTCGGGCCGCAGTGGAGGTCCCTATCCCCTGCGGCTGAAATGTGGTAGGTGGCGGGGCCACTGACCTGACCCGTCGCAGGGGAAACAAGGGTGCCATAACTGCGCTATCACCCCGTGGTAGCGCAGTATGCATGAGCATTTCTAAAAGTAAAAAAAAAAGTTACTGTCACAAAACTTCCACTAAGTCATACAGAAAAAAAAATTTTACTGAAAAATCACCTTTCTACGGCTTAACGTAAATCGAGCTATCGCCACGCCTCCAGCGGAATAAATCGGAACTAAGTGAAACTTATGTACGTTTAGTGCGAATCTGTTCTCGATTGAATCGTAACTTGCAGACTTATCGATTTAGAATCGTATTCGACCTAGAATACGACCTATATTTCCTGGATTGTTTTGTATTGAATGGGTCCTGGTTTGTTGATAGCTTTATTCTGGTTTAGTGTTTTTCAAGGAATATTTTTTAGAGCGTGAAAGTTTTTTAGTGTATAAATTCAGAAAGAGCTTAGGGCAAAAAAATGCTGTAAATAAATGTTCAAACAGTTCGATTAATTAAATTTACAATCTTTCAATTTCGTAAAATATGCGAAACTTAAACTCATGCTCAGTGTAAACACGCAATAGCGGCTGCGAGCGTATGTACTGTGTGTTTAGCTAGTCAGCGCGCGCTCGTACATCTTCGGTTTTCTTCGAACGCCTCCGGCTCTCTCCTCGGCGTCTGCCTTTTGTGCGGGTCTTCGCTTATACCACAAATTACGTAAGAGCCGACGCGCCGTAGACTTGTACTATCCTGCATGCAGAACGCTATGCCTCGCACAATTTATCACGCAAAAAATATAATTTTTATTAATAAAAAAGGGTATTTAAACGTTAGATTAACAAATATTTTTGCATATTCTCGAAATTGGCGACAAGATAAGAATGAGAATAAGAATAATTTATTAAAAAGTAAGTACGTTCACAAAAGTGCACATTAGGTGCAGTAGTTTAATTTCTAAAACAATGGTTTAAATAAATAGAGCTTATATGTAAACTATTTCTAAAATATTTTATTACAACTACAAGATTATTAAAAAAAAGAATGTCGAAGAATCGATTGAAAAAGTTTTAGTTACCTAGATGGTCGGGCAGTGCCTCAAAAATCACTGCAATACGGTGTCGGTTTTTGGTGTCGTTTTTAGGGTTCTGTACCCAAAGAGTGAAAAAGGGACTCTATTACTAAGACTCTGCGATCCGTCTGTCTGTCTGTTGCCGCTTTTACATAAAATACAAAAAAAAAAAAAAAACCGATTGCTTAAAAAGCGAACTAAAAAGACGTAAACATGAAAAAAAAATATATGCTGTGTAGTCGGAGGATACATATTCACGAGCTGGCTGATCAAAACCAGATGTTTCCTCTGACTGCACAGTATATTTTTTTTCTTATTTACGTCTTTTTAGTTCGCTTTTTAATTAGTCGGGTTTTTTGATTTTTTGAATCATTTTTTTTATTTAACACTTTTTAGTTAACATATTATTCGAATTAGGTATATTTAAACATATAAGTGTTTTATATTTTTGAAATCACCTCTTAAAACCCTTTATTTTGATACCCCACACAATTGGATTGGAAGAAAAAAAAATTTGGCCCGCGCAATATGGCGCCCAAAAGCCGCCATTTTGATGAATGAATCATCAAAAATGGCCAACGAGTTTGGTCTCTGGAACGCCACTTAGGAACAAACATACATACATACATAGACTGATAAACACATTATCCACGGCAGTCGGGTAAAAACAGAATAAATAAATATTTAAGTGGGGTTTATGCTTATTTCTGGTGCCTCCTGTGCGGGTCACAAATAAATATTTTTCTTCCTTTCTTTCTTATACAACAAACGTGACGTTTTTGCAGTTTTTTGCGATATTGGTACGGAAACCTTCGTGCGCGAGTCCGACTCACTCTTGGCCTGTTTTTTTCATTGTTACACTTTTTTCGGTCTAGCCCACCAGCCCGCAAACAAATCACAAATATAAAGTGCGATAAGGAACCCCGTTCCAAAACTGGCAAAATGTGTAAAAACAGAGAGATCCCTATTTAATCCTTTTTGAAATCCAGGCGTCACAATATTGTTGTACATGTAAAACAATTTCATTTTATTTAAAAACGAACACAACCAGCGCTACTGGTGTCGCGTTGTTGTTACGTCACCGGACGATCTTGGCGTCCATCTTGCATCAAAGCTTCATATTTTATACCCCTGTCAAGAAAAGAAAGCGATATTTATGTTTACTTGAAAATGTTTCAAGAACCATCTAAAATAACGACCTCGGCTCAAACGTTGTTTGCGATTTCGTGACATATGCTCAATGTATATTTTATATAATATAATAATATAAGCCTCTCCATCCTGAGTTTCGATTCTTTGTTCAGTTGTAGTTCTTTCCAGTTCTTTTTATAGTATATCTCTCAATTCAGTGTGCCTCCGGGCAAAGGCCTCCTCTAACAGTTTCCACTGTTTTCTGTCTCTAGCGACTCTTTTCCAATTAGGACCTGCTGTCAATTTTAATTCGTCCTCCCATCTCTTTCTCTGTCTTCCTCTGTTCCTTTTTCCACCTCTAGGATACCAGTCAGTCAAAATTTTGCTCCATTTTTCCTGTGGGTACGTAGCATATGGCCTGTCCATCTCCACTTCAGTTGGTCTATCTTGGTAAGCACATCTGTTATTTTGGTCTTTGCTCTGATGACGGTGTTTCGTTGTTTGTCTAGTTTCCTGATACCCAACATGCTTCTCTCCATAGATCTTTGGCAATGCTCCAACATATCTCTATGGCTTTTCGAAAGTGACCATGTTTCACATCCATATGTGATGCAAGGGAGGATGCAGGTGTTGTAGACTTTCCGTTTGATTCCCATACTGAGGTCATTAGATTTCACCACTTCCTTCATTGACCAGTACCTTTTCCAGCCGTTTGCGATTCGTCTGTTTATTTCCCTGGTAGTCTGGTCTTTATGGGAGATGATCTGGCCCAGGTATATATATTCTTCCACATATTCAATAAGTTGGTTATCAATTGCTATTTGAACTGGTTTGGAGTTTGTTAGTAATTTGGTTTTATCTGTGTTTAGTGATAATCCAATTTTTTTACTCTCATTGCTAAGGTCTTGAATCATTCTCTCCAGTTTTTGTGGTTCTTCTTCGAACAAGACAATGTCATCAGCAAACCTGAGGTGGTTCAGTTTCCTTCCATCGATGTTAAGTCCTAGTAGGTCCCAATTCAGTTTTCGGAAGACATCCTCCAAAACGGCGGCAAATAACTTTGGAGACAGTGGGTCGCCTTGTCTAACTCCTCTTTTGATTTTAAATTCTTCGCCTAGTGTTTCCAGCTGTATTCTTCCCTTAATTTTGGAATAGATGGTTTTAATAAGGTTGATGTAGACCGCACTGATACCCTGAGTTGCCAGGCTCTCCCATATAGCTTCATGTTTTATGCTGTCGAAGGCCTTCGCGTAATCGATGAAGGCCATATACAGAGGCTTGTTATATTCGTTATATTTCTCTATTACTTGTTTGACAGTATGTATATGGTCGATTGTGGAAAAGTTCCTCCTAAAACCGGCCTGTTCTATTGGTTGGTTTTCATCTAGTTTGGTAGTCATTCGGTCCAGGATGATCTTGGAGAAAACCTTGTAAATGTTAGACATCAAGCTAATTGGCCTGTAATTTCCTATAACCTCTTTTGGACCTTTCTTGTGAATAAGTGTTATGTGTGATGTTTCCCATTGTTCAGGAATGTGTCCTGATCCCAAGATGTTGTTGAAAATTATGGTCAATGTTGGTATTATATATATATATAATTCATTTATTTTCAGACACAGTAGTCCATAACAGTATTACATTTATAAGCATTACATAAAAAAAAAAAAAAAATCCTCGAGGTTTCCTTTCAGTATTTCGTTTGTGATTTTGTCTGGTCCTGGAGCCTTGTCTAGTTTCTGGCTTAATAGAGCTTTCCTTACTTCGCTTTGTAGAATTTCAGGTTCTAATTCTAAGTTTGTCGGATCAATATTGGCTGTTTTTGGTTTTCTCTTTTCAGTGTCATGTTTGTTCGAGTACAAATTCTGGTAAAACAATGTTGCTTGTTTGTTGATGTCTTTCCTGTTTGTGATATTTTTAGAGTTGTTTTTCAAATTGGGTATCCATTGGTTTGATTCTCTAAGTTCTTTGAGAGCTTTCTTTGTTCCTCCAGTCTTCATAATATACTTTTCCAATGTTTGAAGTCTTTTGATTTTTCTGTCTTTCCTTATACCATGTTTTATCTTTTTACTTAGTTCTGTTATTTTTTCTATGTTTTGTTTTTTCATTTGGCTGGTGAATAGAAGTGTCCTCTCTTGTATAAGTTCGAGTGTTGCATTACTAAGAACATATTTATGCTTGGGATTCTTATTTTGTTTGTGGCATGTGAGCTGCTTCTGTAGTTCTGCGTAGTACATATTAAACCCTGGTTTGTCAGCTTCTATTAATTTCTTGTTGAGCGTTGTTAAGGGATGAGGTGTATGGTTGCCAGTTTTTATGTTGGGGATCATATTCTGTTGAACAAAGTGCAATCGAGGTTTCTTAAGCTGTGATATTTTGAGTGATGCTCTTACCATTCTGTGTTTTGTGTTGAAATTTAGTTTTGATATGACTGACGTATCTGTGAAGAGTTTTGGGTGGCTGCTGATAATGTAATCTATTTCATTTCTATACTTTCCGTCTGGGGAGATCCAAGTCCATTTGTTATTTATACTCTTCTTGAAAATGCTGTTTGTTAGAGTAAGGTTATGTTCTAGCAGAAATTCTGCCAGTCTATGGCCACTGACGCTCCTCTTGCCATGGCCAAAGCTTCCCAGCGTATGTTCGTCTTTGTTAATTTTAGTCCCGATTTGAGCATTAAAGTCACCCATCAATATGATGATGTTGTTTAGGTACTTGTTTAGGATTTGTGATAAATCATTATAGAAAGATTTGTGTTCCTTTTCCTCTGCTTGTTCAGTTGGTGCATATATTTGAATAACCGTCCAAATTTTTCTGAAGCTTGGTAGTTTGATGTGTAGTATGGCAATTCGATCTGAAACTCCTATGAAGTCTTGGATATAGCTTTTTAGGTAAAATCTGACTATGAATCCGACTCCTCTCTGTCCCCCGGTTTCTCCATTGTTGAATATTACATACTCTGGATGCTCTTCAATCGATTCGCCTGCTCTTCTCATTTCACTTATCCCTAATATGTCCCAATTGAGATTCTTCAGTGCTTCCTCAAGCTCTATTAGTGATTCGGGTGTCCTGAGAGTCCTAGTGTTCAATGTTGCAATGTATATCCTGTTGTTGGCTTTTGTTAGAGGGTGATGGTCTTTTTCTCCCGCGGGGACCAGCCGTGGTGGGAGAGTTGGTTGTTGTTGTTTTTTACGTTGTTGGATTTGTAGTTTTCCGGTTTGTGGTGTGTTTGTATGAGTTTTTGTAGGTATTTTTCGGGGATTGTTCGTATGACCTTTCACGCATGTATTGAAATGCATTAATGCGTTGCACCTTTGGATCTGACTGGATGTTTGTCGAACTATTGGGGCTTGGCGTTTGTGACTCCCTTTTTCTCTTGTCACTCTCTCTTTTGTTCTGTAACGCTTTCTTTTCCTTCTTTTCTTGTAGTTTCTCTCTGGCGAGGTCATGCGTGATGTAGGTGTTGTCTTTCATATTTTGCTTGTGTTTCAGGATTTGTATTTTCTTGCTTAGGGTAGTAGTAGTGAGCAGGATAGGTCTGTTTTTGCCATCTGTTCTCCCCTTCATTCCTAATCTCTGCACTTTGTTTATTTCACTGGTTGTAATGTCGACATCTATTGTTTTCAGTGTTTCTTTCACCGTCGCTTCCAGGTTTTCGTAATTTTCTTCTCTTTCTTCTGGAATTCCGTGCAGGATCACGTTATTCTTCCTGTTGTTTAGCTGTAGTTGTTCGATCTTTTTGTTAAGATTTTGGACTTCCGTTTTGAGTATTTCGTTTTCAGCTAGTATAGGCTTTAGTTTATCGTCCACATTTTTCAACACCGTAGCAGTTATATTTTCAGTTATTTGGCTTGTTTGGTTATCAAGTTCTATCTTTAATCGAGCAAACAAACATGCCATTTCGGGTGACAGTTCTTGTTGTGTTGCCATTTTTCGTTTATGGATGGTTATTATTAGGATGAGTGTATTTAAAACGGAATGGAACGTATATAGGAGCCTTTATAATTCTGTGATGGTGGTACTACTGAGTCGCAGGCTCGCAGCGCTCGAAGTCTATGGTGGATTTTTTTGACAGATAACCTCCAAATGTCGTATTTGTTCTAAGTGTTTTTAATGCACTATTTCACTTTTATTGATCGCACCAATTAGTTTCACTTTCACAATGATCTTAGTTCTATCTGGTTTAGCACTTTAAATGGAGAAATCACTGAGTTTGATACTAAAACGGAGATATTTTTGCGGAGCAGTCGTTAGTAGGTGATTCGTCACGTAAACCGGAACCGGAATATTTTATACTTAAATGATAAAAGAAAAGAATAAAAGTTAACACGAAGTTGATGAATTTTGAAAATTAAACCACGGGAATCTACTGGACCTGAACAAAAAGTGTCCTATGTTTATCTACAGAAATTTCTTAAATAATCTACCAATATTTTTTAGAAATTTGACAGCCAACGCCGACGATACCATAGATTGGCGCGCTCTGTCGTTTGTCTACGGTTTCGACAAATGATCATTGAGCCGTCGGGATTTTGGTCGTATATTTATTGTTTTTTATATATATATTAGTTTTATACGTTATATACATACATACTGTGACTAACCTTCTGTGTACTCTATTTTATTCCTTAAATATTATAGATGTTCCGTTTCCGTGAATGTGTCCGTGGCATCAACAGTGGGCCCTATCAGAATATCAGCGCAGCGTTATTATCTTTATAATATCGTTGCACATGCTGAGATAGTAGCCTTTGTGGTCTCGCACGGGGTTATTTATTTTTATTTTTAGTATTGTTTCTGTTTTGCTTAATTAGTGTCTCCTGTGCGGGTCACAAAAAAATATTTTTCTTTCTTTCTTTCTTCTAAGCCAGGTCCTGGTCTACCCGTGTTTCAATTTTCTTCCAAATCCATTCCACCGTTTAGCATCCCTATTTGTAGCACCCGATCTTACCATTTACCGACGAGGCATTCCATGTCCATGAAGTACATTATTTTTGTCTACCATTCACAACGAGAATTATGAAAAAAATAATTTATTTGAGATTGTTTGACACCTCAATAATGAATTTCTAAAAACAAAACCCCTAACTCTAAACGTCACTGAAACCCGTCACAACGAAACTATCAAATTGAAATAAATCAACGTAGTGTCAATTAGATTGATCGACAATCGAGAATTGTGATAAATCGATAACCCTGCACTCCACTCAGGGGCGGCCCTAACCGCTGCGAGGCTCTACCGGGCAGCAGATACCTGCGAGGCCCTTGGTCTCTAGACAAAGCGTCATTCTATCCGCGAAGGTGATGGTCGAAAATTTGTATGTCGTTTTTTTTTTTTACACTTTTCATTTCTTTCTTCTAAATGCCAAAATGTTAGGGTTTGATCACGTGACATTTCGATAGTACTTAGCATTCCTTTCCCATTCATTCCGTCCCAAATTAAAATACAATGACATAAAAATAAAATAACATAAAATAAAAATAAATAACACAATTCAAATCAAATCATCCGCCTATTAAAGGATCTCCATAGAGAGAGGAGATCCTATCAGCTACAGTCTTCAGAATTCCGTTGCAGCTGCCACGCATTTTGCAGATCAGGGAGACAGTTGTTTTGCGGATGACGGCGTGAAAGCCGTCAGTGTGATACAGTGCAAACATCCCCGATGCACTACAGAAGCGAGGCAGCCCCAACATCATCCTGAAGATGTTGTTATACTGGACGCCCAAGACATCCAGCGATATTTTGGTGTGACTTACCCACAGAATGCCCGTATAAAAGCTTTTACAATACGCCTTAAAAAGTAAAGTAAAGTTATCTTTACTTGTTCAGAGCATCGGGCGAATCTGCGGGCCAGCATGTTACCTCTGACCGCCAAAGCCCTGCGCTCCCTCTCAATATCTAGATCGTCCCTAAGACCCTCGGTAATTAAATGCCACAGGTATTTAAATTTCGTGACACGATTTATGCAAAAGCCATTTGGGGTAATATTTTGGGGTAACAAAACAGAAACAAAGCAAAACTTGGAACTTATTATTAATAACATTTAATTACGAATTATCTTTATATTATTGTAACGGATGACTGTTTGCTACGGATAAAATGCGCGCCAGGTCACCCATGTGACGGACCAACCAGGTCAAGTCTGCAGTAGGTGATCTACTGCATGAGTGCACACGAGTCACAACCAACAGAGAGGGATGGCGTCGCATCGTGAAGTAAATCATGGCGACCCGGTTTCTCACTGCATCATACCGACCACGAACACACTGGCAAGAGTGTACCGACGAAGAAGAAGGCTAAAAAAAAGTTTAAATTCTAAGCTGTTTGGATTGTCACGCGAGGTCCCTGCAAGAGCGAGGCCCCGGGCGGTCCCCCTGCTTGCCACCCCCTAAGGCCGCCACTGACTGTACTAGTGATTAATAGTCGTTAGCTAATTGATTTAAGTCTCGGTGTACACCGACCCCGATAGTTAGTATCGATTATTACGTAATCAGTTTTGTTATCGATTTGGGTTTGATGGTATCGGTGTGGTATGTGATTGGTAAATAAAAGTTGATGTTACTCTAACTGTTCATCTTTACCGAATAGGTACCGCATCGCATCTTCATTACGTTACACTTGAAGTTCGGTTTCCCTGTTTGTCAGTTCAGCACGGTCTGGCTTTGTAACCGGTCAATGATTAATCCTTGTTATGTGGGACTTAAATAGAACTGGAATGTGGCTGTATTATATGTATTAAAGTAAGTAAGGGCACATATAATATATTACTAGTATACAGATGCCTCATCCCATACAAAGAAACCGTGCCGATGTAACTAGCGTTTTTCGTCTGACTAAGATGACTATTTTTATAAGTACTTCGATCGCAATTGATTTCGTTCCACGGCTATATATAGTGTTAGCAGTGACTTTCAAGTAAAATGGTTTTCTCGTTTCGTGACAATTTTTTTCTTTAAGCACAGTGACGATTTGATTTATAGTAATTTTTTGCACGTTTTTACAGTTTCATTGTACCAAAATGTGTTACAATACAAATTTAAAAAATCGAGTCGCATGCCTCATAAATGAAAACTGCGCCATCTATTGGAATTTATTTTAAATGATCCGTTCAAATAATCTTTGAAATGTGAATTAAGAGACCAATATTCCATAATTTTGTGCCTAGGCGAGTTGATTAAAAAATAACATACAATTTGTATGATCAATTCAAGAAAATGTTAATTTTACACACAATTCAATAAACAAATCGATGCATATCGCGCCGTCTAGTGATTTATATATATAATATAATAAAATAATTATAAAGATAATTTATTTGAATAATTTTTTTTGTTAGCGCTGACACCGTCGTGTATGACCTCAACCTTACTCTGTGGGCAAAACTGGCGTGATGATATGTTATGTCGCATCAAGGATAAAAACTAATTTAATATTCGAATAACTGAACTATTAGGCTGAGCCTACGACACCTACTAGCGAAATGTTAATATAATTGAACACTCGAAACCAGTCAGTATCTATAAGCAATTAATTTATTTTAACTTTTACCATTTGCAAGCATGATGGCGCCTGTTCACGAACATGACGCGTGGATCAGCATCATTTAGCTCAACCATTTTAAAGGGAACTGAATGATCCGACACACGCTCTTCCATCAGTAAAACATTTGAGTGAGCAAGCAGCCTTGCTGATCGACTAATGTTTTCCATACAATCAGAGCTAATCTTTGACAACTAATTCAAGAATTTTCAAAGGTCACTTATAACTTTTACTAACCTCAAAAAAAAAGTCCAAGTTTCTAATGGCATCAGAAATCTCCTCGGTCTAATTTAGCTGCGGCTTTCAAGGCAACCCTCTGTCTCGTGGGACAGTCAAGTTTAATTGCTTCGAGTCGCTTGCGCTGTTGATCTTAGCTGGTCTAGAGTTACGATAATGGGGGAAAAGGACCTTATAAATTAATCCCAGTGCAGCCTTGATAAGTGCAACATCGTGCGGATACCGGCCATGTCCTAGAACCAAAAATTCTAAGACAAAGTCAAAGTCAAATATATTTATTTCAACTAGGCCATTAAGCGGCACTTTTGATCGCCTACAATGAAAATGTACAAGTAACAAAAGATGATTCTACCGTGATTTCGGAAAAGTAGCTTGTTATGAAGAAGAACGCACAAGAAACTCCATACTTACTCTTTAAAAAAAAAGTAGTTTACAACATTTACATACATACATAAATTCATATACGTGAGGACGATGCGTCCAGCAATACTATACTACGTATAAAGGTACTAGGTATAAAGTATTACAAGCACTAACAGGTAAATTCCTTCACTTGAAAATAGGAACATGGTTCTCACATATTTACAAATATTGCAAACATAGATAAATTACCTACTTCAACAACAACGGAACAGTGTGCGAGTCAATTTCCTAAACAAAAGAGAAAAATAAATAAAGCATTACTATAATTAGGAATATAACATATGACATGTGATATCCACCAACCCGCACTGGGCCCGCGTGGTGGATTAAGGCCCATTCCCTCTCACACAGAGAGGAGGCCTGTGCCCCAGCAGTGAGAACATTAAAAAGCTGATGATGAAGGCCATACCGCGACAAGAGATCCTGAACATATGTATGTATAACGGGCTGGTATCCGCAACTCCACGTCCAAGCGCATATATGACCAAAATTCTGCAATTTTTATAACAGTCTGCTTCGTTGGCCTTGCGGTCGTAAGCAGCACTACTAAGCAAGAGGTCTCGGGTATGAATGTCCTAGTCTGGCAAAATTATATTTGGTTTTCCATCTGGAATTTCTCAGTAGATCCAGGAGTCTGAATTAGTGCCCAATTGATGGCAATAGGCCCGGTCTCTAACACATGGGTCTCAAACATAACTGTATCCTAATTGCGTAAGTTCAAAGAATGGCCAGCACATGCTTTGCTTGCATTAATTGGTTTTGTATGTTCAGCAGCCTCATTGCGTAATAAATTCGGCAAGGCAAAGGGCAAAGAGTATGAAAAATCGACCAATCACATGCGTGATGAAAGACGCGATGTGGATTTCCGTCTCTACGTGATTGGTCGATTTTTCATACTCTTTGCCTTGCCGAATTCATTACACAATAACACTGCAGGTTTTTAACCTTGTTTTAAATATGAAATGTTTATTTAGTTTAAGGTTGAATGTTATACTGTTTTGCTTTTTATTTTTTGGTATCTGTGTTGTGTTGTTCACACTCTTTCTTTCCAATCTATTTTTAGAAGTGATGACTTTTAATTGGCCCTCAGTCTCAGTTGCTATTTTTTAACCCCCGCCGGAAAAAGAAGGGGTGTTATAAGTTTCACGTGTGTTGCTGTGTATCTGTGTATCAGTGTATCTGTGTGTCTGTCTGTGGCATCATAGCGCCTAAACGGATGAACAGATTTCGATTTAATTTTTTTTGTTTGAAAGGTAATATTGTCGAGAGTGTTCTTAGCTATGTTTGAATAAAATCGGTTCAGCCGTTCAAAAGTTATGGGCGTTTTACTGTTTGAATTGGGGTGTTTTCGCAAGATAAATGCGTCGGGGGTTTTTAAATTGTGAAATTTTACTTGTTATTCTGTTTGTTTTAACTGTAAGTTGTCCATAATTGATAAATAAATATTCAAAAATCCGTCTACTCGTCAAAATCAAAGTGAGCTTGCATACTTCGTGCTATCAAAATAGTTTCGCAATTAGGGTAAGGAGTTTTTTCTGTTCTGTGGTGCTGGTAATCCTTCGGGGCATGCAGGCGTAATGTTTGGATGCGTGTGTGTATGTGTTCTAATTGACACTTTTTTATTGTAACGATTCAGCAGATTTTATGAGAAAGCCTAAAAACAATGTAATCCCAAAATATAATTCAACTGTCACAAGAATTACTAAATACTCGTATAACGTAGTTTTATCGAATTCCGATAAAGACCATTATTTATAGACAAAGTTTTGGTGAAAAATATTCTTGAATTTTTTCTCGATGAAAGTTTTTAGTTTAGAACTATTATAAGTCTAGAAATTACAAGCTCCAGGCCTGAAAGTTTAAAGTCGGGCTTAAGGTCGAAGTCGACACGTGTTTGAGCACGAAACTTGTGTATTGTGAATTTAGTGACTTGCTCTATCTTTTGTTTTAGTTTGTAATTTTCAGTAAAAAATTGCCCATTATTTTAGTAGCCTATTTTAATTTTAGTTAGCAAACTACTAGTTTTCTGAATTTGTATTAGTTTTTTTTCATAGTAATGCTTTGGAGCATTTAAAAATATGCAAATATGTGGATGTCTCTAAGTATTCTCAATCATCATTTTTTCTTTATTTAATAAGACTTTTTAGAATGGTTTTCAATCATCTTTATAGCCCTTTGCTATAACAACATTTGTGACAAATTTTAAATTTAGTCTTGTTGTACTTTGTATAGATTCTTTTACCGATTGTTTTGTATATCGTTTACCTCGTTTTACTTTTTTTTAATCTTTTGTTTATTTATTATATAATCTTGTTTTTAGTTTCTTACAACTTACAACGTTGTCCCTCCAAGTAAGTACTGCTATAACATGGACATATTGTAAAACCAAACAATTTTTTAAAAGAGTAACCATGGAGTTTCTTGCCGGTTCTTCTCCATAGGAAACGACCAACCCGAATTGTGCACCTTTTGTCAACGTTTTATAAGTGCCCATGTAGGCCTGTGTGAAATAAAAATTATTGATTTTGATTGATTTATATGGTCTTGGTGATTTCGAATGGGAGAAAAAGGTACCATTCAAAATTTTACACTGAGTGGGGTAAGTCGCTTTAAATGAGATTGAATGTATATACCTATACAAATATTGTAAAACACTTAATTTTTAAAAGAGTAAGTGTGGAGTTACTTGTCCGATCTTCTCTATAACAATCTACAGTTTTGTAATTTAATGCCAATGAATGACATTTTGTTTTAATTTGTAATAGATATTTTTTTATGAGATGCTTATGAATGTCATATTATGAACTACTGTGTCTGAAAATAAATGATTATAATTATTATATATGTCGCCGCGTAGGCGTGAATTTGCTGATTTATTATCCTAACTAATCGTTTTAAGTGTCTATGTCTATTTAAGTTGGGTTTTGAGTTCAGCGCCATCTATTGGCTCACTGTGGAATCAGTATTGATTCATAATTCATATGCTAATTTCAATGTTTAATTAATACGAGATGTTTAAATTAAACAGGAACACTTATTGTAGGACTTTTGGATTTGTTCTCATTTTAACTATTGCACATTTGACGAAGTAAATGTGTTTCATTATGTTATTCTTATTAAGTTGTCAAACAATGGCGGATGTTATAATTTCTATGACCAATAACCAGATTTAATAATTTAATACGAGAACTAAACAAATTTGAGTAAATGATTAAATACTAAGAAGTCATAAGACTATTTTACACAGCTATGTAATAATGAGAAACTTTCTAATTAGTAAGATTGTTAGATCACCGGAAACTTGAATAGTTTTGTTATTAGATGACTATTTCAATAATAAACTACAAACCACTTTGTATTTGTGAGTATTGAGGTTGTTTAATGTTAAAATAATTAACTGATCAGCATTTTAGTATTGTTTGCTAACTTTACTCAACTATCCAAGTAATTAGTGTCTAAACAAAAACAATATGGAAGTTCCGCCCACTTAGAACGCGCGTCGCGCGGACTATGTGTGAAAAATAAGAACTGATTAATAAATGTAATCGAATAGATGTTTGAAAACCTAATTAATTGTCATAAAGTGATTGTGTAATCTATAAAAACATTTAAAAAGAGTGTCCTGGAGTTTCTTGCTAGATCTCCTCCAGCGATCGACAAGGGCTTAGCGATCTAGCAAGCCACGCGATGTGGTTTTAGCTTCAAGTTCATTTGAAAACTCAAAGTGCCTGTAACTAAATCAAATAAACACTCTTGAGTTTCAATCCAGTGTTGTGTGTTATTGAAGTAACCCGCTCCAGTCAAGAATAAAGGAATTGCCTCTAGACATTGGAATTAAAGATGGCGATTCTACGATTCATAGGTACTTCGACGTGACATCAGAAGTGGGATCAGCTCCCACTATCGCCTTCTGCCCATGCTATGAAAGCCATCCGAAGAATTTTGTACAACATCGCCAGCGCCGAGGGTATGGCAAAAGATTTTCCTATGATAATTTCCAAGAGTAAGCGATGTCCAGACATAGGCGAAAATAACTGGAATATTTTTACGTGAACGATCTGAACTCTATTGAAACGACAGAAGAAGCTACTGACTAGTGGCATGGATGCTGTCCTACACCATTGTGGCCAAAACTTTATACAGCACAGAATGACCGAAGCAGCTAAGCGAACAACTTGATCTGTCCATTGATAGATTCCATCATGGTTGAGGGGAGTATTCTGTTTTTTTTATTTATGTAACTTAACATTCTTAATTATTTTCATCATACAAGGCAAGGTCAGTGACCTTTTGTGTGACAATTTTAATCAATCTGCCTAGTCTTTTCCCAACCAAGTCCGGGACAGCTTCCATTCTAACTGGATTCAGCTGAGTACCAGTGCTTTACATGGAGCAACCAAAACCCAGTAACTGGGTAACACAATACCCCTTACTGACTGAGTGGTCCCTGCTGTTGTTTGTGTGGCAATTTGTGGAATTAAAATGAATGAAACGGCTTAAATTACTCCATAAAATAAGACAGCTGACTAGGAACTCAATGTTATTGTTTAAATATGGTTCTTTTGTCTTAAGAATTGCAATGGCTCAGTTATTTGAGAAATTTTATTTTATTTGAGGAGTATGTAAGGATCGTAGCAAGTGGCAATCTGTGGTTGCTGCCTATCCCCATGGGGACAAGGTGTGAGTGTATGAATGTTAAACAATTCAAAGTACCTACGTTGAGTTTTGTACCGGACAAAAAGTAACAACTTATTTTTATAGCATTCATTACATTTAGGTAGCTAAAACAAAAGTTTAGTAGGTAAATAAGTTAAGTAAGTTACAGAATGTATGTGCAACAGAAGTAGTAAACATTTGGCAGAAAGTGCCATGACATATTCATGTTGACGCACTAATTGGCATTTTTGCAATTTATTGTTTTTACCCGACTACCAAACGGGGTTTATTATTGAATAATGTGGAACCCGTTGCATGTCATACTTTTTTTAAAGTAAAGTAAGATAAGAAAATGTATTAACACATTCCTTAAACATGAAAAGCACAACAAATAAAAATAAAATTATAGTGTGCTCAAGAAAATACTTACAACGATTTGCATTTAAGTAGCTGGGGTGAGAATAATTGTTTGGTTACAAGACTAAACAATATTTAAAATATTATCTAGAGGTTTTTGTAGAGTGAGTATGCATCTAATATAAATGTATTTGTATGAATGGGTGAAAGGGTTGTGATACACCTGGGTGAGTCATTACAAACTTTATAATCAGGGTAAGTATCAGCAGAGCTTCAGTTCATGCATAATCATAATATAATAATAAATAGTCATAAGCTGATAGCCACCTGGTAACTTTTAATTTACAAGTAGGTACGCTTAGTATGTGTGAGTAACCTATTATGTATGGACCTTGTGATTTTTGGTAAATTAATGGTCCTGTGTATGTAAGACATATTTGAGTGAATCTAATGTGATTACTGTGTTCCATCTTATCTGTCTACATGATCTGGTAGATTTGTTTTGGCTATGGGGTTCTTGACAGTGATAGCGCTATAAGTTAAATCTAATTAAAAAATTGTCTGACCCTACATTCTTGGTTCAGACTGTCAGTTGGATACTGATGGGGCCTTTTATAAGCTCTAAGATTTATGCTTGTTCAAGTTAAGTTTGTTATAATAAAGTTTATTTAATCATTCAATATTTGAGAACCTTCCTAATGAATTAAATCTCACAATGGGTTTAGTTGAATTTTACTTGTTATGGTACATGGGTGTAAATAGATTAGTAATTTCTGACAGATTTCAAAGCTTGTTATTGGATGCACTTGCACAGAATAAAAACAATCAAAAGACAGGTTTGTTTTTTGATAATTTGTCACTTTTAGCATTCAATAACTTTCTTTTCTTTTTGCAACTTTTTACCTAGCTTGTATTCAAACTTGTTCACACATAAATGTTTTGTAATGAAATAGGTTTGTAATAGGTGTGTAAATAGGTTGTTGCGTGTGTGGTATGCAAACATGCATCATTAAAAGTAGTTTTCAACATGTTTTAACATTAATCTTTAGCTAGTGCAAACACCGTCATAAGTAATGCAGCAATCTTCATAGTTATTCATTT
The DNA here is from genome assembly GCA_949775005.1 of Orthosia gothica. Lineage (NCBI taxonomy): Eukaryota > Metazoa > Arthropoda > Insecta > Lepidoptera > Noctuidae > Orthosia > Orthosia gothica. Next base: position 13,614,187 of record OX459052.1, read on the forward strand.
CAGTGTCATCAGATTCTAGTTAACTTTGAATTACTCACTTACTATTTCAAAACAATAACATAATTTAATTGTTATCAGTACTAACTCCTACTTATTTAAATATTAATAGGATCATCTTTTCTTTTATTATTATTTATCTGTATACCTTCTCACATTCCAGATTCCTGTGTCATATCAAAAATCAAAATGGTTACCTACATAGTCAAGTATTATCAAGGATGTGGAAACAAAACTAAAAATACCTGGTTTGCAAGTGACCGTGTCGCCGGGTCAGGACCTTAGAAGCTACCAACATACATACAAGCCACCAAATAGAGGTCAGCTGAAAAATGACTTCCAGCCCAACATAACTAAAGTAAAAGGTGAGAAGTTTTCAAACTATCTTCTACTCACCTCGCTAACTGATACGGTGTTGTTGTATCAGAAGGCTCAACACAATAGCCATGTCGAATAACTACATGACGCTTGTGCATGATACTACCATGCAACAAAGTACTTTTAAATTATTATTCCTGGGTTCAATTCCTAGGTTGGGCAAAATTTGTTTATGGGGTTTTTCCAATAGGGATTCCTCTGTAGCAGCCCAGAGTTTTGAAATTGGTGAACCCCCATGCTTCAAAAAGCATGTTGAGCCATTGTCCTTGTGCACTATAGTACCTCCTTATGCAGATGGCTCAACAGTCAGGAGGACTACTGTTATTATTATGTTTTTGTAACTCGTTTCAGTTTATGCTATTCTATTGTCATATTTAGTCAATTATAAAAATGAATAATAAAACAAGCTCTAATTATTGAGATGTCCAATAACCTATAGCTCTGGAGGCACTTAATAAAATAATAGGTTATATCAACACCAAACTATCAGCATCCATGGAGATGGATTTGAGGTAATAATGAGAACACAATAAACTATCTTATTATGCTGTGGAAGCAACTAAGATTGATAACACAACAAACTATCCTATTGGTATGCTGTGGAATCAAGTAATAATGATAACACAACTATCTTGTTGGTATGCTGTGGAAGCAACTAATAATGATAACACAATAAACTATACTGTTGGTATGCTGTGGAAGCAACTAATAATGATAACACAATAAGCTGTCTGTTAGTAATCCGTGGAGGAAACTAATAGTGATAATACAACACACAATCTATTGGTTTGCTGTGGAAGCAACTAATAAAGATTTAATATCCATTGGTTAGGCGTGGAGGCCGCTAATGAACAATCTCTCATGTTATCCTGCTGGGTCCACGGTGTACAAGACCACCCAGAGCCTGGTTCCTTATATCCTGTCAAATCAAAGACTTCGTGCCTGTCACGGAGCAATGATCCTAAACTCCTTAACCTTTAATCCTGTCAAATCAAAGACTTTGTGTCTATCACAGAGCGGTGTTCCTGATCCTATCCTTAAATCCTGTCAAATCAAAGACTTTGTGTCTATCACAGAGCATTACCGTCCCGTGAGAATGAAACTAAACAAAAAACAGCTGATCACAATACTCCTACACTACCCACACTATACTTACCAAATACAAGGCTGCTATGTAAGCCTTCTTATAAGTAGGTATGTGCTCATTAATGCATCAAATATTTTCATTTGAGATAAACTTAATAGTTACCTAATTTCATAAGTATTCAGTGATAAATTGATAACTTAAACTGACTATTACCTATTACAAATCAATGAATATTGTAAGATAATACAAACAATAACATTCTGCAAACAAGATTCAAATTGGACTAAATAAGCTAGCAACTGATTATTCCATGTCAAAAATCTGAAATAGAAATTGTATGCCTTCATTGACATGACATGTAGCAGTTAGTTGTTTCCTAACAACATTGGTCTTTACCATATAGCAAGTAGAATACCTAAAGCATATAGCTGTGGGTGTAAAAATACATTCAATATTTCCAAAATAAGGCATACTCAGCTTAGATTTATTACAAGCTGTCAATGATAAATAAAATCAGTTGTTATCAGATTCTAAACTTAATTAATACTGTAGGATGATAAACAACAATAATCTGCCGAAAAATATTTCTCCGCTATTACAGATAACAACCAAGAAACACAGAGACTGAGGACACCGGAAGGCCCAGAGCACGAGCCTCCGATCACAATGGCCGTGTCGCCGCGTAGGCGTGAATTTGCTGATTTATTATCCTAACTAATCGTTTTAAGTGTCTATGTCTATTTAAGTTGGGTTTTGAGTTCAGCGCCATCTATTGGCTCACTGTGGAATCAGTATTGATTCATAATTCATATGCTAATTTCAATGTTTAATTAATACGAGATGTTTAAATTAAACAGGAACACTTATTGTAGGACTTTTGGATTTGTTCTCATTTTAACTATTGCACATTTGACGAAGTAAATGTGTTTCATTATGTTATTCTTATTAAGTTGTCAAACAATGGCGGATGTTATAATTTCTATGACCAATAATCAGATTTAATAATTTAATACGAGAACTAAACAAATTTGAGTAAATGATTAAATACTAAGAAGTCATAAGACTATTTTACACAGCTATGTAATAATGAGAAACTTTCTAATTAGTAAGATTGTTAGATCACCGGAAACTTGAATAGTTTTGTTATTAGATGACTATTTCAATAATAAACTACAAACCACTTTGTATTTGTGAGTATTGAGGTTGTTTAATGTTAAAATAATTAACTGATCAGCATTTTAGTATTGTTTGCTAACTTTACTCAACTATCCAAGTAATTAGTGTCTAAACAAAAACAATATGGAAGTTCCGCCCACTTAGAACGCGCGTCGCGCGGACTATGTGTGAAAAATAAGAACTGATTAATAAATGTAATCGAATAGATGTTTGAAAACCTAATTAATTGTCATAAAGTGATTGTGTAATCTATAAAAACATTTAAAAAGAGTGTCCTGGAGTTTCTTGCTAGATCTCCTCCAGCGATCGACAAGGGCTTAGCGATCTAGCAAGCCACGCGATGTGGTTTTAGCTTCAAGTTCATTTGAAAACTCAAAGTGCCTGTAACTAAATCAAATAAACACTCTTGAGTTTCAATCCAGTGTTGTGTGTTATTGAAGTAACCCGCTCCAGTCAAGAATAAAGGAATTGCCTCTAGACATTGGAATTAAAGATGGCGATTCTACGATTCATAGGTACTTCGACGTGACATATACATATGATATTGATATTTTCAAAAATGTTGACATTCAAAAATGAAAGTTCTGAAGTTGGCTACAATGGCTGCGCTTGTAAATCACATACAAAAAGAGCACCGACCCGTGCCTTGCGCATCGCAAAGACAACTTCAGGGCGGCCAAGAAGTTTGGAGATAACTATACCAAAGAGGATTTAAACCAGAGACATTTTGACAGCGATAGTCTGGTCAATTGTGTCAATTATATTAGGTCAATTCTCAAGTGGTACAAAAAATCGTAATATAGATAATTAATTAATTCAAAAAACCCGACTGCTTAAGAAGCGAACTAAAAAGCCGTAAACAAGAAGAAAATCATGCTGTGCAGTCGGAAGATACATAATCGCGAGCTGGCTGACCAAAACCAGATGAACTCTCCGACTGCACAGCATGATTTTCTTCTTGTTTTTATTTATACATTTAAACATAAAGTGTAATATATTTTTGAAATCACCTCTTAAAACCCTTTATTTTGTTAACCCCCGCCGGAAAAAAAGGGGTGTTATAAGTTTCACGTGTGTTGCTGTGTATCTGTGTATCTGTGTGTCAAAAAAAGGGGTGTTATAAGTTTCACGTGTGTTGCTGTGTATCTGTGTGTCTGTCTGTGGCATCATAGTGCCTAAACGGGTGAACTGATTTTAATTTAGTTTTTTTTTGTTTGAAAGGTGAATTCAGCGAGAGTGTTCTTAGCTTTGTTTGAATAAAATCGGTTAAGCCGTTCAAAAGTTATGGGCGTTTTACTGTTTGAATCGGGGTGTTTTCGCAAGATAAATGTGTCGGGGGTTTTTTAAATTTTGAAATTTTACTTGTTACCCAACACGATGAGAAATTGGGCCCCCACAATATGGGGCCCAAAATTCCGCATTTTTCTATTTTCCAATTTTAATTTAGCCAGTGACTCAGTGGTCGATTCGTCTTAACTTGCAAGGTTAAGACGAATCGATTGATGTAAGAATCTTCAAAATCGGACAACGCGTTTGGTCTCTAGAACGCCACATAGGAACAAACATACATAAAAAACACAGACTGATAAACACATTATCATCTTTCGGCAGTCGGGTAAAAAGAAAAATCATCGTAAAATATAATGACACTTTGTCTGGATCCTAAGGGGATTGAGATTTTATATAAATCAAATTGTGGGCAATTTCTAAGTGATACTAAGAAGATACCAAAGTCAAGCATTCGTCACCCACGCGCTCAGATAATAATGTAAATCTAGAAATTACGAAAAGCAATCAAACTTCTTATAATATTATTAGATTACTCGAAAACCAAGCAAAGACCTTCATTTTTTTTTTTTGTCTTTTTCGCATTTCAGAATATTTTATTAAGACTTTCGTGACAGACGGGTCTTCAATCATGAAAAACTGGAGATAAAAGCTAAAACTTTTTTTCTGAATTCCATTGAATTAGGTTAATTTAATTTATTTTATTTTATCGAATCGAGGTGTCTTGATTGAAGTAGAAATGATTTATAGAAATATTATTTATTCAATTCTTTAGAAAACAAACAACTATAAAATTAACGTACTGAGCTTAATAATTAGCGTCAATGTTGTGCGAGGGTAGTGAGTTTGATTTCCATTAAGAACAAATATTGTTTTAAACATTATTTGTGCATAATGCACAAGTGCATTTTGTAAACGCACTCGGTACACCCACAAAGGTAGAACTTGTAGAAATGTAGAACACAAATGTGGGTTCACAGCCATGGAACATTCTACAGATTAATTAAATTTACTGTCTTTCAGTTTCGTTAAATATGACGAAACTACATACACAAGGACACTCTTTTCCATCAGTTTTAATTACAAGTATTTGGGTACATCATTCTTGTTGAAAAAATACATATATGTGAGAACGACGTAAAAAGACAAACAATTTAATCAAATACAATAACAGGCCGAGGCAGCTAAGTTATGATCAATCCCAAATGATGGCGCCCGTTCACAAACATGACGCATGGATCGGCATCTCTCAGCTAAACCATCATGAGGGGAACCGAATGGTCCAACACATGTGCCACCTATCAGAGAGACATTAGAGAGAGCATGACACACTCTACTGCCAGGGCACACTGAAGTCAACGAACGACACATAGGTACAGTGAATGGTAGATTTACAGTCTGAACATAATACTCATACATGTGTTGTGCAGTTATATAATACTAGGAGCAGCATTGAGCCAAGTATTTTATCAGCCATGTAATCCTCGAACTTATAATATGCTTGCCTGCATGCAGATTGAAGGAATTTTCCTTCACTTCAATCGATGTCGTCAAATATAGCTGACCAATCAGCGCAGCCGTCAGTGTAATCAACTAATCAGTGTTTTACTTTAAACTAGCTGTTCCCCACTCCCGTGGGCCACCCCACAGTACCAATTTTCGGGATTAAAAATAGCCTATGTCACTCAGGAATAATGCAGCTTTCTATTGGTGAAAGAATTTTTTAAATCGGTCCAGTAGTTTCGGAGCCTATTCGGTACAAACAAACAAACAAATAAATCTTTCCTCTTTATAATGTTGGTATACTCGTAGATACTCGTAAGCAGTCTTTTATTGTGAAAATCGTCATATGATATTTAATCCAGCACTTAAATGATGATAAGTATAAAGAAGGACAACGTCGAAAAAAATATCAGGTAAGTTTTAATAATAAATAAAGCATCGAAAACGAAAACACGGTGAGAGATACCTCATTTTCCCTTCAGAAGAAACATTTCCCCAATAAAACGCGGCACAGACCTATTTATATTCAACTACCCACATATTGTTGCGGAAACACATCATAAATTCAATCGGACGCAAGTGTTACGTCACCGATGGTTGATTTGTAGCGATGACGTCATGGCTCCACGATTTATGACGCAATGGAGATGTGGTAACTTGTGGGAGTGACTTTGAGTTTGTTTGTCTGCGAAAGTATTGTGGGTTTCCTATGTTGTTCCATAGGTATGGTGGAAATAATGTGTGTTAGGTAACTTTGACAAATAACAAGAGAAAACAGATAGTTAGGTCGAACGTTGCTAGTATTCCAAACTTCGCGTTCATCCTCGTTCCACTGTTAAGTTTGGATTCGGTAACAGTAAAATACGTGATAATCAAATCGGTATTAGACACTCTGGTTTATTAAAGATAGCCGTTCTATCATAGACAACTGAAAGGGCATAGACAACAATGATATTCAGCCTATGCTCCACACAACAGTTTCTATCGATGGGTCCCTGGGAGGGGACGTCCTAGAAGATAATACACAGTCCTTATTAATGATGTTTTTCAGAAAATTCAGGTGCGCAGTACTCACCACCGGTGTTTAACCGATGTATGAAGTTACAAACGTAAACGAATCAATATTTAAGGATCATAGCAGGCCTATCCCATGGCAAAGAGGTTTGAGTTTATGTATGTGTGTATACAGGTAGATAGTCTTACCAACTCTATCTGTATTGCTTTTTCGAGCGTAGTTCATCGAAAAACACGGGTTTCACCGTGCTACGTGCTGATCTACGGCGTAGCACAGAACAAGCTACGGCGTAGCACAGGTCTTGCTACGGCGTCGCAAAGAGCACGCTACGGCGTAGTTGGAATAATTCTACGGCGTAGCGCAGAGTTTGCTACGGCGTAGCATTAACCAGGCTACGATGTAGTTCACATTGCCACGATCGCGTAATCTCTACGCCTTTTAGACTACTATTTATTTATTTATTGTAAATTATACATGTGTAACATTACAGGTCACACCTAAGGCGTTACACACTAAGATAAAAAAACTAATGAATCAGAAGAACTTAATTAGCTTATTATATAGCTTAATTAAATATATCTATGTACAAATAAAAAAAACACGATATAACAAAAAACATGAAGAGAAATACAAAAAACCGGCCAAGTGCGAGTCGGACTCGCGCACGAAGGGTTCCTGGTAAATTGAAAGGTACTTGGTAAATTGCGGTTTACGATTTATGACGTATTAAAAAAAAACTACTTACTAGATCTCGTTCAAACCAATTTTCGGTGGTAGTTTACATGGTAATGTACATCATATATTTTTTTTAGTTTTATCATTCTCTTGTTTTAGAAGTTACAGGGGGGGGCACACATTTTACCACTTTGGCAGTGTCTCTCGCGCAAACTATTCAGTTTAGAAAAAAAATATATTAAAAACCTCAATATCATTTTTGAAGACCTATCCATAGATACATATGGGTACACGTATGGGTTTGATGGAAAAAAAAAATTAAGTTTCAGTTTCAAGTATGGGGACCCCCAAAATTTATTGTTTTTTTTCTATTTTTGAGTGAACATCTTAATGCGGTTCACAGAATACATCTACTTACCAAGTTACAACAGCATAGTTCTTATAGTTTCGGAAAAAAGTGGCTGTGACATACGGACGGACAGACAGACAGACATGACGAATCTATAAGGGTTCCGTTTTGTGCCATTCGGCTACGGAACCCTAAAAAGATAAAAAACTTACTAAACTAAAAAAAAATTACAAAGAATAATACAATTATTCACTAATCTAAATTTCATCCATCTTCTCACAAAAACTTAAACATTCACGACACACATGTATCTATCTCCCAGCAAACAGGTCACACTCCGTTGCTGATGTCAGAAGGGCATTTAGCATTGTAAGAAAGATCATGCTTTTTTTGTATGATTTATTATTACACCTTATGAACCCACTTACATAGATCCATCTAAACTAATTTTAATACAGGTAAAAACTGTTTACTTTAGAATGTTTGTTGGAGGTAATCTGTGGAATGATTTGGTTTCCAAAATTCTTTTGCTGATAGAAAAATACAATATCCCTGAGGCTTTTTTCCAGAAAAGGCACGGTTCCTGCAGTAAAGGCCACGGGCTTGAAGCCATTGAAAACACTAGGTATGTCGCAACGATTTGCCCGGAAATGGCTCGCATTCGAATGTTCACGCAAATAAAACGCTTGAAAGCGAGTACTCAGATGATAAAATTAATGAGTATGTATGTAGGAATATTACTGGCCACTTGTAAAGAAAGGAACAGTTTCTTGATCTTAAGTGTTTGTGACCTTCGAGGTCAATAAAAAAAACAAAAATGCTGCAGCCACAACCGCTCTATCCTACTTAATATACCGCTTTTCTTTTTGTAGCAACCAAAGGAGCACTTTCTTTCATCGTAATATCCTCTCTAAATGACACAAAAGACAACACAATTCGTTTACCAAAGGTCAAGCAACAGCCTCAAACACAGTCCCGGAACACGGAACTCAGAAACATGTTCCACTAACTTACAGGGCAAACCGCGAACCGAATCCGGGATTAGTTCAGAATTGATTCCTGAAACAAAGTGCGTGAAGTTTCAGTACGATTATGATGTAATCAGGAAATTTCTAAAGTTTGTTCGCATATATTTTTGAGGCTCCTTTCCTGTGGGCTGGGTGGCACGTTTATGTACAGTTTTAAGGAAAACTGAGTCTGGGAGAAGATATTTAGAAATAGAATGACCTTGATATACCTCATCATCTTCCTGTCATGTGTCCTGCAACACGTTTTCATCATTCTCATTATCGTTCTGTCCCCTGTTACGCTATCACTGACTCCCTTTTCCTTCATATCACTCCTTACACAGTCCATCCATCTTTTCTTTAGCCTTCCTCTTCCTCTCCATCCATACACATTTGTATTCATAACTCTTTTAGTAACATGCGTTTCTGCCACTGGCGCCACTTTCAAACTGCCTCTAATATACTCATTTATCACTTTATCCAATCTTGATCTTGATATACTTTCTTGAGTTTCTAGCCGGTTCTTCTCCATAGGAATCGACCAACCCGAACCGTGCACATTTTGTCGACGTTTTATAAGTGCCCATGTAGGCCTATGTGAAATAAAAATTATTGATTTTGTTTTTTTTTTTATTTTGAAGAAAACATAACTTAACATAACTGTTTTGGCATAATTTGTTTTGCCATAATAATTCTTTGCCATTTTTTTTTGACATACGGTTTATGATGGCATAATTATCTTGAAGGCTAATTTGTTTTGGCATAATTTTAATTTCCATAATGTAACTAGACCAAATGACTATTAGCGCAATAGTATTAAGGCATAAAAATTAATGGAAATTACGGAAACAAATTTGAGTTATTTTTTTGTGTTTTATTTTGAATTTTCATGCAAATGATTTATTATATATAATATTATGTAACTGTTGATTACTGATTAAAAATTAAATTGCTACAAAAGTTAATGACAGAAACGAATCGCTGCAAAATCGACTCCACGTAGTCTTGTCTGCCTTACCTAGGGGTAGGGCAGACAAGACTAAGGTGGAGTCGGAGTGTTATTTAAAATCAGGTAGGCGTGGAGGGGCGAGGCGGCCCGTTAGCTGAGGAGCAGGTGGTGAGCGTTAAACACATCTGCGACGAGCACCTCGCGTGGGATCGCCGGAGCCCCGCATAACAGAGCCGTGACAGAAACCATGCCTGCTGCATGTTGCATGCTTGCTGCATGCTTGCTTGCATGCATGGTTTATGCTTGTTTACATATTTGCATGCTGCATGCTTATTGTATAAAAATGTGTATTAGTGTCTGACATTTTAGGAGTTAATTATTATGCGTATTTTTTATGCTAAAAAAAAATGTTTTATTATTATTATGCGTAAACAAATTTATGCTTTAGAATGTTATGCTTAAACATTATTATGCTATAAGCTGTTATGCGAAAATAATGTTATGCGTAAATATAATTAGGATAAACAAAAGTATGCCATGTTATATTATGTCTAAAGTTTTATGCAAATGGATAGGGAACCTTAAAATAAACACTAAATATTATGTGGTGCTGCAGGCGGGGAGAAACAAACATAGAGAAACCTACCAAAACCTTATAATATTTAATGTATATTTTAATAGCACTTGTTTTTCTCTTTTTATTTTAGTTAATAATTTTTAAGCAGTCAGGTTTTTTGTATTTATAATAATTTGTTTTATTTATTCTTTAGTACAGTTTTATTCATACATCCTAAATAAATAATACATGGTAACCTGCTCAATTCCCAGTGTGAAATGTCCTTACGCCTACTCCTATTTGAATGTCGTACTGTATAATGCCGCGATCAGGACCATTACTCAAATAAAGCCTTCATCTTCTGAGGGCCCTGATCCTTGTGAAATGGGTCCACTTTCCGTTAAGGCCCGTATGTTGCGCGATGGATTTCAGAGGTACGGGTATTTCGTATGCAGGCCGTGTGTCTTGGTTTAACTGGGAATGTTATTAAAATTGAGATGTCGGCTTTTTTGCGTGATGTTGAGTGGCAGACTTAATTCTGACAGGTTTTAAGAGTTTGTTTATGTTGGTTTTGAGTTTGACCTTGAAAGATAATGAAAAATGACCTGACATTTAATGATAATCCTTAGGTTGACTTGAGATTAGCATTATCCTACTTACCTACCTACAGTTCCTACGTTACTTACCTAATACCTACCTACCCTACTTACCAACCTACTAACAGTACCAACCTTACTTACCTATCTGCCTACCCTACTTGCTTTGCTACCTGCCCTACCTACCTACCAATTTGTTTCTAGTGTCATTCTTCCGCGGCGAATCTTAACACCGCCATTCAGAACAAGTTAATTGCACAGCGCCATCTATCGAATATGGAGTTCAACTGACCGAGTATCTGAATTGCGTGTGTTGTAATATTTTATTTCTTGAACAATTTAAATTCATCTAACTTTTGATAGAGTGAACTGACTGCGATAAAACAAAAACTAAATAATACATCAAGTAACGTGCAGTTTTTGTATATAAAAGTTACCTAAATTGGTTTCGTACATTTTGCATGATGCGTGCACAACTAAACAGATAAACAGACAAAAATTTAAAAAATGCTGGTAATGGGTTCTGTTAGTTATCCTTTAAAACCCTAGCTATATTTTTGGAAATATTTTCGATGTACAAAAACGACTTTTCTACAGATTTATTATATCTATTGATTGATTATTATCATGTCACCAGAAAGGAGTCCACTGGTCCATGTCACATCGACTGGACCTGTACTTCTATCGTTTACCTCCATTATTCTGCAGGTCCTTTATTTCTGGTACGATCACATAAAGAAACTCTAAGCGTAGCACCCATCAAGATCGTAATGATATTTTTTACTGTTTCTATAGTACGATAACACAATTTATTTTTATTTATTTAAACAATCCGTATATTAACATACATACAATTGAAAATAATATACAAATACATAGGGGAGAGGGAGCCGTTTGGCTTATTGTGCATGAAAACATTCCTCAACATCGATGTCAATGGGAAACGTGCCCAGAACGCTATCAGCATTGCCACGTTGGATGGCAATGCTGATTCTCTAGCCGAAGAAAAGCCAGTCCTCTGGTCACGTGAAGAGACGACGAGCTTTGTGCTAACTTCTCGTAAATCTCGATACGCACTCGAACCTCATGGACCTAATGTTTCAACCCCAAACAGCTCAAACATATAACTTCCAGTAAGGTTGTTATATTTGCGCCTTTTGAGGTTTTCTGCACCGGCAGCACCCGCCCAAACACATAAAATAAATCTACATTAAAAATTACCAACAAGAAGTTTTTTACATTAAAAATTCAACAAGTAACACATACATACATGGCGCCCCTACACTGCCCGTACCCCAAACGGCAACATTTGCTTCGATTACATTGCGTAACAGCCCCTTATTCGGACGTGGTCTGAAATTTTATGTGCTATGCATGTGTTGCCGACAGTCGGTGATGTATGACGTTCCGATAAATGACTAGGATTGGTCCTTGTTGCCGTTCTGTTAGGGTATGGGGTTAGATTGGTTTTTAATGTCGTTATTAACGTTTAACGTTTTTAGGGTTCCGTAGCCAAATGGCAAAAAACGGAACCCTTATAGATTCGTCATGTCTGTCTGTCTGTCTGTCCGTCCGTATGTCACAGCCACTTTTTTCCAAAACTATAAGAACTATGCTGTTGAAACTTGGTAAATAGATGTATTCTGTGAACCACATTAAGATATCCACACAAAAATAGAAAAAAGACACTAAATTTTGGGGGTTCTCATACTTGAAACTGAAACTAAAAAATTTTTTTTTCGTCAGACCCATACGTGTGGGGTATCTGTGGATAGGTCTTCAAAAATGATATTGAGGTTTCTAATATCATTTTTTTCTAAACTGAATAGTTTGCGCGAGAGACTCTTCCAAAGTGGTAAAATGTGTTTCCCCCCCCCTGTAACTTCTAAAATAAGAGAATTATAAAACTGAAAAAAATATATGATGTACATTACTATGTAAACTGCCAGCGAAAATTGGTTTGAACGAGATCTAGTCAGTAGTTTTTTTTTAATACGTCACAAATCGTAAACCGCAATTTACCAAGTACGGAACCCTTCGTGCGCGAGTCCGACTCGCACTTGGCCGGTGTTTTTAGTATGAACATTTGGCGATAATAGTAGTTTATGCAATGGTCATATAATAGGGGTTATTATTGTTATACGTGAGGCGAAGCCGAATATGATAATATTAACACGCGAGTGTTTTAATACCTAATTATATGCCGTTGCATACACTATTTTATCTTCACTCATACAGTTGAAATAAAACAAAAGTGGAAACGGAAAAAATATGCAGTATGGCGGGCAATTTAGATTCTCATTGCAGCATGACTGTCAATGTCAATGAGCCCATAAGCGTCAAAAAATTAAAAAGTAAAAGTGTGCTATAAAAATTAAAAAGTTATTTTACAATGCATGTCCTCGAAAAGAGCGGTTTTCCAAGCAGCCAAACTGTGCGGAAAGTGTCACTTTTTTTAACTAGTGCTTTTTACTTTCCTGTACTTTTTTAAGTTTTAACTCCAACGTCAGCCTCCAAACTTTTCTCAAATAATAAAAACTCTATGCGTCGGCATAGAGTTTTTATTATTTGAGAAAAGTTTTAAAATCAGTTATGTACAGATTATCATTCATATAAAAGGTAAAATAAAACTAATACGACATTTTAGGCGTTTTTAATTACTCTAGATTTAGATTTTGATCAATAAATTAATTTTAAATATTCATTAAATATGTTTGGCAGAACGTATATTTTGCTCGTGCCTTATTGTGTTACGATGTGACAGCTATTCGCACATGCGCAGTAGATATGCCCGAGGAACTATTAGTTAATCTGTGGATATGCTGAACGCGCTTGAACAAGCCCGCCATTTTATTAATTTCATTTTATTAATTTATTTATTTTCTCGCACAATGCATAGTAAAATGTTGTATGATACACGTACGTAAGATGATTTCCGACTTGTGTCGATTTATCCACTCACTCGCTTCGCTCGCTCGTGAATAAAAATGCCACTCATCGGAAATCACCTACCTTCCGCACTTGAAGCATAAATAACTATTATGATGCAGTTGTTTGAAAATCGAAGGAAAATGTTGCATTGTAATGGTATTTTTTTTAAAATTTTACCTATCCACGAATATAAAGTACGTGTTTATACAATATTTTTTTAATTCATATTTAGAAGTTAGAACATTACGTTGTGAGTGTAGATAAAGTAATTGAAACACACACTGATAAAAATGCTTGGCTCTACTAGTCCTGCTCCACAACCACTAGGGCGCAACCACAAGTAGTGATATGCAAAATATTATTGTTTTAAAGTATTGTTGGACCTGCTGAAGACTGTATGAATACATTTGTATTGTATAAACAATTTTTTTAATATTATATATAACTGCACAGCACGTGTGTGAGTAATATGTACCCAATTGTACCTTGCGTACAAAAATCGAAAGGAATGTTAAACTACTACCATTAAAATATTACAACTACAGTATTTATTCTGTTTGACAATTCAAAAGTACCTTATGTATGGGTAAACCATTGAGCTGAATTAAAAACATATTGATTTGGATTTAATGAAAATTAATATAATCTTCATGTGACATAAATTGCACAAAGTAAAGAGCCTGCTAAGGTTAGAACACACGACCATACATAAAACGAATAATGAAACTACAGAACGCATACGATGTTTAAATGTAAATGAATCAAAAGGGGTGTGTAAGAATCGTTGATGATGGCTTTCTATAATTTCGAACGCACGACCATCCATACGAAAGTCGGGACTGTTACCACTGGGCCACCATTGCTTTTCAAAGGGTTAAGGAAAATATTATGATAAAACTGCATATCCGGAAACCAAAAATTCGAAGATATGTGACATCTAACAACCCACACAGGGGCCGCGTGGTAGATCATTTTTTACTCACTCCAACAAAAAGGAGACCTGCGTCCAACATCCCAGCTGTGGGAACATTTTAGGCTGAGTATGTAATCTTAAAGATAGAGGTGAAATTGTAAAAGTGAATTTAAATGCTGCATTTGCACTTATTCTTTGAGTATGAGATTGCGATTTATACTTTGTTATAAATAACATAACAGCAGATAGTCTAGACAACAATCTAAAACACAATTTCCCTTTTCAAACTGCAACAACAGTGTACCGATGCTGAAAATCGATAGTTAGGTCATCCAGACATCGCATGTAATGTCTAATGCCTTTCAAACTTATATTTTATTGAAGGTTTTCTCTCTTTTTGTTATTGCAGTCGGAAAATATATATAGGGATATTTGCTTGTACGTGTATTCGCACTAAATCGATGCGAGGAAATAAGTGTTGGAAAATCCTTTTATGCTCTCATTCCTTTTAGCACTTAGGAATCTCACTTTGAAAAGTGCAAAACGAGTGCAAACAGTCATAATGTGATAATAAGATTAGCTCATTAGCAAGATAGGAAGGAAGAAAGGGTATTTAGCTGTTCAAATGACAGAATATTTATTCTCATAATGCATCACTGCGAGCAGGTAATTAAGTATTACAGCAGACTGTTTAAGTAGTGTCAAATGCTAAAAACGAGTTCCTGGGTCCGATTCCCAAGGCAGTGCAAAGTTTTCTTGATTTTCTATCTGGAATTTTGCAACATTAACGTGTGTACTATTAAGTAGATCTATGGCTTCTAACCCTTCATGGAATCTAAGCATAAAATGTTATATTATAAAAAACTCAAAACCTGTTTTAAAAGCTAGTTCTCATATCGCAAACTTACGCAACATTCACTCTACCGCTCATAGACTATGCGGATGTCTGTTTTCTAGATGCAACGGAGGTACTCCTAAACAAACTCGAGCGATTGCAGAACTTGTGCATCCGCTTTATTTTTGGCCTCCGCAAGTACGCCCATGTGTCGGAATTTCGGACCAGATTGAAGTGGCTGCCGATTCAGCGTCGACGAGATACCCATATCCTATCCCTTCTCTATACTATCCTGCATAATCCTAATTCTCCCCAATACCTTCGCGAACGGTTTGAGTACCTCATCCCGAGGGGCAAACCTTGTCGCACGGCCACTTCGCTTCTACTTCGTACTCCGCGTCACACTTCTAGCCGTTATGATGGCTCCTTCTCTGTAACTGCAGTGCACCTCTGGAATTCTCTCCCACACTCCCTACGCGATAGCCCTTCTCTCGATGTTTTCAAGAGGAAAATTAAAGAGCATTTCCTATCAACGCAATGTTAGTAGATATATATATATATTTATTTATGTTTATTTTTATGATTATAATTATGTTATTTCAAAGTTGTACACTGGATCCTACCCTCTTTTGTCATCATTCTCTGTCACTCTCTAGGGTTTGCTGTAAGAGAACTCAACATTGAGTTAAGCTCGCCTTTGTACATGTACTTTATTATCACATTGTATTGAATATTGTTTTTGGTGTACAATAAAGAATTAAGAACATTAAGGCATATTAATAAGGTTTTTTTTAAATATACCAAAATCTATAAATAGCTATCCCATCATACCAAAAATATACATATGGTGTTAGAGCTAATCTATTGCCCGCAGTAGCGTGATAATTTATGTTGGGAGTCGATAGCATGAACTTCAAAACAAATCGCAAGCACCTGCAACCAGCCTGGTGGCAAATC
Source organism: Orthosia gothica (assembly GCA_949775005.1). Lineage (NCBI taxonomy): Eukaryota > Metazoa > Arthropoda > Insecta > Lepidoptera > Noctuidae > Orthosia > Orthosia gothica. The sequence goes on from OX459052.1 coordinate 13,630,398, forward strand.
AAGAACAACTACGGTTACCTCGCTTTTTGTAGCCGTAATAGCTGGTTTCCCAATAGTTTCTATTGGCCCACATTGATGTGACATGTATTTACATTGATGGCAACTTTCCTGTGACTTCTTTAGTAGATAGATCTCAATCAATCTGCCCAGCCTTAACCTAACTTTCTTGAGGTCAGCTTCCACTCTAACTGGGTGGAGCTGAATACAATATTTTACATGGAGCGACTGCCTATCTGTGTAACACGATACCTCTTAGCAAAGATAATATAATACTAGCATACAGATGCCTCATTCCATACTAAGAAACCGTGCCGACGTAATCAGCGGTTTTCGTCTGAGTAATCTGATATTTTTTCTAAGAACATCGATCGTGTTCGGTTCCGTTCCACGGATATAGGTGGTATTAGCAGCGACTTGCAAGTAAAAGGGTTTACTCGGTTCGTGATACTTTTTTTTTAAATACAGCGGCGATTTGTTTTAAAGTACGTTTTGCACGTTTTTACACGTTCATTGTACAACCATGTTTTTTTTTGTTTTAAACCAATTGGATGCCTCAGAAATTTAAAACCGCGACATGTATTGGAATCAATTTTAAATTATCAATTCAAATAATATTTGAAATGTGAATTAACAGTCCAATATTCCTTAATGTTGTGCTATTAGGAGAGTTAATTAAACAACAACATACATTTTCATGATCGTCTCTAGAAAATCTTAATATTTCACAAATAACAAATCGAAGCTTATTACGCCATCTAGTGCAATTTATTTGAAATAAATTTTCTTCCTTCGCGTTGGGTGCGCGTGCTCTTAGTAATACTGCTGTCAGATTGTTATGTCTTCTGACTACCGTACCGACTATCAAAGATCTTCAAATCACAGCCGGGAGTCCGGGACCAACGGCTGAACGTCATTTCCAAAGAGTTCTCTCGGAAATGCCGGTACGTAAATGACGTAATGGCCATCCATCCACGGACCGACCATTCCTACAAGTCAGCAAACAAATTAAGAACTTGTATCCGTCCAAAAAGGTATAAATACCAATCACAACAACAACAACATAATTTAAGTACTTACTAATACTACCGATGGGTTTAATTTAAGAAAAAATCAAAAAATTGTATGTCGTTTTTGTGGCGAATAAACACTTTTTCTTTCTTTCTTTCTTCTTACTACATACATATAAAGTAATACCACAGTTAATCTACTGGGCACAGTAGCGTGATTATATATATGGATTGATGGCGTCTGTCCTGTGACTTCCTTAGTAGATATGTTGAATACAATATTAATGTGCTTCGCTGATACGTGCGTATTGTTTTGAGATAATATGTGATCTTGAGTAATATTAGTTATTGTCGGCGCCTTCGTCTGTGTATAAGCTTTTATTGAACAAATATTCGGGTTGAAATTAGTCTGTTTAACTGTCCATGAGCTTATGTTACTTTTTTATAATACCCAAGCCCATATCTGTCAAATGTAGTAATCGGTTCAGTTCTGTAGGGTTAAAAGTAACAGACGGACTGATTTACTTTCACAATCTAAATAGTATAGCGTGGATGTTAGAAGTTATGTTGTGAATGTGTGTTACTCTCTAATGTCTCTCTGATGGTGGCACATTGTTTCTATCACTAGGTTCCCTTCAGGATGGTTGAGCTGTGTGGTGCCGACCCATGCGTCATGTTCGTGAACGGGCGGCAACAGTTGGGATTGGTCATAACTTAGCTGCCTCAGCCTGTTTGTTTACTCCAAAAGCTTTTACGTGCACGTCTTTTAACATGGTTCTCACATATATTATTATGTATTTTTTCAATAAGAATTATGTAACCAAATACTTGTAATCAAAACTGATGGAAAAGACTGTCCGTGGAGTTTGTTGCCAATTCTTCTCCATGAAGACCTACTGACGCTTGCGTATTTGCAACTAGACTCACCTTTTTTTACAATTCAAAAGTACGTCTAAGGTTTATTTGAAATAAACTATTTGATTTTGATGTATGCTTAATCTGTAGTGAGATTTTCAGCCTACATCAGTGTGTATCTAGTACTTCTCCAGTGTTATTTACTTATAAATAAACTGTCTAATATGGTTTCTCATACTAATCGAGTTACATAAGAATAAGTTTTACTGTTATGAAAAGATTCAACCAACAAGGCAAGATAGCACAGAGTGTGACTACTGTGTTTCAATGGACTCTCCAAACGCTTTCAAGATTTTTTCCAGAGACGAAACATGACCGTACAAAATGAACACAAATTAAACAAACATCATACTTGCACGCTACACACACAAACAAGCCACAAGATATCGTGGTAGACGAGTTGAACATACAAACCACTAAAACTACTCAAATCTCACCCACTTTTAACCGCAAAAAAAGAACAAAAATTAAACAAACATCATACTTGCACGCTACACACACAAACAAGCTATAAGATATCGTGGTAGACAAGTTGAACATACAAACCACGAAAACTACTCAAATCTCACCCACTTTTAACCGCACAAAGAGAACACAAATTAAAAAAACATCATACTTGCACGCTACACACCCAAACAAGCTACAAGATATCGTGGAGGACGAGTTGAACTTACAAACTACTAAAACTACTCAAATCTCACCCACTTTTAACCGCAAAAAAAAGAACACAAATTAAACAAACATCATACTTGCACGCTACACACACAAACAAGCCACAAGATATCGTGGTAGACGAGTTGAACATACAAACCACTAAAACTACTCAAATCTCACCCACTTTTAACCGCAAAAAAAGAACACAAATTAAACAAAGATCATACTTGCACGCTACACACACAACAAGCTATAAGATATCGTGGTAGACAAGTTGAACATACAAACCACGAAAACTACTCAAAACTCACCCACTTTTAACCGCAAAAAAAGAACACAAATTAAACAAACATCATACTTGCACGCTACACACACAAAGTTTCCACAAACTTCCAAACTTGGTACCAACATTTGTCACGGCCGTACTGGGCCAAAGTTTTCGGCAATCCATCGCCGGTTAACCATCTCGAACGTAGCTGAGCTATTAACGGAGCCATCAGCGGAATTGCAGTCATTATCACCACTATGTATCTTGGATGGTTCGTCAGGCCTAAGTTTGGTGTGTGAAGTGTAGGTGGAGTAAACGCTTGCGATGTAATTGGCCGAAGTGGTGGGGGTATAGATTGGTGTTCCTAGTTGGAAGTAGGTGCCAAATGCATACGATTTCAATTTCTGATTCAAGAGAGTCATTTTTAGGGTTCCGTAGCCAAATGGCAAAAAACGGAACCCTTATAGATTCGTCATGTCTGTCTGTCTGTCTGTCCGTCCGTATGTCACAGCCACATTTTTCCGAAACAATAAGAACTATGCTGTTGAAACTTGGTAAGTAGATGTATTCTGTGAACCGCATTAAGATTTTCGATCAAAAATAGAAAAAAAACAATCAATTTTGGGGGTCGCCATACTTGAAACTGAAACTAAAATTTTTTTTCCTTCAAACCCATACGTGTGGGGTATCTATGGATAGGTCTTAAAAAATGATATTTATATTGAGGTTTCTAATATCATTTTTTTCTAAACTGAATAGTTTGCGCGAGAGACACTGCCAAAGTGGTAAAATGTGTGTGTCCCCCTGTAACTTCTAAAATAAGAGAGTGATAAAACTAAAAAAAAAATATGATAACCATGTAACCATGTGGTTGACCATGTAAACTACCACCAAAAATTGGTTTGAACGAGATCTAGTAAGTATTTTTTTTTTATACGTCATAAATCGTAAACCGCAATTTTCCAAGTACGGAACCCTTCGTGCGCGAGTCCGACTCGCACTTGGCTGGTTTTTTTAGAATTACGTACCTCAATAGGAAAAAACAGAACTCATATAGGATCACTTTGTTGTTCGTCTGTCTGTCTGTCTGTCCGCCTGTCTGTCAAGACCCCTTATATCGGGCTAACGTGGAGGTATCGAGTTAAAATTAATATCGTATACACAAATTTCCAAACCCTTGCAGCTGTGAAAATATCTAGATAAACGCAAACAAGAAACACAGCCGTTAATAACGCATATTTTACACTCGCAATTAAGGGAAGGAAAACCAACAGGGTACTTAACGTTGACCTAGAATCATGAAATTTGGCAAAAAAATAAAGAAATGATATTTAGAAGAGCTGCACTGCACTAGAGCAGCACTAGAGCACACAATATAAAAAATATAAAAACGAAAAGAAAACTTAAAATTATACAACAAAAAAAAGAATATAAATTAAAATATATATAAATATATATATATAAGGTAGACTTTGTGCTATTCCAGACTATAATCAATGCCTGTCCTAAATTTCATCCAGATTCGTTCAGCCGTTCTGGCGTGATTGAGTAACAAACATACATCCATCCAAACTTTAATTATTTTTTGCTTTTTAGAGGTTTTTGTGTTGGAGTAATTTTATTTCATGTTTTTAAACTACATTATACATAGTAGTAAAAAAAAAAACAAAAATCTATCGAAACACATAATTATGATACAATAGCTTGCAAAAAACCCCAGATTCCAAAAGTAAAATTCGGATAAATTTTGGCCGGCTGAACCGATTTTAATCAAACATAGCTAAGAAGACTCAACAAAGTCACCTTTCAAACAAAAAAAACGAAATCAAAATAGGTTCATCTGTTTAGGAGCTATGATGCCACAGACAGACACACAGCAACAGACCTCAAACTTATAACACCCCTCTTTTTCCGTCGGGGATTAAAAATACTGGTATTCATTAGCATGCAATTAGACACAATTGAGCAAAAGCTATGCTGATTTAATAGCTATTTACGTGCAAATACAACAACTTCAAATTACTTTTTATTTTCGATCTGCAAGAGCATTAATTATCACGCTTACTAACATCGCGTTGACGATTTCCAAATGGCTCAGATTTTCACAGAATCAGTTCAATACAGAGGACCAATTAATCCTCCGACTGCACAGAATGATTTTCTTCTTGTTTACGTCTTTTTAGTTGGCTTTTTAAACCATAGGTTGAAATAGAGATCCATCGAGAACATGCACCTTTCTGACAAAAACTACGTACAAAAAAAGAAACCAGCCAAGTGCGAGTCGGACTCGCGCACGAAGGGTTCCGTACTTGGTAAATTGCGGTTTACGATTTATGACGTATTAAAAAAACTACTTACTAGATCTCGTTCAAACCAATTTTCGGTGGTAGTTTACATGGTAATGTACATCATATATTTTTTTTAGTTTTATCATTCTCTTATTTTAGAAGTTACAGGGGGGGGACACATTTTACCACTTTGGAAGTGTCTCTGGCGCAAACTGTTCAGTCTAGAAAAAAATGATATTTGAAATCTCAATATCATTTTTGAAGACCTATCCATAGATACCCCACACCTATGGGTTTGATGGAAAAAAAACAGACAGACATGACGAATCTATAAGGGTTCCGTTTTTTGCCATTTGGCTACGGAACCCTAAAAAGGACCGTAAAAAAATAATATTCTCATAATAATATGATACATCAATAAGAAGGTAAGAAGAAGAAGTAAGAAGGTAATATGCCCCAATATACACAAAACTCATTTCAATATCAATATCACTTGATTGATTCAAATGATTTTGAAGAAACCTACGTTCGATATGTATTTTAATTTTTTCGAAGTATTCATTCACGTATCAAAGCAAAGAATTCGTGGCATTTCCATCGCTGTAACTGAAGTTTAATTTCAAATCAAAACAAAGGCAAACGATGCGATCGGTTTTCCGATCAAACTCGTGACATGTTTTTTTTTCGTAACTCATTTCAATTGCTTTTTACCGACTTCAAAAAAAGGAGGTAATCGTCGACATTTATGTATGTAATGTTTTTGGAATTGCCCACATATGTGCTAAATTTCATATGTGTATTGTTGTTTGTATGTATGTTTGTCAACGCATTTCACCGAAACTACTTATCGGATCGCGAACATACTTTTTTATTGGATTAGGTATCTCTCGACTTAGGGAATAGTGCAAGTTTGCTTCACCGTAGGCTACATCATCGCTTACCATCAGGCCAGGTAGTGGTCAAACGCGAGCTTATCGATAATAAAAAAAGTTTCATCCAAATCGGTTTAGCAGTTTTCAAGATATGAAACATACTAGCTGTCCCACGCGACTTCGCTCCCGTCTACTGGCTACCTACCTACCCTACCCTACCTACCCTACATACATGAATGTTGCGTAACTTTAACTAACTTTAACCACTTACGCAGCGCACGCGAAGAAGCTCTCAAAAAGGAATATTTTTACCCGTTTTTACAACGTTTTTCATTTATGCTACGCTCCTATTAGTCGTAGCGTGATGTTATATAGCTTATAATTTTGATAAATGGACTATCTAACACAAAATAGTTATTTATGCTACAAGTGCGGAAGGTAGGTGATGCCCGATGAGTGGCATTTTTATTCACGAGCGAGCGAAGCGAGTGAGTGGATAAATCGACACGAGTCGGGAATCACCTACCTTCCGCACTTGTACTATGCATTGTGCGAGGAAATAAATAAATTAATAAAATGGCGGGCTTATTCAAGCGCGTTCAGCATATCCACAGATTAACTAATAGTTCCTCGGGCATATCTACTGCGCATGTGCGAATAGCTGTCACATCGTAACGCAATAAGGCACGAGCAAAATATACGTTCTGCCAAACATATTTAATGAATATTTAAAATTAATTTATTGATCAAAATGTAAATCTAGAGTAATTAAAAACGCCTAAAATAAAGTATTAGTTTTATTCTACCTTTTATATGAATGATAATCTGTACATAACTAATTTTTAAAACTTTTCTCAAATAATAAAAACTCTATGCGTCGGGCTGACGTTAGAGTTAAAAATTTAAAAAGTACAGGAAAGTAAAAAGCACTAGTGAAAAAAAGTGACACTTTCCGCACAGTTTGGCTGCTTGGAAAACCGCTCTTTTCGAGGACATGCATTGTAAATAATTCTTCAATTCCAACCAGTAGTTTCTGAGATTCTCTTCAGCTTTATATTATTAGTATAGATAACAGAAACTCCTTAGCGACAAACAGAACGAATGTGTGAATTGAGTTATAGAAAGCTGTGCTATGGAACAGTTCGATAGGCTACTTTTTAACCGACTTACCAAAAAGGAGGAGGTTCTATGTTCAACTTTATGTTAGTTTTTTTTTTTTTTTTTTGTTTATGTTCACCGATATCTCTGTCAATTGTGGACCGATTTTGAAAATTCTTTTTTTGTTTGAAAGGGTATGTTTCTAAATTGGTCCCATTTTAATTTGGTGAAGGTCTGATGAAGAACTTCGGCAATACACAACAGAACTCTTCAATAAATAACGGCAAAACACTCGGGATTGCTGCAATCGCATGTCTGTTTGTTCTTTATACCATTTCATAACATAACATCACGCCAGTACGCTCTAAAGGGGTACGCAGATCTCTCATTTCACCGGTTATGTTCAAGTTTCATGTTATTCGGTTAATCTATTCTGGAGTTATAGGGACCTTAATAAACGACTTGCTATTAGGTAGGTAAAACTAAAAAGGGAAAAATAAAAAAACTTTTTTGCAAAAAAATACTACCGACTTTCAAATGAAAAACCACAAAGTGAAATATAACTTAAATTTTGGAAGTCGCTGTCCATATCGCAATAAAATGGTACCTACGAAAGACACCGACTTCCAAAAGTTAAGTTATTTTTCACTTTGTAGTTTTTCATTTGGAAGTCGGTAGTATTTTTTTGCAAAAAAGGTTTTTTCATATCAGCTTCTTTGCTTACGGGACCGAACCTACGAACAAAATCAAGTGTACAATACACTAACTCCCACACAAATGAACCCTTAACAAAACTACATGAAAACCAGTACATAACAATACGAGCAGTTTTATTTTTCAGGGTATTATCTGCAATACTTGGCTGACTGCCCACCGCATAGGCCGTTTACATGGTCGGACTTTAAATCTCGAGCTGAAGTTATGCTTGCATAGTCTAAAAAGGGTTATTATAAACCTGTGAAATTTTGCCACTTAATATAATCAGCGTTAGGATAAATGATTTTGAGATGCGTATTGGTAGATATGTCAAGATCCACATAAGCAACACAGCGTTATTAAGAAAAAGCGTTATTTGTATGGGTCCTACCATCTACAATAAATTGCCAGAAGTAATGAAAAATGATACAATTAGAAATTTAAAAATAAATTAGTGGCCTTCCTAACAGAAAAATGTTATTACTCGATTCATGATTTTTTAATGGACAAAACTTTTTAATCAGCAATGTGTATATTTTATTCTGAAGTAACATCTTATTTTGACATTTTTCAATATTATTTAATGTATGTATAATTGTACGAGTAATAATTCCGTGACAAATTAATATGTAATTTTAAATTTTAGATACCTAATTAACAATTTTTATGAATTTAATAATTCTGTGATATTTTAATTAGTAATTTTATTTTGACATTTTTCAATATTAATTAATGTATGCATAATTGTTATTATTCTGTGACATTTTAATTCGTAATTTTATTTTTTTAGATACTTAATTAATATTTTTTATGAATTTTTGCGTGCCTATTTCTCTAGGCAGAATGTACATGGCTTACTCCTATTTACTCCACCTGTATTTTAATGTAACCTACATTCATTGCAAATAAATTATTTGATTGATTGATTGATTGAAGATGGATGAGTGGCGTGCAAACCCTTTAATTTGATACCCATATTATGGCAGTGCACAAAAAATAACTAGTCCGCCATATTGGGTCATCCGCCATATTGACTTTAGAATGACGTCACTTAGTCAACCATGCATTCTCATCCAAACTAAACGTGTATGCAAAATTTCATCTTAAACGATTAAAGATAACTGCTTTAAAATTCAGTTGCAAGATTTTACCCGATCACACTTACATACCAGGCCCCTCAGAAAGTATTGCGAAAAAAAGTTTTTATATATGGGAGACTGGCCAGTTATAATGTTTTTCGAAAATATGATTATTTATAAGTAAAAATAAGTAAGTTCCAATTTCAAAATTTCCCTCCACATTTTTTGCGAGTTAATTCAAAGTATTGTGTCTCACTGAAATATGGATCTGCGCCGGGAACATTTTAGAGCTATGATTTTATACGATTTCAAGTGTCGCCTGAAACCGGATGAATCGTACGATAGACTTCAAATGGCATTCATGGATGAAGGCCCTTCCAAGGCAACCGTGTATCGTTGGTATAACGAATTCAAGCGCGGTCGACCAACTTTGGGGGATGACGAAAGAAGCGGTCGCCCTTTGACGGCTGTTACCGAAGAAAACGTGCTAGCAGTGAAAAATCCAAGACAATAGGCGAATTACATATCAGGAGATTCAACACATATTGAAGATTGGATCGGGAAGCGTTCACGAGATTCTACACAGCCATCTTCGCGTGAGGAGGATAGTATCACGCTGGGTGCCGCACAACCTCACCGATGCTCAGAAGCAGGCCCGGGTGGAATGGTGCCGTGATATGCTTAACAAATTTGAAGCAGGCTCGTCTCGGCGTGTTTACGACATCGTTACAGGTGATGAGTCCTGGATTTATCAATACGACCCAGAAACCAAGCGCCAGTCGACTGTTTGGGTGTTTCAAAATGAGCCAACGCCTACCAAAGTGAAGCGATCTAGAAGCGGGGGTAAGATTTTGATCGCTAGCTTTTTTAATTTGACTGGCCACTTGGTATCAATTCCCTTACGGGATCAAAGAAGCATTAATGCCGAATGGTATACTACCAAATGTTTGCCAGAAGTTTTCTCTGTTATAAGCAACAAGCGACCAAACACAGGGCTCCGCGGTCTACTGCTCCACCACGACAATGCACCTGCGCACACCGCACTCAAAACGAGGGACTTCCTGGACAGCACGCCAGTCAAACTCCTGGGTCACCCTCCTTACAGCCCTGATCTAGCACCGTGTGACTTCTTTTTATTCCCAAAAATAAAAAATCAGCTCAAAGGGATACAATTTTCGTCGCCGGAAGATGCGCTGGCTGCGTTCGAGCAGGCTGTAAACGAGGTGTCTGCGGCGGACTGGAAAAAGTGTTTTGAAAACTGGTTTAGGCGCATGAATCTTTGTATAGAGGCTGGTGGAAAGTACTTTGAAAAGATTTAATAAAAATATATGTACGTATAGAACAATTTTTTTTAGTTTCGCAAAACTTTCTGAGTGTCCCACGTACATACATACAGACATTGCAAGGAAAATAAAAACTTGTAAAATATATAGGTAGCCTTAATTAAATCATGATCTGAATAACTGGTTTACCAATTACGAGCTTAGTTACATACAGACAAACAGACGTATTATTTAAGCCTATCCATCATTCAAACACCGCAAATAAGTAAAACACATCAACTTCAAAAATCGGATTAACAACCTACTTTCAGATTCACAAAAAAAATCTTAAGGCGTTTTAACTTCAAGCCGTTTTTTACGAGCCCTGACGGAGGATGTAACCTAATCTCGGCAAGCAGCCTTGTGGAGGCAAACTTGTGAATTAGTCAAACACCCACATAAGTCTTGGGCTAGACTTGTACCTAATATTCCGTAAATTGCGGTCAGAACTATAAATAGGACATTCAGACATTCTTTATGTTCACTACATGTTTAATACTTTTTGTTGATGGAGTAAGTTTATATGGAGTGTAAATGCGTTAGCCTCAAAAGCCAACCATTCGATGTCCACCATTCAAAACACCAGATTTTTAAGTATTTTGTGCTCCATTGATGTAATTACTGCAAGGCGTACCAATGCGAGCAATGGTGGCCCAGTGGTATCGGTTGCGACTTACAAGTTGTAGGTCGTGGGCTCGAGCCCAGGCAGGCGCTTTACTTTGTGTAAATTATTCCTTCACCACTGCTCTCAAAACGGTGAAGCAAAACATCGTGAGGAAACCGGCATGTCCTAGAACCAAAAATTCGAAGACATGTGACATCCACCAACCCGCACTGGGCCTGTGTGGTAGATTACGGCCCATTCCCTCTCACAGAGAGGAGGCCTGTGTCCCAGCAGTGGGAACATTAATAAGCTGATGATGTGATGATGTGTACCAATGCAAGTAGGTACCTATAAACGAATAAATATACGCGAGTCTATGTTCTATGTTAAGAGGTTTGGTCTCTTTACTTAGTCCTTCAGGTGGACCATTGTGCGTGGACCATTGCGGCCGTTTGGTGGCTATTCCAACCAGCCCAGCTTCCTCCAGAAGTTAATTAAAGCTCCTGGTTTGCTCAGAACATCTATGTAAGATCTGGGTGACACCTGTGCATTCAAAGAGCACGTGAGTGACGGTTTCCTCAGCCTCCATGCACGCCCTGCACAGAGGACAGTCCTTTATTCCTATTGTGTGGAAATGTTTGTTTAGTGAGCAGTGTCCCGTGATGGTACCCGTCAGCAGGCGCAGGCTGTTGCTGTCCAGGCGTAATAAACTTCTGGTTAGCCTACTATCCAAGGATGGCAAAGCTTCTTTGGACTGCCTGCAGACCGGCGTCGAGGTCCACCAGTTCTCCACCTGTGTCTGGGTGAATTCCTGTAGCCACCTGCGTATTTGGTTGAAGGGGGTGGGTATGACAGGCTAGGGTCCATAAACGCGAGTATTATTTTTTCTGTCTCTATTATCTCAGCGTATTTTGTTTAATGATGCTTGGTGAGGCGAAGCTAACAGAGACCAGCAGTGAGCGTCTTTCAGCTGAAATGTAGGCGTAATCTTTCATCAGGCAAAGAATAGCGTCGATAGAATACATACAAGTTATAATCATTCAACAAGTTCCTAGCGTGATCTGTCGATGCCCCAATTTTGCCACGTCTTCACCTCCTTGGTTACTGATGCAGATATGTCAGAGTATTCGCCTGTAGGACCCAAGACGGTGAACATTCTAACGGCTCTAATATTAGGATTTTGTGGGACATGGATCCTTGTGATTGCAGAGATAACTAGTTCAACAAAATACCTATTCTTACAGGTCAGCTTAGTGAACTAGAACATTCAAGGATGAAAACTGTCACCCACATGAGTACTCCATTTATTCATACTCCACGTTTAACCCCGACCTCGGATATAAGGACTGAATATATTACAGATATTTTTTCACTTTACCCGTACTTTATTATGACAGTAAAATGTTGGGTTTCGGTGTGATGAATTTCTTTTTTCAGAATTGTAAAATGTTTGTAAAAATTTGGTGTTTCAGCTAAGCTCTGTGTCATATTAATCAGGGAGTAAAATCTAAATTTACTTTTCGACAAAACTAGATAAAATATTGAATCCCTAATATCAATAAATTTACTAGAATATTTCCAACTGCGATATCTCCAGCTTATACAGTACTAGCTGTTCTCCGCGACTTTGCTCCTATCAAGTAGCTACCTACCCACCCTGCCCTACCCTATCCACCTACCTACACTCTTCCTACCCTAACCTTTATATACAAAAAGTAGCCCATGTCCTTCCCCAGGATGCCATCTATCTCCTTGCCGAATTTCATAGAAATCCGTGAGGCGTGAAAAGGTAACAGACAGACAGACAGAAAGAGTTACTTTCGTATTTATAATATTAGTTTGGATGTGGTTGATACATACGTCAGAACGCCACCTGCTTCGATTCTTGTGCTTCTTGTACTTTCATACGTACGTTTGTGGAGAATACCACTACCATATTCTATTCTACACATCTGGTCATACACGACCTTTCTAAAGAATATCAGCAATAAGGTCAGTGTAAATGGTTTAAAATGTAGATATTGTATCACGACACCACAGCACGGTGCTAATGTCATGCAACTTCCCCTCCTTCTCGCATTGTATTCCTCATTAATGAGGGTCGTGATTTCTCCGTCGTGGAGACAACTTATCCCCCACAAGTTTGGGGCATCTATGCCTATCTTTTGCGTTTTCATGTGCGGACTTGGTCTGACCATCTGATTCGACGACAGCCTCTAGGAGTTTTCATCCAACAGATCAATTCAAAGGATGAAACTACTGTGTAACTGAATATTATTGTTACCGACTTCAGATCTGCTTCTGATCTGCTGATGTTGCTGTAAAATATAAGTGTAATCTCTTTTTTTGGTGTACAATAAAGTATATTATATTCTAATCTATCTCAAAGAAAAACGATTATTTTATGACATACAATAATAACCACATTTCGATTGCAATGAATATAATACGTGACCAACCGAATTTAAGACTGGTTTGATACAAAATTCAGTGCCAATCCCGCAAGGATTTTTAAACCCCAGACTCACGCCAGCTATATACATCATTTAGCACAATGAACAAAAGAATATTGGTAGCAAGTATGTGATCTGAAAACTACACTGTTACACGCAGGCATAGCCAATCGAAGCGATTCAGTTTTATACCTCCCAAGCGATATAGGCAGAACCTCGTACGTACATACTTCTAAAGCACTTGTGGACATTCCCGAATTCGTATTTGGGTTTTAGTACGCGTTGCCGTCCTATAGCTAAAGTGTCTATATGACATTTGGCCGATTTTGAGTATGTTATAACTCCCTAATCATTAAAAAATTCTCCATCGATCTCTCTAAGCAGTATTTTCTACTATAAATAGATTTCGGATAAAAATAAAAACGCCCTAAATTGCTATGTTTACAAACCTATATTTGATAAGATTTACTGATTGATTTAAGCTAACAATATGATTTATCTATTTTTAGACACCGACAACTCTTATATATGTTTTATAGTTGACTATCGGCCTGCCCCAGCTTTGCCTGGGTCATAATAATTTATAGTTTATATCCCTCTGGAATAATGTACCTTTCCAATGGTGTTTTTTTTTTTAAAATATTAACATTGGTTCCAGAGATTAATTACGTCTGAACAAACTCACAAAATTTGGGCTCTGTCTTTTTAACCGACTTCAAAAAAGGAGGAGGTTTCTCAATTCTACCGTATATACGTATATTATTTATGTGTGTTCGCGGATAACTTCGTCGTTTATGAACCGATTTTGATGATTATTTTTTTATGGAAAGGAGATATACCAAGGGTGATACCATGATAAGGAAACCAGGATCTGATGATGGCATCCCAGATAAATCGAGGGAACTCCTCAAATATTATAGGCATACATATAGCGATTTTGGTATTTTTATCAACCATGCAATCATTTACACTCAGTAAGTGTTATTGGTGAATAGCTAACCGACTATGATGAAGCAAATACTTATAAATAAATAATGAAAATGGTAACATCGAACTGATCTGATGATGAAGCTGGAAGGTAGGCACTGGAACTCCGAAATAAAACAATGGATCCTAGTCGTGTTTGGGCTTATTGGATACGTCATAAAAGAGATAAATAAAAAGATTTTTAACAAAAAAAACCGACTTCCAAAACAAAAAACGGAAAACAATAGGTACCAAAGACACCGACTTCGGAAATAAAGTTATTTTTCGCTTTTTAGTGTTTTGTTTTGGAAGTTGTTTTTTCTTTAATATTAGTTAAGATAAACAGCATCGATTTTTATTATTTCGCAGTTTGTTGTTTTACGTCTATAACTCAAAATATGTTTCAAAATATGATTTTCTCAGATAGTGACACTCAGCTATAGGACGGCTGCGCTGTAATCGAGACCTGGTTAGTAGAGCGAGTCTTTGGAAGTGCATTTGTTGGATATAAATAATAGTTTTAGTAGTACTAATGTTGGCAGTATTCCTGACTTTGGGCGAGGAATGTGAGTGGGGTTTAAATAAATGGTTTCCTAGTGCTGCAGTTTAAGGTACAATAAATAGGTCATCTTTAATGGCAATAGTGTTTTGGTAACTGATAAAATCGAAGGCAAAACTAAATTGAGTCATCCTCTAACTTTATTCCAAACTAGCTGACCCTCGCGGCTTTGCTCCCGTCAAAATTATAGCCTATTTTAATCGGGAATAATGTAGCTTTCCATAGGTGAAAGAATGTTTTAAATCGGTCCAGTAGTTTCGAAGCCTATTCGGTACAAACAAACAAACAAAAAAATCTTTCTTCTTTATAATATTGGTATAGACAAAGAATTCGGCTTCTTACAATGACATTTATAGTTTTCTCATGGAATTTTCTATCAGTTGAATATCCTGTTCTCTCAATAAAACCATTTTCAATAAATTGCCAAAGGAAAAGTATTGCATAGAAAGCATTGAGCATCTCGCCATAGAAAGCATTTGAAAACCAGACGCATTAAACAAGTGTCACTCGACGTTAATGATTGCGAAAGTCAAAATGCCAATAATAGACAAGTGGCATTCTTTCATAGAGTGCGCGCAAGTTAAGTCTGCGCGCGGCCAAAAACGGAACTAATCGTTTGTCATTTATGTCAGGTGTCAAGAGAGTGTGTTGTATTCCGTGTGTTTAATTCGTTTCCGCAGTAAATAATCGCCATCATTATGCTAAAAGTAATTTAAAGTGATGGCAGGGATGTTTTCTTCAAGTGCACAAGACAATACTGGGCCAAAGGTACCGTTTCACAATGATAGAGCCCGCGTTGCTTATTTGACAGGTAACTCTTAGGGATACCACAATACAAAAATTTCCCTAAATTTTCGTACTACCGGTGCCCGACAGTATTGGTTTTTGGGTGGTACATAAATATACCGGCAAGACAGGACCGGCATCATGTAATTTAATGCATCATCGTTATTTTGTTTTAGGCGTTTCTGAACGCACCGTCACCCAAATAACTCAAGAGGGTTATGGGGCAGCAGTTTCTTCAAAAATTGTTGAAGTAGAAATTAAAAAATGATTGAAATTGAAGGTATTAGCCACTGTAGGACCATTGTTAGACCAAATTTAACAGTAGGTACTACTAAGAATTCAATAAAAGATTTACAATAATTTCATGAAGCTTCTTTCATCATATTCTATGCAAGTAGAAAAAGCTAGTAATTAATTATACTTAACTTAAATTACTTTAAGTTTCGAGAGAAAAATGACAATTGATTAAATGTAGGAAAAAAGATAAGTCATGCTGGCAACATTAAGCACGCCACCCGTCGCGCGCAGACTTATCGTGCGAGCACTCTATCATTCTATCTGCGACAAGTAAAATTTTACAATTTTAAAAACCCCCGACACATTTATCTTGCGAAAACACCCCGATTCAAACAGTAAAACGCCCATAACTTTTTAACGGCTCAACTCATTTTGATCAAACCTAGCTAAGAATACTCTCGACAAAATCACCTTTCAAACAAAAAAAAACTAAATTAAAATGGGTTCATCCGTTTAGGCGCTATGATGCCACATACAGACACACAGATACACAGACAACAGATGTGTATCTGTGTGTCTGTGTATCTGTGAGCAACACACGTGAAACTTATAACACCTCTCTTTTTCCGGCGGGGGTTAAAAACGTCAAAAGTCCAAAATTTTACGGACATTAGCCATCAAAACCTCCAAAACAAATCCACCACTGGGCTCGCGTGGTGGATTTAGGCCCATTCCCTATCACAGAGAGGATTCCTATGTCCCAGCAGTGGGAAAATTAATAGGCTTGATGATGATGCATTGATGATGATGATGAGCTACCGAAATGTCAAGTTTAGTCCCATTTTTCAACCGACTTCAAAAAGGAGGAGGTTCTCAATTCGACTGTATGTTTGTTACGCGATTACTCCGCTAATTATGAACCGATTTTGATGCTTTTTAGGGTTCCGTAGCCAAATGGCAAAAACCGGAACCCTTATAGATTCGTCATGTCTGTCTGTCTGTCTGTCTATCTGTCTGTCTGTCTGTCCGTCCGTATGTCACAGTCACTTTATTTGGCAACTATAAGAACTATGCTGTTGAAACTTGGTAAGTAGATGTATTCTGTGAACTGCATTAAGATTTTCACACAAAAATAAAAATAAAACAATAAATTTTGGGGGTTCCCATACTTGAAACTAAAACTAAAAATATATTTTTTCATCAGACCCATACGTGTGGGGTAGCTATGGATAGGTCTTCAAAAATGATATTGAGGTTTCTAATATCATTTTTTTCTAAACTGAATAGTTTGCGCGAGAGACTATTCCAAAGTGGTAAAATGTGCCCCCCCCCCCCCTGTAACTTCTAAAATAAGAGAATGATAAAACTTAAAAAAATATATGATGTACATTACCATGTAAACTACCAGCGAAAATTGGTTTGAACGAGATCTAGTAAGTAGTTTTTTTTTAATACGTCATAACATAAATCGTAAACCGCAATTTACCAAGTACGGAACCCTTCGTGCGCGAGTCCGACTCGCACTTGGCCGGTTTTTTTATTTGAAAATTGGTGAATCTCATGTGGTACCATTTATATTTGATTAGGATCTGACGAGTAGTTTGAAAGTTATCCTTAATAATGCGTATTTTCATGGTAATGGTAACAAAATTAAAAAGAAAAACTGAAAAAGTTTTTAGTAAAAAAATTAAACAGACTTCCAATACAAAACATAACAAAGCGAAAAAATACTTTCTTTTCGAAATTCAGTGTCAAAAACGAAAAAAAATTGGTACCAAAGACACAGACTTCCGAAATGAAAATTATTTTGCTCTTTGTAGTGTTTTTTTTTTGGAAGTCGGTTTAATTTTTTTGTTCAGTTGTTATCGCTGATACAATATAATTTTGTCTAGAGCACCAATTCCAAGCGTTCCTAAAAGAAGATTAAAATATTCCTCCTCAAACGAAAACGATGGTCTCCCCATACGACACTGTCGTTGGTACCGGCCACTATGTTAAAGGACCTCAATAAATATTTATGTTGAACATTCTCGATGTCGCCCGCTTAATATATCTCTATGGCTATATCTTATTTTGCATACTCTTCACTTTTATCAATACTCTTTTGAGATTCTGAGAGGCTGTGTATATTTTTATTTTCCTTTGTGTTAAACATAGTCGTCTTGGGGCTGTTTTATCTATTCATCTTTGGTTTTATAGTGTCATTCCTATCTTATGAATACAATTTGTCTTATAAAATAAATAAAAAGTAAAAAGTTAAATCAAAAACTCAAAAAACCTGACTGCTTAGAAAGCGACCAGATTTTGGTCAGCCAGCACGCGAATGTGTATCCTCTGACTGCACAGCATGATTTTCTTCTTGTTTACGTCTTTTTAGTTCGCTATATAAGCAGTCGGGTTTTTTGAGTTTTTGATTTAACTTTTTTTATTTATATCTTTTTGTTATTTCTTTTTCGAATCAGGTACATTTAAACATATAAGTGTTATATATTTTTGAAATCACCTCTTAAAGTTTTTTATTTTGATACACCACACGACAGGTTTGGAAGAAAAAAATTTGGGCCCCCACAATATGGCGCCCGAAATCCGCAATTTTTCTATTTTCCAATTTTAATGTAGCCAGTGACACTTGCAAGGTTAAAATGAATCGATTGACGTAAGAACCATCAATCGGCCAACTATTTTGCTCTCTAGAACGCCATATAGGAACAAACATACATCCATACTTACATAGACTGATAAACAATATAGGGTAAAATATGGATCACTGAGGTTTGCAAATTAATCTTTTGATTTAGAAATAATACGAAATCTCTTTGCTGCATCATCCTTCTGCACTAACGCCGCGGTGACGTTTGTTTATTTACTCCAAAAACATAATGAAAAGAAATTTTTAACAAAAAAAAAAAAATCGACTTCCAAAACCAAACACTATAAAGCAAAAATAACTTTCTTTTCGAAAGTCAGTGTCTTTGGTACCTATTTTATTGTTTTTGACACTGACTTACGAAAAGAATGTTATTTTCGCTTTGTGGTTTTTTGTTTTGGAAGTCGATATAATTTTTTGTTGAAAAGTTTTATGATTTCTCTTTTTAGTTTTATTAACATGAAAATACGCATTATTAAGGATAACTTAAAAACTGCTCGTCAGATCTTGATCAAATGGGACCAAATGAGAAGCACTAGCTTTCAAATTATAAAGAATCATTAAAATTGGTTCATAATTGGCATATCATCGCTTAAAAACATAAATTCGAGAACCCTCTCCTTTTTGAAGTCGGTTGAAATCGATGACACTGCGAAAGTGTAACTTTTTCACAGTGAATGAATTTTCGTAATCCAGAAGACAGAAGGACTTTTACAAACATATCAACAAACAAAACCTTTTACGACCACCATTGAATAATATTAGTTTATATACACGTAACTATTGTTTTCATCATTACTGCATTAATTGCACACAGTCCATTCAAAACTTCCTTACACTTAAACTTAAGACTTCAAGACCACCGTTTTTTTTAAAATCCCTAGCCTTAAATAACCAATTCCATTTTCATCTCAACAAAATACCTCGCATCAGGCCAAATTACTGGAACACGAAGACAATTGGTAGTATTAGAGCGAAACGCTACAGCCTGTGTTGCCAATCTTATCATGGAGAAAACTGCTATCAAGCTAAAAAAAACTGTAGAAAACCATGAATATTAATAACAATACGTAAAATATTGAGCTGTTGCTTATTTTATATTTTTTATCACACTAATATTATATATATAAAGGCGAAAGTTTGTGAGAGTGTGTTTGTATATTTATGATCTGAATGAAATTTGGCACAGATATAGTTTATAGTTTGAAACAGCACATAGGATACTTTTATCCCGGGAATATGTTTTTTTGGGATAATTTTCGACATTTACGCGGGTCTTTGCTTGCAGAAGCTTATCTTAAATAAATAGTAGTCGATAGCCCGTACACCTCAGATGACCCAATGAACGCCACTGACGATGCAATTAACATGGCCAACTACTGAGGCCAAAATACTTAAAGAGTTTTCTATCGACTCAATAATAAGAAGAAAGGTAGATTTGGAGGCCTAAACAAAAAATGGAAAACCTTAAAAAAATATACAATCTACGGTTAAAACTGTAAGGTTGGCAACCCACAGCCCTTGTTACGTTGGCTACCTTCCAATTTGCTTCGAAAATTGCCCCTTACTCGGAATACTGACTTACAATGCTGGACATTCGGTAGTATGAGCTCACGTATCGTCTTAAATTGTGAGTTTAGTTTGATCATAATTATGATTAAGTTTTTTGGTTTTTGGCCACATTGTTAAAGATTTAAGACACTGTAAGAAATCTTAACATAATGTTGGTGCTCCTAAGTATTAATGTTTTTTGAGAATTATATGGGATCTGAAAAACGAAGATGATGGGATGAGGGAAAATAATAAACGCCTGAGGACAAAGTTACGACTGAGGTCACGTTTACGCCTGACGTCATTTTAACGCCTGGGATCAAGTTTACGCCTGGGATTAAAGATACGGCTGAGGTTAAGATTATGGCTAATTTCATGTTTACGCATGAGGTGAAGTTTGCACCTAACGTCATGTTTATGCCCGAGGTGAAAGTTCCGGCTAATGTCATGTTTAAGCCTGAGATGAAGTTTGCGCCTGTCATGTTAACGCCTTAGGTCAAGGTTACGCCGAGGTCAAGTTTGCGGCTTAGGTCAAGGTTACGGTTTAAGTCGTAGTAACGGCTAAGGAAACGGGTTTTTTTTAATTTTTGCCCCAGACTAGGAATTTATTCCTGTATTGTGGGTGCATTTACAAACATTTAAACTCTCATACACAAGACAACCAGATCCGGAATATCTATCTGTAGGCTATACAAATATTTGTTTCGTGTGGGAATTGAACCCGCGACACGCAGCGCCGATCGCTCAACCACTACGCCAACCATGTCGTCAATAGATATGATACGAGTTTTACTTACTTTATTTTTTCATGTAAGCGTTTAACATTGTTTTTTTCATATTATTAAAACCAATACATATTTTGAAAATCTAAAATGTATACGTTATAGAAAACATGTACATACATACATACATAAACTCACGCCTTTTTTCCATGGGGGTAGGCAGAAACTACAGAACGCCACCTGCTACGATCCTTACATACTTCTTTTGCTTCACACACATTCATACATCTAGTCATACACACACGCCGGTTATGGGTAAAAAAACATGTAGTTTCTTATTATTTAAAAGCTGAGGACCATCCATGAATTTTATACGCCGTACCAAGGATTTTTTTTCTTTTTCAAAGATTACTCAGGCTTTTTTTTGTATCGAGGAAACTATAAGTAATCGTGTTTCTAAAGTATATGATTTAAAGAGTGATCCCTTAAATATCTTACATATTAATTTCATAACTAAAGGTCAAGTAATAGTTATAATATTTGGTACACTGACAGCCCTAAATTCATCTCCTCTTGTTCAGTCCATCCAAAGGTTGTCTGTAAGAGATTGCCTAGTGCGATAAGACCGCCCATTGTACACTTGTTTTTGTAAATGTTTGTCCTGTATGTTTCAGTGGTGTACAATAAAGCATATAATAAATGAATAATAACGATGCAGGAAGTGATCATACGGTCGGAATTATTGCGGTGCGCTTTTAATTTCATGGATATTTTGAGCAGCAACACAGGTTATTGACGTGTTTACGCATTTCCGAAATAGAAAATCTACGACTTATTAATGAAAATATGAAAGCATTAGAATTTACTGACAAACAACACTTGGTGAGCACTAAGAAGGCATTTTTGAATCATCGGAAATACTGCTGTAAAAGGATAAGTGAGTCGTCTATGTTGATCGATAAGGTTGATTGTTTTATTACCCAGACCGTTTATTAACCAACCACGGTAAAGCCAAACAGAGGGTATCTTATCTTATCTTATTGAGGGGCCGAGAAGCAACTCGGACACTTCGACCCATTGGGATCTATTGTGGTCCCCTAGTTAACTTACTCCTCCCCAATCTCGTTGAAAACTCTTTTCATGAGTCTTACAACGAGACTGGGAGATATGAGCCTATAGTCTTCTGGTTTAGGATATCCAACCCCTAGAAGACTCATTCGCTTACCAGCCAGTGCATCGCATGTGCACAGAAGATGCTCCATGCGTTCCGTATGTTCCCCACACAACCTGCACATGGGTGTCGCGGTCAGACTCATCTTCATGAGCATGTCGTTGGTTCCAAAGTGCCCAGTAAAGGCCCCAAGCAGGTAGCGGATTTGCCCCCTGCTCATATTCCAGATGCATTCCCGGGCTTTGAACGTAGAGCCCAGGAATTTCTTGGACTGTTGAGACCAGTAGTATACAGCCAGTGTATTCGTTGTCTGTGATCTGCAAACTCCTTAAATGTGGCTTTTACGAGACACTTCGAAATGCCTACACATGGTTCTGGACCCACAAAATCATTTGCTGAGCCCTCTCTTGCCAGTTCAAACAGAGGGTAACAATTTTAACACGTTTCAACAGTTTGTATTAATAGCAAAAGTTTCGACATAAATGAAATACAATACTATACAATCCCACCCAAATTCGACTCAAAATCTCTAAACCGAATATCATATTCAGTGCAATACATTCCGCTACCACAATACTCAAGTATATATAAGTATTTCCGTGTCCATTTTCCGGGCCGTATTCAGTAAAAAGAATCCAATTCGCGTAGTAGTGTGGTCCTACAGCCTGAGATCTTACTACAACAATCTGTAGTTATTTTTGCTTCTGACCTCACTAAATTATAATGAATGATACTTGATAGTAGAAAGGATTGCTGCAGGATAGCCTGGCAATATCTAGTGGCAACTACCTTAATAATAAATAAAACCGGCCAAGTGCGAGGCGAACTCGCGCACCGAGGGTTCCGTACAAACCTCAGCTTAAAGGTATTATAGACCTGAGTATTTGATATGAATTTTAATTTAATACCTCTACGCGTTCATGAGGAAAATAGTAGTAAGTTTAAAATTATTAAAAATAATTTTATTATATGATGTAACTAAAAAATTACGGTTTTAAGTTTCGGCTATAAGACGTTGCTTCGTACCAAATTTCAAGATTCTGAGTTCACGGGAAGTACCCTGTAGGTTTTGATTCCCTTACGAGTGTTGAAAATTTGCGGCAATTTGCGGCATAAACGGCTGTATCTTTTGATTGCTTTGGATAGAAGTTTCATTTTTTCACAGCTTTAAGGGACAGTAGACTTGAGTATTTGATATAAATTTCAGCTTGATACTTCCACCCGTTCCTGGGAAAAAGGTTCTTGACAGACAGACGGACGGACAACAAAGTGATCCTATAAGGGTTCCGTTTTTTTCTTTCGAGGTACGGAACCCTAAAAATGACATTTTGTTTGATAGGTCACCCCAGATATAGAAGTTTTTTAAGTGAATACAACGTCCTTTAAAACTTTAAAAAAAAAGGGTTCAGCTTTAACCGCAATCTGTAATCTGTTACACCTGCTAAACCTGGTAACGTATAAATGGCGGCTGACTGAGAGCTAGATGATGTTGGATGGATGATGTTGGATGGATGGATGGATGTTTGTTACTCAATCACCCAAAAACTGCTGAATGGATGAAATTTGGCACACAGATAGATTATAGTCTGGAATAAGATATAGGATACTTTTTATTTACCGATATGATGTGCCCTCGAGATAATAAAACACCATCATGAGGGCAAAGCCACTGGCAGAAACTATTCATAAAAATCAAGTTTTATCAAAAACAATATACCTGCAGATTTTCGCAGTGGGATCTCTTACTGTCTGATGTCTGGGGGGTAACCACAAGCTCTTAGAGTAAGGTTATTTTGAGATCGAGTAAGTGACAGATGTTTACAAGTCAGATACATCTGTCCCTTACTCGATCTCAAAATAACCTTACTCTAAGAGCTTGTGGTCACCCCCCTGAACCGTCTGGGTTTTTATATGTCAAACGGCTGGATGTCGCGATGCTAGTCGTGGCTTGCTGTTGTAGATGTATTGTTTTTAGGGTTTAGATAGAAAATAATTTAAGAGTGTTATTACTTGTGTTGTTGCTTTATATAGGTAAGGAATTGCATTCCCCCTATTGCATTTATTTATTGAAATTGAAATAGAACGGCCGGAGCCAATTACACTATTGCAACACTTTACAAACACAATATGTATAAATAACAATAATAATTAATGCAAAATAACATACAATTAACAAACAATCAAAAATAAATAGCGTAAGCAAAACAAGAAACAAAACAAAATAAAAATCAATACACAAAAAAAAACAAATACCAAAAAAAAAATAATAATAATAATAATTTGACTAAAAATTACGAAATAATTTAAGAAATGTCAAAAAAAAAACAATAATCCAAATGTCAATAAAAGGAAAAACAAAACAAATCTTCAATACTAAATGTCAAGAAGTACAAATCACAAAAACAAAAGGTGCCTGGGTCTTTCACACACACAGTCACACACTCACCTCACAAAATCTCATGCACTCAGACAGTATCGTCTTCCACTCTTCGGCAAACATATCAAAATCCGTGTTTTGGTTCAGGAGAGAATTAAGTGCAGAGAGTGTCCGTGGTATGGGTGATGCATATGGGACTTAAATATAATGTTGGAAATTGCGTGTGCTATAAGGAGCACCCCTGCCTAAACCTTCGGGGAACACAGGTTTTCACCCTTATTAATAAAAATCTCGACACTGTTAAGCGATGGCTTAGCACAGAGAATGTTTTGTATTAAATTTTTCTATCGTTTGCTTCTTCATTTCACTCTTGACAGAGCGGTCGTGGTCAAGATTAATTTTATCCAACCGCTGCTGTTCTTTTCACTCGCCTCACGATCTCTCTCAATTTGGTTCAGTTAGATGAAAATTTGTACATTCAATTTCTGAACGATGGTCCTTTTAACCTGCAAAGAGACCATAAAACGATGTCAATTTCTGAAACAATTTAAATGGCTCCGCACTTCATTTAAAACTAGCTTTAATGTCGAACTATTTCATCACAAAAGTGAGAAACTTAACATTGAAAATGATTAAGAACCTGCAAGTCTTCACAACAAAGTTTCAGCAGCGGTTTACATAGAGCACAGAATCCACTGAATCCGAGACGCACAGAACGTCAAAATAAGGCAATGACATTACCTGTGGAAAGGACACGTAATGTCACGCGCCACTGCGATCAAAGTGTTTTGACTCGAACGCGTAAGCGACGCGTGTTACACGGCGCTTAAGACCTTCTTTCCGCGATTTTTTTGTTCCTGGCTAATATCTGTTGCTGAAATTTGTATCAAAATCAAACCAAAATAGTTTATTTAAATTAAAGTGAAATTCGTTCGAGAAGTTGCGTGGTACCTTCTCGTCCAACTTACCACAGTGTCTCAAGACGAAAATCTATGACCAGTGTGTGTTATTAGTGTTGACATACGGCTGTGAGACGTTGTCGCTCACAGTGGGCTTCATCATGAAGCTAACAGTCACCCAAAGGGCAATGGAGAAGGCTATGCTCGGAGTTTCCTTGCGTGATCGAATCAGAAATGTAGAGAGAACCAGGGTTACCGACATAGCCCGAAGAACTGCCAAACTTAATTGGCAGTGGGCAGGGCACATTGCTCGCAGAACGGATGGCCGATGGGGCAGACAAGTTCTGGAGTGGCGACTGCGAACCGGAAAACGTTGCGTTGGAAAGCCTCCCACCAGGTGGACTGATGACCTGGTGAAGGTTGTGGGGATCCGCTGGATGCGGGACCCACTAAACTGATCAATGTGGTGACCCTTGGGGGAGGCCTATGTTCAGCAGTGGACATCTTTCGGCTGATATGTTTTTGATGAAACCTTAAAGGTATTTTTGAATTAATAAAAAAAAAAGATTAATCTAGTTGAACATTCGTAAGCGTTAGTAGGTCTCATTTGAGAAGAATGTGCAAGAAACTCCACGGAATTCAGTCGAAAGGGTTTTTTTTTTATTTAGTAATGGCAGCGCAGTGGTTCTGTGCTCTATGGTGGTTTTCTCTGAGATACGAGAATTAATCCAGATGCCAAAACTTATTTTCTGCCCATTTATATTTCTTTATTTAAGTATAATTCTGGCTGGAATTAATCTGGAGGTAAGTTTTGCATTCAAAATACCTTTCAATGTTTTTTTTTATTCAATTACGTTCTATATTTAAATTTAATTTTCTTTGAATGGATATTGCAATAGTCATGTACAAGCGAAGGATTGCCCATCAAGAAAATGAATTTCTTGAAGATGAGGTAAATGAATTCTGTCACTGAATATTGCTGAGTTAGAACGACTTTACTTATGTACGTGCGTGCATTTTTTTTGGGGGTCCTGTAAGGTCGCGACCTGAAGTTTACCATGTAACCTCGCCACCAGAGCAGACTCTTTTTAGTCAATAGTCAACCTGAATGTATCTTACCTTTTTCGTTTTTTTTGCGTAGAGTAATGCTCATACATACTGCGGTACCACGGGGAGATAGTGCAGTTATATGGACTCTAACCCACTATAAAACTCGACTGTGCCGCTTTGGCGGGAACACGGGTACGCGTAACCACCCATCCGTGAACCCGCCGCGGCTGTCCCGTCACCGGACCTTCCTCTGGGGAGTACCTCTCATCACCGGCGCACCAGAAAAGATCGCATACCGTGACCACCCCAGGGACCAAACGAGCACATGGGTGTCAGAAAACCTCGTGTATGGCACCCTTGAGAAGAGACAGCCGCGGCGCCACCATTCCTCCTGTGACGGCTCGAGCAGATAGGGAGAGCGGTCAATGCTAAACCGACACTCCTCTTCACCGCGGCCCCACCGCGTCTGCCATCAGACGGTGGTGACCCCGTCCAAGCCGCGGCAGGTCCGCTCCTGCAGCGGCCTCCAACTCTCAGCCGCGATGCCTCCCATTCGACATCGCGGCCAGCCTCAGTTGCGATGTCGCCCAACCGGCACTGCAACCTACTAGTTGGCCGCTACGTCGTCAGCTTATTTTGATTTATTGTGACCACCGACCCCACCTCGGGTTCTTGTTCGCTTCACTGAAGGTGACCAAGCCACGGCTACTGAGAATCCCCGCATCGGCAATGCGGGAACCATTGGGGGGGAGGAATCTTAATTTTTACCTACTCACTCTTTAAATCGGAATCAAACAATCTACCTAGCCTTTTACAACTATGTTGGGATATGGTTCCAGTATAAGCTGTTACAGCTGAAAGCTTACCATTTAGTTTACATGGAGCGACTGCTTTTCTTACCTTCACAACCCAATAGCTTAGTTGCCCCTTGGCAAGACTGCCTGTCAGGTTTTTGAACTCCTAACTACCAGTAACGACAGCAAACAACGGGTTACGCACTACGAGTACACGTCCGTGTCCGTGATTTGAGTTCCGAGTTCTAAATTTTCTGAATTATGACGGATAGAGTTGGGATCAAAGTCAAAGTCAAATATATTTATCCAACTAGGCCAATAAACTGCACTTTTGAACGTAAAATAAATTTAAATTTACAAGTAATAAAAATTGATTCTACCGTGCATTCGGAAAGTAGATTGTTATGGAGAAGAACGCTTAAGAAACTCCATACTTACTATTTTAAAAAATAATCACAGACATAAATCTAACTAGATAACGCAAGTCCCTCCATCTGTATGAAAACCAAGCGTGCCACTTTTTCACACACATTTTAAAAACAAATTTACTTACCAATAAAAGAAAACATTTCTGTTGCTTCGGCCATTTTTTTCTATACAGTTTTTACAGCAATATGGCATAATTAGGCATTTTTTAGATTTCGGGTGCCGATAATGCTAAATGAAAAGCTGAAAGTACGATCATTGATCGTAATTTTACTCCGTTTTTTGACAAGCGAAGTACATACAATTGCGTCATCCAGTTAGATTTATATCTGTGATTGGGATGTACTGCGTATGCTTCCCTACAAGAAGAACTACGGCTACTTCGAAACCAAAATTTCACGGACACGGATCGGATGTAGTGGTTAACCACCCTTAGCGTGCTTTCCGAGGTACGGAGGGTTCTCGGTGTGGAATGGTCACCCATTACTTATTTATTGACTGACCTTGGCACATGTTACTTAACCTCAAGGATCGACCCCATTGGCTGTTGTTACTTATCCATCAGCTCATTTAAAATTCGACTCAAACGTAGACTTTCCATATATAAAGCGATACAAAAAGACTATAAACATTTAAGCGCCTAGGTTTTCTTTATTCGCATCATCGGATTTTATTAGGCGTATTTGAATTTCAACTGAAAAAGCTGTAAAATAAAGATATACTTACGTATTTATCTCAAAATATACGATGTTTGTATATTTACAATATACATGATATTATGGAGTAATAGTAAAACCTGTAAAGCCGATTAGGCCGTTGGGGTGGTGAATTTGAGTTCAAAACCGTTGCAATATTTAAGTTAATCAGGATTCTAGAGTGAGCATTAAAAGCACGTTGGTAAACCTAGAACCTCTTGGTTAGAGTAAGCAAACACTCTAAGGCCAGTATTTTTATCCGTAGTTCACTCAACCTATGGTTTAATATGCTAACCAATACTTTCAAATTTCGGTGAAACAGCATTTTTCTTCAGTAGTTGGCCCCAAAAATGGTCAAATAAGTTTGAGAGTTAATTATTTCACCATTATTAAGATTAAAAATTGACGTATAAACGCGTTTTGGTTAGCATATTTAACCATTGGTCGAGTTAACTATGGCTAATAAACTCAACTCAAATAATAATCAGCCAGTTACTGGCCCACTTCTGGACAAAGGCCTCTTCTCATATAAATAATAAATGATATTATTTCTGTAAGTTGGTTTGTACAAATACTTTTACATGTCGATCATATTTTTTTAAACTATATGAGGTCGGCGTTTTCTATCTGACCACTCTGAGAAGAAAGGCTGAAACAAACTCAGAGGTCAGTCTCCTTTTTTTTAGGTCAAGTTTGGGTACACAGACAGCTGGGCTGGGAGCGACTGCAATCACCACTTTTACATGTGTATCGTTTTTACGCCCAGTGGCTAAGACCTGGCCTCTCGTGCTTGAGTTCGTGGGTTCAAATCCGACCAAGTACCAATGTGATTTTTTCAAATTCTGATATACTTTCTAAGTTTATCTTAGACATCACGGGCAACGGTGAAGGAAAACATCGTGAGGAAACCTGGACTTGTATAGTTAATGTAAGTCTGAAATAGCCAAGTCAGAGGCCTGTGGGGTTGCCAGAGACTGCTAAATTAACTCTGACACCAGAGTTGAGTTGAATGTTTGTAAAGCATCTCGATACATTAGAAAGTCCTAGTGCGGGGCAGCATTTTTATATTAAAAAAGTTTACATACTTTGAAACAACTTCAGCACATTAAAAAGTTCTTGTTTGCCAGGGAAAATGCAGGCGTTTTTTTAAACATTCTCTAAAATCTTCGGTGGAATGTGGACCAGCCAGCCTATTCTGTAAAATTTCAACATGATATAGTAGTCACAGCGGATCTTTGTGTCTCTGAAGTTGGCTCTGCCAACCATTGCGCTAGAAACAGTTTGTTATCGAGTATACAATATAGAGTAAGCGATATAGGACGATGCGACAAACGTTAGCGAGTGAAAGTGACAGTTATACCAACAATAGCTACTGCGCAGGGTCTTGCAGCCAATTCAGAGACACAATGATCAGTTGTGAATAGTATAAATTAGGTTAAGTGAGCTCAAACTGATGCCATGCTGCTCTTTCACCCCTTCCCCGTGGACCATAAAACAATAAAAAACCTGAAACCAGCCACCTTTCTCATCAATAATAACAGGTCGATTCACTCGAACGAAACAGCCCAATTTGGTGCGTATTGATCTGTTTATCAGCGTTATTATTATAGCCTTTAATATCTCACCCGTTACCTACCTCGGGTTTACCTGTATTGAAAAAGTTTTACTGAATATTGGGTTATGGAGCAGCTTCATCGATACTTCCCTTGATGTTTTCTTTATGCAGTGGTTATCATTTTCCATTAGTGCTATTTTTATTATTAAGAGAAAACAAATAAATATCTACTTGTTCATCTTTCGTGGTGACTATGAGGAAAGGTTCATCATCATCATCATCATTTCAGCCGAAAGACGTTCTCGGACGGAGAACCGTCCCAAGCGTCGCCACAGAGATTAATCGGATCGGTCCTGTGCGTCTCGCATCCACCAGATTCCAGGTCAACAGTCCAACTACGGGGAGGCCTTGCAATGCTGCGTTGTTGAGAAAAGGTTTTTTTAGTTTAAAGATAAGCCAATAAGCAGGCAGTAGACAGCAGTGGTGGTCTAATGGTAACGGCTCTAACACGTGTAAGTTGAGTTCGAATTTATTTCATCACCACTCTGTATGTTAGCTAAAATAGCAGACTTTACTGTGACTATTGCTATGTTTGAGAATTCCCAGGAGCGACGAGTTCTTCTTGAAGGCTTCTAACAAATTCTCCGTCTTTGCTCTAGTGCATCAACTGTAGCTGAAGTTAAAAATCAGATTCGATGGACCAAAATGTTCGAATACCCCAACCTCGTTAATAAATCTAACACGATGTTAAGGGCCTTCCACCGCTTTAGAGCCGTAAAACGGTTACTTTCTACAGCATACGCCTTAGTAACGACTAGGTTAAAATATTGAAAAAAAAAAAGATTCATGTACATTATTTGTGAAACATGATTTTTTTTCGTGTAACTAATAGTTTTACATTAAAAAAATAATTAACAACACGATATTATTTCGCTACTTTTGGATACTCCTCCAAAACGATTTGGATGTTTAAAAATATTTTTACACGGAAACAAAAATGGCTAGAATTTCTTAATAACTGAAATAGCATAATATATATCAAAGAATATTTTGCAAAGAAAACTATCCAAAAGGAGTTTCAATATTGATATTCTGGCTCCGAGCGGGCGCACGACCAGGACTGCGTTAACATTGGGTAATATATACACCTTAAGGTTTTATCCTTGATCATTGCATCTTATAAGAATTCTTCAGCAGCAGGCTTATGAATCTCTTACTATATTGAATCATTTTAGAAGTCG
Source organism: Orthosia gothica (assembly GCA_949775005.1). Classification (NCBI taxonomy): domain Eukaryota; kingdom Metazoa; phylum Arthropoda; class Insecta; order Lepidoptera; family Noctuidae; genus Orthosia; species Orthosia gothica. The sequence continues at coordinate 13,661,330 of OX459052.1, forward strand.
TTCAGTATCCTTACTTACTCAACAACCTCGTACGACATTTCATTTGATAACACTTCTCAATTTATTATTAACCAAACAGTCTCCTTCAGACAAAAAGTACCAGGGCACCATATGTTGGAACAAATATTTCCTCCACAAACATCGGAAAAACAAACACAGCCACGCTACATTAGTACGGAAATACAGGCCAAAAACGTTCCACTTAATAATATCGGGTATTACGGCTCGGTATTCGTAAAATTTTATTGTTCACGCACTTTCGGTAACAGCCCTTGATATTCTGTGTGCGATGCGCTGTCGTTTGTATTACTATAAATATTGGGGGAGAATCAAATGATGGTAGAATTTTATGAGAATGGTGATTTGCACGTTGATTTTTTATTGCAGAATTGAGATAAAACAGATGAGTATCTACTTCTTTGGCATCAGATACGCGAGAAGATTGCTTCGGTTTAAAAATGAGCCGATCAGCATGCAGTATACAGCAATTGTCCAATGATAACGGCCATAACTTATGTGTAAGTCTTGGGTTAACCCAGGCACGCACTTTACTTTGTGTAATTTATTTCATCACCACTGATCTCTGAAGGATAGGACAGATAGACCTCCTTTTTCGCATTTAGACTCACATTTGGTCCGTTGTGCGTGCAGGCCTCCTCTCTGTGAGAGGGAATGGGCCGTAATCCACCACGCGGGCCCAGTGCGGGTTGGTGAATGTTACATGTCTTTCCTTCACCGTTTTGAGAGCAGTGGTGATGAAATAATTTATACAAAGTAAAGCGCCTGCCTGTAAGTCGCGGCCGTTACAACTGGGCCACCACTGCTCCACTGATCTCTGAAACGGTGAAGAAAAACATGAGGACGTAATCAAATCATTGAACCAAGAACCATTAACTCGTAGACGTGTGTCATCCACCAACCCGCACTAGGCTTGTGTGATTATGTCCTATGCCAGCTCATAGAGAGGAGGCCATCCCAGCAGTAGAAACTGTTTAAGCCAATTAAGCACTCAGAATGTTGGTAGCATGGCCTGTATTCCAGAGTAAGGCCATGGCTATTGAGCCCCCGCCTCGACAATGCCGGAACCCATCGGCGAGTACATAGGTTTACCATAGGTACAGGCTTTACCCGTGAGGTAGGGGTCCCTCCGATTAACACTCACATTTGAAACATAGTTATATCTTCTTTTAATAGTTTAGTTGTTATATTTTCTACATATTGGTAGGTAAAAGATATAAATTATATTGTTGAAGTAGCTTGTAAAATAAAACCCAGGCCTGAAAATTTGGAATCGCAAACCGGGATCCCGGTATTCGAAAATACCGGAATCACGACTCGAATTAAGGACTTCAATGAAGGCTGGTTACTTGCGACATTGACCTATCTGCATAATTCGAAAATATGCTTTGTTTCGGAAAAGGAATACCGCAACGTTTTTTTAAGGCAACATTGACAACACACAGACTGTGGTTGTTATCAAGAACGGTAACGATTCAGATACAGAATCCACCAATGGTATTTCTGTACCTACTTCGTCGGCTATAATGTCGATTACCTTCAGTGCCGCTGAAGAAACAATAAGAAATGGCGGTAAAAAGCAAAAGACCTCAAGAGAATTTCAGAATTTGATTTCAAGAATTGCCTTCATATATAAAAATCTTTGTAACTTTTATTTTGATATAAAATCGTTTTTATATTCAAAGTAATATTTTTTGTTATGCCTTTGAGATCCTCTCTAAATCTAACTAATCACAAAAATCTCATAAATAGTCGATATTTATTAAGTTCTTAAAATTTCTTGAATACCGGGATACCGGTAGTTATCTAACGTACCGAATTACCGGTATTGAAAATTTTTCGACTCCTAGCGTAAATAAATGCAATAAAAACGCTAGAATACATCACTAACAAACATAGGCCCAAAACAAAAAAAGTGTTGCATTTAATAAATGAATCGCACCTCGAACGAAATTAACTAAATTATATTATGAAAAGGAAATTAGGCCGCCCGCACACTCTAGACAAGTTGTAAAAACGTTGTAAAGAATTCAGACGTCGTCAATCGCGTTTATGTATCCGTTTTATATGCTAATTTTGTATTTAGGTACGTCGTGTTACCTTGTGAAGTTTTAGGCCTTTTTTGGTACAGACAAGCAGGTAAAATAATTATTTATTTATGTAAGTTTGTTAATATATAATGAATGAGACAGTCTGGTGGTTGTAGTAAAACTGCCTTGTTTGTTTTTATCTTCAGTCATTAAAAAGTTGTTGTCATTCGGAGTTCTTTGTCTCTTACTACGCGTAGTAGGCTTCTGTCTAAGTCTGACTAGGGGTCGTACCAAGAAGTAATATGTTATTTAGTAACTGGCTTGTTGTCGGCCTATCTAAAATACTGGGATGATTATGACTCATTAAGGCGGTACCCGGAGCAAAACGCCGCGCTAGCCGTTTTTCGTGCTGTTTTTAGGAGCTATCTACTCGTTATTTAAAAAGAAATAACAACTTACAAAAATACATTAAATTTCTACTTATTATTGATTCTAAAATGGTTGTATCCTTTTTTATAAAGAGGTATATGTTTCACTAATCTCCTGCCAACTAAACCTTAAAAATGAGAAATAATTATTGATAGCATGCATGTCCTCGTAAAGTGTTCATTAATTATTTTTTGTACTTACACTAATGGATAGACAATTTAATAACGAACATTTTTGTCGTATTTTTTTTTCAAAAGACAAAATTTCGATTTTATAAAGATTTCATTCTTAAATCTATATATATATATATCGTATTTACTACTGTAATTCATGCGCCACCAGTGCCGCTAGGCCAATAGGAATGCTCAAATCTCATGCTGATTTTTTGGTCAGGGTACCGCCTTAAAAAGCTGCACTCCAAAACCTTGTAACTCTACAAGTTAAGAAATGCATGTAATGCTAAGCTCTTTAATGCGCAGATACTCCTCAGTAGCTGATTTTAAAATGAGAATCACGTCTAAACGGCTAGTCGTAATTATTTGGATAAAATATTGAGTTTTAGATCTAAGAAAATTTTGAGTTTTATTCGTATAACATAGCTTAATTAATTTGTAAAGTTATGTCTAACACGGACAAAAAAGCGACAACCGCACTAAAACTTCCGGGAGTATTTAATTGAAATTGGCACCATCTCAAAGACAATTTAGTCATCTACATTTTGATCCGAGGCTTTTTTTTAAGTCATAGAATACTAAGGAAACTACAAAAACTTACTAAATTTTGGGTCGCGCGGGTGTGAAACGAGTGCGCGTTTTGTTCCCTCAAGGCCGTTGGCACCGCCGTCTTAAGCATAGTTTTTCTCTGCACCTTATTCCTTTTCCACTACCTTAATAATAGTTTCTAATAAGTCTACTATTTTGAGAAAGGAAAATTCTTGAAAATTGCCAAAAATGACTTCGTGACCAATGAAATGTAAATAGTTTTAAACTTTCTTTCCCCCTGCATAAATTAATTATACTACCCCAAGTCCAATTAAAGTCGCATTCTTTTTTAATTGACTTGCAATCGATTACCAGTAACCGATTAATCGTAGCAGCAAACCGCAATTAGTATTAGCGAGAGAATCGCTGACGTCACCGTTCTTGCCTATAATTACGTTTTAGTCCACATGGCTTACATGTATGTACTTAATAATTATATGTAAACAGTGTGGAGGTAAATACTATTATGTTTGATCATGTATGTAAACCAGATATTCAGGAATATCTATGGCTATGACGTCACTGATTAGTTTTTATCTTATATCTAGTACTTAAACTTACTTAATTTTCTATCAATTATGTTTCGATTTATGAGAGATTATCTACCTATATATCTTTATTATATATATATATAAAAGAGAAAGTATGTATGTAACATACTTATCTTATAGACTCCGAAACGGCTAAAGCAATTTCAAAAATTCTTACACCGTTGGGAAGCTACACTATCCCCGGGTGACATAGGCTACTTTTTATCCCTGTATTCCCACGGGAACGGGAACTACGCGGGTGAAACTGCGAGGCGTCCGCTAGTAATCTTTTAATATTTATTTAACATAACATTAGACGCGTGTAATCCACAAACGTTTAAATTGTACACCGTTCACCGACATTTCATCAGTTATGTTTAAACCCCAAGTATATAATATGGAGCTAGTCTACCTAAATACTCGCCCCGTGTTAACCTTGAATGGTCACCGGGCTGCTACTGAGGAATTCTACATGGAAAAGTCTAATATCACTGTACCCGACCCAGGAATCGATCCCAAGATCTCGCGTTATACACCACTAGACCAATTATAAAAGGCAGTCAAAAAAACCGGTGACGTGCGAGTCGTGCGCCGAGGGTTCCGTACCTACCCATTATACCGCCATAATAAAATTGGGATATTTTTATTGGTGGCTACGTTTTAAAGATATAGGCAAATATAGATTTTCGCGAAAACTTGTTAGTACCAAAATTTACCTTAATTTTCAAAGTTTTTTTTTTTTTCAATTTTTTCATTATTTTTGCTGTAAATTTTGGTAAAAATCAAAAATTGCTCATATCTCCTTATCGTGCTAAATCAGGACCTTGATTTTTATAAACTTAATAGGGACTATAGACTTCAGTATCTGGTATAAATTTCAACTTGCTAGGTCTAACTGTTCCTGAGAAAATCGGTGGTGAAACACGGATAGACGGACCAGAAAGTGATCATAAAAGGGTTCCATTTTTTACCTTTTGGCGTACGGAACCCTAAAAAACTAATAATAAAACCGTGGATCGTTATAAATACTATACCAAAACACCAATTGTACAAAAAAGATCAATACAATTAATTAAACCTAACCTTTAAGAGACACGGGTCTCAAAACAGCCAACATAGCCCTTTTGCTCCCCAATAAATCGTGAGTCTACAACGAGCCTTACCAAAACGCTTGGTAGCTAAAACTGGTGCTCTTGCGTCCCGACGGCGGTAATTACAAATTAGTGCTACCGCTACCTGTCAAAAGTGCAGCTAAGTGTGACGGGGGTGAGGTTTATGCGTGATGGAGGCAAGAAAAAAATTATGTGACAAAATTACATTAATATTCGAATTTTAAAAATTGTATTGTTTTTGCATTTTGACAGGGCATACTATCTTACTAGGTGCTACCGGTGAACACCGTAAACAAAATATATTATATGCCCGAGAAAAATTAATGAATCAAAATCTTCGGGTCATATGTCAAATCCGTGCTGCTTTACGGGTGCGAAACGTGGAAGGCCACAAAAGACATCTCACGCCAGATCCAAGTCGTCGTCAACCGCTGTCTTCGTCGCATACTCGGCATTTACTGGCCCGAGACCTTCACTAACGTAGAAGTGTTGGAGCAATGCCACGAGAGACCGATCGACCGCCAGATCAAGCGTCGCAAGTGGAGTTGGATTGGCCACACGCTGCGAAGGGATTCTGATCATATACCGAAGCAAGCGCTGGATTGGAATCGCCAAGGCAAAAGAAAGCGAGGCCGGCCTTGTCAAACCTGGCGTCGCACCGTGTTGGCGGAAGCGACGAGCATCGGTATGACGTGGAGCGAGGTGAAGCGTGAAGCTCAGGACCGATCGCGATGGAGGACTACTGTGGACGTCCTTTGACCCATTCAGGGGACGTAGGACATTAAGTCAACACAAGTCAGAGAAAAAAAATGTCGTGTTGAATGACCTACCTAATGATAATAATTAAATAAGAATAAGCAAAACTGCAATAATTTATATCACGACTCCACACTACAACGAGCCTTAACCAACACCGCTCGCTAGCTAAAAACGGTGCTCTTGCGTCCCGATGGCGGCGGTAATTATAAATTAGTTCTACTACCTCATATCATACCTCATATTAAATTAGTAGGAATAACAACATTTTCCTATAAAATTAATGAACTACTTATGTATAGCTGACAACGATCCTATGCTGCTTACCCTAATTTGTTTTTATATTGTCATTTTTTATTCCATCATAAAAAATGACATGTATTGAGTCTAACCCTAAAAAGATGTGACGTCAACAACCAAAGAGTTTCAGTAATCCATCTATAAACGTCCAAAATACGCCGACGACGCAGAAATAAGTCATTGTCACGTCAAATGTACAGGCTGACTGGATAAACGAGGGACATATTTGAGGGACGATTTATTATCCGTATTAGATCAATTAGATCTCGATCAAAATACTTTAAAAAAAGAACCTAAATATTTGAGTAGATATAAGGATGAGGTGACGGCTGGAATGGACGGAATTTCAAGCAATGGTCGTCTTTCGGTTGAAATGATGATGATGATGAAGATTTGACCGAAGACGACGACCTTAAAAAATCTGGTATTAAATTGCATCCGACGAAGACGTCCGAAGTAATCCGGTGGAACTGGGAAGACGATTCTAACATAGTTGGGCAAAAACTAGGCAATAAATAAGGTCGGTTTAAAAAAAAACTAGGATGGATTCTATCCAGAAATGGAATAAAAACTGAAACATAAACTATGACATAATTATGTCAAATGATTAAAATATTAGATCAAACTTTGTAAACTGCGTTTTATCGTTACATCAATTTGATTGACGTTCTGATTTGTGACTTCAAATTCAAATTAAATTTATTGCATCCATAATGTACACACAGGTGGTAAATATAAGTTACAGAAACAATTATGGACCCTGTCGGGCACAACAACATTCTAGATACAGTCAGTGTCTTTCTATCTGTTTTTATTTGGTTTAATGCACTAATTTATTAATAGCATTTATAGGTAGGAAAAATATTTGTATTGCTTTTCTGTGTTCAAATGGATGCCAATTCATGCCATTCGCCAGAGAAGAAGTTTGCGCGCCCTAACTACGCTTTATTCCCTACTCAACTCTCCCACCCCGCCTTCTTACCTTATGTCTCATTTTCAATATCTCAGTTCTTGACACGTTAAGAATCTGCGTTCCTCCAATCATCTTCTCCTACTGTGTCCTTCTTCTACTACTGATTTTGTTCACTCTTCCTTTCATATTCATTCTATTCTTCTCTGGAACGCGCTTCCTCTCGAAATCAGGACGGCCACCAGTCAATATGCTTCCAAGCGTAAATTGCGGTTTTATTTTCTACGGGGAGTGGGGACATCTCGAAAACTTATATTCATTACTTTATATATATTTATTTATGTATGTATTATGTAAAATATATATGTATGTGTTATAGCAACTTATTATTAGTTTTTCTTTGTTTCACTTTTTTGCTTGTCACAATTTAAATAATGCACCTGCCATGTTATCTCTTCACCACCTTTGGTTGACTGGTAGAGAATGCCTTAGGCATTAAGTCCGCTATTGTACCTTTGTACATGAAGTTTAAAATAAATCTGCGATAATTTTTATTCAATACATGTTAGCTTGTGGGAAGTTAAATTATTATCATTGAATATGTCCATTGTTTAACCAGTCACACTGTACATACCGGGTACCATCCATCTAGACACATCCATTCTTTTCTATTGTAATGCGAAAAAGAGGGTTAAGATCTGGGTAATACAGGATCACAAAAAAAAGGTTCTGGAAACCTAGACATTTAACCTGAAAGTGGGTCTTCTAGTTTGAATATGAATAGACATTTTATACGGCTAGGTCTTATTTAGATTCTGGCAATAGATATCATTTTTTTTTATATGAAATGAAAAGCTATTCAAATATATTTTTCTGGTCTTTTTCTAGTTTCAGTTGTGACCAAAAATTATTTTGCCGTCTGGTTTCAATTCTATCTAAAAATATAAAAGGCAATGTCTCAACTGACATATCAACGCCCAGCCTAAACCAATAAATGTAGAAGTTTGTAATTTTGAGAGGATATTGATTTTATACTGTAGGTGTCATTTAAGAAAGGATTTTTCGAAATTATCCCCTAAAGGGGACGAAAGTTTGTATGGTCATTTTTATTTACTCTAAGACCGTCTGGGAGCTCAGTTAGATATTCCACAACTGACCAGGAGATCAGAATCCTGAAATAAACAAAAACCGGGTCTGGAATCATAAGTGGTGACTCTCAAACTACCAGGAGTACAGAAACATGAAGAACAGAGGTATATCCAGGAAGGGAATCATGTGTGGTAAAGACTCTCGAACTACCAGGAAATCAGAATCATGAAGAAGACGTAGAAAATCACAAAATATATATTAACCAGAGCGAACCCGGGACGGGCACCTAGTATATTATAAATAAGTTCTATAGCGTTGTGAGCTACAATAATTTTTATAAGTTTTGTGTATGACTTTTTCTAAGTTTAATTGTTATTCCTTTTGTAAAAAATAAAATGATTTTAAGATACATTGGATTGTTAATGTATTGAATATATTGTTAACACATTTTTATTTATTATCTACCGTTTTATTCAATTCCTTATTAAACATTATTATTATTATTATATAGAGAATTATTTTTCTCTTTTAAAATTAATACTTTTCACTCTGACCAAGCTCTCATATTAAAACCGGCCAAGTGCGAGTCAGACTCGCGCACGAAGGGTTCCGTACCATTATCGCAAAAACGGCAACAAAATCACGTTTGTTGTATGGGAGCACCACTTAAAAAAAAATATATTCTGTTGTTAGTATTTGTTGTTGTAGCGGCAACAGAAATACATCATCTGTGACAATTTCAACTGTCTAGCTATTACGGTTGATGAGATACACCCTGGTGACAGACAGACAGACAGACAGACAGACGGACCGCGGAGTCTCAGTAATAGGGTCCCGTTTTTACCCTTTGGGTACGTAACCCTAAAAACACAAGCCTTTTAAAAAAACTTTATATAAAAAAGGTAGTGTCATGAGAAACAAACGTGTTTGCAAAATCTAATCTCACTTCAATACCAAGGAGTGGGTCAAATTACTTGCAAAGTTTGGTTACAGACACTGAGACAGGTATAAGTAAATAAAAGCTTGTTAAAATTCATCATCATCATATCAGCCGAAAGATGTCCACTGCTGGACATAGGCCTGCCCCAAGCGTCGCCACTTTGACCGGTCCCGCAGCAAGCGGATCCCCGCAACCTGTTAAAATTCAAAGCAATGTAATTTTACACCAGCCCTTTTTTATCCGACTGCAGCTTAGCTAAAAGGAAGGTTTATGATTTTAGCAGTCTATGTATGTATGCTTGTATTTAAGTATGTTCCTCCGATTTTAATCAATCGATTCGTTATTATGGCCCGGATAAAATAGGGCAAAAATAAATAAAAAAACCGTATTTGGGTTACAGTTTTTCATTAAACTTTTTGCTTGTTCAATATCTTGCATTACATATTTTTTAACTGCCTCCCTCTCACATAACCTCGACCACACGCCACATAGGTGTACCGCAGCCACCAGTGTGGGCCACCTAATTAAAATATTTCGCTGACTTCATGCAAGAAAAGTAGGACCTTAATTATTGCCCGAAAATTCGGCGAAAATATAATTATTTTTCGGTATAAATTATTTGCGAAAACCCACCGTCCGATGTCATACTGAAACCGTTGGCTGGAAGAAAACTAATTAATTGCCATATTAATATTGAAATGCCTACATAATTAGGGAATTGTTTTAAATGGTGCAATTTTTAGCTTTGTAGGCAATTAAAATTGTTTTGGTTAGTGACCGCCTGAATCATAATTTTGAATCTGAATCATTATAAGGCCTTTATAACACAGGTCCTCCCTGAATAGTAAGTATGTAGTGTAAGAGCTCTCACAAACGCCAAGAAACAAATTAATGTGTTAATTTTTAAGCTAGCATTTACATTTTTTAACACCATGTTTCAGATAGTTTAGAAAATAGCAATGTTTGGGAAAGATGAAAAAAGTGACATTCTATGCCACAAAAAGCGAACATAACAATAGTCATTTTTAATCTGTTAAAAACAGGGAAAGAAAATTGTACTGAATTTCATTCATCCTCTAGGGGGAGAATGTGATTTAAATTTGGAATACTTACCGAAATTTATAGTGAACTACAAACATCTGTGTTTACACCATTGAGTTTGTATATAAAGCATTATACATCTTTTTGAAAAAGGAATACGCATTTATTATGCAGTTATGATTATTAAATAAAATTACGAAAACCTACGAGGCCGTATGAGCTTGATGCCTTTGCTTTTCCGACAAAAAATATTAGTCTAGGAATTTGCCGCGTTTTTGTTTTCTTCAAATACATAAACGTTAAGTTTATTTTACTTTTAATTGTCATTATTTTTAATAAATGCTTATCTCATATTATTATTGTGTTATTTTTTTTGCAAATGGTACGAAAAGTAGAGTATTTTCCTCGGTGATAAAGCTGTCTTAGTCTTGGGTGAACTTAAATCCCTCGCTACACTCAGGACTCGAGGTTTACTCCCGAGCGTAGCGAGGGCGTTAAAAACTTAAATCACGAGCGAAGCGAGCAAATCAAGTATCTCGACTTAGAATAGAAATAGTATTAAATACTCTTTATTATGTACACCATGTAAGTTACAGAAAGTATAGATGAAGAAAATATTACAATGGGTGACGCAATGGGCGGCCTTATCGCTGAAAGCGATCTTTGCAAGACAACCTTTGGTTGGATTTTAAAACCGGCTAAGTGCGAGTTGTAGTCGTAGTTAGCACGAAGGGTTCCGTACCATTATCGCAAAAAAAACGGCAACAAAATCACGATTTTTATTTATTTTATTTATTTAATACTTTATGCACACAAACATACAGAGGCGGACTTAATGCCTATGGCATTTTCTACCAGTCGACCTTTGGGTGATGCAGAGACAAATAGTGGTAGGTGCAATATTTTGAGTTAAGCAAAATCGCGTTTATTTAAATACATATACCTTAACTAAAAATACAATATATACTCAAAGAATAAACTAAATACACAAATATAAATAAGCAATTAGTAGTTATTGATAATTATGGAAAATCATTAGCGCGGTGGCGATACTACTGCCATCTTCTTACGAATGTGCTCGCGAACCTTAACTTTGAAGGTTAATCGGTTGGTTGCCATCCTGATTTCCTGGGGGAGCGCATTCCACAGAGAAATAGACTCAACAAAGAATGAACAGTGAATGAAGTCAGTGCGGTGAGTGGGACATTGAAGGAGACGGTTCTGTGATGACCGTAGATTTTTATTGTGGTTGGCGCAAATGTATTGAAAGTTCGGGGTCAGATAACTAGGATACGATTGTTGTATGGGAGCCCCACTTAAATATTTATTTTATTCTATTTTTAGTATTTGTTGTTATAGCGGCAATAGAAATACATCATCCGTGAAAATTTCAACTGCCTGGCTATAACGGTTCATGAGATACAGCCTGGTGACAGACAGACGGACCGCGGAGTCTTAGTAATAGGGTCCCGTTTTTACCCTTTGGGTACGGAACCCTAAAAATGAAACGAAAGACAGTACTGTAGGTAGTCTTTGGTGTACTATTGGTGTCACTTAGCACACGATTGTCGACAATCTCGTGTGCTAAGTTGCAAAAAAGTGGCGTAAAAGGCAAACGTGGAATATGGACTCGGCGATCATTGTGCCGATAGTCGTTACGGTCAAGGGTCTGAGGGCCAAGAGCATCGACGACCGCCTATCGAGACTGTCATTGCGCAGTTGGATCAAGACAGTACTCCTCATTACGGCTCGCATTGTGTGGAGGTTTCTGTCTCTGGCGCCATAACCATGTAGCTTGAACCCTGCTCCCGAAACCGGTGGAAAATAAAAGTATTTATTTCATATTTTAAATGTTTTCTTTTATTATTTGATTTAAATAAATATTTAAAAATGTAAACAGAAAGTGTGAAGAAAATTCAATAATACAATAATCGATTATACAGATAACAAATTAGTTGATCCATTTCTCCAAGAGCATTTTCACAAATAAATTTCCACTATTATATAATTAATTCCAGTTCAGTGCCTACATCTGAAGCTTAATTATAACAACAGCTATTAATATTCATAGATTTATAATTATTATTACGAGTACTTGGAGAGTAACGCGTAATAGGATGAGCAGTAATTGAAAACTGTTCGCAGGAACAGAGCGTTGCCGTTGTATCTATGAGATAATTGATTTTCATTATAATAACATAAGATCATGCCTACAGTTTCTAAGGGGTCCTGTATTTAGCCCTGAGTTTTTAAGTGGGCGTGGATGGCCAAATCCGAAGCTATGATTAATAGCGAAAGCACTCAAAGGAGTCACAAGGCCGATATTGATAAAAACTAAAACTGCATAATTATTATAGTTATTTTTTAAATCAATATTCCTAGCCAGGATTCAGACGGTTAGCAGTTATCCTTAAGACCACTAGACTTAAGAGACAGGGGCCAGGTAAGGAACAGAAACCCTCTTACATAAAAAAATCCAATACGAGATTTTTCTGTCACCGTTTTTGAGACATGAAAAAAACAAAGGAAAGCGCTTGCCAAAAAAAAGAACTAACCTATTGTGTTTTTGCTTGCTCAGACCATTTACCACTGGTCGCCAGAAGATCTAAGTCTCCGAGAAATGGGGCTTCACTAAGTACGATCGTCAGGAGTTCGAGAAGCTGCGTGAGGACACGGGGTCCCAGCGCTAACAAACAAAATTGGGTTCAAATAAATGTCACTAGATGGTGCGAAATGCATTTTTTTTATAGTGTGTAAAATTACCATTTTCTAGAATTGATCATAAAAAAATTATGTTCTTGTTTAATCAACTATATTATGAACAAAATTATGGAATATTGGGCTCTACGTCGGGCTCTTGTCACCGCCGGGGTGCCAGCTGTTTTAGAACCCAATGGCTTGGCACGCGACGATGGGAAGAGACCAGACGGGATGACCATAATGCCTTGGAAGGTGGGTAGGCCTTTGGTGTGGGATGCAACATGTGTCGACACCCTTGCGCCATCCCATCTTCTTAGCACGGCGGGCTGTGCTGGGGCGGCTGCTGCCGGTGCAGAAAACCTCAAACGGCGCAAATATAACAACCTTATTGGGAGTTATATGTTTGAGCCGTTTGGGGTTGAAACATTAGGTCCATGGGGTCCGAGTGCGCATCGAGTTTTTCGAGAAATTAGTACAAAGCTCGTCGACTCTTCACGTGACCAGAGGGCTGGCCTTTTCTTCGGCCAGAGAATCAGCATTGCCATCCAACGTGGCAATGCTGCCAGCGTTCTGGGCACGTTTCCCATTGACATCGATGTGGACGAATTTTTTGATGCACAATGAGGTCTTTTCCGTCTCCCTTTTGTATTTGTAAATAGTCACGAATCGAGAAAACTCTTTTATTTGCAAGTCGCTGATAACACCATCTATAGCCGTGGAACGGCACCGAACGCGATTAAAGTGCTCATAAAAAATAATCATCTTAGTCAGAAGAGAAACGCTAGTTACGTCGGCACGGTTTCTTTGTATGAGATGAGGCATCTATATGCTAGTATTATATTATCTGTGGTGAGGACGGCCGCCTCACCAATGACGGCTGTAACGTCAAGTACCGCCAAGATCACGGACCCCTCGATGACTGGCGGAAGATCTAGAACGAGATCGATGCTCTGTAAATCTTATCATAATATACACATTTCTCAAAGAGCTGTAGCTACCTATTCTCATTTTTTTTTTAGAATTGCTTAATTTCTCGCAAAATCCACTTAAAATCTGTTACACAGTAAATTACGATGTCCAATAAAACCTTTTTCAACTTTTATGCTTTAATTTTTATTATTAAAGCAACAATTTTACGAGTTCAACACAATGAAATAGAACTTTACAAAGTTACTGATACCACTCCGAAAGTCTACTTTTCGAAACGTCATACGAGAATCGACCTTATTTTCAAGAGCATAAGGTTTCAGCAGAAATCGTAAGTGTTTTTAGGACAGAAAATTAAAGTTGGTTTTCAGTAGATTTTATCAAAGCAACACTGTTTTCAGAACTAACACTGGATGTAGACTATTAATTAGACTAATTTGTCCTGTAACGAGTTTTTACAGATCAACTTTTAATGAGAACGACAAAAGAATACTTAATTAGTGAAATATTGACTTACAAAGTTACAATATATTAAAAGGAAATACGGGCAGAGAGATCCGACTGAATTGCCTTAGTCATAATTCGAGGTTTGACTGGAGAGTCATTTTCTATTAGATACCTTCTCCAGTATTTTAAAAGATATTCCATAAATTGAATAAAAACCGGCTAAGTGCGAGTCGGACTCGCGCACGAAGGGTTCCGTACCATTATCGCAAAAAAACGGCAAAAAAAACATGTTTGTTGTATGGGAGCCCCACTAAAATATTTATTTTATTCTGTTTTTACTATTTTTTGTTATAGCCGCAACAGAAATACATCATCTGTGAAAATTTCAACTGTCTAACTATCACGGTTCATGAGATACAGCCTGGTGACAGACGGACCGCGGAGTCTTATTAATAGGGTCCCGTTTTTAACCTTTGGGTACGGTACCCTAAAAAGATATATGTTGTACTTCCATGTTTTTCATTTAAAATTGACAAATTTGTACACTAGCCTCTGTTGATAACGCAATTTTGAGCATTTTTGTAGGGTTTTAGTGCTTTTAATGGGCTCAAAAATCTTCTATTATCTTACCTATTGCAACATAGACTACACAGGTGCAAGGAGCTGTACGCACAATAAAAACATTCCGGTTTTTTTTCAGTATGGTTTATATACGTATCCATCATGTAACGGGGTCGCCGTTTGTCTTATTTTCCTATGGTGGATGGGCCTTGGCAGGATAAAACAATGTAAAAGAAAACAAGTGCGAGTCGGACTCGCGCACGAAGGGTTCCGTACTTGGTAAATTGCGGTTTACGACTTATGACGTATTAAAAAAAAACTACTTACTAGATTTCGTTCAAACCAATTTTCGGTGGTAGTTTACATGGTAATGTACATCATATATTTTTTTTAGTTTTATCATTCTCTTATTTTAGAAGTTACAGGGGGGGGGGGGACATTTTACCACTTTGGAAGTGTCTCTCGCGCAAACTATTCAGTTTAGAAAAAAATTATATTAAAAACCTCTATAAATCATTTTTGAAGACCTATCCATAGATATCCTACACGTATGGGTTTGAGGGAAAAAAAATTTTTTGTTTCAGTTTCAAGTAAAATTTATTGTTTTTTTGCTATTTTTGAGTAAAAATCTTAATGCGGTTCACATAATACATCTACTTACCAAGTTTCAACGGCATAGTTCTTATAGTTTCGGAAAAAAGTGGCTGTGACATACGGACGGACAGACAGACAGACCGACAGACAGACAGACATGACGAATCTATAAGGGTTCCGTTTTTTGCCATTTGGCTACGGAACCCTAAAACAGAAACACAAAAATTTTGTGTTTTGCTTTTGAAGTCAGTTCATTTTTTGTGAGAAAGTTTTTATTTCTTTCTTTGGAGTTTTAGCATCCACACCATCACCAAAAATAAGCAAGTTCTATAGTAGGGTAACTAAAGGGTTGACAAAATACCCATAATAACTCAATTTACACATTCATGCTGTTTGTCGCTTGGTAGTTCGATTGTATGCTCCATATCTTGAAAACTTCTGAACCGATGTTGATGAAACTTGCACTATTCCCTAAATTGAGAGATAAATACTCAATCCTACATAAAAAGAACGATCACGATCCGATCAGTAGTTTCGAAGAAATACGTGCACAAACACACACATACACTTAAGAAAGTTATTGTGCAGTTCCAACAATATTACATACATTCGTATCGAATTGATTACATCCGTTTTTTTTGAAGTCGGTAAAAAATACTCATTCTGATTTTTACCAACTATAATGAAAATTGCTTTCAGTCTAGAAGAATGTAACTGAGTACGTAGGTACTAAGTTACTCCTTTACATCGAGCGTTTTGGGCAATCTAGGAGATCAAATAGGCATCTGACCTCCTATTTGCTGTCTATCAAATGATACTCTGATTTATTCCGTTCTAATACCAAAAACTAATACCACTGGAATTTGTTTGAATTCATATTTATTTTCTATGCCGAACGAATACCATTGTTTAACCTAATACCAACATAAGTTCAAAGATATAAGGTACAGTCAGTAAAAATGCTTTGTATGTAATTATAAGACCAGAAAGTGAAAAAAAAAATTTTGTTGGTAAATGTCTAGTTCAATAATAAAATATGATTAATACTCAACTTTATTATAATTTTAGACCGTATACTTGTATATTTTTTTTAGCAAAATAATCAAAACAAGAGTTACAATCAAAAAATTACAAAAATATTTCAGAAAATCAACTCTTCATTTTTATAAAAAAATACCTAGCATAGTTATTATTCGATAGGTACGTAGATATTTAAGTTTACCTATCTAATAATAACTACGACAGGTATTTTTTTTACAAAAACAAATCACTTCTAATATAACAATTGTAAAATATTAAAAAAGCAACTTTTTGTACCATTGTCATTCATCACGTATATATCTTTTTTTTTGTTTTTTTTATTTTTCGTCTAGGCTGTAATGTTGTCGTGACGAGTTTTTGGGTTTTTTATTTTTTTTATTGCTTTAGAATGTGTTAATATTCACGAATATTAAACACCAAGAACCATTGGTGTAAATTAAATTCGATAACAATACCGACGTCCATACAGATGTATTGTTTGACTGTGCTGACTGTACCAAATTCAAGTTGTTAGTATTCGTTTGCACATTAAATTTAATGATTTAAAGAGTTGTATTCGTTCGGAATAGAATAAAATATGAATAGAATGAAATACCAGTGTTATTAGATGTTGGTATTAGAAAGGAATAAATCTATACTCTTTGGTAAGACTGTTTTTATATTAAACCTACAATATAACTACAATATCTGCGATCTACGAAATAGAAGACGAAATTCTCATAATAAATCCAACTACTACACATTAGGGACGTACTAAAACGGACTAAATAACCAATCCACTAGTGCAACTAGGATTAGGGAGACCACAAACTGTGGTGGACGTTGCAACCGCGACGTGGGGAAGCCACTCCGGATTGTTTAAGGATCTTATTTATATCTAGTTTTAGCCGGTGTTGTCCGGTTTCCGGAAGGTAATTAGAGAATTTGGTTCAAGGTGTGTCAGTTTTTAACAGACTTCAAAAAAGGAGGAGGTTTCTCAATTCCACCGTATTTAGTTTTTTTTTTTTTGATTTGTGTTCGCGGATAACTTCGTCGTTTATGAACTGATTTTGATGATTATTTTTTTATTAGAAAGGAAATATCCCACGGGTGGTACCATGATAAGGAAACCAGGATCTGATCATTACAGATTAATCAAGGGAACTCCACAAATATTATAGGCAAACATACAGCGATTTTGGTATTTACACACGGAAAGTGTCATTTGGAGACATGGAACTGATGAAGAAGACTACAGATGGCCACTGGAACTCCTTAATGCTAAGTTTGTCACGGGTATAAGATATATCGAATAGCTAACCGACTATGATAAAGCAAATACTTATAAATAAATGGTACTGATGGAAATGGTAACATCGAACCGATCTGATGATGAAGCCGGAAGGTAGGTACTGGAACTCCGATATACAATGGATCCTAATCGTTGTTGGGCTTATTGAAATCGTCATGGGTTTTACTTTGTCTATAACTTACTTTCATCACAGATAATATAATACTATTCATGGTATTTGGAGGTACCTTCTCTTCTCTGTCGTTTCGCTCTTGGCAGAGCGGTCGTGGTCACGTCGGTACCTACCAGAACTAAAAAGAGATAAATACAAACTTTTTAACAAAAAATCAAACCGACTGCCAAAACAAATCGCTACAAAGCGAAAAATAACTTACTTTTCCGAAATCGGTGTCAAAAAAGGGAAAACAATAGGTACCAAAGACACCGACTTCGGAAAAGAAAGTAATTTTTCAGTTGCTTGACGTATAACATTTCTCGTTATATTTAACCTTACCAATTGCTTACAGTTTAGGTTCATCATTTTGGGTTTTTCGCTTTGTATTTTTTTGTTTTGGAAGTGGTTTTGATTTTTTTGGTATTAAGGATGAAGCAAACGTGTCGTGCTGGTCCCAAGTAACTTGAGGCAAGGTTAGGAAGATGAAGAAGATGATGATTAAGTGTCTTATTTAAAATCTCTGAGGTGTTTAACAACTGAATAACAGATTCTAAGGGCGAACGGCAGGTTTTTATGGGAATTTCGTACAGCTAATAAAATTTCGAGATTTGGAATATATTTTGTTTTAATTGGTATTTAATATGATAGATAATCCCTCTTTAAACTCTTAGATTTTTAGAACTTGGGACGTAAAAGAACAGTTTTATTTTTAAGGTTATGTATTAGTATACCAATGTAGATTATTACATATAGGCAAATGTTACATAATGTTCTTAATTGTTTGTTGCTATCTTTGTGGTGTTTTATATCATTAGGTAGATTGAGATGAGGATCGTACCACGTTAAAGATATATATTTTTACCGTGATCGTACCTACGCAGGGCATTAGAGATACCTATGTCGGCTGTGTCCAGCATAGGACACAGCCGACATAGGTTTCGATACTTGCGTTATTTTACATATGGCAATTTAGAAAAACAAAACTGCGTTTAGTGTACGGTTTTATCTATATAATACCTTTAAACTAGCATTTCTTGTATATATAGATATATATATATATCTAATACCTTTAAACTAGCAGTTCTTGTATATATAGATATATATATATATATCTAATACCTTTAAACTAGCAGTTCTTGTATATATATATATATATATGTAATACCTTTAAACTAGCAGTTCTTGTATATATAGATATATATATAATCTGAATCACGGTAACGGCTTCAAAGATTTTGATGAAATTTAGTATGCAGGGGGTTTCGGGGGCGATACATCGATCTAGCTAGGTTTCATTTTTAGAAAACGTCGTTTTTTCTATTTTCACCCGAGCAGAGCTCGCGGTCACCCAGGCACTATTTATTGATATTTAGCTATTATTTTATTGATATTATTAATTAATCCGAAGTTCTAAAAATAGTACAATTACATGAAAATAAATGGCTAGTTGCCTTAATAAGTGGTACAAATTCTATAACCGAACAACAAAAAAAGTATGCTGCACAAAATCTGCCGTTCACCATTAAATTCTATGAAGAAAATCTGAATTGAACATCACAGCAATCAATAGCTGCACAGATGCTGCTGTTTAGCTGATATATATATATGCTTATATATAAGGGTGTAGGTGCATATAGTTTGTAGTTTGTATGGTATTGGACATTGGTCTAACATAATTTATACATATAAATAACCTCTAACATATTCAATGTCGTCTTTAGAACATGAAAACTATTTGATTTTCTTTCTATGGACACTACAACAAAGATCCTGGGTTCGACTTGAAATTAAACCCAATTGGATTTTTTTCTGTAACAGTCCAGAATCTAGTGTTTTGTTATTTTGAGATGGGTTTGCTCTTTATTCTAGTCTAGGTCAGAGGTGACAGAGACAGAGTCTACGATGGAGTGAGCATACCCAGAAGAAGCCTGTTCACTCTAACTTTCGTTGTCGAGTTACCAGCTTGTCGGTTTTTATCGGTTGCATTTCGGTGGCAAATGAAATTGAATGGAAATTGGAATTGCATGATCTAATTCCGCTTAGCCCGTTTCATCATCGGACTACAAGACGTACGGCAATGCGCCATCGTTACATGGTGGACATCCCACCCATACGCACTAAACGTTTTGGAAATCCTTTCATTATGCGTACAGCTAAGGAGTGGAATTCCCTGCCGGAGTCTGTGTTTCCAGATAGCTACAACTTCGGGGTCTTTAAGTCAAGACTGAATAGGTTACTTTTAGGCAAGCGTGTTACACCGTCATCACTTACCATCAGGTGAAATAGTGGTCAAGCGCGAGCCTACCGATAGTAAAAAAAAAACATTGAAGGGATTCGGATTGAATGCGTTCGGAAACACAGACGCAGGTAGATGAGTTCCACTCATTCGCTGTGCGCATTATGAAAGATAAACATCCTTTTGGAAGCGCTTGTTGCGAACTGGTGGAATGGCAACTAGCAGTGAAACTAGCAGTGCGTCTAGATGTCCGATGGTTGAAGGGGGCCAGTGGGATTAGGTCGTTGAGTTTTTGAGCACACTCACCGAAGTACAGTCTGTATAAGACCGACAAGTCGATGGCAATATTTCATAAAACTTTAAAGTACCTTACGGAATGTAGGTGTAGGTGAAGTACATCTCTGCCTAGCCCTTCGGGAGACACAGGCGTGATGATAAGTTATGTCTTACGAATAATATTTAAAAATAGATTTAAAAAAGTTTTGTTGACCCCTAATTGTTTTCAATAGCAATCATTTTTGCGTATGGTTGCTATAAATATTTTGGTAGGAGTTGTTTCTGTTTTTCTTTTTTCAGAGCGATTATTCACAAATTACACTTAACTTACATATTCCCAGTTCATTAGGGATATAAAGTTAAACTGTATATTTAAAAAATCATCTCCTGTTAGCATATGACTGAGAATATTGAAATGAGGTCATTCTTTAAGCGTGATGTGTTTAATTTTTAGGTTAGTGAATGTGGTTCACAGAAATTGAAAGTAAAGTGTTTTTTTTTCATTCCTGTAATCACTTTTCCTTTTCTTTCATATACTAGATACGAGTATAACATTTAACATTGGTATTTTTCCTAATCATTGGTACTGTAATGGAATAACAACATAACAATAAGAATTATTATTATTTAACTCGGTAGTCTCAAAATAAAATACTCGTATAGATAAGAGATAGAGAGTATGCAATCACCACCAATCATTGATCTTGTTTACTAATAATAATTATATTAATATCACTTTCGGTAATTCATTAGTATAATTTATAAGGGGCCAAAAACAGCGTCAGTTATTCAACCCACAAGTCTGCGATAGTTGACCTGTGGGAGAGCGGAGTCGAATCACAAAGATTCATATCCCGGGATCATCACCCGCTGTTCAGTCGAGTCAGTTAAGACCCTCCTGATGGCAATTTGACCGAAGGCGCGCGGATGTCTTAAGCTTCTCGGAGTAACACAACGCTAGCGTGTATTTAAACAGGGCAACGCCATCTATCGAGGTAGGGTGTAAACTTTGTCCGTAGAATTTCATGGGGGTTTCACTTTTTTTTTCGTTTGTACACTTTTGTAAAATAGTACTATTTGTTCCTAAAAATTTGCTTTGCTTTTACTGGGCCCACGGATCATGGGTTATGAGTATTAGAACCTCAGAAAGTAACTCTTTACTCCGTGCGTGACATGAAAAAACCTCGACATAAAAAAAAACGAAAATAACCCAACACAAAACATCAAATTGTTATGTCAAACACCGCATCATTCATACAAGATTTATTTTAATTATATTTTCTTTAAAATACTACAAATGGTACGCAATTATTGATGGACGAGAACGAAAAAAAAACAACAGATGGAGACAAAACAACGCCGAGTGAAGTGAAGACCACTGATAGTAAGAGTCAACGATCTACTGTGACCGAAGATGCAGGACCTTCTGGGACAAACGATTTACCTGGAGCCGTGTTCCATGCAAAACTCACGCCAACCAAACCTGGCCTATCAAAATCAGAACATAGCATGCGACACATTATAACAAGCAAAGATGTGACAGAAGCACTAAAATCTTTAAACTTCGGCACACCTTCTCAAGCAATAAAGAACCTTAATCTCACAGAACTAAAGATACCAATTCTAGATGCAGAAGCAACCGCAATAGATGATTCCACAACCTTGATTGATTTAAAGAAATTCATGGCTTCATGTTTCAAGTTCGTCAAAGAAACGCCGAATGCTATAGTTTTGAGTGAGATACCGAACGTTCAAAGCGTTCACCCTGTGATAGTCCCCAGTCCTGATACTACTAGACCAGACACAGTAGAAATAACACACCCTGGAAACAGCGCAGTACAAACAGAAAGTACTCCAATACCAATAAATACGAACGAAGTGATCGTCACTAAAACTATTGAAGCTAAAATATCAAAAACTGATAAAAAGAAGACTGGTAGTCTCTCCGAGAAATCTGATTTGGGAGTAGCAGCAAGGGATTCGCTTTCGAGCATTGGATCCAATGTTTGCAGAATATGTATGACACGTGGACGGGAGAGGTTCGTATTGGGAAAATTCTAATATATATAGTTACCAAATGTTTGTTTACTTGGAAGATATTTGTTTACGTGTTACATAAAGATGTTTGCTATACGTGTTGTCGGGGGATCGAGTGAGTTTTTTATTTGGTAGTTGAGTTTGAAGATTGGACATCGTTTTTATTGTCAGGAATCTCATTTCGTATCGTATTTATATTTTCTCAAAAATGGTATGTAATGTTGACATAACATCTCTAAAAAGTATCCAGAAAGTGAACTCTACCGGAGACTATTCACAACTGTCCGGTAAGAAGCGAGATTTTAAATTTGGAATCTCCTACTGTCCAGTAAGTAAGTATGTAATTTACTTACTGGACACTTGGTCATCCTTCATCCCTTTTTTTTTTTATGGCTTCGCACGGTTTAGGTCATCCTCTTTAGATCTGCTTAGAAAAAAAAAACATAGTACCAGACACAGATTAGAGTTTAGCCATTATAACATGGTTAGAGGGAGGCTCCAAATATATATCTATCTCTTTTTGGTATGACATTTTATGAGATACATAATATATTTTGGAGCCTTAAACATCCATTTTATTGTCTGTGACACTTTTTTTTTTTTTTTTTTTATGGGTCTGTGACACATAACGCGACGCAGAAAAAGTATGCACGTTGCGTTTTGTACTTAGTAATGTTGTAGAAGTATAGTGTGGGATTTTATGTTTGTATTTAGTCATTTCAGTTTATAAATCATGTTGGATTAAAGAGTCCGTTAATCAAGATGTACAACAAACAAATATAAATGCCCCCGGTAAATCGATCACAATATCTATCAGTAATTGCCCTAATATGAATGTAACCTTCAATATTAATTAAACGAATTTGTTGTTAAACTTTCTTTCATTTTTGAGAAAAGCATTATACAAACCTCAACCAGTAAGAAAGCCATCCTGGCCTCGTATATAACCGGACCTCACCTGCGGTTCGGTCCGGTTAACTCATACTCGGCCAGGAAGGCTTACTTACTGGATTCTGCTGTAATGTACTATTGTATAACATTTCTAGATTTTTTCCGGAAAGGTCATAGGAAAGTTACAGAACGATTCTATTGAGTAATCTGTCCTTTATGTAGTAAAGCAAACAAATTATCAGAATAGGGCCTAGATTATCCTTATTTATTGGCGATCGAATGCAGCCTGATACAAAATCGAGAGCAAATAATCGTGGATGTAATTATATACCATAAGCCGAACTGAACACTTATTTCTTGGAGCTGAAAGAAAACGAGTGGCTAAGATTGGCTGTAAACTATTTTTATTACGTATTGCTCCAAGTTTCAAATACATTTCATAGAACGTTTACAGCTTTGAATCCGTCTACACTCTTTGCGCTGTAGTATGGTGCGGGTGACAGTTTCAATAACATTTTTTACGCATATACGTTTACGCATTTTTTTGTAGTTTAATAGTAGTTATACTATATACCATAGTTGCCTGTATGACGTTAAACTACAAAAAAATCGTATACGTATATACGTAAAAAATGTAATTGAAACTGTCACCATGCACATGCTACAGCGCAAAGAGTATAGTTACTAATAATTGTAGTAGATTATATTTTCTTTATTTGTCCTCAGATTGATCTCGCCATGCAACTGTAAGGGCTCGATGGCAAATGTCCACCTGAGCTGTCTAGAGAGATGGCTCAACCAAGTGGGAAGGAATCACTGCGAACTTTGTGGTTTTAGGTGAGTAACCAAAGATAGGGTTTTTTTTCGATAGTATAATATTCCATGGTTGATGGTAAGCGATAATGTAGGCAAGGCAAACTTGCCTTTCACTAAAATGAAATATTCTATTTCATCTGTGTACTCCAAGCATATTCCAAGCAAGCAAGCAATGATTAAGACCGTATCCTGATCAAAAAATCTTGAGCATTCCTAGTGCTCTAGCGGCACACTGGTGGCGCAGGAATTACAGTAGTGAATACTCAGATTTTAGAATTAAATCTTTATAAAATAGAATATTGGTCTTTTGAAAAAAAAAAAGTTACA
Organism: Orthosia gothica; assembly: GCA_949775005.1. Taxonomy (NCBI): domain Eukaryota; kingdom Metazoa; phylum Arthropoda; class Insecta; order Lepidoptera; family Noctuidae; genus Orthosia; species Orthosia gothica. Next base: position 13,685,544 of record OX459052.1, read on the forward strand.
AAATGTTCGTTATCAAATTGTTTATCCATTAGTGTTAGTACAAAAATTAATTAATGAACACTTTACGAGGAGATGCATGCTATTAATCATTATTTCTCACTTTGTTGGAAGAAGATTAGTGAAACATATACTTCTTAAAAAAAAAGTATACTACCATTTTGGAATCAATATTATGTAGAAAGGAGAATGCCCATTTTGTAAGGGAACTTGGGCCCCTTTGAAAAAATGGTTGTATCTTGATGAATTTGGTTGTATATTGTAGAAAAAACATGTTATATTCATAATTAGAAAACATTTTTTATTTATTTTGTGGGGTTCACGAGATATAACAAAGTTTCTGTTCTTGAAATAAACCCTTATTACAATGCAATAAGGTGCATACAAATGTCCAAGTGAAGGAATCTGATCTGCTGTTGTCTTTACTTATAAAGTAAAGGACACAGATGGAAAATAACACAAAATATAAATCCTATTTTTGTATAATATTGAAATCGCAGACACGATACCTCATAAAGGGCCTGTGTATGGGCAATCTCCTTTTATGTATTTTAATTTTTTTTTTTTTTTTTTTTAATCACTAGTAGATAGCTCTTAAAAAGTGTACAAAACGGCTAGCGCGGCTTTTCGCTCGGAGAGGCGCCTTAAATAAATAATAAGATCCAAGTTTTTGTCATAGCCCTCTCCATTACCCTCTGGGTGACTTATGTATTAGGCCCATCGTAAGCCACCATGTTCGACTCTTTATTTCGTATACGGAAAATGAATATGAATTGATAACCAGTCACCACACTCGTTCGAAGTCTTGCAGTTGCAGACACAAAGAATTACAGCGTCGCAAAAATTGCAGTTTGCTGTAAGTTTTCTACAATGAGCCTTCGATTTGCTTCACTTGTTACAGTGAAATATACAAAAAAAAAAACATAAATTATTTACAGCCCAAAAAAATCACGATAAATAATCACCAACAAAACCGCACAACGACAAAAACGTTGCTCGCAAAGTTTCCGATATCCGATTGTTAAAACTTACTGAACAGTTTCAAATGGAGTGGAACAGTTGGCCAACTTGCCGCGGGCTTGTTCCCTCCGTGATCATCAGGTAGGGTTGCTACTAACAGGATGCGGATCACGAAAATATGTAACTACGTCTGGCCGCGATTCTAACCGCAAATTTCCAAAAGTGTCGTTGCGTTTTTGCCGGGAAAATAGCTAGATAACTAGAACCAGGAGGGTCTACAGCCCAAGTACTCCTTTACCTGCATAATATGTCGATAGCCAAAATGATTGCTTGGATAAAGCAACAACTACGCCCGTCATTAATTACCCGCACAGAATTTACCCGAAGAGACGTGAGTTTCTCCGGGAAGGTAGCCTTTGTCCATCTTCGGCCTATATTAATATTAGATACGCCTTCATATGATAGTTTGACGAAAATAACTACCTGTATATGCACGCCTTGTGTGTAACCTCAAAACTTTTTAATAGGTGAACCGCTTTTCATGATTCATTTTTATTTGAAAGCTGGTGCTTTTCGTGTGGTCCTATTTAAATTTGATCAAGATCTGATGAAAAACTCTTCAATAAACAACGGCAAATCGCATGTCTGTTTATATCATTTCATAACATAAAATCACTTCAGTACACTTTAAAAGGGTACGTAGATATGTACAGTTCAGGTTTGTTACACACACAGGTTTGTTGGTTTTATATTATTCAAGTTATCTGTTCAGGCATAACTATGGACATTATAGGTGCCTTTTATTGAACTTGCTCAATATGTACCACAACTAAAAAGTGAAAAATAAAAACTTTTTTACAAACAAATACAACCGACTTCCAAATAATACACTACTAAGTGAAAAATAACATCAATTTCGGCAGTCGCTATCAAAAAATTAGGAAACAAAAACAGGAACACCGAAATCCGAAATTGAAGATATTTGACACTACGTTTTTATTTGGAAGTCGGTTGTATTTTTTTGGTAAAAAAGTTTTTAATCCTATAGAGATTGCCACAGTAATCGTCCGTTTTTTTTTCCGGGGAAGCATGCCACACATACAGCCAATTTGCTACCTTGGATGGCGGATATAACTGCGCCCGCCTGTGGTTTTACTCGGATTAAAATTCACACAGGAATTGGGTTTTTTCTGGGAAGGTAGCCTTTGTCACTCTCCGGCTTATAGTAATCCTATCTTCATGTCGTCAGTCACAGAGCGTGGAATTTTCGAATTGACAGCGAATGCAGACGCCATTGCTAATAACGGCCGTGACCGCATCAGAAGCGCCTACTGCATGTTGGTGGCAATCACACACTTATTCAAAATGGTGGACTGTCAGTTTGTAAACTGTGACACTGACAGCCACGATTGTGATGTATGGTAAGTTTTGGAAATGTCGCTTCTAATCAGTGGCGCACCCACGGGGCTGAGAGTCCATAAAATAATACATTTTACCACTGGCTTGCTTGAGAAAAAATGTTATAAAATATTTTATATTTATTAAAGAATTATGATAAATCTATCCTCCTCTACGAAATATAATTAGTATATCAACACATATAATCATTTCCCATATTAAAAGATTGTGTCTTATAAATATTTTTAAGTATCAACGCAATTATAAGCGCACAAATTTAAAAAATAATCCCACGACCGCCCCTTTGATCTCCCCGGTGATAGCCATTTGCAAATCTGGGTGCTTCAAACCCTACCTTCAACCCTAAAAACACTATATAAAGGACGTCACAATGTAAAAATTTTCGGGAAGCCCTGCTGTAGATAGTATCATCAGCGAGGGAGATATGCACAAGAAGGGTGTGTGCAAACAGGTGTACTCTCGTGTTCCCTCACTCTCATATTCCGAAATTAAATCTATCCGAAACATTTTAATGAGGCTAACGAAAGAGAATAACTCTGTCTGAGGGGCAGCCCTGTCACTCAGGTAAATGCTAGTAACAATTTAAATTTAATTCCATCAACTGCAATATTGTGGACTAGATTATGCCTTCGGCTTGATTCGGTCTGATTCGGAGTTATTCGGTACGGCCAACTTATTTTCAGTTCTAGTTTGTTTTACGTCATAGGTTCTGATTTTGAAACATATTTCGGATAGTTGTTGTGGATATACAATGAAATGATTTACTTATTAACCGACCGGGATGACCAGTTTGAGAGGTTGTGACTTTGTAGGTTGTATTTAAGTTTATCCTTTATTTTTTTATGGTGTGCGTCGTGTCTGGTGCTAATAAGAGTTTATCTTTCTTCTTTTTAACCAGTACCTTTAGGCATTGGCATTTGATTTCACTACAGCAATTTTCGTCGCATAGGTCAACCTTAGGATAGGTGGAGCGGCGATCTTCGCAATGTGGCTGGTAGCAGCTGGATAAAAGCTGCCGAAAATCAATAAAAATGGCGTGCAATTGAAGAGGCCAATTGTCAGGCAGTGGTCTGCTTTAGGCTGATGATGATGATCTTCGAAAAGACAAAGAAATAAGTGGGCATTACATACAGTGCGGCTCAATCATGCTAGAACCATAATAAGGGTCAGTAAAGTATTTTAATTAGGTACCAAATTAGCCACAAATCGCAAAATCTTTTCCTCAGAGTGCTTTCCAGTAACTATACAAAGATTTAGGTATCTACCCTTACTGCCCCATCTCAAAAATCCACGCTGTATACTTATATGCGTCCCTACCTAGCAACAGCCAGTCACAAACACCCGACAAAATCAATCAAAATTAAAAGATAATCTCCTCAGACCCCGGCAAAGAAATTCGCGTAAAAAAAATTTTCAAATCCATTCTTACATAATTCCATCGATTAAAAAAAAAGAAGGACCAAAGAGAAAATAATAAAAAAGTTGATTCCAATAATGACTCGGATTATGGCCGTCCGAGATAAAGAATCCTATTCAACGGCGACCCCATTCGAATGTCGAATGAATTTGTCAAAGAATTTAATTCCCTTCCCGATTTCGGTTGGATTGGGAATCTTAATTTCTAAATGCAGCTGAGGTTCGATTAGGGTGCTTTTACAGCAAAGATGTGCGAGGTATCTAGGCTGTGCGAGGATGTGTAACAAAGCGTGAACATTTGTGAATGTTTTCTCCAAAGCTGTTCGAGGTTGTGTCGCGAAGCTATGAAACTGTATTTAGCTGAGTTGTGCAATGATGCTTAACAGACTATTTTCAAAATGTTCGCGAGCGGAGACTCGAGATTTTCGCACACATTCACCGTTCGCAGCCTGGCACACATCTCTAGATTCTTAAAAGACCTATCTCCGTTAGCCCTTTTCCACCAGAGCTGCGCTAAGCCCGGCTAGAAAATTTGCCACCCATTGGTGGACTTTTCCGTCGCAAACCGCTACCTCGCTCATCTCTACTGTAAAAGTACCCTCAGCCCCTCTAATATCTCTCATTGAATTATTATAGCGATCAATCAACTGTGACGTCACACCTGTTAACCCGAATAAGATAGAAATGTGCATCTCAATCAATCATTGTCAGTTGGGAAACGTCCACTGCTGAACCCTGTCCCCCTAATAGATCGGTACAATAAGGGTTCGAGGGTAAAATGTGGGCAAAATCAAAACTGGCAATAGGCTAAACGCAATTTTATCGCCGTTGTAGGACTAAAAAAAAGTTGACACTTTTCCAAAAATAATGATCACGATCGGATAACTAGTTTCGGAGAAATTTGAGGACAAACATACATACACTTATTACATTTGGCACACATATTTAGAAGCCCACATAGAGTAACATTATGTGTTACACACACATCATATCATTAGCCTATTAATGTACCCACTGCTGGGTCAAAGGCCTCCTCTCTGTGAGAGGGAATGGGCCGTAATCCAACACGCGGGCCCAGTGCGGGTTGGTGAATGTCACATGTCTTCGAATTTTTGGTTCTAGGACATGCCGGTTTCCTCACGATGTTTTCCTTCACCGTTTTGAGAGCAGTGGTGAAGAAATAATTTTCACAAAGTAAAGCGCCTGCCTGGGCTCGAACCCACGACCTACATCTTTTAAGTCGCGGCCGATACCACTGGGCCACCACTGCTCCTCATAACATTATGTTTTATATTGTGCAATTCCAACAATATTACATACATAATATAAGTATCGAATTGGTAATTTCTTTTTCTTATATCGGTAAAAATAAACACCAAATTCTTCCTATGGTCAACAGCAATTTGCTTTAATTCAGTTTTGCTCAAATATTTTAAGTAGGCACTTATCAACTCCCAAAAAAGATAAATCAAATGAGATAGCGATCCAAAAAGTATATTGTACAATAATTTATCTTTAGAACAATGAAAACATCAGCCGTATTGATAAGCTCCTACTTTTTTAAGTCGGTTATAAATCCCCGCCGTGGTCATTTCTAAAAGGATTTTTCGGGGACTGCACTAAAGGGAGACGCCTGCTACTCGTGCTACCGCCTCGTCGGATAATCCTTTAGTGGCTTTTACGATGCTCACGGGAAGGAATGGGGTGGTAAATTCTTACCCAGAAGCCACAAGAAAACAAAAACATAGCTTTATACGTCTTTATGGTGAATAGTATAACTTGACGGTACCGTTGGTGCAGTAAGGTCACAGGGCCGGGTGCAGAGCAGCAGAGTATAAACAAAGAGAATGGACTGAAATTGCCCTATCCAGTTATTAAGTGAATACGGACGAGAAATTGAAGTGTTAAAGTAATCGTGCCGTCATCGTGCGGCCAGCAGCCTAATTGCGCAAGCAAGTGAATCCGGCAAGGCAAAAGTTTTGATCGCCATCAATCGGCCAATCACATAAACGGAAATCCACATTGAGTCTTTTGTCTCGCATGTGATTGGTCGATTGGTGGCGGTCAAACCCTTTGCTTTGCCAAATTCACTTGCGCAATTAGGCTGCAGTAGTTGTCTTTTTGTAGAATTCTGATTGGGCCTCGTCAGTCGTCGTTAGGTCTCTTGCGGTGTCACTTTAGTCACAATAGATACTGGCCGCACAGTCGCTTTGTCTCTTTCTACAGCGAGGATTTTTTTTTTTACGTTTATAATATTGCTCAGTCCATTCTCTTTAATATGGTGCAGAGCAATCGACTTCTGTGGTTACAGTTTTATTTCCGTACGAAACAAATATTTGTGTGGGTCTCCATGAGCTTGTTAATGCGAGTTTTGGGTCTTAAAACAAATGTTGAAGGGACTGAAGAATTTCTTAGTGACGTTTGCAATAAACAGTCTTATATATAAAAATCTCTGAATTGATTAATATGTATGCATTTGTGCAATTGTTCGTATTTTTTTACGTGTTCGTGATTTTTTACGAATACGAGTGAGTGCACAAAGGCCCTTAAACAACTGATTCGGAATGTGTGCAATTGAATTAAGCATCTGCTTAACAGGTGCTAACCAGTTCACTGAAAAAGCTAGCAGAGGCTCTTATACGGGTTCAATAGAAACAAAACATCGTTTTCAAAGAAGATATTCAACCAAATACGACGGGCGAAGCAATAAAAAGAACAGAATATACCAGTTTCAACCACAGGTTATCCACCTACATTCCAATGACACTTCTCTACAGACATGTGATGGAAACGACACACCGCGCTTTACCCTCCCAAAAATCTAGTTCCCGCTAAAAATCCGCCATTTTTTTTCTAGCTATCCTGCAATTCGGACGCCGAGGTACACAGTACTACAGGCACTTCGGCTGTGGTTCGGGAACCCGAGAAACAGGAGCCATTTGCAGGTGAGAAGGTTTATGTTCGAATTTCGAATAAATTCTGATGCATTGTGAAATGGAACGGTCTTTTGTTTGAAACGGTTTGAAGTTTTGGAAGGTCCAATTTTAACCTACCGTTTTTGGGAATGGGAGTAATTTTATTGGTTTCTATACAGATATATCACAGTGAGATTCAGTGAATTTACTGCAATAAAGTAATCACGCTTTAACATCTCGAGGATTTGGATGCACATGGCTAAAATATAACCTTTAGGTAAGCTTTGACCTGAAGCTCTGACCTGGGGTCAGCCATTACATTTTTCGCTTACGGTTTTCGTATCCACTTTTCATCATACCTATGTTACAATTAGTTCCAATATTCCTTCTTAACTGTATCGATTTAACAAGGCAACACAAGTTTCAACACGTGTTCTGGGTTTCTCTTTAGGTATATAAGACTAAATATTTTTACCCCAGTTTTTCGACTGTGATACTAATTTCCAAAGTTCACGCAGGCGACGCCGCTTGCTAGCTAGTTTATAACGAGCCATGTCCTAGACTTCTCCGAAGTGTCACACATTTCAGTCTCCTTTGCCTTACACAAACTAGAACAAGTTTGCAATCTGATAACATTCTATTAAATAAACACAAACATCCCTTATCTTAAAAGAAATGAACATCCACGTCAAAAGCGAGTCCTATCCAAACAAATGTTTCCCAACATTTTTGAAGCACGTCAGTCACTCACAATCGAGAGTTCCTCCAATCGATTCTAATCTCGAATCGGAGTGACGGGCGTTGACGTGTCAAGGGCATACTGAGTCGCGTCTGTTAGGTTTAAAGGTACTTTGTCCCAATTGAAACTGGCTTCCTTGAAAGCCGTTGAATATTTCCGCTATTTTAAGTTTTCAATGAAGCGGAGGATGGAATTTTCGAACGCTGGATTTTATAAGGGTGTTTTTGTGTTTTGTCTTAATTGTCTCTTGAGTTGATGGGATTTTAAATCTTTGGTCAGATTTGGTTTGGGAGAATTGTAAATGGTTTAAATCCTTAGTTTCGATCCTGTTTGGTCACTCAATCACAGAGATTTATCGAAGCGTGACCCCCAGCGACAATGTAGATTTTAGTGAATGAATGTTCGTTATTGACTCAGTATTTCCTGAGATTATCTCCTGCAAACAAGCTTAGTTTAAGGATAATAATATGGTTACTCTATGGTTATGACAAATCACTGTTAAGATCCCTATGAACAGAATTATTTGCAGAGTACTTCACAGTACCATTACATACTCAGTATGAGTACCTAATATTTATCATTCGTAGTTTATCTTTAAGGTATTAGGTATCCCGGTTTTACGCGTAGTTAGATACTTACCGAATTTCAAAGATTTAAGGCAATAATCAAAAGATATCCTTTTTTTTTTTAACAATCGTTTTACAATTTTCTCTTCAGACACTCTACATTTCAATATTTTGGGCTGAGCTCTCGACCATGACATCGGAAATAACTCTCGATTACCATCATTTCAGCTTAAAGACGTCCATTGCTAAATATAGGCCTCAAGTGCCGCCACATCGGCAGGACCTGTGTCTTGCATCATTCATCCTAAGGCTGCGGTATTACCAATTACCAATAGGGTAGTTGACAAAAATTATCTATTTAGTCCCGGTCAAAGTGGCGACGCTTGGGGGAGGCCTATGTCCAGCAGTGGACTTCTTTCAGCTGATATGATGGTGATCTTTTTAGTCCGTCAGTTAGATAACCTAAAAATATTGGACACGTATTTTTCTTTTGCCACGTGAACAAAAAAAATACGACGATAGTGTGTTGAAATATCGTGTGACGTCATGGTGTGCTACTCTTTATTACTGACAAAGTGACGTCACAAGCCCCCACTCCTGAACTTTGATGCGCTTTATCTTTGTAATTTTGTATTTATTTGATAAAGCAAAAAAGTACGGATCTAATATTAATTGGTAATCAACATGAAACATCCTTATTCATCGGTCCACCTATCTAGTGGAAATTTTTCCGTGTCTCGACTAATTTCAATAAGTAACAAGCTTGTCAATAAATAACAATTTTATTATTCGAGGTGGAGTCTAGTTGGAATATAGGCCTTAAGGTTCCCCTAGTCGACGGCACGAACTATTTTGTGCGCGAGGTTAAAATGCATGATATCTCATCCCACAACACGTGCGAAAGATATGGATGCTGTGATGAGCAGTAAGGCTAGTTCGCGTACGAATTAGCACTATTGTAAATTTATATCGAAATAGATGATGATTTAGGACGAAAACGAGCGCGCGAATTTTTATAAACTGACCTTGCGAGTCTAGTTAACATGAAAAACCGGCCAAGTGCGAGTCGGACTCGCGCACGAAGGGTTCCGTACCATTGTTGCAAAAAACGGCAAAAAAAAAAACACGTTTGTTGTATGGGAGCCCCCCTTAAAAAATAATTTTATTCTGTTTTTAGTATTTGTTGTTATAGAGGCAATACAAATACATCATCTGTGAAAATTTCAACTGTCTAGCTATCACGGTTCATGAGATACAGCCTGGTGACAGACAGACAGACAGACAGACGGACAGACAGACAGACGGACCGCGGAGTGTTAGTAATAGGGTCCCGTTTTTACCCTTTGGGTACGGAACCCTAAAAAACGACTTAATGTATTTTTTTCAATATATATAAAATTATTTGCATTGTTGAATTCATAGATATAATAAACAATTTCTATGGTTGAATTAATAATCTATCCCTGTATGGAGGCCGTTTTGCAATTTGCCTTCTTCTTATGGTATTTATATCTGCCCAAAGATGCGTTAAAATTAGTATTGAAATATGGAACTTTCGACGCTCAATTTTTTTTTTTTTTTACGTTTTTGTAAATAATACAGGACTAGATAATGATGAGACAAATTGATATCATTTTTTATTTTGAACGTACATCGTCAAACAGTGGTGTAATCGCTAGACTACGTTTGTATGGAAGAATTTTGTATTTTCGACTAGTGTAACCTTAATCATGTAATTTCAATGGAATTTTGAAATGGCTTCAATCGCCACTCCAATTGTTTGATGAAACCTCGATTAACATTAAAATTATTTGATCAAACTGTGGATTGAAACTCTTAATGAACCAGGGTTGTGTTTGAAGCGTTATTTTAGTATTGAGGGCTTTTCCTCAGGCCGATTTTAATGGTGTCAGGAATAGATTTTCTTCTGAGATTTTAAGATTGTGGTACGTCGCTGTTTTTACTATAAATTTCAAATGCTGTAGAGGGGTAAGTTAAACTATTGGAATTAAATTCTTATTCTCTAGACGCATTTAAAAGTGTTAGGTACGACTTCGTAACGTTCACATAAAGAAATAAAATTAGTGAACCAGAAAGGCTGATTGGTGTATCTTTCTCTTTATGGAAGGCCTTTGCTCTCATTTGGGACAATTTCGAGCATCTTAGGAATAGTCCATTTAGGGTCAATATTATTTATTTGATGTTCTCTTTAACCAGATTAATAGACAGTATATTTATCTTTGCTAAATCGAAAAGTTTCAATTCTATTAATATGAAGTGGTTTGCTTTGAAATCACTTCATGACTAGCCGTGGGTGGCTCTTTGAAAGGCGGTTTTAATAGCAAAGATATGGTAAAGCTTCGTTTAGGTTTAAACGAAGATATAACGGAAAGAGAGTATTAACTCAAACAGTTTCTGGTGTTAAGAAATCGGATAGCAGATTGACTGCCTCAATCTTCTACTGCTTGTAAGTAAGGCAGCTGGACGGTCTCAGTTCTCGTTTCCGTTGAGTTTGGAATTTATGGCTATTCTTCTTCTTAGCATGCCGATGGATATCTAAATTGAATTAGCCCAGAATACGGCTGATGAAATCTGGAACTGTTCTCATAGATGACTCGCCCCCTATTTACTATACCCGGGACCAAAGATTCATTTCTCGCTAACTGAACGTTACATAAGCCTGTCTTTATTTGATAAACGTAACTGTGATCGATGACATAGGCCACGCACCTAGCTAGTGAAGTTCGAACCTCAAAATACTTCTGCCAATCCCTTCGGAGAAATAGACGGTGATTCTAAGGATTTTGTACGACAAATATACCGTCTCGATGAACCATAGGCATGCGAGGTATGTGTCCCCAAAACATAAACAAAGCCTTTGACGTCCCCAAATTAAATTCAAGAACCTACAACGTTCACATCGTTCAAAATTAACGTCTCGACGTCTTGTCAAGCGTTTCTCAAACGTTGACAATATTTCACGCGCGCCCACTGACCGCAAGATGGCGCATGGCGTCTCAAAGATGGCTGACATGAGTTGACGTGACGCGACACGCATATATTGGATTTCTGTTGTCAGACTGTCATTTATTGAATTACGTTGCGTCGAGAGGCGACGGGTTGCTTTGTTGTCCTCGAATATATACGAAATATAATATTAAAGATGATGTTTGTATGTAGATTTTTGGTTGGAGGGTTTTTGTGCTTCTCAGGTGTATGGTGCTCGTCACAAGCTCAAATATTCAAGGCTATTTCAAAAGCTTTGCTTCGAGATTGCCAGGAAAAGCCTAGGCATCAAAAAAGTTTTATTGAGGGACAACTAGAGATATTCTACAAGATATTGGCTATCTTTCCTAGATGGACTTGGATGTAACTTTTATGATCATTCTGGAAGATCCAAAAGGATTTAAATTAGCTACAAGATTTTACCTGAAGTTTCAACCGCGTAAATGTCTAAAATTATCACACGGGATCGTACTTTTGGGATAAAAAGTACCCTATGTCCTAATCCAAGCCATGGTCTTCCTGATGTGCATAATTCCAGCTTCCTCATAAGTGGTAGAATAATTCTATACCAATATTTAAGGCATAATAGCTGCAATCGAAGTTCACAGTCTTAATTGAGCTGCCACAAAATCTTCGTTAATATGAGTCGTTTAGTATGTGTTAGCTGAAGTGCCGTCACCCCAGCTGCCTCATATTAACAAAAAAATTGTAGCAGCTAAATTAAGACCCGGAACTTTGATTGCTGCTATTATGCCTTAAATATTGGAATAAATAGAATTATTCTACCACTTATGCGGAAGCTGGTGTTATGCACATGTCTTCCTGTGTCCGGCTACTTGTTGTCTAAATTTCATACAAGCCCGTTCAGCCATATAGGGGTGATTGATTAAGAAACATAAATAATACAGACTATCACAATAATATATAAATTAGAGGAATTAATTGGATAGCCCTAATAGGTATGTGAATGGGTTAATGTGAAGTGCAATTACCTTTATTATCATCCTTTTAACATAAACACTTATGAACATCAAGCAAGATGACTCCACAACCTTAATCGGTAAATCTGCTGGTGCATCATTTCCGCCTGTTATTTCTCCCTTAGCAAAGCAAATCCCCAATACATAAAAGTTACAAAGAACTTCGTCCCAAAACTTGGCAGAATCACCCTTAAATCGATTTGCACACCCAGTCTTTTGGAAATCCCACAGTTGCGAAGTAGATGATGAAATATACCGGCGATATAACACTGTCACTTCAAATCTTCGGCTTTGGCCCAGAATTCCGGGAGTAGGTAGCACTTTTGACAAATATCCTTTTGACGTGGACTCCCCCTTCGTTAGTTACGGCTATATTTCACTCAGGAACGCTGAAAAACAGTTTTAGTTTCTTGGGTAGATCTATTGTTAGGTTGTAACAAATATTTCGGAACAGTTCTCTATGGTGACGAAATGTAGCTCTACAGTTTTGTTTGTTTGTTTACGCTACAATAAACATCACTGAGTGTCTTACCCCCAGTTTTCCAGCTCAAAATTATCGGAGAATTAATATAACAAATTGTCAAGCACGCGTTATCTGCTGTGATTGGCTGTTGAAAATTCATTTAACCAATCACAGCAGATAACGCGTGCTTGACAATTTGTCACATTAATTCTCCGATAATTCTGAGCTGGGAAACTGGGGGTTATACCGAGTTCTTCACCTCAAAATTAATGTGACAATTTCTCAAGCTCGCGTTATTTGCTGTGATTGGTTGAACAGCAGATAACGCGTGCTTGACAATTTGTCACATTAATTCTGTGATAATTTTGAGGTGTGAAACTCAGGGTTACGATACTTTTTGAAGTCCCGAAAAAACGGTTTCTGTGTGAATCGCCACGGGGGTTACGCCATGGGAAAATATGATAATGATTTTGTTTTTTATTTTAATAGTTTGGTATCTATGCCTGAAAATTAGACAGGTAATTCTAAAGGTGAGTTATCCCAAGCCTAAAATATTAAAATATCTATTATGTCTCCTATTTGTTTTCGATTTACACGTGAACAAAGTCGCGGGCCCAGCCCCTACAAGTAAAACATGACCTTAATGAAAACCTCTACACGTTACGTCAGCATGTACATTACGTACTTACTCATGCCATACTTTTATTTCCGCAGTCGGATTGTCTGATATTCTGGTTGCTATCGACCGTCACGGCTGGCCTGCTAGCTGTATGCATCGTCGGAACTCAATACTTTGTGATTGAGGGCACCAATTTTGGTAAGCTCGAGGCAAGCGGTCGAAAAGAGGAAGGTGTGTTTTGTTTTTGTTTTTTTTTATTTTGTTGGAAAAGGAAATTTTGCTAATTGAGTTTTGAATATTCTTTAGATTTTTAAAACATTTTCTTTGTGAGGACAAATGCAAAAGCAAAATTGCCTTTTGCTTTTTTTTTAATGCAATCCCAGAAGTTTGGGATAAATGTTTTCGCTCCGAGGGTACTTTGGCACTCGCAAGTGACTGCTGAACGTGAGATTCTGGGTTCGATTCATAATTCAGACAGAGTGTTACTGTTTACCTGTTTACCCACACTTTAATAATGAATTTTAATTCTGTGGTTTTACATTACGAATTTCTCAGCAGCACTCCAGAGTCAGGATTTGACTAACCGCTAATTAAGGGTTTGCTTGCCTACTCCTCCTTTATTATTTTCTGATTAATTTCATTGCGGGCTCCAAGACAGTTAAATTCATTCTCCGGGACTTAGTCGAGTTTCATTGCTTCGGCGCTTTTCTGGTGGTGGCCACTGTTGATTCTGGCTTTCAGGACTTGCAGTGGTTTGGGAATAGTGCGGTGGGATTGTCCCAACGTATTAAGTTTTAAGCTAACCGCTAACCGGTCTTATATAATAATAATTGGCTATGTGGTCGATGGTTACACCTTTTTGAGTGCCACCAATTTAATGTAACCAATTTATTGCACAAAGATCTGAAATCTCTAGTAGATGTAGCTGTGTTGTGGTCTTGTGGACAAGGACTTGTGTCCACAAGACCACAACATATCTACGTCTACATTTTGCGTCAAAACTAGACAGCTGTGTTATAAATGAAACAGATGCTCTGCTTCTAGGAATCTCACATCGCATTACCGAAACTGCCATGGATTTTTTCATGGCTATAGTCCTCTGTGGTTACTCCGTCACCGTGTACCTCCTATGGAAGGACCATTACGTCATGTGGAACCGATGGCGAAGGGCCAACGTCAACGTCCGGTTACTCCTGACTCCAGACTCCGTGCCAGTACCTTTCGTGCCAAGAGCTAGATATAATGTGGTTTAATTGTTTCTTTGTCGTATCTATTGTATTATTTAACAACTTTGTGTGCTCAGTATTACATGTTATATAGTATGATTTCTTAGTTTGTGTTTAAATTAATTTCTCTCCTTGACGAAAGCCCTGGAGACAATTCTCTATCGCCGAATACAGCCAGAACGAGGTATGGTGGAGGAGCTCGTGGCTAAATAATAACAGCCGCACCAGTCTTGCCAAGGGGTACCGTGTTACCCAGTTACTGGGTTGTGGAGGTCAGATAGGCAGTCGCGCCATGTAAAACACTGGTACTCAGCTGAATCCCAATATAGTTGGGAAAAGGCTAGGCAGATTGAGGCAGGCCGAATAAAGCCAGAACAATGTATATTCAGCTATGGAATAACTTCGGTTGAATTGAAATGAAGATTATCAGTACATCTGGGTATCTCAGATAAATTAAGCAATATCTCACTACAAGTTTTTCTTCGGTCATCATCATCAAGAGTCTTGGCCCATATGCAAAAACATAATGCAAGTGCCGCAGCCTAATTGCGTAAGTGAATTTGGCAAGGCAAGAGGTTTGATCCCATCAATCGACGAATCACATGTGAAATGAAAGACATGATGTGGATTTTTTTGGGCTGCTGCTTATTAGTCCCCCCTGTTTTTTTTCGAAACTGTAGTAGTTAGTTATCTAAGACAGTCTGACGTATCACGTGGCCTTCCCGCCTGCCTCAGACATTCATTGAGTATGTTGCTCAACATCATCATCATCACATCAACAGCATTTTTCAATGTCCCCACTGCTGGGACTCAGACCTCCTCTCATGGAGAGAGAGTGGACTATAATCCACCACGCGGGCCAAGTGCGGATTGGTAGATGTCACATATGTCTTCTAGGACTCTTAGTACTCTAAGGCCGTTTGTTTATGACGCGACACACGACTCCGCAAAAACGTGGTCACGATTCAGAGTTCCATATATTTGTATGGACCGTTTGTTCACTGCACGACACCGCACCAAACGCGACACGATTTACAAACGGTTTTTAGGGTTCCGTAGCCAAATGGCAAAAAACGGAACCCTTATAGATTCGTCATGTCTGTCTGTCTGTCTGTCCGTCCGTATGTCACAGCCACTTTTTTCCGAAACCATAAGAACTATGCTGTTGAAACTTGGTAAGTAGATGTATTCTGTGAACCGTATTAAGATTTTCACTCAAAAATAGAAAAACAACTATAAATTTTGGGGGTCCCCATACTTGAAACTGAAACTAAAAAATATTTTTTTCATCAAACCCATACGTGTGGGGTATCTCTGGATAGGTCTTTAAAAATTATGTTGAGGTTTTTAATATAATTTTTTTCTAAACTGAATAGTTTGCGCGAGAGACACTTCCAAAGTGGTAAAATGTGTGTCCCCCCCCACTTCTAAAATAAGAGAATGATAAAACTAAAGAAAATATATGATGTACATTACCATGTAAACTACCACCGAAAATTGGTTTGAACGAGATCTAGTAAGTAGTTTTTTTTTAATACGTCACAAATCGTAAACCACAATTTAAAAAGAACGGTACCCTTCGCGCGCGAGTCCGACTCGCACTTGGCCGGTTTTTTGACTATGTCGTCGATGCCGCTATGTCGTCGCGGTTTTTTTTGCGGTGACGATTTAGCGGCAGTAGAAAACAACTATGAGCTTGTTGACGACACGACACACCGCAACGCACGTCTCACGAGCTTATAAAACAATACAAGTGCACTGCAGTGTCGTTGCAGAATCGTGTCTATAGACTATAGTGAACAAACAAACGGACGACAGACCATCTGCAGTGTGACTTGTGTTAACCAAGACCACAAATTTTGTCGTGCGGTGCCTCTTGAACACACGACCTAAGTCCCTGGGCCCGCGTGGTTTCCTCACGATGATTACCTTCAGCGTTTTGAGAGCAGTTGTGATGAAATAAATTAAACAAAATAATGCGCCTGCTCGGGTTCGAACCCACGACCTACAACCCGTAAGTCGGGGCGTCAACTACTGCGCCACCACTGCTCGTTTCTTGCTCATATGAGAATAACTACAAAAAATAGAGCCTGTGACGGGGACATTGCTAAAATTTCAACCGATATTACGTCTGCTAGAGAGATTTTGCCTTGCAAGGGCTTCAGTACCCTCATCTTATCCTCGAAATACACAATAACTTAGTAAACAAAAATACAAGCACGATACAGCCATCATTCTTAACAAAAGACCTTGTTTACAAGTAGTTACAGGGATAGCAAGCGCCTATGATTTGCAGGCAGTGCCGTTTGGCACTCTGCCAAGCCCAGATATCCTCTCAAAGGTGTGGATGTTGAGTGGCTTTGTAAATTCACCCAATGAAAAGATTAGATAGGGGATTTATGCAAAATCAGGTGTGTTAGCAAATTGGCAGGGTGCCATTTTGGATTAGCGCCAGTGACGGATTAACCCTTAATCAAATTAAGCAATTGCCTAGGGCATCACGTCTGGGGGGGCACCAGAAGAAGCACAAAAAATCCGTCCTTAGGGCATCACGCTCACTCTCACGTCACCAAAATCCACACCAAAAAAAGTTTCTAGGATTAATTGCATTCGGCAATTCGAATGCACTGGAATTGCGATCAGCCAATCACAAACCACCCCTTCCCCGCGAGCTCCCCGCCTGGCGCCCCGGCAAATCTGTGTCAATCAAATGTTTTATTTTTTGAGTAATAAGTGCCGGCCATGCATACGTAATACAATTAATTTGATAATTAATAAGTAAGTCAATAGTTTTAAAGCAGACTCTTCAATACCTTGAAGAGCATTGTGGATTGGATTTTTGAAAATGCAGAGGCCAGTTTTATGGCAATGCTTCAAATATGTCTGGGCATTACAATAATAGCATGCAGCAGAAGATTCTAGAGGCGAACCCGTTTGCAATATATATCCCATACGCAGCCCATTCTCTCAATTTAGTAGGTCGAAGCGCCGCGCCGTGGATTGTTGCCTAGCAGCTGTAATTTTTTTTTCATTAGTCCAAAATCTATACATTTTTTTTCTGGTTCAACCATAAGGTGGCGCATATTAAACGATCATTTGGATAATGAAAGTGTTTTGAAATCTTTATCAGTAACGAGATGGGAAGCACACGCTAAAGCGACATCAGCTATTTCACAGACATAATAAAACTATAGATGCATTACACGTCATTTCTGTGGATGACATGCAAAAAAGAGAAACCAGAAGAGAAGCAGCAAATTTTTCAAATAAACTACAAGAACTCCACTTCATACTCGTCATGTGGGACGAAATTTTGCAAACCTTCCGAAAAGCAACAAGCAGCAAGGTATTACAAGACCCAGAAGTTACTCTAGAGACTTGCGCTAATCTCTACAAATCACTTGTGAAAAGCAAAAGAAAAGCTACCAGATGTGGAATACAAAGACACCCGTCAAAGACGAAGAAAGAAAATGCCCAATGATGGTTCAGCTCCTGAAATAAGTTTCAGCCCAAGAGAACAATTCAAAATAACGTGTTATTATAGCATCATTGATAAATTAAATGCAGAGATGCAAAAAAGAGGAGAGATATACAAAGAACAGCAGACAAATTCTCATTTTTGAATAAAATACCCGATGCCGATAAAATTATGTGTCCCGATCAAACTGCGGAATACATTCAGCACAGTACAAATCTAGTAAACACATATACAGAAGACCTTAACACCGAATTAATAACAGTTTCATTCATATGTGTAAAATAAGTTCCAGACTCAGATTCGGCTCGCACAAGTTTACACTGAACTCACACCTAGGGATGCAACATCGTTCATGAAAAACATCGATGTCGAAATATCGATGTTTTTAAAAGTCAAACATCGATGTCGAAAACATCGATGTTTATGAACGATATATCGATGTTTATGAACGATATATCGGTGTTTTTTAAAATACTTACAGGATTGACAAAATGGCCTTGAAATATAGAGAAAAAGCGTTTTCCTATCTGATTGATATAGTTAGACTGATTACAGATTACTGAAAAACTTGTCCAAACAACAAATATTCAAACATATTCAAACAACCTAACCGACAAATTTTGAAGTAAAGTTTTTCATGTCATTTGAACAATAATACTTACAGAACGCAGCTTCTGGATGCTTATTAAACTCTAGTAAAACAAAATCACGAGGTTTTAAATTCACTTTATAGTTTTTATTTCAGTTTTTGGTGACAACTGAAAATGCACACTTAACTTCACTCTCCGACCGGACCGAACAAACAAAACACATACACACAAACAAACGAAGTGACACTGACAGACTGTCAGTGTCTCGTCAAATGTGCTGAGTGACACTGACACTGTCAGTATCAGTGTCAGTGTCACTCAGCACATTTCCGGAAAGGACTCGCGCTTATAATACTGCCTATACCGGTTTTTAATTAGGTACGCAAATTAAAAAAAAAAAAAAAAAAATATATTAAAAAAGTATTGTTTTTGTATGGCAAGGTTTTGAGCAAGCAAGGTTGCACGAGTTCTTGGCAGTATACGCACGAATCAATAGATGGCGCTAGTAAACATCGTTCATAAAAACATCGTTCATAAAGAACGATATATCGTCGATGTTTTGAGTTTCAACATCGATGTAAAAACATCGATGTTTATGAACGATACATCGATTTTTTTAAACATCGATGTATCGTTTGCATCCCTACTCACACCCAATTGTATAATAGTTATTTATGCTACAAGTGCGGAAGGTAGGTGATTTCCGATGAGTGGTATTTTTATTCACGAGCGAGCGAAGCGAGTGAGTGGATAAATCGACACAAGTCGGAAATCATCTTACGTACGTGTATCATACAATATTTTACTATGCATTGTGCGAGGAAATAAACAAAATTAATAAAATGAAATTAATAAAATGGCGGGCTTATTCAAGCGCGTTCAACATTTATCCACAGATTAACTAATAGTTCCTCGGGCATATCTAGTATCTACTGCGCATGTGCGAATAGCTGTCACATCGTAACGCAATAAGGCACGAGCAAAATATACGTTCTGCCAAACATATTTGATGAATATTTAAAATTAGTTTATTGATCAAAATCTAAATTTAGAATAATTAAAAACGCCTAAAATAAAGTATTAGTTTTATTTTACCTTTTATATGAATGATAATCTGTACATAACTAATTTTTTAAACTTTTCTCAAATAATAAAAACTCTATGCGTCGGGCTGACGTTGGAGTTAAAAATTAAAAAAGTACAGGAAAGTAAAAAGCACAAGTGAAAAAAAGGGACACTTTCCGCACAGTTTGGCTGCTTGGAAAACCGCTCTTTTCGAGGACATGCATTGTAAAATAATAAATGATGATAAAATTGAATCAGTTTTCCCTAATGTGGAAACAGCCCTGCGTATATTTTTATCGCTTATGATTTCAAATTGCTCAGCGGAACGTTCTGTTTACCCGACTGCCGAAGGAGGGTAATGTGTTTATCAGTCTATGTATGTATGTATGTATGTATGTATGTATGTATGTATGTATGTATGTATGTATGTATGTATGTATGTATGTATGTATGTATGTATGTATGTATGTTTGTTCCTATGTGGCGTTCCAGAGACTAAACGCGTTGGCCGATTTTGATGATTCATACGTCAATCGATTCGTCTTAACCCTGCGAGTGTCATAGGCTACGTTAAAATTGGACAATAGAAAAATGGCGGATTTTGGGCGCCATATTGTGGGGTCCCAAATTTTTTTTTCTTCCAAACCCAGTGTGTGGGGTATCAAAATAGAGGGTTTTAAGAGGTGATTTCAAAAATATATAACACTTATATGTTTAAATGTATCTAATTCGAAAAAAACTTAACTAAAAACTTATAAATAAAAAAAGTTAAATCAAAAAATCAAAAAACCCGACTGCTTCAAAAGCGAACTAAAAAGACGTAAACAAGGAAAAAATCATGCTGTGCAGGCGGAGGATACACCAGATTTTGGTCAGCCAGCCCGCGAATATGTATCCTCCGACTGCACAGCATGATTTTTTCCTTGTTTACGTCTTTTTAGTTCGCTTTTGAAGCAGTCGGGTTAATTGATTTTTTGATTTAACTTTCAAAATTAAAAATTGACAAAAGGACAAAGATGATACAAGAAAGACTCGATAATTTATCGATATTATACATAGAGTCCGTTATGTTAAAAACGTTAGACGTTAATACTATCTTGTGTGAATTCAATGGCCGGAAAAGCCGCAAGGCGCATTTTATCGCATTTCAATAAATAAATAAATTATGCTCTGGTTTTTATTGTTGTCGCACCTACTCCACTTCTAAGGTACGTTTCGTCTCATCATCTTATTTTACAAGAAAAAAAAATATTGTTTTTAGGCGGTAAAGGTTTAAAAACCGATTCTAGTTAACATACGGATAGGGGGGCCCACAGGCATGGATTGCTTAGGGCATCAAGTAGTCTTAATCCGTCACTGATTAGCGCAGGCACCGCATTCTGCCGTATTCTGTTTCGGTGAGTGAGTTCTATTCTGAGTTGTTATTGGAGTTTGGACCGGAGTAGAGGCAGGGAGAGGGGCAAACTTTTTTTTTTTTTTTTTTCTTTGATCCACACTAGGAATTTCTTCCTGTATCGTGGGTGCGTTTACAAACATATAAACTCACATAAACAACACCCAGAGCCGGAACAACTATCTGTAGATCATACAAACTTTTTTTCCGTGCGGGAATCGAACCCGCGGCACGCAGCGCAGCAGTCAATCCCACTTGTCCCATCATGGGACTGGGCCAATGGGACTATTGGGACAGACCCAATCTCTTAACCACTGCGCCAACCGTGCGCCCATGGTCACGTCAAAGCTAAAAAGAAGTAATAATAGGCTGGGATCTTCGCAGGGTGCCCTGGGGGTGGCTGGTAACAGCTGGATGAGAGTTCCCGATGATACACGCAAATGGCATGCAAAGAGAATAAACATCTTCGGGCGCACGGTTGGTGCAGTGGTTGAGCGATTGACTGCTGTGCTGCGTGTCGCGGGTTCGATTCCCGCACGGAACAAATATTTGTATGACCTACAGGTAGTTGTTCCGGCTCTGGGTGTTGTGTATGTGAGTTTATATGTTTGTAAACGCACCCACGATACAGGAAGAAATTCCTAGTGTGGGGCAACGTTTAAAAAAAAAAAAAAAAATCTTAATGGTGGGACCAACTCTTGTAATTGAAAGATTCTACCACGTATATTTAGCACTCATTTAGTACTATTTTGAACCTATCCTGAAATTTTTGTACATCACACGGCATAAGCGGTATTTCACGATAACACTGGTCACGCCATTATGATGCGTCATAATGACGAGACCATGCCTGGGGGGTGACCATAAGCTCTTAGAGTAAGGTTATTTTGAGTGTGTGTAAGGGACAGATGTATATGACGTGTATACATCTGTCACTTACTCGATCTCAAAATAACCTTACTCTAAGAGCTTGTGGTCACCCCCCTGTACTTCAAAACTACAAATAATCACATAATTCTGATTAAACCAGTATCTAGTACCTGATTTAGTACCTTCAAAAATCAACAGTGGTTGACGGAAATCCTAGTAGTTTCTTTGCAAAATTAATGTTTCATTCATTGAGATAATATGTACTAGTTTCATTTTGATATTTTCTACGCCTGAATAATTTAACGAACAAAAATACTTCAAGTAAAAAGTGCTACATTTTGTGCAGACGCTTTATTATTAATTATATTATTATATTAGATGTCGGTTAGGCCAAGGCAGGAAAATTATTATTAAACGTTCTTTAACATATTTCAGGTATTACTAAAAATAATCTGTACATCCTACTTTTTAGGGTTCCGTAGCCGAATGGCAAAAAACGGAACCCTTAGAGATTCGTCATGTCTGTCTGTCTGTCTGTCCGTCCGTATGTCACAGCCACTTTTCTCCGAAACTATAAGAACTATGCTGGTGAAACTTGGTGAGTAAATGTATTCTGTGAACCGCATTAAGATTTTCACATAAAAATAAAAATAAAACAATAAATTTTGGGGGTTCCCATACTTGAAACTAAAAATAAAAATATTTTTTTCAACAAACCCATACGTGTGGGGTATCTATGGATAGGTCTTCAAAAATGATATAGAGGTTTCTAATATCATTTTTTTCTAAACTGAATAGTTTGCGCGAGAGACTCTTCGAAAGTGGTAAAATGTGTGTCCCCCCCCCTGTAACTTCTAAAATAAGAGAATGATAAAACTGATAAAAATATATGATGTACATTACTATGTAAACTGCCAGCGAAAATTGGTTTGAACGAGATCTAGTCAGTAGTTTTTTTTTAATACGTCATAAATCGTAAACCGCAATTTACCAAGTACGGAACCCTTCGTGCGCGAGTCCGACTCGCACTTGGCCGGTTTTAAATATGTATGTACAGTCTGCAATATAAATCTTAATTTATAAAACACGAAAAATGTTTCTACCTCTATGTCCAGTAAAAACTTTGAAACCATCCAACCGATGTGCCCCTTGCAGGCTTATTACGTATGAAACAGCAATTAACAATATTTGCGCAGAGATTGTACAATCATCGCGCGAATATCGCTTTACGTCAAAAAATTGAAAGGCATATTTATGCGAAATAATTGCTCTTCAATCGCAAATCCGCATTATATATGAGCTATAGCCACACCATAATAATTTTACGAAAGCACTGCTAACAATAAAAATCTATTAACTGAAATATGCATTTATCGCAAGGTGATCGCGTTAATTTCGTATTACGTATGGTTTTTGACAGCAGAGCGACAGCGATCGGCGAGCAAATGTGGCTGTCAAATTGCGATTACTTTTTCCCTTGTTGTTGGTCGATTGCCAATCGCTCGCTGATGGCTGAGTAGGTACAGAAGTTTTTGAGTTTTTGGCGGCTTTTTTCGTATGTTATTTTGTGGCTACTTTAATTATCCGCAAATTAGAATAATAATATAAGAATAAATATTGAAATAACAAATTCCTAGTGAATATTGTAAATGTAAATGACAAATTGGTGTTGTTTTGTGTCTCTAATGTCTACGCAACTGGACTATTTGTTGAATCATTGAAACAGAAGTGATCACGGTAAAGTGGAGGATTTTTTTATATACAGTATAAAAAAAATCTGTGTTGGCTACCGCAGCGAAGCTTATATGTTTACTACTAAATGCTTACAAACACATGAGAATGTGATAAGTCCGCAATAAGTATCTTCTATTATATATTTTTTTTATATGGCAAACACCGATGTCGACTAATCTGCCTATGTCTAAATTAAATTTGAAAAATCTTTTTTATGTTTCATAGCTCAAATACGAGATAATGTAGTCTACTAAGTGATGTTCTAATGCGTTATCGATTCAATTTTTAAAACAATCGACAATTCGAAGAAATTTAAATTGATTTTACACATTGACATACATGTAAATGTACCTATTTTCTGTTTCTTCTTCTTGTTTGTATAATATGTGTGTGTGCATAAATGGTTAAATAAATAATAAATAAATAAAATGCAAATATCAAATTTTCACTGCCATATGTACTTAACACAAATTCTTTACATCTGCGAATATTAATTTATCGGAATATTGGAGCTAAATAGTAACCAAATTGACTATTGCAAAAACAGTGTAAAAAAACAGCCTCCACGACGTGTTGCTCTTTCTTATGCTGGTTAGAGTCTGGCAAACGAAAGTAGAGACTGAAAAAGCGCGGCAAATTTAAAAAAATCTCGGCATAGCAACCCCAAAACTAGTGTGAAATACTTGGAATAACCTAATTTAGAATTAGAAATTAATAATAAATAATTCTAAAGTATCAAATTAGGTTATTCCAAGTATTTCATACTAGTTTTGGGGTTGCTATGCCGAGATTTTTTAAATTTGCCGCGCGTTTTCAGTCTCTACTTTCGTTTGCCAGACTCTAATTCATCAAACGATACATTTTATAAATCATCGGACAGATAAAATAGCTTCTGTAAAAAGTGACTGTCAAAAAAAAAGACTTGGCGTAAAGGCCTCAGTAGCCAGGTCACTAAATTGATCGCGCAATAATTGTACAATTATTGCTGTTCCTTACGTAATAAGCCCGCGGTTTCATTAGAAAGGCAATAAATGCGAAAATGGTTTTAGAAAAAAAACATTAAACGACTGCAAGAAATGTAGCTGCAACTTTTAACTTGAAGTACTTTTGCATGTTAAATTATTCAGGAAAGAGAAATTTATATCAAATACTCAGGTCTACTGCTCCTTAAAGCTGTGAAAAAATCAAACTTCTAAGCCAACGCAATCAAAAGATACAGCCGTTTATGCCGCAAATTTCCGCAAATTTTTGACACTCGCAAGGAAATCAAAACCTACAGGGTACTTCCCGTGAACTCAGAATCTTGAAATTTGGTACGAAGCAACGTCAAGCACAGATATAAGAAAAATTGCGATAAAACTGTAATTTTTTAGTTACATCATATAAAAAAAAATAACTAAGAACCGGCCAACCACCGGCCGGCAGGCCACTTTTACTTATATATATAGGTTTGTCCGGAACCCTCGGTGCGCGAGTCCGACTCGCACTTGGCCGGTTTTTATTTATATATCAGTGAGGACTGCTGCAGCCCTATTGCGTAATGCGCAAAGAGTTGAAAATATTAATGTACGAAATAAAATTCAAGAGTAAGTAAATCATTACTTTCAAAGATCACTTTGTAAAAAACTGGCCAAGTCTGAGTTGGACTCGCGCACGAAGGGTTACGTACCATTATCGCAAAAAACGGCAAAAAAATCACGTTTGTTTTATGGGAGTCTCACTTAAATATTTATTTTATCCTGTTTTAAGTATTTATTGTTATAGCGGTAACAGAAAAACATTATCTGTGAAAATTTCAACTGTCTAGCTACTAGCTATCACGGTTCACGAGATACAGCCTGGTGACAGACGGACAGACAGACAGACAGACAGACAGACGGACAGACAGGCAGGCAGAATCGTGGAGTCTTAGTAATAGGGTCCCGTTTTTTGGTATGGAACCCTCAAAATGTATAGAATTCAATTACAATTTTAGTTTCATTCGTGAAAAAAAAAAAAAATTGAACGCAACCATAAAGATCGACAATGAATTATGAATGAAATGAACACACCCTGTCCGAACTTAAAGTCGTTAACATATCTCTAAGTAGTCTGTGGTCGTTAATGGCGCGCCGCGTTTGTTGACTTTTATTTGTTGTTGCAACGGCAAACGTGAATTTTATTAGAAATACTATTGAGATTGAACTCATTTATTAAAAAGGCAGTGCCTGAATAGTTTTTCCAAGGTTTGATAAAGTTGAAAGATGAGTTTCAACTTTGGTTCGGCTACTACGACGGCAGGAAGCACATTCGGAACTGCCACCGCTTCTACGGGTAAATAACTTTAAATATCTCAATAACTTCTCACTTATTACTAAGAAACAACTGATATCTCTTACTCAAGGTATATTTGGAGGAAAGTCAATAATTTATTTTTTGCTTTGATGTTAAATCCTAACCTAACCTTCATTGTGAAATACTTAGCAAAACACAACAATATTTTATTTCCAGTTCACATAAATAACTTGCTTACAAATAAACATTTCCAGCTCCTACAAGCATAATTTTCATACTGCTTTCTATTTCTGGTTACAACTTCAAAATTATAATGTGTGTTGTCAAAAGATTGACTATATGTCTTTTAGCACCAGGCCACAGAAATGATAAGGTTTTTGATAGTAAGTAAAACATTTGGTACTGTGTCCAGGTTCCGGATTTGCATTTGGTAGTGGAGATGCTGCTAAACAAGGTCTGTTTGGAGCTGGTGGCAATAATGCAGGTAAAACTCACATTTACTTTTGATAAGGATATCTCTCGCCGACTGGTTGACACCTTGTATGACCAGAAAGGCTGGTTTGTTCTTTTGTCAAAGAATCAGTATAGCCATTCGACGTGTCAATGCTGCTAGTCTGCCAGCCACATTTCCGGTGTGACAGTGCTATAGATAGATGATAAAAATGTACTTTTAGATGTAACAGTTTTTTGCATTTTATTGGTGATCCCACTGCTAAAAATGTTTACAAACATTTTATAACTGAAACATTCACCAACAAATGTTAGGAATTGTTCAAAGTCAAAGATTTATTTGCAGATAAATATGGTATGGTATGGTATGTGTTACATTCTTTTAAGAATTGTTAGATGTTTTGAGTGCTCCTACACTGATGGAAAATATTTACAAAAGAAAAAGCATTCTAACTGGATGCAAGCACTTGTTATAATTTGTTAACTAACAATTTTGTTTTAACTAACGTTACTTAACATGTCAAAATTTTCAGATAAAATATTTGTGAACATTTATAACAGCGGTGCAGAGCACCATAAAACTTTTTCAAGTTTGAGCAATCATAAACAATATTGACCTTGATTAGAAAGTAGTACAGTGACTCTAGCATATTTTTTTGTATTTCTATTACAGAAAACAAGCCAGCATTCAATTTTGCGAGCCCCCCAGGAGGAGGTTTTGCATTTGGTGCGGCTAAAACTACAGCAGCAGCAGCAGCACCTACATCTTCATTGTGTAAGTACTTTTCTCTTAGTGTTATTATGCACAATCACACCTTATGCACAGTGTTATCTTATCAAAACCCTTGTCAAAGGAATGTTGAGAGCAGTGGTCTGTAAATTGAAATTGGTAATCAGAGGCCTTAGTGCTAGTTTTACTCATGCTCAATCAAGTGTCAATTTGTATTCTTCTTTCTTTTTAGGGTTCTGTACCCAAAGGTTATAAAAGGGACCCTATTACTAAGACTGCAGCCCGTCTGTCTGTCACCAGGCTGTATCTCATGAACCATGATAGCTAGACAGTTGAAATTTTCACAGATGATGTATTTCTATTGCCGCTATAACAACAAATACTAAAAACAGAATAAAATAAATATTTAAGTGGGGCTCCCATACAACAAACGTGTTTTTTTTTTTGCCGATTTTTGCAATAATGGTACGGAACCCTTCGTGCGCGAGTCCGACTTGCACTTGGCCGGTTTTTTGGTTTTGTATTAAAACTGGATAAAACCTCTTTTTTTGTATACATTTTGACATAAGAGATTGTTTGCGTTATCACATGTGAGTATGTTAAAAAACTCAATAGCACACAGAAGTATTACTTGAATGGTTTTATAAGACTAGGTGTTTTGTTTTAGAAGCAAGCTTTTTCTGGTTAATCCGCACCCGTACGCAAAATACGCGCTTGGTCGTGGAGTTGCGGAAACCAGCCCGTTTTAACCTAACCTAACTGCTTTCTCTGTGATGCACAATTTTTTTTTTTAAAAACATCACCAAAGGCAATTACCTGAAAATAGTACCAGATTGCTTTTTATGTGATTAAATTTATATTTTTCACATTGCCTTATCAGAAATGCTTGACATCCACAGTTTCCACACCAACCGCAAGCAGTGGTGCTAGTCCAGCATTTGGTGCTGCCAAACCAGCAGTGAACTTTGGAGGGTTTGCGTCGCCACCCAACCAGACTGTTGGCAGTCCAGGCTTTGGACAAATGCAGGTTTGTTTCTTAAAATTTACAGGTCTATGATATTGACATTTTTCATGTTTATAAACAGTACATTACTAACAATAACATTTTCTATCAGAATTTAGGGTGTCCTTTGCCTAGCTATGGGAAATGATGTGACAAAAATTAATGTAATTCTGCGTTATTCTTTCCTATAAAAGTTTAAAAGAAAAATCACTGAATTCCACAGCTTTTCAAAGTGTATGTTATTTAGGGCCGATTTTACCAATGAAATTAATCACAATTAATTTAACTTAACACAGTTTATGCAAATTCAGCATTCTGTTTGGTACCAAACAGAATGCTGAATCTGCATAAACTGAGTTTAGTTGAATCAATCGCTATTAGTTTCACTGTTGAAATCGGCCCTAAGAAACTACCAATCAGAACGCTGTATTTGCATTAACTGAGTTTGGTGAAATCGTCCTTTAGTTATAAATTAAATGAGTCGCAGGCAAAAACGAGTTTGTTTTACAAAATATTGTGTTAATTGCAGGGTGGTGCAGGCACTTTAGGTGGAAGTAACCCACAACAACCTGCACCAGCATTTGGTACTCCTACCACACAAGGTGAGTAATTTGCAGTTATAATGCTCGCCAAACTTCTGGACCGGCCTGAAGTTGGCTTTCCAATGTGCAAGGCACGAAACGGTGCTGTTTTTACCCGACTGCCGAAGGAGGGTAATGTGTTTATCAGTCTATGTATGTATGTATGTATGTTTGTTCCTATATGGCGTTCCAGAGACCAAACGCGTCGGTCGATTTTGATAATTCATACGACAATCGATGCGTCTTAACCCTGCGAGTGTCATAGGCTACATTAAAATTGGACAATAGAAAAATGGCGGATTTTGAGGGCCGAATTTTTTTTTCTTCTTCCAAACCCATCGTGTGGGGTATCAAAATAAAGGGTTTTAAGAGGTGATTTCAAAAATATATAACACTTATATGTCTAAATGTATCTAATTCGAAAAAAAGTAACTAAAAAGTTATAAATAAATAAAAAAACTTAATTCAAAAAATCAAAAATCCCGACTGCTCAAAAGCGAACTAAAAAGTCGTAAACAAGGAAAAAAGTCATGCTGTGCAGGCGGAGGATACACCAGATTTTGGTCAGCCAGCCCGCGAATATGTAACCTCCGCCTGCACAGCATGACTTTTTTCCTTGTTTACGACTTTTTAGTTCGCTTTTGAAGCAGTCGGGTTTTTTGATTTTTTGAATTAAGTTTTTGGTATAAGATTTTCTACTGCGCAGCCATTGTAGCCAACTTCAGGGCGGCCAAGAAGTTTGGCGAGAACTATACCTAACAACTAATATGAATGAAATCGTGTTTCAATGGAATCGGAAGGTCAGCTTATATTGATAATAACTAGGGAACATTTCCTATCAACATGACTCATATATGTATGTAATTTAGTTATATATTATATGATGATGATGAGTTAGTGAGAATTGAAATTTCCATTATTTTTTTTAATTTTTGTTGTACGCCTTTGTTAACTGGGCGCACGGTTGGCGCAGTGGTTGAGCGATTGACTGCTGCGCTGCGTGTCGCGGGTTCGATTCCCGCACGGAACAAGAATTTGTATGACCTACAGATAGTTGTTCCGGCTCTGGGTGTTGTGTATGTGAGTTTATATGTTTGTAAACGCACCCACGGTACAGGAAGAAATGCCTAGTGTGGGGCAACGTTTTTAAAAAAAAAAAAAAAAAACAAATCAAAACATCAAAATCAAACTGTCCTAATTGTGTAATAAATCTCTCTATAACACTGAGGTTTTATATTGAGAACCGAAGTACATAAGTTGTCCTTCTGTATTTGTATGTTTGTTTTGTGTACAATAAAGAATATAAATTTCTTACCGTTGTCATGCGGCCAAAAATGTATAGTAAACGCAAAGCCAAATGCCAGTCGCGGCCAAAAAACATGCGAGCACGATGTTGAATAGTGTTTTTAGGGTTCCGTACGCAAAGGGTAAAAACGGGACCCTATTACTAAGACTCCGCGGTCCGTCTGTCTGTCTATCTGTCATCAGGCTGTATCTCATGAATCGTGATAGCTAGACAGTTGAAATTTTCACAGATGATGTATTTCAGAATAAAATAAATATTTTAGTGGGGCTCCCATACAACAAACGTGATTTTTTTGCGATAATGGTACGGAACCCTTCGTGCGCGAGTCCGACTCGCACTTGGCCGGCTTTTTATTTTTATTTATCGAGACTCTTATCGTCTCGTTTTATAACCGCAACAAAAGATTTGAACAATAAATCAACTTTTCTCTTTCCAGCTTCAGCCGGTTTCGGCGCATCACCGTCCGGATTCGGTTTCGGCCAGGCCAACCCGCCTGCCGCGTCTTCGGCTTTCGGCCAACCTGCTCAGCCAGCGACCACGGGTTTCGGCCAAGCCGCTCAACCAGCTCAACCAACTGCTATGGGGGGTTTTGGTACTCAACCTGCATCTTCTGGATTTGGGTTCTCTACACCTGCTTCTGGGTTCTCTGCGCCTCAAGCTACTGCTGTGAGTATTTTTTGGAGTGTGTTACGTGACTTAGAAAAGTGATACATCGAATAACACGTCCCCGTAAGTTTACTAATACGAAACACTTCACAACGAATGCACGCCACCACGAAAAACTTAACACCGTAGCCATGCTATCTCGAATCACCAATTCGAATTACTTAACAACGAATGCGCGCTTCCCATAAATATAAACCTCTAACGAAAGACACCAACTAATGATTTAATACATCAATTATGAGGGCAAATTTTATCAAAGAAAAAGCAAAAAATAGTATATTATGCAACTAGTGAATAAAGGACGGATTTAATGCGAGGGCCATAGATGAATCAAGAGCAAGTGAAGGATTCCTAAAATACAGTGAAGATTTGTTTTGTAGTGTTTTAGCACGTTTTTACAGTTTCATTGTAGCAAAATGTATTACAATGCAAATTTAAAATCGAGTGGCCATGTCTCAGAAATTTAAAACCGCGCCATCTATTAGTATCAATTTTAAATGATCCGTTCAAGTATGAATGTGTATTAAGAGCCATGTTCCATAATTTTGCGCTTAGGATATTTGATTAAAAAAATCAAAAAACCCGACTGCTTCAAAAGTGAACTAAAAAGTCGTAAACAAGGCAAAAATCATGCTGTGCAGTCGGAGGATACATATTCGCGGGCTAGCTGACCAAAATCTGGTGTATCCTCCGACTGCACAGCATGGTTTTTTCCTTGTTTACGACTTTTTAGTTCGCTTTTGAAGCAGTTGGGTTTTTTTATTTTTTTTATTAAGTTTTTTTATTTATAACTTTTTAGTTAGTTTTTTTTCGAATTAGATACATTTAAACATATAAGTGTTATATATTTTTGAAATCACCTCTTACCTTTTATTCTGATACCCCACACGATGGGTTTGGAAGAATAAAAATTTGGGCCCCCACAATATCACGTTTGATTGATTTTGGGCACCCAAAATCCGCCATTTTTCTATTGTCCAATTTTAATGTAGCCTATGACACTCGCAGGGTTAAGACGCATCGATTGACGTATGAATCATCAAAATCGGCCAACGCGTTTGGTCTCTGGAACGCCATATAGGAACAAACATACATACATACATAGACTGATAAACACATTACCCTCCTTCGGCAGTCGGGTAAAAAGAACATACAATTTTATGATTAATTCTAGATAATGTTAATTTTACACATAATTCAATAACAAATCGATGCATATAGCGCCACCTTTCTCGTGTCTCCTGTGCGGGTCATAATTTTTTTTT
Organism: Orthosia gothica; assembly: GCA_949775005.1. Classification (NCBI taxonomy): domain Eukaryota; kingdom Metazoa; phylum Arthropoda; class Insecta; order Lepidoptera; family Noctuidae; genus Orthosia; species Orthosia gothica. The sequence goes on from OX459052.1 coordinate 13,717,255, forward strand.
TTCTTTCTTTCACCTGGTGACATTTATTTGAAACAATTTTTCTTTGTTATTACTAACAAATCTTTATGTGTTCTGTGTTTCTCTTTCCAACTTTGGTTTTAATTTCATTGTGATAACTATTGCATAAGACCTATCAGCCTCATGACAAATATATACAAAGTTTTTTCAAAAATAGTCTTAGGCAGGCTCACTAAACGACTAGACGCAGAACAACCAAGAGAACAGGCAGGCTTCAGAGCTGATTTTTCAACAGTTGACCACACACATGTAGTGAAACAGGTAACTGAAAAATACAAGGAATACAGAAAACCATATTATATTTCTTTTGTAGACTATAACAAGGCATTTGACTCCCTATCTCACAACTACATATATAAAGCTTTGGAAAATCAAGGAATAGAAAACAAGTACATTAGACTTATAAGGAATATATACAGCAACAGAAAAGCAAAAGTACAATTAGAAAAAATTGGAGAAGAATTTAAAATCCAAAAAGGAGTCAGACAAGGGGATCCTCTGTCTCCCAAACTTTTTTTGGCTGTATTAGAGGAAATTTTCAGAAAGCTAGATTGGGAAAGGTGGGGCATAAATATTAATGGATGTAGGCTGTCACACCTGCAATTTGCAAACGACTTGGTAATGTTCGCCGAGGACCCAGTCACTACAGGAAATGCTCTTACAACTGACAACAGAGAGTCAAAAAGCAGGTCTGACCATGAACACAACCAAAACAAAGGTTATGACCAATAGTCATCACCAAAGAATCTGTGTAAATGACCATGACATTGAGTATGTGAATGACTACACCTATTTGGGTCTAATAATTGCACCAAACTTGCAGATGGACATAGAATTGCAAATACGGGTAAATAACACCTGGGCTCGCTACTGGTCGCTGAATGAAATATTGAAGAACAAAAACATTCCAATGCCAATCAAGCGTAAAGTATTCAACATGTGCATCCTACCAATACTTACTTACGGATGCCAAACCTGGGGCCTGACAAAGGCTCACAGCCAAAAATTAAAGGTATGCCACCAGGGGATAGAGAGAAGCATGCTACACATCAAGCTGAAAGACAAGTGGAGACTAACCAAAATCAGAAAGACCACAGGTGTGACAGATGTCTCAAAGAAGATCAAGAGACTTAAATGGCGTTGGATTGGTCATGTGATTAGATCTGCCAAAGAAAAATGGACCAAGGAGGTCATATCGTGGTACCCCAGAGATGTAAAGAGAACAAGAGGAAGGCCACAAAGAAGATGGGAAGATGACCTACCACAAGGATGGCGCAGATCAGCAATGGACAGACATAAATGGCGAATTCTAGAGGAGGCCTATGTCCAGGGAGGACAACCTGATGGATTGAATTGATGAATTAATGCTGGTGTTACCAATTTTTTAAGAACATATTGTGTAAAATAGAATTAAGTATTAGCAATAGGAAAATTAGTAATACGGCTAGTTAGTAAGAAATGTAAAAACAAAATCAGAGATTAAAGGCTATTTTTATTTTATTTTAACTATTGCATAAGATTGAACTGTATTTGTTTCCGGGAGAGGGCACTGGCTCCTGTAACACAGGTTTATCATCTAGCATAGGAGTCAGGGACTTCACTGAATTGTATTCTTTTTCTAATGTAAATAAAGCTATTTGTACGAGCCAATAATGCTCATACAGCAAAAGTACGCCTATTAAAGTACTGCACAATATTAAGTAAATCAGTCGTAACTGAAACACCGACACTCGCTAATTTGCGTTTTTACGTCAATCAACATTAAGTGCGGCTCAGGTTACTAGCAACAACCTTAAACTGTGTCCTTATTAAATATTTGGAACATAACAGTGGTTTGGTGTTAAAACTAACTTCTACAACAACCGGGTTACTCGGCAACGACGAGAAAACCCCAACATCTTTTGGTCCTTCGAACCGGATGTCACGGGTCCACGGAACCACATCGTGTCAATCATCGTGACTCCTCATCAAGCAGAGTGCCTAGCGTGGTATATCCCAGTTACGTTAGCAAATCGGTGCTGCTGGCCTCCCACAAGCGGGTCTCACCAGTGGCATTGAGACGTTGCACATAACGTAAAGGAGGGTGAGCTACACTAAGGCTCTGCCACTAACGAACCAGTGGAGATCAAGTCTACTGCTACAAACTACATATCAAGCAAGGATCGGCGAGGATAACGTCCACGGCGGTTTCTTCAGCGGAGATTACGTCTACTGCTACAAACAAGAAATAATCAGCGGGGATAACGTCCACTGCGATTACTTCGAAACCTGTGAGTATACACTACTCACGCACCAACCACTAGCAGCCACAAGGCATTAACAATGTCCACAGAAGACTACAACGATTTTGCTGAACTTATAACTAAGCAGCAAAACAGCTACGAGAATATAAAAACTCTCCAAGCTAATTATAAAAAGGATGCTGTGAGTAGAAAAACCATAGTATACCTTAAAAAGCGCATCGAATCTTTACAATCCCTATGGGATGAATTTCGAGCCAATCACGATGTCTTAAAGAAGTATGAGACTGTCCAAAGAGACCATGACTACTTCAAAAAGGACATTTTCATCATAACAAAAAGCATGTTTGAAGAAACAATGCAATCAATGATTCAACTACAAAACAAGTTGATAAACGAACCTGGAGCTTTGGGGATGCTAAAACCGAATATACCAGAAACTCCCGTAACACCGCAATTTGATACAACTGGAGTACACCAACAAATGGAAGATGAAACGGACAAGTATCTATCGACACTGTTACGTAATCAAATGTGTAACTTCAACGCATTGAAGCGAGCGGTCTCCAAGGTCAACATGAGCAGCATGTACGAGAAATGGCAACTGCAAGATCAACTAAATATTTTACGATCAAAATGGGAAGCAATAGACAAAATTCACTGGGAACTTAGTTACCTACTGCATGGCAACGATAAAGACTACGAAGCCAAATATGACCACTGGGAGAAAGTCTACGACGAACTAAAGGAAGATTTGAACAGAAAAATCTTTGAGTCATCCCATTACGAAAAGACAACACCGCGTATGGAATTGCCGGAGTTCAACGGAACTTATAACAATTGGATCTCTTTTAGAGATTTATTCTTTGAGATGATTCACAACAACCCAACGCTGAACAAAACGCAGAAAATGCAGTTCCTAAAGTCAAAATTGAAGGGTGAAGCGGAAAGGATAATCAAGCACCTTCCTGTGAGCGCGGAGAATTATGATTCGTGCCTGGATATTATCCAGCATCGCTACGATAACAAGCGACTACTCTTCACTTCATATTTAGAAACACTTCTCAACCAACCATCTATCGAGAAACCAAACTCGACCAACTTGAAGAAGCTGCACGACACGACGAAAGAGTGTTTAAATGGCCTAGAGAACATAGACATTAATGTTCCAGTATGGGGTCCTCTTCTCGTGTACCTACTATCTTCCAAACTGGATGACGTCACTCACGGTGACTACATCAAAACCATGAAGCATTCCAGAGAGCTTCCAGATTTAGAAGAGTTTATGGAGTTCCTAGAACTGCAGTTCATGACGTTGGAAACATCCCGTACTAAAAGGAACGGAGGAAAACAAGGTTATTCAACAAATAATAACCAGCAGAAAAGTTATAATAACAACAAATCATCAAACATAAAAGACTCAGAAAAATGGACAAAAACCTTCCATGCATCGCTGAAAAAATGTCCACTTTGCAAAAACGAACACGTGCTGTGGCAATGTCCAACATTCTTGAACATGGATGTCGCAACGCGAAACCTAACAACAAGTAACTTGAACTTGTGCAAAAATTGCTTGTATAGTCACGGTGGAAATAAATGCAAGTCAACGAAAAAATGCCGCACGTGTAACTTCAAGCACAACACCCTTCTTCATGATGATAATCTGAAAGGGCAACGATCAAAGCCGACCACACCAACGGTAGCCGCTGAGCGGACATCGAACCATATTAATGGTGAACAAGAGATCCTCTTAACGACTCTTCAACTAAGGGTCAAAAACAAAGAAGGAGATTACATCTTCCTTCGGGCGTTACTGGATCAAGGCTCTCAAGTAACCTTGATTACAGAAAATGCAGCTCAACGGTTGAATTTACGCCGAAACAAAATGAACGCTGCTGTCACTGGTGTTGGTACTATAATGGGCAGGAGTAAAGGGAAGATAAAATTGGAATGTAAATCAATCCACTCGGATTATACATTCCAAACCGAAGCTTTAGTAATGAGTAAACTCGTCAATAATCTGCCTAACACAACGATCAACACAGAGAGCTGGACACACCTGCATAATATCAAGTTGGCCGATCCAGCCTACAACATCTCTGGACCCATCGATCTACTGCTTGGAGCTGATGTTTACTCCGATGTGATCTTAGAAGGAATAATCAAGCAAAATAATGACTCGCCAGTTGCGCAACAAACAAAGTTGGGCTGGATACTGTGCGGTGCAACAAAGCACTTTAACTGTCTAGTTACTCTAACAGAGCTGGACCACCTAACAAAATTTTGGGAGGTAGAAGACATTCCTTCAGAAACTAAACCTACATCGGAAAACGAATACTGTGAAAAATATTACACAGAAACAACAAAGAGATTAAGCGACGGGCGTTATGTGGTGAAGATGCCGATGAACGCTAACTACGAGCAAAACATTGGAAACTCAAAACCTCAAGCCACAGCACAATTTCTTCATTTAGAAAAGAAAAAGAGGAGACAAGATCACTTCGCTAAACTATACAAAGACTTCATCCGAGAATACATCGAATTAGGTCACATGAAACCAGTGACAGAATCCGAAAGTCGAGTACAAGCCTTTCTACCGCACCACGGCGTGTTAAGGGAGAGCTCAACAACCACCAAACTACGAGCTGTTTTTAACGCATCAATGAAAACAGACTCCGGGTACAGCCTAAACGATTTGATGGAAAAAGGGCCTAATCTTCAAAAGGACATTTTATCTCTGATTATAAAATGGCGGAGCTATAAATATGTTCTAACAGCGGACATTGAGAAAATGTATCGTCAAATCCTTATTCATCAAGATCAACAATGCCTTCAAAAAATTATTTGGAGAGACTCCATGAGAGAACCACTTCGAGAGATGCAGCTGTGTACCCTAACTTACGGGACCAAAGTCGCTCCATTCATAGCGATGCGCACTCTCCAACAGCTGGCCAAAGATGAAGGAAACGCTTTCCCTCTGGCCCAAAAGGCGCTACTACACGAATTTTATATGGATGACGCCATCACGGGACACCATACCATAGAAAAAACAAAGCTACTTCAAAAAGAGCTAAGCGAACTCCTGAAAAAAGGTGGTTTTGTTTTACGGAAATGGTCTACGAACGAACCATCTATTCTCAAAGAACTACAGACGAAGGAGAAAAGCAACAATAACGAATTTAACTTCAAGCAACAAGAGTTCAGCAAAACTCTCGGACTTGCATGGAATGACGCAAGCGACACATTCCATTTTATTAGCGAAGCGCCTAACAACAACAAAAATGCACCATACACTAAACGCAAGTTGTTGTCTGAAATTAGCAAGATTTACGATCCACTTGGTTGGTTGGCACCAATGACCATCCAAGCAAAACTGCTTTTTCAAAAATTGTGGAGTGAAAACTATCAAAACATTGGCTGGGACGAAAAGGTACCAGATTCCATAGAAAAGGAATGGATAAAAATTAAAACCGATCTTCCAAACATAAATAACATAAGTTTACCAAGATGGATAAAAAACGAAAACAAACGGCCGATTGAGTTGCAAGCCTTCTGTGACGCGAGCGAAAAAGCCTACGCATGCGTTATCTACAGCCGAACTACGTCACCCACCGGCGCTTACGAAACTACATTACTCGCAGCAAAAACTAAGGTGGCACCACTCAAAAAGAAAACAACTATACCGAGATTGGAACTATGCGCCGCAGTTTTACTAGCGAAACTCCTAGAAAGGGTAACTAAGGTCCTGGAAGAGAACGATCTCAGGATTACATGCTGGACTGATTCTAAAGTAGTTCTAGCATGGCTTCAGGGAAGTCAAACTAAGTACGAAAAGTACATAACCAATAGAACCAGACAAATATTAAACGTCGTGCCTGCGATAAACTGGGGTTACGTAAAGACAAACGAAAACCCCGCCGATTGTGCCACAAGAGGACTCCCGCCGCAAAAACTGGTCAGCTTTAAACTGTGGTGGGAAGGCCCTAAATGGCTTAAGGAGCAAGAAACACAAGCCCTTGCTTCAAAAGAAACCTATACCACAAATGAGGGCTCCTTAACAAACTGTTACACGGCTAATAGTACGGAACCCATGTCGATTAAAAATGAATTAATTCATTCATTACTTGAGCGACATAGCAACATAGATCGTATTACAAGAATACTCGCCTTAGTGATACGTTTCGCTGATGTATTGCGAAACAAACGAAGGTCAATCGAGTGCCGTGCACTGAACTTGAATGAAATAAACAATGCATTTTGTATGATTATCAAATCAGTGCAAGAGAATTACTTTAAAAACGAAATTAATTCTCTCAACACATGTGGGAAACTTCCAAACAGAAGTACCATTTTAAAATTAAACCCATTTTTGGACACAACTGGAGTCTTACGCGTTGGAGGACGTCTTAACCACTCAAAGTTGCCGGTGGAGACTAAGCACCCCATCCTCGTTCCAGGAGAGGGAAGATTGACCCAACTCATCGTTGAAAAGGCACATCAACGAACCTTACACGGTGGAGCAAGATTAACACTCGCTTACACTAGGAACAATTATTGGATCATCAGCGGTAATCGTACCGTCAAGAAGATACTGCGACAATGCATCCGATGCCGACGGTACGCAACTAACAGATCTGAACAACTAATGGGTAATCTTCCTAAAGAAAGGATCACTCCATCGAGGCCGTTTTCACACACTGGCGTTGACTTTACAGGTCATGTGGATGTGAAGATAAACAAAGGCCGCGGGATAAAAACCTGCAAAGGTTACATAGCCATATTCATATGTATGTGCACAAAAGCAGTACATATTGAACTTGTTTCGGACCTATCCACGCAAACATTCATCGCAGCATTAAAAAGAATGTGCGCCAGAAAAGGAACCCCAAAACACATCTACTCCGACAACGGAACCAACTTCGTCGGAGCCGCAAGAGTCTTACAGGAAGAATTCCAGCAATACAAAACAATGCTATCCTCAGAGTTCTTTAGAGAGATCAACAACCTTCAAATAGAGTGGCACTTCAACGCACCATCCTGGCCATCAGCAGGAGGCTTATGGGAAGCTGCTGTACGTTCCATGAAAGCGCACCTCAAACGGGTAATCGGAGAAACGAAGCTTACTTACGAACAATTTGCAACACTTCTGACACAAATCGAAGCGTGCATGAACAGCAGGCCACTGTGTCCATTATCAGAAGATGTGGACGATCTGGACTATCTCACTCCTGGTCATTTCCTCACAGGGGGTCCAACGCTAACACTTCCACTCAACGAACCTGAGGAAATGAAAGCAGTAGACATCAGAAATAACTGGAAACTCATTGAGCTCATGAGTCGACACTATTGGGAACGCTGGTCTAAAGAATACCTTCATTCATTACAAAACCGGAACAAATGGCAGCAAGCTAAGGAGAACATACAAAAGGGCCAACTTGTCCTCATCAGAGAAAGCAATCTACCTCCGAGCAGGTGGGCAATGGGCCGCGTAGTGGAACTGCATCCAGGCAGTGACAACTTAGTCCGAGTGGTCACGCTCAAGACACAGAATGGAGTCCTCAAAAGACCAATAACAAAACTTGCCCCATTACCTATAAACGAGGCATATGAAGGCAGTGATTCACAGAAAGTGATGCCGGAAACGAAGCCCTGCAAGCAAAATAAAGGTACCAAAACCAAGAAAAAAGTTAATAGCTTGCTTTTGGTGTTACTAGTAGCGTTCACAACGCTATCAAGTGGGCTATCAACACCCCTGCAACATTTCAAAATAACAAAATTGACAGAAAACCAACCAGTGTATTTTGACCCCGTCGGAAATATCCAACTAATTCACGACGAATGGAAGCTTCTAGTGTACTACAACCTGACAACATTTTGGCAAAGTACAACAAAGGTGGAGAAATTTGTGGATCGTTTAGCACAAATGTGTGATACGATGCCTAACGAACCATGTCACGCTACGACTCAACAATTGAAGTTCGAAATGAGCCAGCTGAACGAGTACAACATACTGCTACGTTCTCAACATCGACAGCGAAAGCGACGTGGCTATGTCAACGGCGTTGGAAACCTTGCACGAGCCCTATTTGGTGTCCTTGACAGCGATTTTGCCGAAAAATACGCTCAAGACATACAAAAAATCAAAACGAACGAGCAATATTTACTGCAGCTCATAAGAAATCAGACACTGATTATCGAGGCAGAAAACAATGTCATAAAGAAAAATGAAGACTTCGTAAAAACGCAACTGGATGGAATTCAGCAATTTATGAACAAAACCAAATACAATACGGCATTGATAGAAAACCGGTTTCAAATAATGAAAACAATGAGTGACGTCAACGCTGGAGCCTTAACTGCAAGCCTACTTATCGCAGTACTGAGAAGAAACCAACAAATGCTCCTAGATGCATTGACAGATATCTATCGAGGTCACCTCGATATGAACCTATTCACACCAGAGCAACTATCTGAACAAATGAACTACATTGCGGGTATTATACCGAAAAGGTTAACACTACCTATCAAGACCAGCAATGGAGATAACAATAAAAATATTTACAAAATTATTTATGTCAAAGCCCGGATTACCGAACAGTACCTGCTATTTGAACTACATATCCCGTTACTAAGCGATGATGAGTATACATTATATCGCAATATAGCTATACCAAGACACCAAACTGCTGACCAATGTCAGGTGATAGCGACAACAACACTGTATATTGGAGTAAACTTCGCAAAGAACACCTACATACAGATGGAGGAGGTTGATCTACAGCAATGTTCAACAATGACAGCGGACAACCACATCTGCCACGCCTCTACAACTATCAGCAACTTGCATGGAGCCACGGCATCTTGCGAAGCCCAAATACTGAGTCAAAATGTAAATAACATTACATGCAATTGGGTACCTCAGCCATGTTCGGACCAATGGACAAAATTACACAGACCGAACATATGGCTATATAACTGCATCGATGCATGTACGACTCGCATTGTATGCGAGAATCGGATAACAACAACTGTCATAACAAAGGCGGGGCTCCTTGCCCTAGGTCAAGATTGCTTACTACAACATAAGGATGTGACGATCTACTCACATAACGTTCTTAGTAGTAGTATCAATATTGGAATTACTTTGGAGGTGCCCACTATCGAGTCACCAAATGATATGTGGAGCACATTTAAAAACACGATATTCGTGCTTCCCAACCTTAATTTATCTAATGAACACAGAATATTGGATAACCAGATAGCTGCACAAAAGGGACGAGAGAGCCTACCTTACGAGTTAAGTGTCCACGACATTGGCAACTACGCCATAAGCACTTTGCTGGTGGGAGGAATCGTCTGCGCTATAATAGTGTGGCGACTAAGAAGATATTATCAACAAGCACGCAAGAAGAGCAATACTTCGACAGCCAACAGGACTCGAGAGAGGACGGAGGATATTGAACTGAAGGAGATTCCTGTCTTTGGTAAAATAAGAAGTGGACCCTCATCGAGCACCCGTCTACAGCAATCAGCAGCAACAAGATTCAAACTTTGAATATTTTAGAATTTATGTAATTACATGCTTATTGTTTAGATTATTTAAGAAATTATGTATGTTCTTGCTTACTGTTTACATAACCTTTGTGTTTTATCATTTTATATTTTGTAACGCTAGTGATCTGAGCACGTCTACCTTTCCCTCGGGAGCATGTACGAGCCAATAATGCTCATACAGCAAAAGTACGCCTATTAAAGTACTGCACAATATTAAGTAAATCAGTCGTAACTGAAACACCGACACTCGCTAATTTGCGTTTTTACGTCAATCAACATTAAGTGCGGCTCAGGTTACTAGCAACAACCTTAAACTGTGTCCTTATTAAATATTTGGAACATAACAGTGGTTTGGTGTTAAAACTAACTTCTACAACAACCGGGTTACTCGGCAACGACGAGAAAACCCCAACACTATTACTATTATTTGTCAGCGCTGAGACCGTGTGACATTATGAAACATTTTATTTTCCACGCACGTCAGGCGGATCCTTGGTCATAGCCATAGTCAATCCTATTCCATAAATATTAAATATTCTTAAAATGTTTTCTAGCTCTTCAAAGTTAAAATCAAGTAATAACCAATTTTATTATATTTTCAGGCCGCCACAACATCAGCGGCTGCCCCAGCACAGTCGTTCATGTCCCCGGGCGGCGCCGCGAGCGGCTTCGCGCAGACAGCGTTCGGCGCTAAGCCGGGCTCGGCCTTCAGTTTTGGGGGAGGGAATGCTGCCGCACCGCCTGCTTTTAGTTCTGCTCCGGCTCCTAGTAAGTTTTTGAACAAATTTAGTAGCGAAGTTACAGACAAATAGTCGGAAAGTGTATTTTGTTGCCCACCTTATATATCTCTCTAATCTATCTAATATATAAAAATAAGTCGGGTTTTCCTCCCTGACGCTATAACTCCAGAACGCACGAACCGATTTCCATGGTTTTGCATTCGTTGGAAAGGTCTCGGGCTCCGTGAGGTTTATAGTTAGGGTAGGGTAGGGTATGGTAGTTTACTGTAGGGTCGGGTTGGGTAGGGTAATTTAGGGTAGGGTAGGGTAGATAAATGTTTGGTCTTTTTATGGCAAAACAAAGTTTGCCGGGTCAGCTAGTATATATATAAAAATCAATGCCACTTTTCGTTGTAATTATATAACTCAAGAACGGGCTCACCTATCCAAACCAAATGTTAAGGCTTGCTTGGAATATTTAGTAGCTGGTTTTTTTTTTTTTTGTAGGTAGCTAGGTGACGGGAGCGAAGCCGCGGGGGTCAGCTAGTATATTATAAAGAGGAAAGATATTTTTATTTGTAAGTTTGTACTGAATAGGCACCAAAACTACTTAGGACCGACTTAAACCACACTTGTACACTTGTTATTGTGAACGTTTGTCCTGTATGTTTTTTGTGGTGTACAATAAAGTATATAATAAATTATTAATAAATAAACCATTTTTCCACCAATAGAAAGCTAAATTATCAAGAAGTAACATAGGCATTAATGAATTTTCAAAAAAAATAGAGGTCCTAAGAAAATTGCAATAATGTAACCCAAAGTAGCAAAATTTTGCCTATAAAATTCATTATTTGGCGTGCGCTGAGAAAACTATTGATGATACATAAAAATTATGTACTAAATAAAATAAAATGTATTCATCAAAAAATGGTACAATTTATCTATGCTATATGATTGAAGTACTCATTTATTACCTCGAAAAAATTCGCGAGGAAATATATCTAACTAAGTTAGGTCACAATAGCAGCTTTTGTGTTCTAACATTTAATTAGATCGCCGGTAGAAACAAAAGTTGGTTATATTCGTATTGTAGTATTAATTCTTATTCAAATAAATAATTTAACAAATTGGGGTAGGTAGATTTATAAGTAGGGCAGGTGGATTGGTAGATAGGTAAGGTAGAGTAGGGACAGCTAGTCTATACCAATATTATAAAGAGGAAAGATTTTTTTGTTTGTTTATTTGTACCGAATAGGCTCCGAAACTACTGGACCGATTTGAAAATTTTTTCACCATTAGATAGCTACATTATTCCTGAGTAACATAGGCTATTTTTTAATCCCAAAAAAGGGTCCTGTGGGGTGGTCCACGGGAGCGAAGCCGCGGGCAACAGCTAGTATTGTATGTAAAGGTTTCCGAAAAATGTGCAAGACAATAACTTCAAAAACAATATGATAATTGGGAGAACTAAATAAATACAATACTTTTAGTGTAGGGTCAATATTTTTATTTATTTTTTCTTATAATCCTTTGCCCACTCTAGGAATTTCTTCCTGTATCGTGGGTGCGTTTACAAACATATAAACTCACATACACAACACCCAGAGCCGGAACGACTATCTGTAGGTCATACAAATATTTGTTCCGTGCGGGAATCTAACCTACAACACGCAGTGCGGCAGTCAATCGCTCAACCACTGCGCCCAAGAATGAAAATACATTAAACAAATTGAAAAATTACTTGGTGTGTGTTGGCATAATAATCTGTGCCATTTTATTGCATCTGTGGTACTTCTCTCTAGTTTGAATCCCAGATGTTCCAAGTTTGGCTGAAAGTTAAAGTTTGGAAAAGCTTCTAAAATTTGGGTAAAAGACTAAGCATGTTTTCAAAACATAGATTATGGGGTATTTTAGCTAGCTGTGTCAGCAGAATTTAAGTTAACTCATTTATTTTCCCCCAGCATCAACTCCAAGCGCTTTCGGTCAGAAACCAGCAGCTCTAAGCTTCGGTGGTATCGGAGGTACAACAGGCACCACTGCCGGTCAGAGCACCGCTCCTACCGGTCAGGCGACCGGTCTTACCGGTCAGACGACTGGTCTAACCGGTCAGACGACCGGTCTCACCGCTCAGAACACGGGGCTTAGCTTCGGCGGGGCTCAACCTACGGCCACTTCGGCGCCCGCGTTTAGTACACCGAGTTTTCAGGGTTCTTCATTTGGTAGTGGACGTGAGTTTGATTTGTTTTTTTTCTTATTTCACATGTTTATTTTTTGATACAGGTATTTAATAGATTTTCAACATTAATTCTTAATACTCTCAACATAATTTGGTTAATTCGTTGACTGGTAGAGAATGCCAAAGTCCACCATTATACCTTTGGGCACGGGGCCCAATTCTAAGAAAGAAAATTTGGTTCAAATAAATTGCACTAGATGGCGCGATATGCATCGATTTGATTTCATACATAACATTTTCTGGAATTGTTCATAAAAATTGTATGTTCTTGTTTAATAAACTCTCCTAAGTACCAAATTTTTCACCTTCTTGTTTCTGAATCTTTAAAAAGTCGATATTTTATAAGTATTCTTAGGAACAGCTATCTGATCCGTAGTTAACCTAACCAACGGTTAAATATGCTAACCAATGGTTCTAAATTTTAATATAATTCGTTTAGTTATTAATTTTTAGTCTAAAAAATAGTTAAAAAAATAACTCTCCAACATATTTGACCATTAGTAAGGCTAATAATTGATGAAAAAACGCATTTTACAGAAATTTTAAAACATTGGTTAGCACACTTAACCATTGGTTGAGTTAACTACAGATCAAAAAACTGGGCCTGAAGGTGCTTTTATGTTCAAAACTGACTCCTGTTGATAATCCTATTTCAATTTCGTCTCTTGTCAAAAATAAATGTGCTTTCAAATTATTAAATTAAGATTTGCTAGTTCAGCCTACCATCGCAACAGGCGACATACATTTATAACTGAGTAGTTATACTCAGTTTATATGTAAATACAGTGTTCTGATTCGTTGAGACCGCTAAGAAACTACCAACCAGAACGCTGTATTTGAATGAACTTTGTCAAAGTCGACGATGGAGTGAGCTTACCCAGAAGAAGCCTGTTCACTCCTAACATTGAAGAGATTCGGGTTGCATGCGTTCGGAAACACAGAAGCAGAACTGAGTTTAGTTGAACTAATCGCGATGAGTTTCATTGGTGAAATCGGACCTAATTGGCAAATCTACTAGCCCTACATACTCTCATCCACAACATTCTCAAATAAACAAAAAAAAGTTAAATCAAAAAACCCGACTGCTTCAAAAGCGAACTAAAAAGACGTAAGCAAGCAGAAAATCATGTGTGTTTTTAGTTAGTTTTTTTTCGAATTAGGTACATTTAAACGTATAAGTATAATATATTTTTGAAATCACCTCTTAAAACCCTTTATTTTGATACCCCACATGATGGGTTAGGAAGAAAAAAATTTGGGTCCCCACAATATGGCGCCCAAAATCCGCCATTTTTCTATTGTTCAATTTTAATGAAGCCAGTGACACTCGCAGGGTTATGACGAATCGATTGACGTACGAATCATCAAAATCGGCCAACGCGTTTGGTCTCTGGAACGTCATATAGGAACAAACATACATACATACTTACATACATAGACTGATAAACACATTACCCTCCTTCGGCAGTCGGGTAAAAATTAATCAACCATCTAATCTCCTTTACAGAACCAGCCCCACTAAACTTCGGCACATCCCAGCCAACAGCTCAACCACAACAGCCAACCGGTCTCGGTTTCGCTCCAGCATCAACCGCTACATCCCAACCTGGTCTCAGCTTTGGTACAACGACCACTGCTCAACCAGGGCTTAGTTTCGGAACATCCCAGCCTACACAAGCTCCTACAAGCACGGTGGGGGCCATAGGAACGTCGAGTGCTAATCAGAAGCCGTTGCTGTTGGGACAACTAACCAAGACTTCGGCTGCTCCGATTAGTTTTGCGCCGGTTTCTAGTGCTCCAGGTAAGAGTTTTTGTACATTTAGATGGTAAACTAGCCCATGTGCCACCTATTGTTAAGTTAGACCAGTCACCGCCCCAATGGCTTCCTTCTAAACTTGGGACAATCCCACTGCAACTCCTGAAAGCCAGAATCAACAGTGGCGACCACCAGAAAAGCGCCGAGACAATGAAGCTCAACGAAGTCCCGGAGAATGAATTTAACTGTCTTGGATCCCGCAACGAAATTAATCAGAATATAATAACGGAGTAGGAAAAAATAAAATATTAATAGGGTTCTGTCAATATCCTTATTTCACTTTGTTTTACCTCTCTGACAAACATTAAATGTGACGTACATACTGATCGGAATATTTCTCAAACTACCCGCCTTTTTTAACGCTGGTCGTAGTTGGTACGGCCTAACCAACCGACAGCCGTAACGTACGCTTGGATTTGGTACGAGCGGACCACGGATATGGTTATTTTCCAACCATATCTGGCCGTATGTAGAGTAGTCCGCCGAATATTAATATTAGCAAGTAAAAATTCAAAATTTAAAAAACCCCCGACACATTTGTTTATTTATTTTCACATTTATCTTGCGAAAACACCCCGATTCAAACAGTAAAACGCCCATAACTTTGAACGGCTGAACCGATTTTATTCAAACATAGCTAAGAACACACTCGACAAAATCACCTTTCAAACAAAAAAAACTAACTCAAAATCGGTTCATCCGTTTAGGCGCTATGATGCCACAGATAGATACACAGCAACACACGTGAAACTTATAACGCCCCTCTTTTTCCGGCGGAGGTTAAAAATCGAGGCCGCCTCTGTCCGCTTGTTTGCACATCGGTTATGGTCTGTTCCGTACCAAATCCGGACGGATGTCGGTTGTTTGTGCCGTACCAACCACGACCAGCCAATCTACGGATTTTGGATTTGGTTATTGTCTCCGGATATGTTTACATTCAACTAATAATCATAAATAAAAATGGAAAATAATATTCTAAATACGGTAACAATAGGATTTGGTAGGCGAAGTTGGTCCACCGAACCAGATCCAGTCGTGTGTACCGAGAACGGCTTTGGTAGGCGGAGTTAGTCCGCCTACCAACGTGTGTTGCGGCTATTAAGTTGATTTCTGAGTGATTTAAAAGATCTGATAAATAAAGCAATAGATTTTGAACTTTGCCTTGTTGACATTGATTTTTGTTTCTAAAATGTAATCAGTCAGATTCTGAATACAAGTTTAGGGAGTTTAATGCGCAACAAATTTTGACCTTCAAAACTCCATACTCAATCTCATCATACTCATTTCCCTCTTTCCAGGCTCCAGTGCATCCTCAACCGCAGCACCAGCATCAACTGGCCTCACAGCCTGGTCGACCCCACAGGCCACCACCGCCCCGCCCACAACTGGGCTTAGTTTCGGCACAAGCACGGCCGCATCCACCGGGCTTAGTTTCGGACCGGTATCTACCGCGTCGTCGACAACAACACCTGGGTTTGGATTGGGGACCAGTGCTGGCAAAAGTGCGCTTGGCTTTGGGAAGCCTACTACAAGTATTGCTGCTTCATCTGCAGGTAAATAAAATATTTAGATGTTTTTACCTATATGACATACTTATTGTCGAGGCGACCGCGTACCGGCAGACGCAGCGTTGGAAAACTTCCCTCTAGGTGGACTGATGATCTGATTAAGGCAGCAGGAATCGGCTAAATATGACACGCACAGGACCGATCTCGACTTATGGGGAGGCGTATGTCCAACAGTGGACGTCTTTTGAATGACATTATGACCACTCATGACTGCAGCTGCTTAGAGTGGAAGCTGACTCTAATAGAGTTGGGCAAAGATTATTGCAGATTGATTGATTGATCACAACCATTAAGTAATAGAACAAAGTTATGACTTCGTTTTATTTTTAACCTCCGACGGAAAAAAGGATGTTATAAGTTTGAAGTGTGTTGCTGTGTCTGTCTGTGGCATCATAGGTCCTAAACGGATGAAACGACTTTGATAAAGTTTTTTTGTTTGAAACGTGACTTTGTCAAGCAGTTACGCATTTTACTCTTTGAATCCAATTTTTTTTCACAAGGTGTCGTATCATAATAACGTGTCTTGATTTGTCGATCAAAGCTTGTCTACTAAATTGTTGTTTAAAAAGCATGAAATAAAAACATTTTTTTTAAAGCCTTGGTTCAAAAACCTCAAAAAAATATCCAAAAGGGATATTTTTAAATTTTACATTTAATTTTTGTTTGAAATTGAACTTATCTCGTGTTTTCCCTACAGTAGTTTATTCAATAATAACGATTGCAATTCTTAATTCAAATATTTAAGGTCGTGTCATTATGACATTGTTAGAAAATTCATTGTCATAAAATTATTTACTTTTACAATATTTTGGTCAAAATTACTTGTAACCGAATGTAGCACTTATTGTCCAGAATAAAAAAATAATTTTCACTTAACAGTAAGTTCTAGTTCTTTACGCCTCTTACTAAAAACTTGTACTTTCCGTCCAGCCTGTAATTTTACATTTGACAGCTCAAAAACTAATCATTTAGGGCCGATTTCACCAATTAATTAATCGCGATTAGTTCAACCAAACTCAATTTATGCAAATACAGCGTTCTGATTAGTTGAGACCGCTGAAAAACTATACAGAATGCTGTATTTGTATAAATTGAGTTTGGTTGAAAAAATCGAGAGCCCAAGTTAAAAAAAATCTTTTTTATACTTTTCAGCTTCTACAACAGCCCCATCTGGCATCATAGCTCTCGGCAAAACCACTGCTACCACTACAATGGCATCATTGACCACAGCCACTACGTAAGTACAATCAATCTTGACAATTATAACCTGAGAATCTTCAAGTCGAGAGAGTATAGACTATTTCTAGACAAGCATGCATCTTCCCATATCGAATTATCATCAGATGAAATAGTACTTAAAAACACTATCAGAGAGCATACTAAACCCAGTAATCGAATTCGAGGTCAAAAATGTAAACAAAGAAATATCATTGTCAAAGTGACAGTTCAGGGGTAGTCAACATTTCCATCTTTATTTATTTTTTTATTGTTTTTGGTAGAATGCTAAACCAGCGTATCATAATTAAAAATATGATAGCCTAAGGCAAGACTTAATATTATAGGTAAGGTAAATTGGATTTGGTTCAATTTAATTTCGATTTGGCCGATTTCTTTTATGTTCTATTCATAATTGTCAGGACAAGGTTTGTGTGTAAGAAGATTTTTATTTCATTAGTAAAAAGCACCCATGCAAATGCATGAAAGAGCTCGTGGCTAAATAATAAAAGCCGCACGGTTAAGCAACGATGTCGGTCCGTGGATGGGTGACCATTTCAACCGAGTTTCCTCCGTGCCACGGAAAGCACGTTAAGCCGTTGGTCCCGGCTTTCATTTGAAGATCTTTGACAGTCGTTACGGGTAGTCAGAAGCCTGAGATCTGACACCAATCTTGCCAAGGGGTATCGGGTTACCTTGTTACTGGGTTGTGGAGGTCAGATAGGCAGTCCCATGTAAAACACTGGCACTCAGCTGAATCTGGTAAGACTGGAAGCCGTCCCCAACATAATTGGGCAAAAGGCTAGGCAGATGATGACCCATGCGAAGCCGAGGCGTTTCGCTAATTGAAAACACTAAATGAAGTAAAATTTATAAGTAATAAAAAAAATGATTCTACCGTGCATTCGGCAAGTAGATTGTTATGGAGAAGAACGCACAAGAAACTCCATACTTACTCTTTTTAAAAAAAAATAGGTGTTTTACAATATTTACATACGTACATACATTAATATATGTGAGGACGATGAGCGCATGGGTTCGGTTTCCTAAACGAGGTTCTCTTTCTCTTTTTTAAATAAAACGTTGCCCCACACTAGGAATTTCTTTCTGTATCGTGGGTGCGTTTACAAACAATACTAAAAAAATATAATACTAGCATACAGATGCCTCATCCCATTCAAAGAAACTGTGCCGACGTTACTAGCGTTTTCCGACGGTCTAAACAGATTATTTTTAACCGACTTCGCAAAAAGGAGGAGGTTATCAATTCCAGACCATTTCCGACATCAGTCTACATGGTCTTCACATGATCGAACCAAGATTTTGTCAGGAAAGTCCTGACAAAATCTTGGTAAAAGAGACTGTGACCTCTGAGTTTGTTTCGGCCTTTCTTCTCAGAGTAGTCAGATAGGAAACGCCGACTTCATCTAGTTTTTAAAAAAATATGTTAGACATGTAAAAGTGTTTGTACAAACCAACTTACAGAAATAAAATCATTTATCATATAGGAACACCAACTTCCGAAATAGAAGTTATTTTTCACTTTGTAGTGTTTTTGTTTGGAAGTCGGTTGTAATTTTTGTTATACTAAAACTACATCGCAGCAGTGACTTGCAAGTAAAAGGGGTTTACTCGATTCGTGAATATTTATTTCTTTAAATACAGTGACGATTTGTTTTATAGTATTTTTTGCACGTTTTTACAGTTTTATTGTACCAAAATGTGTTGAAATACATATTTATAAATTCGAGTGGCATGCTTCAGAAATTTAAAACCACGTCATCTATTGGAATCAATTTTAAATGATCCGTTCCAATAATCATGTATTACATAATTTTGTGCTTAGGAGAGTTAATTAAAAAAGAACATACAATTTTTTATGATCTATTCTAGAACATGTTAATTTAACACACAATTCAATAACAAATCGATGCATTTAGCGCCATCTAGTAACATTTTCTTTGGGACCCCATGCTAAAACAGATATTTCATTATCATTTAATATTTTCAGCACAACACCCGCGGCGCCCTCTCAAGCCGTAACCTCAATATCCTTCGCCCAGCTAGAAGAAAACATAAACAAATGGACGCTTGAGTTAGAAGAACAAGAGAAAACATTTATCAACCAGGCAACACAGATCAATGCATGGGACAGATTACTCATAGCTAATGGGGAGAAGGTAAATGATTTTTATTTTGTAATAAATTTAAGGCGCTATATACGCCCCAATGTTAACGCAGTACTGGCCGTGCGCCCGCTCGATGCCATAATATCAATATTGAACCTCCTTTTGAACAGTTTTCTTTGCAAAATATTATTTGTTTTACATATATTATGCTATATATGCCACATATGCTATGTTAGTCATGAAGAAATTCCAGCTATCAATTTTTCTGTATAAAAATATTTTTAAACATCCAAGTCGTTTTGAAGGAGTTTCCAAAAGTTGCGAAAAAATATCGTGTTGTTAATTATTTTTTTAAAGCAAAACTATTAGTTACACGAAAAGCCTTGTGTTCAAAATTATGTACATAAATCAATCTATATATAAATAAAACACTTTTCGTTGTAATTTTATAACTCGAGAACGGGCACACCTATCCAAACCAAATGTTTAGGCTTTTTTCGGACTATTTAGTTGATGGTTTATGTTTGTTTTTTTTCAGTAGGTAGGGTAGGTTAGTTATGGTAGGTAACTAGAAGGTATCCAGTTGACGGTAGCGAAGCCGCGGGGGTCAGCTAGTAATAAATATATTTTTATTCAAACCTTTTAACCTAGCCGTTACTAAGCAGTATGCTTTAGAAAGTTACCGTTTTACGGCACTAAAGGGTATGTAGGCCCTTAAGTGGCCGTGGGCAGGGCACATTGCTTGCAGAACGGATAGTAATGGGACTGAAAACTTGAAAAGTTCTGGAATGGCACCGCGAACCTTCATACGTTGCGTTGGAAAGGTGGACCGTGAAAGTGGGGGGAAACCTATGGATGCGAGACGCATGGGACCGCTCAATATGGCGACGCTTGGGGAGGCCTATGTCCAGCAGTGGACGTCTTTCGGCTGTAATGATGATGTATTGATCTGCCTATATTGCTGCACATTCTGGAGCCTTTTTTACGAACTACGAAAAAAACTGGCCAAGTGCGTGTCAGACTCGCGCACGAAGGGTTCCATACCATTATCGCAAAAAACGGCAAGTAAATCACGTTTGCTGTATGGGAGCCCCACTTAAATATTTATTTTATCCTGTTTTTAGTATTTGTTGTTATAGTGACAGAAATACATCATCTGTGAAAATTTCAGCTGTCTAGCTATCATGGTTCATGAGATACAGCCTGGTGACAGACGGACCGCGGAGTCTTAGTAATAGGGTCCCGTTTTTACCCTTTGGGTACGGAACCCTAAAAACGCAAACTTCACAAACGATAGGAAACATATGCCCTACCTCTCTTTCTAAGTATTATATATTCTTTTATTGGTATAAAAGATATGCAGCAAATACAAGGTAACTCATTTTGAAATAACATTAGAAATTTTACAGTCCGTTCAACCGATTTTGAGTTCTATCCCGTAAATATAAGGATGACATAAAAAGCATAAACCTGTTACCAAAATTAACGGTTTAATACAGCTGTCATTTGTCTAAACTTGTGAGTTTGCGTTTTCTTAAGTTCGCGTTCGTTGTTAGTTGCTTATCTAAATAACATGTTAACTTTTGCAAACTGTACTACTGATATCGATATCTGAAACCCGTTTTCGATATCGATATGAAAACTGTATATCAGTTACATAACCGTTTGCGCAAAATAACTTAAACGCCCATCTCTACTCTGAGGTAATTGAGAGAGTTAGTTAAAGAGTAGAGTTCTAAAATTTCCCTATTTTCAAGGACCCAATAATCTAGTTTGGTCAGGAGTAGCCGAACGTTGTGTGGCAACTGTTGGCCTTTGTGGCAACTGTGAGCCTGTGTGGCATTTGTTGGCCTGTATGGCACCTGTACCTGTAAGTCCTTACATGGTAATTACCATCCGTCTTTACGATATAAAATTTTTGCCTTATAATTTGTGAAAGAACATTTCTTAAACCCTTACTTAATCTCATAAAAATCTTCTGTTCCAGATCGTAGAACTAAACGACGCCGTTCAATCAGTGAAGAACGAACAACAGAGCCTGGAACACGAGTTGGACTTCGTGTTAGCGCAGCAAAAGGAGCTGGAAGACCTGCTGGCGCCGATGGAGAAGCAACTGTCAGAGGAGACCGTCGACAGGATGAGAGACCCTGAGAGGGAGCATATGTAAGTCATATAGGACTAATAGTCGAACTAGACCGAATTGCCGTCACTGTGGCCATTTTCAGTGAAAGAACATCGGTGCGAGATATATTGTAGTAAACGTGTTCGCGCACTCACTCACTGTTCCCTCACTACCAACTGGATCAACGTTGGGGTCCCTCAGGGGTCGGTTCTCTCAGCAACGTTGTTCTTGTTGCACATACACGATCTGCTAAAACTGAGAGATACGTAACCGACGCGCGCGCAGTCGGTTCAATGCTGCTAAGACTCAGGCTTGTATTTTTCCGACTTATCTTTTCCAACTTTACTGGATTTGCATCCATGATGAATAGTTTTACAAACACTTTACGTTGAAAACTTGAAACTACAGTAAAATTTTATACTTATTTTACGAACTGCGCTATGTTTTATTAATTAAAAGAAGTAAAATTTATTACATGAAAAAGATTTAATGGAGCGTAAAACTTAACCACAAAGAATACAGACTTATTCATAGACAACACAATCTTACTTTTTTTTCAATGTTTGGATACATAAATCAGTTTCCCAACGGTGAATGATTTTTTGTAATCGGTCCAGCCGTTTCGGAGTCTATAAAGAACATACATACATACTTTCTTTTTTATCTTTCATCATTTAACATTATTCATTTTACATTTCCAGGTATTCTTTAGCAGAAAACTTGGACACTCAGCTAAGACAGATGTCAGAAGACTTGAAAGAAGTTATTGAACACCTCAACGAGACCAATAGGAGTCAAGACAGTAATGATCCTGTAAGTAAAATATTTATTTGTGACCCGCATAGGAGACACGAGAAATAAGCATACAATAAAAAAAATAAAAACCCCGTGCTAGACCAAAAATGCTCCTATCTCATCATGTGCAGCGATATCCAAAAAGGAAATAACGCTATTTGCTATCCAAATGCAATAAACAACACTTGAATAATTTTCACACTATCGAAGATTTTGGGATTTATTACTGTTTTAAGTACTCACTTGATGATTCTGCCAAAAACCACAGATAGTCAGTTTAAAACTAATAGCGACGAAAGACATT
This sequence comes from Orthosia gothica, assembly GCA_949775005.1. Taxonomy (NCBI): domain Eukaryota; kingdom Metazoa; phylum Arthropoda; class Insecta; order Lepidoptera; family Noctuidae; genus Orthosia; species Orthosia gothica. The sequence continues at coordinate 13,739,974 of OX459052.1, forward strand.
ATAATTTGATGAACCAAGGCTATAATCAGCTTTTATCTTTTTTTTTTGTCAATCTCGGGACTCTGGGGTCCCGGTCCTTTGAAAGCCGTGCAAGGGGCCGAAGCCAACTCGTAGAGGCCTTGTTAGGCATGTATCACCCAAGGGCAATCCCCGGTTGGTGCAGGACTATTTTGCATTGCAAAATAAGGCGAAAAATGTATTGGGCTATGGGCTTGGTAGGTTTAGATCGATTGACTTTGCATTTTGACGTCTTAATGTTGGCTATGATTAGACCATACTAATTTGAAATAAGACCACAACCGTATTTGTGCTCTTATTTTTCTGTCAGCGCTTTTGAAGAGCTTACCGGTCATGTAGTGTATTATTGACCGAAGTGTGTAAGCGTTATAAACGCGTACTATCCAAGGATGGCAAAGGTTGAGGTTCTATCCTGCTCAGACGTTGTTATAGGCGGCAAAACCATAAATAGAAGGAGACCATAAGCCATTAAAATCTTTACCATAACTTATTTCTATAGGAGCTCGTGGCTAAATAATAACAGAGCCGCACTGGTCGATCATCAAGGTTAAGCAACGCTTGACTAGGTCGGTCCGTGGATGGGTGACCATTTCAACATACCCGAGTTTCCTCCGTGCCTCGGAAAGCACGTTATAAAGCCGTTGGTCCCGCTGTCATTTGAAGATCTTTGACAATCGTTACGGGTAGTCATAAGCCTGAGATCTGACACTAGTCTTGCCAAGGAGTATCGGGTTACCCAGTGTCCAGTGAACGTGTGAGTGAGACAGATACACTACATCCCTTCCTCATTAAAATCTTTATTAAGAATATCAATTCAATATTTATACATTTTGTAAGAACGAACAAACAAGTTTTCATATTTGTTATTTTAATGTAATCATAATATTGTTTGTTCTTCACGTGACAGATTCTTGTATTTTAGTCACGATCTCAACATCCCTTCACCCTCCTATTTTTTCTTCAATTTAATGAGAGAAAATAAAGCTATCACCAAAACTCTGTATACTGTAATATTCCACTGTGTTCCATTTCTATAGTTGTTGTTAGTACGTGGATATTAGTTTGTGATACTTGTTTGTGTTTCTAGAATGTTACTGACATTGAAAAAAAAAAGGTGTGAGTTCATGTATGTACTCAAATCTCTAATTTAATGGTAATCACAATTTCTCCAATTTAATGGCAGCAAATCCCACCAATTTATTGGTAGCAAATCCCACCAATTTAATGGTAGCAATATCAACCAATTTAATGGCAGCAACATCTCACCAATTTAATGGTAGCAAATCTACCAATTTAATGGTAGCAACAGCCCTCCAATTTAATGGAAGCAAACCTACCAATTTAATGGCAGCAACAGCCCTCCAATTTAATACCCAGAACCGGAACAACCATCTGCAGGTCATACAAACATCCGTTCCGTGCGGGAATCGAACCCGCGACACGCAGCACAGCCGTCAATCGCTCAACCACTACGCCAACCGTGCGCCCAAAATTGAAAGGTAGAACAACCAACCAATTAAATGGCAGCGTCTTTTCACTCCAGCTATTCCTATAAGCATAATCAGCCTATAATGCTCCGTTTGCTGGCAAGCGTACCTCCCCTCTGCGACAGGGATAAGGCCTCAATCCACCACACGAGCTAAACATTGCCCAGCGGACGTCACACGTGCCCGAATCACCGGCAACTGGACATACGGTTTCCTCAACATAATGATGTTTACTTATAACTGAGAACTATTCCGTGACATTGTAAATCTGACAATCCTCAACACCAATGGACCACACACCTACGAAAGTGTTTACCCTTATGGTTTTACCAAAACAGTTCGGGGTAAGGTGTTAACGTTAACATTGCATATCTTCACAGCTAAATAACTTCAAGGCTATCGATCGATGAGGCATTTTGTTAAAACTGACATTTCGATAGTTGTCTGGTCCTGGCGGTATCTTTTTACAACAGCAGTGGTCATATGGCTATTCTGATCCAGCGTGCTCTCCAAACTGTACACCACTTTAAATCAAATCGTTATCTACGTATATTGAGTTTAGATTTTCATTAGACTCATTCTACATGAAATAGACACTATTACACAACATGACCCGCCTTGAATCTAACCCAAATTGACATAACTCGACTAGGATCTAGCCATACCTTATGGCATCACCCGCTTATGATTAGCCAAACATATGCCATACGTTCTTTTGTTTCGCTTGAAATACGCTTAATGTTCAGGCAAACCATCTCATTTTAATGATGAATGCTGATCGTTTGCGTTTGTCCATAAACTAACCTTTTCGTCCGTTTGACGTTAATGAAGAACTCATATTCAAACTTTGTATTTGTAAGACATACACACACAGGTGTAAATCAAAGTACAAAGATAGCTATTGCTCATCGTGTCTTCTCAAATAGATTCAGGTGTCCTGATTTAAATACTCCCGAAAACTGCAAATGTAAATTCTGTGTTGTATTATTTTATAGTGGTGCGAATCTCAGTGTCACAACACTTCCATTTAAATTTTCAGTTTAAAATAATTAATTTTGTAATGACTCAATATAATTATATGTACAATCAACAAGATTGAAGCCTGACCCACCATATACTAATTCTTCTACGGGTATTCTAACCCAATTTGGTCTAATCTTGCTTAAATATATATTTTTTAGCAACAACTTGCCATCGATTTGATAAGACAGTCATAGACTAATATATTATAGTGTGAAAGTCATTGACAATTCGTTTAGCAATCTCGCCGTGATAAAAATCGAATGATATTTGCTTATTGAATATTTACTCGACATTTACTCGTAGTTATTTAGCATTTTCTTTGAATTCAGAATAAACTCATAAATAGTACACTTAATTGTTCGTATTTATTTCATCTAATTTTATTCTGCGTTTCCTTCTATTAGTAAACAATGCGCGACTAAAGTTAATTCTAATTTCTGCTTTATCACAATATATATTTTTGAACTAATGATCTACTTACTGCAATGAACAAAATGGTCATAGTAGTTGCGCGCCTGTATTGACACAGTTTTTTTTTTTTTTTTTTTTTGGAACGTCTTAAATCCACCATGAGATGACTGGTGTATATATATAGTAAGAAAAATCTAATACATACCTGATAGGGTCAGCAGCTCAACCCCTTTTGAAGAATGGTAGGCAACTGTCAGTTGATTTTTTGGTCAAAGACTGATCGTCACTTTAATTATAATCGTAAAAGTACGGACGGACGGATGCATGTCCACCCGCCAACCACGACAGAACCGCTGAACGGATCCGGACGAAACTCGGCACAGATACAGACAACAGTCCAGAACAGCACATAAGCCACCCATCTTAGTAAATAATAATTAAATGTTTACTAGGGATAATTTTCGAACTGCGCGCGAGCGATTTAGTTTTTTTTTCTTGCTCAGAATGTAATAAGTTTAATATATTGTTTCAAAGCGTACTGTATATGCTGCGTAGGCAATGAACAAACAACAAGGTCTTGAAAAGATTATTTCAAAGTTAATACAAATTTGTTAACTAACTAATATTGTAATTACAAATTGAATAGAAATACAAATTTGTTTATATTGTTATAAATCATTCATTCATTTTCTTTTTAGGTTTAATTTCCCTAAACCACGTAACTAAAACCCCGTATTTTATATAGCACTGTCATAGCATGAGTCACCGCTGTCTACAGCAGGAATTTGGACTCATATGCATGGCTTATGTAACCAAAATGAATATTGTATGCATAGCCTTAGGATGTTTGCAAATATTTACACGTGCCCATTATGAGCTCTTTTGCGTGGCTTGACGTTATTCAATTAAATCTTGAGACCTACAATACACATTTTTTTTTTTTTTTTTTTTTTTTTTTTACCCAAACCACTTTTGATGATATTAAAAGTTATTGTTTATTATCATTAACATTTTAATCGGTAGACTCAATATGGGGTAGTCTCAGTATTGGCCATTAGGATGTACACTACATTGTTGCCCAAACCACCTTTGGTGATATTGAAAGTTACTGTTACTGTTAATTGTTGTTAATAAATACGTGGGCATTTCGGCCTATATTTACCTGCAATGTACACACACAACATAAACAGTTCATATATACCAAAGTTTTTAAGGCCTTCCATTAAGATTATATAGATAAGCCAGTATGGACACCATAGGCGTGGTTGTAACTGCAAACTGCACTAGAGTGCCTATAATCTTTAGGTTTACTGCTTGATTTCGAAAGTCCCGATGGCTAATTCCCCAAAGTAATCCAATCGAACTGCCGAATTGCTGAAACTCCATAGCATCGATGTACCACAATTTCAAATAGCTTTATGTGTCCGAATTGAAACGAAATCACAATATGCCGCTATAAAACATATGTAATCAAAACATATTTCCCGATCATTTGAAACCCCTATTTGAGTTATGACCGGTAACCATAAAATATTTCGACTAGTTGAGTAGACTATCGATTGTCTGTGGAAAAATTTCAAAGATATTTGCGTTGCAGACGCAGTAATTTGGTTTCAAAATAACAATGTATCGATTTTATTATTCTGATCAGATGTTATGATTTGAAATAGTAAAGTAAATTTTGTTACGCAGCTACCCACAAATACAATTTTGAAATCGTTTCAGAATAGCTGTTTGGTGTTTGTTTAACGGCACAGTTTTTTAATACTTAGACACTACTTAGTCATGGGCCTCGGCTCTTTGATTAGAATAACACGAATTTATTTACCTTCGTAATACTACATTTACTTTATTTTTAAAATCTGGAACGGTTATTTACTCAATACTTAGGCAGAATTTATTTTCCGCTACATAGTTATGTATTTAAGCAGTCATATGATGTTAACACAATAAATAGGTATTTACCATATACTTTTTTCATTTTTATCACGTGAGACCTGCTTAAACATCTTATTTACATAACGGAATGTGGGTGCCGAGACGATAACAAATAACCATGTGTCATGTCATGCATTATCTACTTACCCCAATCCTTCTTCTTTTTATTTACACAATTACACAATGTTACTTTACCCTCGTCGCCATTTGTAGTGACCGGTAAATGGGGCAATTCACAGGCTCGTTCACGCACTTAATGACCACACTTCAACACGTCTGCTCAGGCCAGTGGCTCGCGCAATACAACATGGTGCGCACGAGATTGTGTATGTCTGTGTGGGGGAAAGTGGGGATGGCAAAGTGAACGTGTGAGTGAGACAGATACACTACACCCAGTTACTGGGTTGTGGAGGTCAGATAGGCAGTCGCTCCATGTAAAACTCTGGTACTCAGCTGAATCCGGTTAGACTGGAAGCCGACCCCAATATAGTTGGGCAGATTGATTTATCTAATTTATATTATTATTTAATTCTTTCAGATCGTCCAAATCGGCCGCATACTGAACGCCCACATGTCTTCAATGCAATGGATAGACAACTCCATCGCTCAGATATCCACGAAGCTCGACCAACTGAAGGCCACACACGACACACTGCGGAGAGACAACGAACGGTCCTACCAACTGACTTACAACTAATGTTAGTAGTATTAGGAAGTTAAGAATTTATTGTTAGATTTTATGGTGTCGATTCTGTAGTGCTGGCTAGGTTATGTTTAGCTGTCTTTTTGTGGTAGGTGATGTGAGAAAGAGGTATAGAAAAAGAAAAATTGTTTTGTGTGGTAGCGTTCCACTACCTCTGTGCCAATCAGCAACAGTGACTGATTCTTCACAACAATTCTCATTTCCTGGGTCCTCCGAGTGTTTTTTTTTAAGTCTTGTTTCTGTCGCTTCCTGACGTAAATCGTCTAACTTTGCCTGCATCTTTGTGTAGGCCTACTCAGTCATACCTACCTGTCTATTGCAAATCAGCGATGTCACTTAATCAAACGCATCAAAGTTCAGGAGTGAGGGCTTGTGACGTCACTTTGTCAGTATAAAGTGTAGCACACCGTGATGTCACACGATATTTCAACGCACTGTATCGTCGTGATTTTTTTTTTACGTGGCAGAAGAAAAATACGTGTTTAATATTTTTAGTTGCAAGTTTGACTATAGCTATATTGGTAAAATTGTGATTAGGTACTCACAAAACCCATGAAACAAGTTGACAGCTCCCATTGTCCTCCGTCTCTTGTATAAAACAAGAGACCTGTGAGAACAATGATAGTTATAATTTTAGCCCAGTTGATACATAACAGAGTCGACCCATAGTTTGTATATTAAAATGTAAAAAAATACGATTGGCAATGTCGTGATATTTTGTATGTCGTGTTTTGAGGACCCTTTGTAATGTTAGGTGGACTAGTCTTCATTAATTGTCAACTTAGGTTACTCAGTTCCAGAAAGCCCGATTGCCGATTTCACCATTGTAACTCAGTTTATGCAAAAAACAGCGTTCTGATTGGTTGAGACCACTGAGAAACTACCAATCAGAACATTATTTTTGCATAAACTGAGTTCAGTTGAACTAATCGCTATTAGTTTAATTGGTGAAATGGACCCTAAGTCTACGTACGACATTTGGTATAACATTAGACGTTTATACAATCTCTTTTTACAACCCAATCAATTTTGACTTCTATTGCGTTGGTGACACGACAACAGATTTATGCCATCTTTATCTTTACAGAATAAAACTCAAAATCGGTTGAACGGACTGTAAAAAGAGATTGTTTAAAATTTCTAATGTTAGGTATTTCAGATAGAATACAGTCTTCATTCATTGTCAGTATAGAATGTCCCTGTTTCAGAAAGCCTGATGTAAGGGTCGATTTCACCAATGATACTAATCGCGATTAGCTCTCAGCAGTCTCAACCAATCAGAAGGCTATATTTGCATAAACTTTGTTTAGTTAATCGAACTAATCGCGATTTTTCATTGGTGAAACCGACGCTAAGTTTACTGACAAAACTCATGTTATCTAGTTTAGTCGACCAAAAATAGATAGCAAAACATGTAAGCGACAATAGGGTCAACGCGATTTGATTTTGATCACATCGATAAGCAATTTTTACTAAGTGAAATTGCAAGTACGTTCATATAAACGCAATGCGATGCAGTTGGATCGTATTGTAATTGAAATTTTCTTAGAAAATACGTGCGCGATATCGCTTTTCGACATAATTTAAATTGCGTCGCGACATCAGATTAATTTTTATTAGTAATTGATTCCTGATTTACTTTTCCAACTGAATCTATAAAGTAGTAAAAAAAAAATTCAAATAAGGTCCGATTTCTGAATTGAGTATTTTGATTTGAGAATGTTTCTAAACGTACTTTACTGACACAATTTGACAGGTCTTCAGGGTAGAGTTTGACAAATACTCAACTCGTCGGCGTAGGAGTTTTGGCGGGAACGTGATGGGGTCTATGTTGCTTCTCTGTTTTATTTTCCTAAAATTGTGTTTTATTGAATATTATGGTGTAAAAATGGTGGTGTTTTGTTCTAATAATATTAGTGAACGTGAGGGAAAGTGGAACACAGCGGTAGAACATGGGTTTGTTCATGTTGTCTACAAAACTCCGTGGAGGCTTCCAATAAAGTTACCGCCATTATACTGGGGCCTAAGTAAGACATTGGACTAAAAACTAAAGAAACTAGAACTTCTAAACTTGACACTGGCTAAATGCACAAAACGTGCGAAGCCATAACAAAAAAAAAATTACAAACACAATAGAAAAACAATTAAACATACGCTTTATAAGGTCTCGCTAGAGGATCAAAAATCGGGGGTATGACGTAGCGCCGATTTCTAATTTGAGTATTTGACGTTAATTTTCCTACTTTAGTGCCAAATTTTGACAGGTTCTCAGGCCTGAAGTACAGTTTGAGAAAAACTCAACTTTCAAATGCTTAATTCAGAAAACGGGAGTATGACTTAGTGGTACAATATTTTGATTTTGTTCTTGAACATAGTAATCTTGCATGATGCTATATTGAATTGTACTTATCCCTAAACTTGAAAATAAGACATTACACTATTACATATTAATTTATTCAATGATTGTTCAAATAAATATTTCCTAATGATTAAGTTACAAGTTTTGTGATAACTTAAAGACTTGTTAAACGCTGTGAAAGTGTAACTTTTACTATTTTCTGTGACATTTAATATTCTGAACTTGGCCAAAACTATCAATATAATTTCAAATTGTTTGTTATTTGTAATTCGTTTTAAAAGTGTATTTCTGTGAAATAAAAGTGATTATTATTATTAGTACATGTGTTTACATTACACCAAACTTGAGACTCCAAATCCTTTCTGCCGTCCCTTTCGGGGATAACAGAAGTGATGTATTGATTAATATTAATTCATAATCGAACAATATTTTACATTTGATTAGGTCTAAGAGTTGGTCGCCAACTCGAATAGTTTTTGATCACATTTTCGTAAATAATTAAAATATCTCTCTATTTGGCAAGTTTGACATGTTCGGACCCCAATTACAGTACAAATAAGTTCTAGTACGCGCGCGACCGCAAGATACGCTACGTCATTTGATACTAAGATAAACCCCATGGCACAAGTTCATAAAAGTGATGCTTAGTTCCGAAAAATCGGTGAAAAAATTAGAATCACCCGAAAGTAAAAAAAAAAGAGTACCACTTCTGTATTTAAAAAAAAAAGTATTCACGAAACGAGTAAACCCTTCTACTTGCAAGTTGCTGCTAACACCATCTATACCCGTGGAACGGAACCGAACGCAATCGATGTTCTTAGAAAAATAACAAGTTAAATTTAAAAAAACCCCGACACATTTATCTTGCGAAAACACCCCGATTCAAACAGTAAAACACCCATAACTTTTGAACGGCTGAACCGATTTTATTCAAACATAGCTAAGAACACTCAACAAAATCACCTTTCAAAAAAAAATCAAAATCGGTTTATCCGTTTAGGCGCTATGATGCCACAGACAGACACACAGATTTAATCAGACGAAAAACACTAGTTACGTCGGCACGGTTTCTTTGTATGGGATGAGACATCTGTATGCTAGAGTTATATTATCTGTGTCGTTACTTAGTTACTGGGCTGTATGTAACCCAGTTACAGGGTTGCCAAATAAAAAATCACATACAAATTATTCAACAGTTTAATTCAATACACAATACCACTAATAAAACACTGCAACTTGACATTCTCATCAGTCTGCAGGCACAAGATCGCTAGCTTCTTATGCACTATACTGCACACAGTTCTGTTACTCGATATCTGGTCCGCACTCAGGAACATTGACAGTTTCTTAGCGTCTACCCGACAGTAGCAGATTCGGGATTTGTCTTCGTTTGCTTGCGTTTCTTCTGTTTCTGAATCTGAATGTTCTATTGGACCTGAAAAATAAGGGTTTGTGATATAGTTAGAGCATACCTTTTCCTATGAAAGCTATTTTAGGTATTAATACATCAAAAGTAACGAACAGTAACAAGTAAAATTTAAAAAACCCCCGACAAATTTTTATTTCATGCTATCTAGTACATAGTAGATACACTTCGATCGGCAATCTATTGAACACGTTATTATGATACGATATCTTGCGAAAACACCGCGATTCAAACAGTCAAACGCCCATAACTTTTGAACGGCTGAACTGATTTTATTCAAACATTGCTAAGAACACTCGACAAAATCGCCTTTCAAACAAAAAAAACTAAATCAAAATGGGTACACACAGATACTCAGCAACACACGTCAAACTTTTATAACACCCCTCTTTTTCCGTCGGGGTTAAAAACGATATTATTTACCAAAAGGATAATTTTTAAAGCAAAACATATATCGAACAATAGAGCAGTTTCTATTCTTGATTATAAATAAAAATATCCCACTCCTCCAACTAAGCTGAATAATGAAAGTCCACAACGCACGCACGGTTGGACTGCGCCAACCGTGCGTATTGCGCTGAGGATTGCGCAATTTGCGTGTTGCAAATTCGATTCCCGCACGGGGCAAATATTTGCATGGCCTACTCATATTTGTGCCAGTAGCTATGGCTATTTAGTGTGTATATACATAAGAAATTCCTAGTGCAGAGCAACATTTTTATAAATAAATCAAAAAACCCGACTGCTTCAAAAGCGAACTAAAAAGTCGTAAACAAGGAAAAGCTCATGCTGTGCAGTCGGAGGATACATATTCGCGGGCTGGCTGACCAAAATCTAGTGTATCCTCCGCCTGCACAGCATTATTTTTTCCTTGTTTACGACTTTTTAGTTCGCTTTTGAAGCAGTCGGATTTTTGATTTAACTTTTTTTATTTATAACTTTTTAGTATTTTTTTTCTCGAATTAGATACATTTAAACATATAAGTGTTACATATTTTTGAAATCACCTCTTAAAACCCTTTATTTTGATACCCCACAAGATGGGTTTGGAAGTAAAATAAAATTTGGGCCCCCACAATATGGCGCCCAAAATCCGCCATTTTTATATTGTCCAATTTTAATGTTGCCTATGACACTCGCAGGGTTAAGACGAATCGATTGACGTATGAATCATCAAAATCGGCCAACGCGTTTAGTCTCTGGAACGCCATATAGGAACAAACATACATACATACATACATACATAGACTGATAAACACATTACCCTCCTTCGGCAGTCGGGTAAAAAAAACAAAAAGAGAATTTCGCAGTTACTAAATGCGAAAAATTGTAAAATTGGCAAAAAACATCAAATTCACAGTACCAAAACTATGATTTACCTCCAAAAGACTCCACATTTAGTCCTTTAAACCGCGTGGACACTTTAGCCATGTCAGTCTTGATCTGTAACGTTAGCCTCCCTTCAGCGGCCGCTCTGATTACCACCTCGGAAGCCATGGTTCTCATTCTGTCTATGGTTGTGCGGAGCTGCTTGAGGGACGGCAGTTCTATTGATATCTGCAACATTGGGACTACTTTTAAAGAAGTCTGTCTGTTTGGTTCATGTTTGAAAAACTGGACATAATAAAGGTTACTCTGCATCATGAAAAGTTGAGAAAAAATTGATAACTCGAAATTTGGCTAGAATTATAGATGGAGTTGCAGAAAAAACCGGCCTGCGAGTCGGACTCGCGCACGAAGGGTTCCGTACTTGGTAAATTGCGGTTTACGATTTATGACGTATTAAAAAAAAACTACTTATTAGATCTCGTTCAAACCAATTTTCGGTGGAAGTTTACATGTTAATGTACATCATATATTTTTCTTAGTTTTATCATTCTCTTATTTTAGAAGTTACAGGTGGGGGGGGGGACACATTTTACCACTTTGGAAATGTCTCTCGCGCAAAGTATTCAGTTTAGAAAAAAAAAAATATTATAAACCTCAATATCATGTTTGAAGACCTATCCATAGATACCCCCACACGTATAGGTAAGATGAAAAAAAAAAATTGTACGAAGTACGAATACCAAGTTTCAACAGCATAGTTCTTATAGTTTCGGAAAAAAGTGGCTGTGACATACGGACGGACAGACAGACATGACGAATCTATAAGGGTTCCGTTTTTTGCCATTTAGCTACGGAACCCTAAAAAGGGCAAAGAATAAATGGATGGAGTTGCAGAAAAAGGGCAAAGAATAAATGGAAGGATTGTGTAAGGAATGACATGGAATAAAAGGGAGTGAATTATTATAAAACGTGATGGTTGACATGGCAAAATTTAAGAAAACCGACCAAGTGCGTACCGACTTCGCACATTTTGGGTTCAGTACCAAACCGCAAAAACAAGTCGGTTTTAATAGGAAAAATTAGGAAAATTCAAAGAAAATCTGATTTATCAATATATATGGTAATTGTTAGTAAAATATACGTAACTAGCTGACCCCCGCGGCTTCGCTCCCGTCATCTGGCTACCTACCTACCTTAACTACCCTACCCTATCTACCCTACCTATACACTACATACTGCAAAAAAAAAACAATCCATCTACTAAATACTAACATGAAACGGGTTATTTACCATGTTTACTGTTTGTTGCGAGTTTCCAATATTTCGGTGCTGTTGCAAGCACCATGATCACGGATAAACACATGGTAAATATCCCGTTTCGAATGCTATTGTTAGTGACCATGACAGTTTAAATATTTATATCTACTAAATAGTCCGAACAAAGCCTAAACTTGGATAGGTGAGCCCGTTCTTGAGTTATAAAATTACAACGAATTGATTTTTATATATATAGATAATAAACATTATCACCGAATTTCATAAATTAATGGGAAGTTAAAACATTCTTTGGAACAAAATTTTGTAAAAAAGCTGACTTTGGTGGCATCTCATTCCTTTGTTGGCTGAAAATATACAGCAACTAGCATTATTTCTGACTGATACATATTTAATAAAAAAAAAACCTTTATTGCAAAAAAATACAACTGACTTCCAAATAAAAAGCTACAAAGTGAAAAATAACTTTTTTTTTGGAAGTCGGTGTCTTTCAAAGGTACCAATTTTTTGCGTTATGGACACCGACATCCAAAAATAAAGTTATTTTTCACTTTGTAGTTTTTTATTTGGAAGTCGGTAGTATTTATTTGCAAAAACATTTTTTATTTTTACTTTTTAATTGTACCTATCTAATAGGCAAGTGGTTTAGTAAGGTACCTATAACTACAGAATAGATTACATATATAGAATTTGTTATCGCCGAGCGCGTAAACATCTTAACAAGCTTAAAAAACGTAAGGTCACCGGTGACCCTCTTTCCATTGCGTTAAATACGTTTAGAGTTGCCAGGTCCCGCTACAGAGCATCGGAGGAAAAATCTAAGGATAATTTATTGCGTAAAATAGTAGAAATTTTTTATAAAGAAGGTCCGTGGTCTCCTTTATATCATGAGTTTAAAGCCAATCGATCAGTCGACCTCGCGTTTGTTCAGAACATTAAAGTAAATAATAAACACACCACCAGTATTGTGGAAACAACTGAAGTTTTGCTGAATACTCTTATACCTGATGACTTACTTGCTAGTGACAACGACTACCATCAACAGATCAGAGCGTGGGCAGCTGTACCACCTGAATCACCAGCGTCAGACCTTCCATCCACTGACGAATTTATTAACGTTGTCAAAAGGTTACCACTCAACAAATCATCAGGTGAAGATAAAATATCTAATCGGATGATTATAGAAGCGTGTAAAACAGCCGGGTGATGCGATTTTAACCGTTTACAACCGTTGTATTGCGGAGGGCGTATTTCCTCGTATATGGCGACGCGGATTTACACGAATTATCCCGAAAAGTGGCGACAACCCCCGGACGACCCGAAGTCGTACCGGCCCATAACATTACTTCCATCTTTGGGAAAACTCCTGGAGCGCCTTATCGTTCCACGTTTGCTACCGGACGGACCAAAATTTCATAACAATCAATTCGGTTTCACTACTGGAAAATGGACATAAAGACCCCTAGAATTTTATCGAAGAGGCAGCCCTGCGATTGCTGTGGGATCGCGCGGTGCGAAGCAATCACAACTGTACGCTTGAGCATTTAGGCACATTTTAGCATGCAGTGTTTGCTGACGCAACGGAGTAGGCTATTATAGCAATAGGTATTGGACATTTTCTACTGAGTGAAGGATCTGTTACGTAGTAACTAATATGTAATCTGTGCCCTTACTGTTAGGAAAATAGTTAATACATCTGAACATAAGTACGTAATTGGGATTTTTCTAGATATTTCTGGGGTTTTTGATAACGCATGGTGGCCAATGCTATTACTTAAAATGAAAATTCGGGGCTGCTACAGAAATATATATAATCTAGTCTACTCTTAATTTTTAAATGGTTCCGCGAAACTCAAACTCGGTCAACATTCCATGTCGAAGTCTCTCACCATGGGATGTAGTCAGGGTTCGGTTATTGGTCCACCTTTATGGAATTTAGGCTTTGATCATTTCCTCGCGATTCCGCTTCCTAGCGGCTGTTCATTAACCGGTTACGCGGATGACGGTCTTCTGTTCATTCAATCAAGTACTCGAGCTGGACTCGAGAACTTGGCTGACACTTGCCTACGATTAATATCTCAGTGGGGCGATCGAAACCGTCTGACCTTAGCTCCGCACAAAACTTATCAACTCATTTTGAAGGGTAATCTTAAATCGTGTCCTACTATTAAATTTAATAACGTTTACGTAAAAAGGAAGCAGTCCGTGTGCTATCTTGGTCTAGTGTTAGAGAGGATTTTTGCATTTATATATCATATTAAAATAGTTGGTGAAAAAGCACTTTTGAATCGGGTTCCACTTGGACATAACTCTAACGGCTCTGGTATCGCCCATTCTTTCCAGATGACCTGCCCATCTGAGCCTTTGCGACTTGAAGAACCTGACAATTATTTCCCCATTGATCAGGACTCAGAAACTCAAAGTTATCAAGTATTAAATAATTGTTACATACGTCCCTCTTAATTTTACTGATACCTAAGCACAAACACTCGCACAGGGATTAAACTCATATACTCAAATCACCCCCATACACACACACACTACACAACAATCCTGCAATACTTTCACTTTACATTACACTCCACAAATATTATAATAACCTTTAATATACATTTACTATCATAATTGTTTGAAATATTGTTTTAAATAATCTGAATTATGTTGCCGTCAAATATGAATATTTTAAAGGGGTGTGAGCCTGGAGATCTGTCATACAGGTCCCAAACCTAGTTCAGACTCCAGCTCTCACAAAGGATATAACGTAAGGCAAAATTGTATAAAATTTCTTATTGTGTAACAATGTCAACCTTTATGAGAGAAAATAAACAAATTTTGAACTTAGAACTTATGAGCTGACCCCTGCGGCTTCGCTCCTGTTTATTGGCAATCTACCACCTACCTACATACCCAACCTTTTTTATTATTACCCACATACCCTGTCTACCTACCTACCAATCTGTTATACTATTTATTTGAATAAGAATTAATACTATAATACGAATGTAACCAACTTTTGTTTTTACCGGCGATCTAATTATGTTTTAGAACACAAAAGCTGCTGTGGTGACTTAACGATGATAGTGAGATATATTCTCTTGCAACTTTTTTTGTATATAATAATGAGTACTTTATTAATATGTAGTACATAATTTTAATGGTTTTCTCAGTGTACGCCAAATAATGAATTTTATAGCCAAAATTTTGTTACTTTGGGTTACATTATTGCAAATTTCATATGGAACTCTAATTTCTTTGAAAATATATTTCTAGTCTATGTTACTCGGGAATAATGTAGCTTTCCATGGGAAAACGAATTTTTTAAATCGGTCCAGGAGTTTCGGAGCCTATTCGGTACAAACAAAAAAATCTTTCCTCTTTAATATTGGTATAGATTGGTTTTGAAAAAACTCACATCAGGGTCAGGTATCCTTGGTTCATGGTAGTCAGACCACAATTTTCTTGGTATCACAGTTACTGGTATATCATGTGTCACTTGTCTTGTCTGCTGTGAAACTGCACAGGGCTGAAAATTAGGAATTTTTACTTTAGTCAAGTTTTCTTTGATTCTTCTAAGCTGAATTGGTAATTATCACATACAAGGGAACAGAACCACGTTAATTCGATGCTAATAGGTAATATTACATGAATTTATGAACATTTTTACAAGCAGTGTTACTATATAAGTACAGTTTGGGTCACCTAAGTTTGCTGCTCTGAGACCAATCTTTTGTTCTCGCCAAACTTCTGGGCTGCCCTGAAGGTTTTTTTACTTCCAAAACAAAATAAAGCAAAAAATAACTTTCTTTTCCCCAAGTCGGTGTCAATAAACGGAGAACAATAGGTACCAAAGACACTGACTTCGGAAAAGCAAGTTATTTTTTGCTTTATTTTGTTTTGGAAGTTGGTTTGAATATTTTGTTAAAAGGTTTTTAATTTAGAATATTCAAATTCTTCAATGTAGGAATAGGCTTAAATAAAGATTGTCTCAGCTTTGACAATATTAAAAGCCATAGATCTACTTAAAATATTTAGATTAGCACTTACCGTTTCAATTTCTAAAGTAAGACAGGGACACTGTTTCTTTGTAAGCTTCATTTTCAATGACTTAGCTGCCTTTAAAGTGACTAGAGATCTTGCTAAATTACCTGAAAAAGATGAAAACAAACTTAGATAAGATGTAAGTTGAATGTAAATATACTTTTATTTAAGTTACATTGGGCTGTTAACCATTGCATTGTTGCTAAAGTACTTTTCTGTTACTGTGAGTTTGTTAGTTTACTTGTTAAAACAGATACGGAAACTTATAAATAGTATACTATAAACACTAACCTGAACTTAGAGCCATATAAATATCTTTATGCTCCTCATCCAACCCAATCATTTGATACTCAGAACAAAACATCCTTTGAGGAATCTCACACCACAATATTGGGGGACTTGGACCGCTATTTTCTTCGCTCACAATAAAATACAAGTGGTCGTCAGTCAATCTTAACACACATTCTTTGGATAACTTCGATATTATTGTCACTACATCTGCAAGTAAATATTTTGTGTCAGAAAGTTGTAATGGAAAGTTTGTTTACATTTTTATTAAGAGGTTAACTACTTGAAAATTCTCGCATCGGCCCAGCGTCAATCATTAGAGCACGGAATTTCATGTTTTATGTTCTACTTAATAGTACTAAAAGAAGCATTTAATGTTATATCTCTAAATAAAATTTCGCGGGCTGTTTTGTTTTGATGTCCAAGAAGCAAGAAGCATAGACTAGACATGACAATCATAATGACGTTAAGAAATTCAGGGTGGCCTACAGTAAATTTTAATGTTTTTGCTTGTGGATCAAAATCTACTAAATGTTCTGAAAAAATTCAACTAAAAGTGTCTTTTCAACATTCTAAATTAATAATGGTATGGGTTCGCAATGAGCAACTTTTTAAAACATTAAATCTTACTAATATGTTACTTCTTACTAATATTTTAAATGCGAAAGTTTTGTGGTTAATTGATTATTATTCAATCACGCCAGAACGGTTGATCGGATCTGGATGAAATTTGGCACAGAGATATGTTATTGTCTTGAATAGGACATAGACTACTTTTTATCCCGGTGTAATGTTCCCTTGGGATGATAAAACAATTTTTATGCGGGTGCAGCTATTGGTAGAAGCTAATAACTACATAATCTACTAAATTATAAATGTGGCAGTTTGGACGTGTTACTCAATCATGCCACAACGGCTAAACCGGATCTCAGGATTATAGCACAGAATAAATAATAGTATAAGTAATTATAGTCAGAAATAGCACAAAAAGGGAAAAATGAACGGTTCCCGTGGGATAATTTTCGACTTTCATGCATGGAGCGAAGCCGCTGGCAGAAGCTAGTTGAACATAAAATAAATGTCACTTAGTTTTTGGTTATTTATTAATCATAAAATCAGACATAATTAGATAGACTATTTTTGCTGTGTTTTCAGGTTTACGTATCTCAAAAAGAAAAATGGAACCCTAGTAGCATCACTTTGTCAGGTCAGTTCGTTTATCATCAAGACACTTTTTCGCGGGCACAGAACATGACTCCAGAACTGAACTTGAAATATCAAGTTTATTAGGAATCTTGATACCTCAGTTTTCGGAAAATAAAACAGTGAATCAAAAAGATTTGAAATGTGTGTTATAGAGATTTTTTTGTTGTGTTACACGGAGTTTTCTGAGTACGGAACCTATGCACGCTTGTTGAACTCGCACTTGACTATTTATAAATTTGAAAGCATTTTAGTCGATTTTATATTTTAGAATGGTATCATTTTAACCACAGACAAGGATCTATGCGTTCCCATTTCCTACAAAGATGGCTCTGAATGGCGCTGTCGTGTTGATAAAGTTCTATTTACGGTATATCTTCGCTCTCTGTCACACTTGCTATGATTTTGCTACGTGCGAATGAGAGAGGCAATGTTCCATTTTGATTGTAACGAATACTAACGAATTGTGGTTATATGACTTGGAAAAAGTTTTTATTTATTTTCCTTATTTAATGTGCAATCTAGAGTAATATAATAGCTGTTACAGTTTATGTATTGTCCATAATTTTTATTCGTAATTTTATTTTCGTACTATTGTTAGGACAAGAAGGATAAATGGCGAAAAATGAACAGTCAAGGTATGTGGACGATCGATAATGTCGTCATACGAATGTGTTATAACCACAAATACACTTTCTTGCTCACATATTTTCACTTCTACCCAGCTTATTTGGTGTTATCAACCTCATTGTTCATCATTGTTGACAATAATGCGGGTATATAAGAAAAAATGATGACAGGGTTTGTTTATTTTGGGATATTATTGGCACAACGCTCGTCGTTGGCCATAACGTTTTTCCTTCGAATTTGATCTTCGAATATTTAACGGATTCCAATTTGAAAGAAAATCGTTATTTTATATTTTATTTCAGCTTTCATAGACAGTGTCAGTTAATTCAGAGAGTTTGTTGTTGATTCAATCTCTTTTTTGCCGTCTCATGTACATTAACTCGATGCATAACTACGTAATACGGTTCAATGTCGTCCGTGATTAGGTGCGATGATTATGCAACGTTACCACAGCCATTTTATTCGTTCCATTTTCAAACTCGTAGAGTTCTGTCATTTTTATTTTATCTGGAAAGATTCTTGTTGGAATGTTGTGAAACATAGATTTCGTTGAACGCACTTGAGATTATCTGCCAGAAGGAAGATAGTAAACATATGCGATGATAGCGCTTGTTTACTTTCCTTATCCGGGACGTAGCTAACACAAATGTAGAGGCAAGTCTTTTCCATGTGTTAAAAACTGGGGAAAACAATAGAGCAGCTTAAAACCCGATCGAAAAGGAGGTTAAGTGCTGTCAACTGTGTATAGTTCTCGCCAAATTCATTGGCCGCCTTGAAGTTGTCTACAATGGCTGCGCAGTACAAAATCTCATCCAAAAAAACAGCACCAATCAGTGCCGCGCATCGGAAAGCCTACTTCAGGGCGGTCAAGAAGTTTGGAGAGAACTAGGTATAGTGTCATGGAACGCCTCACGTTAGAAAGCGAGTTTTCTAATTAAAACTGTCATGGTGGTTCTTTCAATGTGTTCCTTCTCCTATTTCTTTATGGCCTAAGACTACCCACTGACCGACGGGTTCTCTAGTAGATCGATCGTAGGTATAATAATAATATTCGAAGATCGTATGATTTATGGGCCCACGGATGACAGTTCACACATTATCGGATTTTTTGGATTTCCTTAATCTAATCTAATACGAATTTGGCTGTCACGTTAGCATTTTGAAAGGGAACCCTATGATCCTTTGGTGAATGAAAGTTGGGACAGACTCATCGACATAAAAAAACCGGCCAAGAGCGTGTCGGACGAGTTCCGTACCCAACTGCAAAATCAAGTTAGTTGTACCTATTAGGAAAAATTTGGGAATTTCAAAGAAAAATCGGGTTTTTCAAAATATTAGTATTTGTATGTAAAATATGTTTTATAAGTAATAAAAACATGATCACTTTTGAAGTTCATAATATGTCAATGGGAAGTTAGAAAATCCTCCAGTACAAAATTTTGTAAGAAAAAACTGGCTAAGTGCGAGTCGGACACGCGCACGAAGGGTTCCGTACCAATATCGCAAAAACGGTTTTTATTATTTCTGGTTATAGCGGCAACAGAAATACATCATCTGTGAAAATTTCAACTTTCTAGCTATTACGGTTCATGAGATACAGCCTGGTGACGGACAGACCGCGAAGTCTTAGTAATAAAAAACGCTGACTTTGGTGGCTTCTGATTCCTTTGATTTCCAAAATTTAAAGTTTTAGACAAAGATACGCTATGCAACTCGATGGAGAAAGACAACATTTTGACCGCGAACCGGAAAACTTGTTGAAAGGCCTCCCACTAGGTGGACCGATGACCTGGTTAAGGTTGCGGGAAGGCGCAGGATGCGAGACGCACGGGATCGGTCAATGTGGCGACGCCTGGGGGAGGCCTATGTCCAGCAGTGGACATCTTTCGGCTGAAATGATGAGTGATACAATATGTGATTGGATGCTGATTGCTGATCCTTATTCACAAGAACATAAGTTATTAGATGGTTTGGCCATGTTGAGAGGATGAATGAAAGGCGACTAACGAAAGGTATTTACAAGGCAGACGTGAATGGAAACGCCGGGAAGGGACGCCCTAGAAAGACATAATATGTAGACCTTATAGGTGATGTTCTTCAGAAAGGCCAAGTGCGCAGTACCCATAACCGGCGTGTGTGTATGACTAGATGTATGAATGTGTGTGAAGCAAAAGAAGTATGTAAGGATCGTAGCAGGTGGCGTTCTGTAGTTTCTGCCTACCCACATGGGAAAAAGGCGTGAGTTTATGTATGTATGTATGTATGTATAAGTTATTAGTGAAGTAAATGAATGAACGCATTACTTAAACCGATTTTAATGCATATGTTTGCCATCCATTCAAGCTGTCAATAACTTAATCACCTTCAATGAGCTCGAACCGGTTACTTACGTGAATGTTGAAAAACAGCTGATGTTATTCTTATTTCTGTGAGAAGAAAACACGTTTAAATCCTGGAGGATTATCATAATTTATAATTATGTATATGTGCGAAATGCGAATCTGACGTCATCCGGAAATAATTGGGTGTGCCTGCACTTTTCACTCAAAACAGTGAAGGAATAACACCGTGAGGAAACGTTCTAAAAACAAGTAGGTAAAACTGGCCAAGTGCGAGTCAGACTCGCGCACGAAGAGTACCGTACCATTATCCCAAAAAAATCACGTTTGTTGTATGGGAGCCCCACTTAAGTATTTATTATATTCTGTTTTTGTTACGAAATAGGTACATCATCTGTGAAAATTTCAACTGTCTGGCTATCACGGTTCATGAGATTCAGCCTAGTGACAGACAGACAGGCGGTTCTTGGAGTCTTAGTAATAGGGTCCCGTTTTCCCCTTTGGGTACGGAACCCTAAAAGGTAAAACTGGCCAAATGCGAGTCCGACTCGCGCACGACGGGTTCTGCACCATTATCGCAAAAAACTGCAAAAAAACCATGTTTGTTGTATGGGAGCCCACATAAATATTTATTTTATTCTGCCGTTAGTATTTGTAGCGGCAACAGAAATACATCATCTGTGAAATTTTCAAATTTCTAGCTATCACGGTTCATGAGATACAGCCTGGTGACAGACAGTCGGACCGTGAAGTCTTAGTATTAGGGTCCCGTAGGCTTATTACGTATCTTGCAAGAGCAAACTAATAATTGCTCTTCAATACAGAAGTTTTAGAGTTTCCGGCGTTTTTTTTTTAAATAAGTGCTTTTGACGAACATCGAGCGATTAGCAAACGATTGTGTAAGACCTACCATACCCACACTGTAGGTAATTCCAACTTTTATGAAATACGCTTTGGTACGTTTCATCGCGCGATGATTGCTGTTTCTTACGTAATAACCCTGCCCTTTTTACCCGACTGCCGAAGGAGGGTAATGTGTTTATCAGTCTATGTATACATATGTTTGTTCCTATATGGCGCTCCAGAGACCAAACGCGTTGGCCGATTTTGATGATTCATACGTCAATCGATGCGTCTTAACCCTGCGAGTGTCATAGGCTACATTAAAATTGGTTTAGAAAAATGGCGGATTTTAGGTGCCATATTGTGTGGGCCCAAATTATTTTTTTCTTCCAAACCCATCGTGTGGGATATCAAACTATAGAGTTTTAAGAGGTGATTTCAAAAATATATAACACTTATATGTTTAAATGTATCTAATTCGAAAAAAACTAACTAAAAATTTATAAATAAAAAAACTTAATTCAAAAAATCAAAAAACCCGACTGCTTCAAAAGCGAACTAAAAAGTCGTAAACAAGGGAAAAATCATGCTGTGCAGGCGGAGGATACACCAGATTTTGGTCAGCCAGCCCGCGAATATGTATCCTCCGACTGCACAGCATGATTTTTCCCTTGTTTACGACTTTTTAGTTCGCTTTTGAAGCAGTCGGGTTTTTGGATTTTTTGAATTAAGTTTTTACCCTTTGGGTATGGAACCCTAAAAACGCGGTTTTAAACTTCATCCTTCCTTAAATTACCAAACAGTTTCTAGCAGGAAAACGATGGAATGACCTCTACTTAGCCTGGCTCCACAAGGCAAGACATTACACATTATTATTTTCACGGTTCCTTCACGACATAATTGGAGCTGTAAATGACATTGGCACCAGGTGCATCGATATTTATTCCAAGCCACACATGTCTGTCGTTGGATTTGAGATACTTATCGCAATGAATAAATAATAGACATGCCCTAGGGATATACGAATCAAAAGATGTTCTGTCCCTCCCTTTAATTTTTGGCATATAAATAGATCTGCCGAAGCACGAAAAGCAGTAGGTACTTAAATTCATAGGCGATTCATTTAATCCATTTTCACGCAACTTTACAATTTTAAATTGTTAAGAGGGGACTCTAGTGAGACTTTCTCCATACAAACACATTCTGCTGTTTTCTTCGTGGATAATGCCTCTAGAGCAATGATTTTTTTCCATAAAATCTAGGTCTAATTAATACGTGCCTGTATCATTTCCTTTTTTCCAAAACATAATCACAAAAAGAAATATGACAATACAAAAATCCGAAAAAAATGCCCGTTTTTACCGCCATGTTCAGAAGACTTTCAGAAAAAAAATTATAAGTTTTTAAAAAAAAAGGAAATAATAGGAGCATAGATATACCTATTTTTCCTCTAAATTTTGATATAAGAATTTTTTAGATCAGACCAGGTTTCATGAAGAAAACAGCAGAATACGAAACGTCTTTTAGTCAAAGTTTTTGTAGGTAAAATCAGCCTGAGCTGCAGTTGTCCCTTTCGCACTTTACGGGGTGAGGTTGGAGGTGACGCGACGGCAATAGTTTCTTCAAATACCTATTTTTCAAATTCCTGGTGACTAGAGTCCGCTCTTAAGACGATGGTCGCCAACGGCCTTGAGGGAACAAAACGCGCAATCATTGCACACCCGCGCGACCCTTAAATTTGTACTTTTTTGTACTTTCCTTGTTAAAAAAAACCTTCAGATCAAAATGTAGATAATTAAATTATCTTTGAGATGGTGTCGATTTCATTGAAATACGCTAGGCGGTTTTGGTGCGATTGTCGTCCCTGCCTTCGACAGACGAAATGTTCGGCAACGACTCTCTAAAAATTTTGAAAACTGACTAAAAGTTGGCAACTCATTCGAGTTGTCACTTGTGACATGTAGTTCCCATTGCTTCCTCGTATCTGGATCTAATTTATAAGCAACAAAATGAATAATAATAATGTCCCATGAGCTCACATCAATTTCCAAATTTCTCAAGGCATGTAAACACTCCGTTGTAGTGTCCAACAACTCTTTCAATGTTGTAGCCGACTCGATATTCGAATTACTGCATTTATCTTAAAATATGTACCTGAGCCATGGAAGGTCGCTGAAGTCATTATGATTGCGAAGCCTGGAAAACCACCCCATGAAGCATCATCATATAGACCTATTTCTCTGTTGCCCGTGTTATCAAAGCTATTCGAAAAACTGTTATTGAAACGGTTAAAACCAGTAATAGAAGATAAAGACCTTATTCCAAATCATCAATTTGTCTGCTAATTTATAAGCAACAAAATGAATAATAATAATGTCCCATGAGCTCACATCAATTTCCAAATTTCTCAAGGCATGTAAACACTCCGTTGTAGTGTCCAACAACTCTTTCAATGTTGTAGCCGACTCGATATTCGAATTACGTTGACTAAATAGTCTTTTCAAAATACAATTTGATAGATATCGTTTGTTATTGTATCTAGATTCTAACTGTGACCAACACTGATTATAATTAGCTGCTGCTATAGGTACAAACTTTATCAATTGTTCTGCCTCTCCTGTAAGATGAGCCTTTAAATAATGTAATTTTTGTACTGAAATGAAAATTTTGAGTTTTATACGAATGAAACTCGAAATTTTCTTAGATCAAATTGTTAAGAAAATGGTCACCATCTCATATAGACAATTTAATTATCTACATTTTGATCTGTGGTTTGCAAGATATGAGGTAATAAAGAATATTACATACATACAAACATACAAGATACGCGCGAAATACATAAATAACCCTTATAGATAGACCCTTATAAGAGGCTGCGCACTAGCTATTTTTGTGTCAATATTGAAAGTGAAAATAGCATTGTATAACTGTCTCTTTCACTCGCATACGTTTCTCGCATCATCCTATCTCGTTTACTCTATGCAGTTAATCTGTTTCGTGCGCAATAGTTGACAGAGCCAACTTCAGAGCCACAAAGATCCGTTGTGAGTATTATACCTTGCAGTCGGGTAAAAAGGCGAGAATCAATGAGTTCCGATCAAACAGGGTGGTCTCCAGTTAACTTTTAATTACAATTTCGCACAAGTAATGCGCCTTACTTCACTCGCCAGCGATCTGCTGTCAGGTCGTATCCCTTAATTACCTTCTAGAAACAGGTTTCGTTCAATCAATCAAAATTACCGGACACTCGACAACTTGTTTTCTATTCCGAAAGGAGGAATCTTGATGACATATAATCACGGGAGCGAACTAATGGTTTTTGCAAACAGAGTTGGCACGTCCGGCGGCTTATGTGCCCCTAGTAGCTAGTAGGATATCTGAAGAAACCTGCTATTCTTAGTAGTTTCCTCTACATAATTCAAACGATCTAAGTGTTCCTTGAAATTGACTATTATTACTTGATATTTAGTGACGTTAAGAGCGGACTCTAGTCAACAGGAATTTGAAAAATAGGTATTTGAAGAAACTATTGCCGTCGCGTCACCTCCAACCTCACCCCGTAAAGTGCGAAAGGGACAACTGCAGCTCAGGCTCATTTTACCTACAAAAACTTTGACTAAAAGACATTTCGTATTCTGCTGTTTTCTTCATGAAAACTGGTCTGATCTAAAAAATTATTATATCAAAATTTAGAGGAAAAGTATATCTATGCTCCTATCATTTCCTTTTTTGTTAAAAACTTATAAATTTTGTCTGAAAGTCTTCTGAACATGGCGGTAAAAACGGGCATTTTTTTCGGATTTTTGGATTGTCATATTTCTTTTTGTGATTATGTTTTGATGAAAAAAATAAATGATACAGGCACGTATTAATTAGACCTAGATTTTATGGAAAAAAAACATTGCTCTAGAGGCATTATCCACGAAGAAAACAGCAGAATGTGTTTGTATGGAGAAAGTCTCACTAGAGTCCCCTCTTAACGTCCACGACTTGAAAGTTTCGTCCGTTATGATGGCGACTAAGTCGAATGGTGTGAAAGAAATTGCCTGCGAAAAATTAAACATGCCAAATGCCAAACAACTTTAACAGTTTCGCTGTCCGCGTAGCAGATACAATAGTTAAACAAGCACGTGAGTCATATAATATGATGTTGGACATGGAAGAGGTTAAGTTCCTATTCCTATATCAAATACTAGCTGAACTCGCGGCTTCGCTCCCGTCAAAATTAAAGCCTATGTTACTCGGGAATAATGTAGCTCTCCATAAGTGAAAGAATTTTTTAAATCGGTCCAGTATTTTCGGATCCTATTCGGTACAAACAAACAAACAAAATAATCTTTCCTCTTTATAATATTTTTTGATTTTTTTTAAAAACATTGCCATTACAATATTGGTATATCATGGTACTGAAAAGTTTACATACGATCTCAAGTGACGATTTTAGTCTCTCTTTCACTAAAGTGGGTTTCACCGTGCCAGAACTCTTCATATTCGAATCATATATTTTATATACTATCTCGTATTTACCTATTATTTGATTACCTTACCTTACTTACCTATGGAACCGATACGTGGTCGCTCACAATGGGCCTCATCAGTAAGCTTAAAGTCACCCAAAAGGCAATGGTCAGGGCTATGCTCGAACTTTCCTTGCGTGATCGCATCAGAAATGACGATATCCGCAGGAGAACCAAAGTTACCGACATAGCCCGAAGAATTGCTAAACTTAAGTGGCAGTGGGCAGGGCACATTGCTCGCAGAATGGGTGGCCGATGGGGCCGAAAAGTTCTGAGGCCTTAGTGCGAGTTTTTACTCACGGTCAATAGCGTTAACGTAAACGTCAATTTGTATTGAAACTGGATAAGCGCCGTCTGGGGACGGTAAGCAGAAACCTCTTTTTTTGTATACATTTTGACATAAGAGATCGTTTACGTAACACGAGTGAGCGTGAGTCACGCGTGAGTAAAAACTCGCACTAAGGCCTCTGGAATGGCGACCGTGAACCGAAACACGATTGTCAGAACGCCTCCCACTAGTTGGACAGCAAGTTTGCGAATATTTATCCTCCGACTGCACAGCATGATTTTCTTCTTGTTTACGACTTTTTTGTTCGGTTCTTAGCAGTCGGGTTCTTTGATTTATTGAATTAACTTTTTTTCTAATTCAAAATATGCTTTGTCCGCAGAATGGCTGAAGAAAAAGGAACAAAATCCTATCTGCAGTTCCAGATAGAGAGACTAAAAGTCTTGCAAGCGAAGCTTAACACTGAAGCTGAAGAAGATTATGTTATCATCAAACAAGAGTAAGTAGTAGCTTTAAAATATTAATTTTAGAAGTCGCTTACGTGGACTTGCTCGGAGTCTTAAAACTTGATTGGAATGAAGATTTGGTGCGGTTTGATTCGAAAAACGTATCTAAATAAATAAATATCAAACGGCGCAAATATCCTTATAAGAAGTTATATGTTTGAGCCATTTGAGATTGAATATTAGGTCCATGGATGGAGTCTGAGTGCTCATAGAGTTTTTCGTGACATTAGCAAAAAGCTCTTCGACTCTTCTCGTGCCTAGAGGGCTGGCCTTTTCTTCGGCTAGAGAATCAGCATTGCGATTCAACGTGGCCATGTTGCCACGGGCACGTTTCCCATTGACATCGATGTGGACGAATTTTTTGATGCGCAATGAGCCCTTTTCCCTTCCCCCGTTTGTTTATAGGTTTGTTTTTAACCGACTACCAAAAAGGAGGAGGTTCTATGTTCGACTTTACGTCTGTGTTTTTTTTTTTGTTGATTTTCACCGATATATCCGTCAATTGTGGACCGATTTTGAAAATTCCTTTTTTTTGTTTGAAAGAGTATGTTGGAATTTTGTCCTATTTTAATTTGGTGAAGGTCTGATGAAGAACTTCGGAGATATACAACAGAGCTCTTCAATAAATTACGGCAGAACTCTCGGGATTGCTGCAATCGCATGTCTGTTTATTGTTTATACCATTTCATAGCATAACATCACGCCAATACGCTCTAAAGGGGTACGCAGATCTCTCATTTCACCGGTTATGTTCAAGTTTCATGTTATTCGGGTAATCTATTCTGGCGTTATAGGGACCATAATAAACAACTTGCCTTTTAGGTAGGTAGAACTGAAAAGGGAAAAATAAAAAACTTTTTTGCTTAAAAATACTACCGACTTCCAAATGAAAAACTACAAAGTGAAAAATAACTTAAGTTTTGGAAGTCGGTGTCCATATCGCAAAAAAAATGGTACCTACAAAAGACTTCCAAAAATTAAGTTATTTTTCACTTTTTAGTTTTTCATTTGGAAGTCGGTAGTAATTTTTTGCAAACAAGTTTTTTTATTCTTTTAGAATATTCAGTTGAGTATATTTTAATTTAAACAATGTTGTGAAGCGAATAGGTAATTCGTACTGGCTATATCCAGTCTTGTTAGTATTTAATACTTAAGAGAACTGGGTGGGTATTACTCGTACATTGACTCTGTGAAATAATGCGTACAGCCATAGATATTTTATATTTCTATGCGTACATGAATTGAAATTACTTATTGTTAATAGGAGCTCACGTTCGACCAATATCTCACCTGATAGTAAATCCGAACTTGGTCGGCGATTCGGCACGCTTGACTACAAGTATGATAGTCACAGCGGAACTTTGTGTCTCTGAAGTTGGCTCCGCAATCCATTGCGCTAGAAACAGTTTGTCATCAATAGTATACTGCATAGAGTAAGCGAGATAGGACGATGCGACAAACGTGACAAAAGTGAGTGAAGGAGACAGTTATACAATGCTATCTTCACTTTCAACATTGACAAAAAATAGCTACTGCGCAGGGTCTTGCAGCTAATTCAGAGACACAAAGATCCGTTGTGAGTTATCCTATTCGACTCCTTGGCTGATCGGGCAATAATTTTTTCCAAAACGTTTTGTGAATGTGCCATTTTTAAAGCCCAATTTAAGAAAATACTCTTGACAGAATCACAGCCCAATTAAGCCTTAACTAGAGGAGATTTCAAGACGTAAGGTACGAAGTATCCAAGAGTAATCAATATTGCATTTACACTAATTAAAAAACATCTTACTCTAGTGACACAACTTCAACATTGACACAAAAATAGCAACTACGCGCAGGGTCTTGCAGCCAACTTCAGAGACACAAAGATCCACTGTGACTACGGCGTGTCTAAGGATAGATGGATTTGAGACCGAAAATGCAGGACAGGTTAAAGTTAAGACTCAAAATTTGCTCAGATGAAATTATTAAGAAAATGGATTAGACCATTTTCTTAATAATTTCATCTGAGCAAATAACATATATTTTTTTCCAATAAATTACGACTAGCCGTTTAGACGTGATTCTCATTTTAAAATCAGCTACTCAAGGGAATCGGCGCCTTAAGTTGCAGCAGTTACGGCCTAATTTAACGGAAACCGCTGGGCGTATTTTAATGAAATCGACACGATTACAAAGACAATTTAATTATCTACATTTTGATCTGAAGCTTTTTTTTTAAAGTCATAGAATAATAAGAAAAGTACTAAAAACTACAAAATTTCGGGTTGCGCGGGTGAGAAACGAGGGCGCGTTTTGTTCCCCCAAGGTCGTTGGCGTTAGTCGTCGTCTTAAGAGAGTCTGTTGAGTCGTAGATGAAAATTAGGTACTAACTTAAAGCGAAGGTCCGTCATCATTTGACAAATATTAGGTCTTGAAAGCAGCTTGAATTGCCAGCAGCCGACATACGATGGGCAGGGCACATAGCTCGCAGGACGGATGGCCGATGTGGCAGAAAGGTTCTGGAGTGGCGACCCCGAACTGGAAGATGTTGCGTTGGAAGGCCTCCCACCAGGTGGACCGATGACCTGGTGAAGGTTGCGGGGATCCGCTGGTTGTGAGACGCACGGGACCGGTCAATGTGGCGAAGCTTGGGGGAGGCCTAGGCACAGATTACATAATAGTTTGGCCTAGGTATGTCCAGCAGTGGACGTCTTTCGGCGGATATGATGTTGATGATGACACGATTGCAGCAATCTTGGGTGATTTACCGTCATTTATTGAAGAGTTCCATTGAAGATCTGCGAAGTTCTTCATCAAATCTTTACCAAATTTAACTGAGACTAATTCGAAGCCATACTTTTTCAAACAAAAAACGAATCATAATGTTCCGTTAATAATTGGCGAAGAGATCGCTGAACAAAAATACAAAAAAAAACAGACAAGTTAGGAACCTCCTACTTTTTTGAAGTCGGGTAATAAAGACCCACACACACATCACATCACAGCATCAGCCTATTAATGTTCCCACTGCTGGGACACAGGCCTCCTCTCTGTGATTGGGAATGGGCCGTAATCCACCACGCGGGCCCAGTGCGGGTCGGTGGGTGTCACATGTCTTCGAATTTTTTGGTTCCGGGACATGCCGGAGACATGCTTGTTTCTCAAAAACGGTGAAGGAAAACATCGTGAGGAAACCGGCATAAAGACCTAAATATCTTTAATTATCATAAATTTAATTATTAAGATAACTAAACACATCACATAACATGTATATTTCAATCTATAGCATGTATTAGTTAAAATAAGGTATAGGGTTATAAAACAATAGACGATCGCTAGCTACCTAGGCCGCTCAATCACGTCTTGCTAGGCGTCCGCTATAGTCACTTCCATTTGATAGGTACAGTTCGCGTCAAAAACTTGGCCGTTCTGAATTTGCTTACAAATGGATGTGCAGTAGTAAATCTCATGCTAAAAAAAAACCGGCTAAGTGCGAGTCAGACTCGCGCACAAAGGGTTCCGTACATAGAAATATTAAATACAGGAGAAGTGGCAAGGGGGCGTGTCGGTGTCTGTGCGACGTGGTCACAGTGCCCATGTCCAAAATCATGTTTCAAAATATCACAGCGACTGTACTATTTTTGCAATAAATACATTGCTCCTTAACCACTAGCTAAGTTCGTCGCTAAGTGACTGGACAAGCAATGTAAAAATCACAAAACGATACTTTATTAAGCTGATGCATCGCGTAGTACGGCCGCTGCTTCTTGCGACGAGTTAGTGATGTGATTGTGTAGATGTTTTTGTGTGGGTAAGTTGTACGGAGCATGGTAAATACACGCTGCGTTTGATGAGATAAGGTTTATATTTGATTCTGTAGTACGTTCTGATTTAAGAGTTGCGGGTGTGTGCGTGACTGCGTGTCTATTGCTTTTTCTGAACTGCATGTGTAGTAGTTGCCGTGTGGTAGGGGCAAACTGGAGACACAGGTTGCCGATATATTTCGTCTACCGGGCATATCTCCTTGTTTATTATATCTATGGTTCCGTACCATTATCGCAAAAAACGGCAAAAATATCACGTTTATTGTATGGGAGCCCCACTTAAATATTTATTTTATTCTGTTTTTAGTATTTGTTGTTATAGCGGCAACAGAAATACATGATCTGTGAAAATTTCAACTATCTAGCTATCACGGTTCATGAGATACAGCCTGGTGACAGACAGACAGACAGACAGACGGACCGCGGAGTCTTAGTAATAGGGTCCCGTTTTTACCCTTTGGGTACGGAACCCTAAAAAGCAGCGCGCCATGCCATGAGCATCGGAAAGCCTAAATGCAGACTGGCCAACTCATTTGACCCGAAGTATACTTCACGCCCGCTTTAGCACCCGCGCAAACTCCACCCTGTCTGAGGCCTACACATTCGAACGCCTACTCTTTACGAAGATATTTTAAATAAAGAACGTGGGTGTGGAGCCTGTTTGGGCATCTTATTCGCACGAAATAAGGTGCGTCGATGACGTCATGATTTCACGAATCAGAAGTTGAAATAATGAAATGATATTTGACATGTCGCATGAGGATTGCTATGGGCTTTGACATTTTGTCAACGTTAACGAATGCAAAAATTTTAGAAAATATAGTGATTGACCATAGGCTCTAGAAAAGTGAGTGACATTTTTTTTTGGCTACGCACGGTTTGTGCATTTAGCCAGTGTCACGTTTAGAAGTTCTAGTTCCTTTAGTTTTTAGTCCTATTATCTGTGGTCCTACTTAGGCCCCAAAACTAGCGGCAACTTTACTGGAAGCTTCCACGGAACTTTGTCGACAACAAGAACAAACTCGTAAACGTTCACTAATATTATTAGACTAAAAAGGCCACCATTTTTACACTATTATTATTTAATTTAACACAATTTTAGGAAAATAAAACAGAGAAGCAACATAGACGCAACATAGAGTTCATAAAAATGGAGTGATACGTATGTATGTAATATTTTAGGAACTGCACAATATTCACTATGTTATTCTGTTTTGTGTTGGATTGAGTATCTCTCAACCTTGAGAATAGTGCAAGTTTCATTAAAATCGGTCCAGCAGTTTTCAAGATATGGAGCGTACAACCGAACTTCTTAGGCTTAGCACGCACTGCGATTTTTATTCGCGCGGTTTTTTTTTCGCCCATTCTGCGACCTATGGAATTGTATGAAGCTGCACCACAGATTACTTAATAGGCTGCACGCATTGTGGAAAAATAATCGCGCGGAAATAATACCGCAAGAAATCCGTGTTTTGGTACAGAATCCACCGCGCCGCGGCGCTGATTAAATTCGAGCGATTATTTTGAACTCTATGGACAGGTTGGAGACAAAAATCACGTGGAATTTTATCCGCAGTGCGGTACGCGGACAAAAATTCGCAATGCGTGCTAAGCCTTAGCGACAAACAGCACTAATGTGTAAATTAAGTTATTATGGGTATTTTGTCAATCCTTTAAGTACTGTACAATGTACAGTATTATAGAAATTGCCTGTTTTTAGTGTTGGTGTCCTAAAACTACAAAGAGAGAAGTAAAACGTGCAAAATAACTTTCGTTTCGGCAGACGGTGTCAAAAAATGAGTCGGTTTATTTTTTTGTTGTGAAAACGTTTTTCCTATTAAAATTTACAACCAACTTGATTTTGTGGTTTGGTACGGAACCCTAAATGTGTAAAGTCCGACACGCACTTGCCATTTTATTTTATGAGAACTACGCAGAAACGTCCCGCCAAAATTTTCTATTACCAACTACATACTACCTACTTTCTACCTACCAACCTAAATAACTAAAATAACGTAATTACCTACTGCAAAGTACAGGTAAGTACTTACCTATGTCACGATGTTTTTATTTTAGTACCTACGCAAACCTAACCCGGATTAATTTATTCAGGGCCAATTTATTTCTTCGCATTTATTAAGAAAATTCAAAACATTTTTTAATATAGTTTACCAGGCCCCTCAGAAAGTATTGCGAAAAAAAGTTTTTATATATGGGAGACTGGCCAGTTATAATGTTTTTCGAAAATATGATTATTTATAAGTAAAAATAAGTAAGTTCCAATTTCAAAATTTCCCTCCACATTTTTTGCGAGTTAATTCAAAGTATTGTGTCTCACTGAAATATGGATCTGCGCCGGGAACATTTTAGAGCTATGATTTTATACGATTTCAAGTGTCGCCTGAAACCGGATGAATCGTACGATAGACTTCAAATGGCATTCATGGATGAAGGCCCTTCCAAGGCAACCGTGTATCGTTGGTATAACGAATTCAAGCGCGGTCGACCAACTTTGGGGGATGACGAAAGAAGCGGTCGCCCTTTGACGGCTGTTACCGAAGAAAACGTGCTAGCAGTGAAAAATTTAATCCAAGACAATAGGCGAATTACATATCAGGAGATTCAACACATATTGAAGATTGGATCGGGAAGCGTTCACGAGATTCTACACAGCCATCTTCGCGTGAGGAGGATAGTATCACGCTGGGTGCCGCACAACCTCACCGATGCTCAGAAGCAGGCCCGGGTGGAATGGTGCCGTGATATGCTTAACAAATTTGAAGCAGGCTCGTCTCGGCGTGTTTACGACATCGTTACAGGTGATGAGTCCTGGATTTATCAATACGACCCAGAAACCAAGCGCCAGTCGACTGTTTGGGTGTTTCAAAATGAGCCAACGCCTACCAAAGTGAAGCGATCTAGAAGCGGGGGTAAGATTTTGATCGCTAGCTTTTTTAATTTGACTGGCCACTTGGTATCAATTCCCTTACGGGATCAAAGAAGCATTAATGCCGAATGGTATACTACCAAATGTTTGCCAGAAGTTTTCTCTGTTATAAGCAACAAGCGACCAAACACAGGGCTACGCGGGCTACTGCTCCACCACGACAATGCACCTGCGCACACCGCACTCAAAACGAGGGACTTCCTGGACAGCACGCCAGTCAAACTCCTGGGTCACCCTCCTTACAGCC
The DNA here is from genome assembly GCA_949775005.1 of Orthosia gothica. Classification (NCBI taxonomy): domain Eukaryota; kingdom Metazoa; phylum Arthropoda; class Insecta; order Lepidoptera; family Noctuidae; genus Orthosia; species Orthosia gothica. The sequence continues at coordinate 13,773,593 of OX459052.1, forward strand.
CTGATCTAGCACCGTGTGACTTCTTTTTATTCCCAAAAATAAAAAATCAGCTCAAAGGGATACAATTTTCGTCGCCGGAAGATGCGCTGGCTGCGTTCGAGCAGGCTGTAAACGAGGTGTCTGCGGCGGACTGGAAAAAGTGTTTTGAAAACTGGTTTAGGCGCATGAATCTTTGTATAGAGGCTGGTGGAAAGTACTTTGAAAAGATTTAATAAAAATATATGTACGTATAGAACAATTTTTTTTAGTTTCGCAAAACTTTCTGAGTGTCCCACGTATTTGCATTTAACTAAAGTATGTAGGTACCATTTCGTTCAATAACTTCTTGCCATCTTGTAGGTAGGGACATGATCCCATTGCTATATAAATTTTGGGACTTCTGATCATAATACCGCGACAAGTGGTTTTGGCAGTCCTCTCGTGATGTTAACCTGACACTGCCTAAAGAATTCTGAAGAGACCGAAACAGGTGGAAATCTGAAGGTGCAAGGTCAGGACTATACAGCGGATGCATGAACACCTCCCAGCCAAACTCTCTTAATTTTTGCTGAGTGGTTAAAGATGTGTGAGGTCTAGCGTTATCATGATGAAAAACCACACCCCTTCTGTTGATTAATTCCGGCCGCTTTCTCTCAACTTCTTGCTTTAATCTCATCAGTTGTTCGCAGTAGAGTTCAGAATCGATGGTCCTGCCTGGTGGTAACAGCTCATAATGAATAATGCCCTTTCAATCCCATCACACACACACAGCATCACCATGTTGCGAGTTAACCCGGGTTTCGCCACAGTCTGTGAAGCCTGACCGGCCTTTGACCACGACCTTTTTCGCACGTTCTTGTCGTACGTGATCCACTTTTCATCACCAGTTATCAGCTTCTTCAAAAATGGTTCGTAATAAAGAATCACAAATGAGTACACGGTTCATTAGGTTTCTTTCAGTGAGCTCGTGAGGTACCCAAATATCGAGCTTTTTTGTGTACCCAGTTTTTTTCAAATGCGCCAAAACTGTTTTGTGGTCAATTCCCAGTTCTTCAGCTACGTCGTAACGACTGATATGCCGATCTTGCACCAATTTTTCAAAAATGGCATCCATTTTATCCGTAATAGGTCTGGTCGCTCTATTACGGATATTATCTTTGACATCAAAATTTCCGGATTGAAAACGTTTAAACCAAATTTGTGCTACTCTCACAGACACTGCACTAGGTCCATAAACATCGCAAATTTTTTTCGCAATTTGCGTTGCATTTTTAACTTTTTTGTAGTAAAATTTTAAAATGTATCGAATTTCTTCATTAGATTCACTCATCTTGACCACAGACTACTTAGAGATATGATCTTGACGTTACGAAAAACAAATGAAAATCACACATTTTCCTAATTTGAATTTGGAATTATTCTTTAAAATATAAACTTTCAATGATACCAAAACCAGCCAGATACAAATAGTATAGCCAAAGAGATTTTATTACAAGTTCATGCATACTATAATGCGAAAAGACTTTTTCCCAATCTTTTTCCCCAACTTATTATTTGGTAGCTTTTTTAATGAAAAATGTAGCTGCGTTATTATTCTATGAATGTAGCCTTTTATGCACTAATTGCAATCACCTCAACACCAACAAAGTGTTCAGGGAAAAAGGAGGTTCTTTTGTTAGCTCTAAGTTTTCTGCCTTTATTTTTTTAAATAAATTGTGTATGATAGCAACTTTTTATTAATTTTTGTTAACAATAATTAATTAAGTATGTTCATGTTATTGTACTTAGTTATGTTGATATCGACATTCAATTGTTTTATCAGAAACATTTAATAAATAATGATTTGACACTTTAGACAATTAAAACTTCTTATTGGTCCACTGTGAAAGACGGAATTAATACTTTGCCTTTTAAATAACTGAATGAGTCGGTGATAAATAAAAAGAAATAGCTAGCAAATTACTATGTTCTTCGAATTTTAAATGCGAAAACTTGTTCTGCGAAGGTCGATTTTTTACAGACTAGAGGCAGACTTCTCTCTCTTTACTTTCCCTACTAATTCTTTCTTACACCTGCGTAAGTAGGTAGTGTAGGTACCCAGTCAGAAAATCGCATCTCTAAAATAAATTGAACTATTAAGTATGGAATTCCACTCCATGGTCATTATAGCACGGCCCTGGGCCATACGGGGACACGACAGTGTTACCAGTCATTAGTTTAGAATCTCCCTTGAAGTTAGGACCAGAGGACAATTCTCATATTTTTAAGGAACATTCGCATCTCAGTCGTAATCTGTCTAAAACACCTCTAATTTATCTAGAATTAGAGGTTTTGTCATTGAATGAATGAATGAATGTTGAATGTTTTTTTAAGTCAATTTTTAAACTTCAAATATCTGAAATGTACCTATTGGACTTCATGTAGGGCATGCAGTTTCGTACATTTTCAATTTTGAAATTAGCTCTGAGGAGCCAAATAAATTGGAAAATCCTGTTAAATAAATGTACCTAATTAAGTTATTAAATTAATAATGTGCATATTATTTCATTTCAAGTCAATGACCAGCCTTGACGGTTTTTGCTGGAAATTATAAATGCCAAAGAGTCTCGCCAACGATGAATAAAATTTAAAAGTATTGTTATTTGGTTGCTATTTTTTAGATAATAAATTATACTGCAAATAACTTATTTACCAAACTTTTCCTGTTGTGTTGCCATTTGTAGTTTGAATTAGTACAAAAACCTGGTGCAATCGAATTTCTTGATTGCATTTATACCTAATAGCAAGCAAAACGGCATACCTGTCTTTGTTTAGTTATTGTGTGTTAGCTTTAGAGACCTTATTTCTGAATGGAGCTTAAAAAGAACATTAAACCACAACGGATGGAAATTATGTCCTACAAATGATGTGCTGTCGTAAGCTGTATGGAATTCCATTAATTTGGATTGATAAATTACATTTGTTTAAGGTCATCTTCACAATTCTATAATAAAGTGTGTATGACGTCAAGAATTCAAGATCATCAACTAAAATTACAATATGAAGTGGAGAATCCCCGCATTGGCAACACCATTGTCGAGGGATAACGCGCCCGGTTCCCGCGTTCGTCGCACGTTTCGTTCTCCGGTCTCCACTCAGTCCGGCTTCGCGCGCGTTACAGCCGAGATTCACCGCGATCTGCGGTAAATAAAATAACAAAACCATCGATTAAAACATTTTGGCACTATCTATCGTAAAGCCAGACGTGATGTTCGCGTTAATTCCAAACAAAAAGTGTTAGAATAATGCTATGCAACAATGATTCTAAGATTAAATAGTGATAACGTTAAGGGTGTTTTATTTATTGAATACGTAGTAATTTGTGTGTAAGAGATGCAATATCAAAGTAATGAAGACGACCTGCAATATCGGATTTTTGGCGAATCCTTCAACTTTGCCATCGAGACCAAAACAGCCGGCCGGCGTAGAAAGTGAGTTTCTTGTTTATGATACCTCCTTTTGTTTTCTTTTTGCAGAAAGGCTGAATATAAGCTTGTTTTCAGTTTCACTATTGACGCAAAAAAAAACAGAATTCTTACAAACTATTCGCTATTTGAAAGTTAACTTTTTTGCATGCCGAAAAACCTGATACGAATGCGAAACCATGTTTGTTCGCTGAGTACCTACTTAGAGATATTTCTTTATCGCTTGAGCTACACTACAGCTGTTTGGTATGACCCATTCTCAGCAATTGATATTAATGAACAGCAAACCCTATCAGTAGTTATTATAGTCAATTATAGTACTTAATCCTGAAAACACGCAATGCAGCGCAAAACCCGAGTCTATTGGAGGTATCGTTTCGACCTACGTGGTCCAATATTTGACCGCATTGCCGCAGTATGTAGGTATTATACCTATTTTCTATAATACGTAACCTTCTTCATGACCTAATCGAGTTGAAATTGTTAAGCGGAAGAAGCTCTCTTCTTAAAAAATCATCTGATCAGCCTTTTTGTGAAAAAAAAGTATCAGTAGGTCTTGGACTTACCTTTATGTCTTTGCATTAGATATCTAGGTATCCTGAAGACACGGCGAGGCTCAGGTGCAGACAGACTCGTTTACAGTTTCCCCAGGCGCCTTCCTCTACGGGTCGGTTCGTTTTCGTTCTGTACCCGAATCTGTACAGATGTGCGGTACCGGTGTAAAGAATTAGTGCCGAAGTTAGTCAGTCAGGATTCAGGAAGGCGCCTGAGACTTTTCGGTACGGTTTCATTACCCAATGCCAGTAACCGCCCTTTCTATGCTGATAGACATAACCAGGGTGTTTTAATGGCTGAAATCCCACACAGGGAGTGTGTGTGTTTCTCCAAAAGTCCAGGTACCTTTTGTAGGTTTCCCCCCGATAACATAAAAAAGGTAGGGTAAATACGCTAAATGTCGGCCCCCTAACGGCTTTTCTAACTAGGGATCGCTCTGGCACCATCAGTTTGCAACAAAAGGATGCTTGTGATGCGGTTTTGGAAAGTTTGTTAAATCTATTTCATCTTTATAGGCATAAGATTGACATTTCTACTAAAAGAAAAAAGTATTAAGGTTTTAATGCATCGAAAACCAAAAAACCCTAAAGTCGGCCGTTCACGGCCTATGGTCGGTCGCGTTTTCCCCTAATGTCGGTCAGGTATAGGGTGTTTTAAATTAAGACAATGAAAAATATTATTAATATGATTTATTTTGGCAGCAGTCTAATATCACCTTAGTAAACATTTGTATTTGTTTAATAGTAAAGAATTTTTTTGATTTGCACTTAAACAATGATATTATAATTATAATAAAGTTAAAAATTATAATAACTGAGTATGTGATAAGAAACTTATCTTCTTTATGATATTAATAAATTATAATAATACATATTCAGTTTTGAGAAAATAAGTTTGATAAATAAATTAAATATGACTACCCACAAAATCAATGAAAAATACAAATGTAACCAGCCTGTATAGTGATGCTGTAATTCGAGGCTGGCCGACATTATGATCTTTAATATTTCTAATGTCGGCCCCTGTTTTGTGTACCTTATTTCTCGAGATTCAACTAATATCACCCCGGCCGGAATTTGACGATTAAACGTAAAATAGATTTATTTGCCTATAAACTTTTCAAATTCTCTTATTAAGCCAATGAAAATGGTAGAATCGGAATTTATAAAACAGACTGCATTTACTTTAAGTCGGCCACGGCCGAGAATCCGGTTTTAAGTCGAAATTGGTATTCTAATGGCGGCCCCCTATTTTTCCTTTAAAACAATACGCAAAACGTTGAGAAAACTATCTCAAAATATAGTAAAACAAACTTTTTAGTGATAACAAAGCTTAAAAACAAAAAAATAAAGGTCTTGTCGTTGTAATATCAATCCCCGAAGTGCGGGTATTCACAGCTAGTAAGCTACTTTAGCTGCTAATTTGACGCTGCAACGGCGCAATCGCTATTGACGCTCAGTGTGCGAAGAGTGAGTGACGTAATCGAATAGAAACGGTTTGTACTTATAGAGTATGAACTAAGGTTGCAATTCGAGTGGCAAAATTGCCACTTAATTACATTTTGAATGAACGCAAGCTGAAAATGTGCAGACGGCCGAACATTGGGGGGTGGCCGACGTTTGGCATATTTACCCTACAACTGGAGAAGGTAATAAGTAAAGAAACAAATCTGGCACCTTATAATCTCGTAATGCTCAATCTTTGTAGGTAACGCGTGGGTCGCGGGTTATTGCACTTAGTCTTGCAGTAAGTACTTAATTAGGAGTTATTGTAAATGCCTTGCTTGTTTCTATGAAGCTTTTGGAACATCGACTAGCCATGCCATTAAAGAATTAACTTATTATTACTTATTAAAGATACTTTCGAAATTCTTCATTTGTATTGAGAGTTTGTACGTACTTACATATGTTGTTGAGAGGTACCTAACACAATACAAGGCGACACTTGAATAAGTAATTTTTTGTAGATACATACTATAGATAATCTACCTCTAATAAGATAAGGACGTACCGAGAATCTTTCTTGTCTACAGGCCACCCTTTCATTAAGTATTTTTTCACTTTTCCCCCCCCCTACTCTCCCTTTTTTGGTTATTTTAAAGTCAGAAATAAAATCAGCTAGTAATTACTTAGAAATCAACCTTGTTACTTCTCTAACATCTACAGGAGACCTCCTGATCCATCAGAGGGCGTCATAAAACAAATGAAATCAAAGGAAGTCTAGCTCAAGTAGTAGCTCTAACATTATAGTATAGATATTTTCATTCGTTCAATGTTATTCTTTTCTCTATCTAAACACATCAAAATCAAACCTATAGTCATTTACTCAAATTAGGCCGTAACTGCTGCAACTTAAGTGGCAGTGGGCCGGGCACATTGCTCGCAGAACGGATGACTGTAGGGGCAGAAAGGTTCTGGATTGGCGACCGCGAACCGGAAGACGTTGCGTTGGAAGACCTCCCACCAGGTGGACCGATAACATGGTGAAGGTTGCGGGGATCCGCTGGTTACGAGACGCACGTTACCGGTCAATGTGGCTTGGGGTGGCCTATGTCCGGCTGTGGACGTCTTTCGGCTGATATGATGAGGCCGTATATCACTGTCTACCGTCTCCAAAAACTCCGTCACCAGTTCCTAAGGGGCGTTTAGATTTGCAAAATCAATCCGACAAAGAATCTCGCACCTCCACACCTTGTTTCCTACGTTCCTTTGTTTTGCACTTTATGTTTAACGACATTAGCAGATTCCACGATATTGCAAGCCATATGCAAAGCCTAATGCTAAGTCCACGGCCTAGGTCATTCGATACGCTCACTAAACTGCTTGAGTACCGTCGCATTGTTTAAGAAGGTCTATTTCTAGTTCCAAACATTATTGTGTATGGGAAATATTAATAGCTAGGTTTATTGTTAAAGTTTTAGGTGTAAACTTAGGTTTGAGAGACTAGTTTCACTAGAATATTCTGCTAACTATTCAAATATGATCGATATATATACTGTGAAGACTTACCGTGTAGTAACTGGGTTGTGCTAGCCAGTTAGACAGATCGCTTCATAAGCACACTGGTATTTAGCTGCTGCATCTGTTTAGACTGGAAGTCGTCTTAAATTTACGTATTATATATAGTTGAGAAAAGCCTAGGCATTTGATGCTGACGAGCTATTTTCGTATCTTGTGCCAACACAAGAGGAGTATATTTTATTCTAACCAAATAAGGTATTAGGTCATTTTTAGTAGGTATCTGTCTCGACTCTGCTTCATTCATAAATCATTTAATGATCGTATTATTATTTTGCTACAATAACGAACTCCACAAGGCGGTCAAGTCTGACCGGTATCAGAGTAGGTACGGCGCGTACATACGTATGAGCGCAGATAAGTGCTGCCGATTCTGTACCATGTGATCGCGTAGTACTAAACTTTTCCTACCTTTAGCCATTTATAAATCCATATTCTTTCTCTATTACGTAACAATCTTACGAATAAAGACAAAAAAAAAAACAAAACTTGTTTATTTTATCTTCGTTCCGAACAATTTTATTAATGGTTCGCGTTATTGTTAATAATGTTAATGTAATGAACATGTCTAAAGACGTGACGAGGTTATTGAAAACCAGAAAATCCTGATATATACGAGATGCTTCAATAGATTCACAGAGTTCTGCAATGGGAAGATTGGAAAATATGGTTGTAACTGTAAGTTTGCTGAAAAGCAGAGAATGTATAAGCTAATAAAGATAGGTTCTCCTCTTCAAGAGATGAGGCACGACTGAAATTTACGACTTACTGTCGAAGACACCGTTAAGGAGACAATACAAACAATAAATTGCGAATCCAAAGAGCAGATCGATTACAATACTGCACATTAAACTGACGAAGCAAACAAAGCTTTAAAAGCTAAAACAGGTACCATTACGATGGCTGGACGTGATATTAACATTAACGTACTGAAACTACCTATGTGCAACCGAGACCTTGATTACAGTCACACTGGATTATATGGCGATATTTGTATGCGGTAACTAAGAGGAAGCAAGCTCGCGTAAACCTTGTTTCCTTGAACTTTTTGACCTCGCAAATAATTTGGAGGCTGGGGCCCCTGGCTTGTTTGAAACAACCCAATTAGTGACCATTGAAAATGTAGATCAAGATGTTGACAGTGACAAAGTAGTTGGAAAATTATTGGACGTAGTTGAGCCCGAGGAGAAACTTTATTATACAAGAATCAGACCAATAATAGTACTTACAACAGAGAGGAATGAAAAGTTATTTAGTAAAGAAATATCTCGTTCCTCTAAGAAAGATGTTATCTTAATGCTTTTAAGAGAACAAGGTCGTTTTTTGTACGTGATCGGTTGGAATCCAAAAAAACTGCTTTATCAGCTGGGATATTTACTCGGAACAGACTGACTTGGTCTTGTCAGCCTTGATTTTGATATTGTACGAACTTTGGAAGGAGGAGACCTAAAGAATAGATAAGTTAATTATGTTCAGGATGATATAAAGGAAAAGGGAATGAATGAGTTGACAGGAGGTATGGAAAATCAAATTGCGCCGACAGAACAAGTTACATAGAACCATAGCAAGCAAAAGACAAACTCTTCGAAAATCTTTAAAACAAAATCAGTAGTAAAACTTGGAATTTAAGCTGGTAGAATCTTCAGAAACGTCAACAATCTGCCAACAGATGACAATATTAATAGAAAAGGAAGCTAGTAAACCACACGCGAATTAAATTTAAATACTTAAGTTGGTTACGAGTTGACTAGCAAATGGCCCGGATTATCCTGCGTGCTTTCGGAGACCTTGACGTTGTAACCAAGGCCTCACGTAGCTTCGCGAGATGCCTTTGGTTAAGCGTAGGTAGTGTAACTAGTTGGATTTGTACTTTGAATGAAGTCATAGCCGGCTCATTCAAAGTTTTAGCACCCATAGTGTGCGGCCTTGTCGTTGGATTATGGTTTTTTTGTGGCACTCCTTAATAAATTATTCTGGAGGTATTTTCAGGATGTTTTATAGATTTATTTTCTATAGCTGTGTAGAGGAACGGGTGCGAAGATACTGTAATGGGATTCCATCATTCATTCATGTATTACTTATTTTTTTGGAAAAAAGAGCCTTATTGAAAAATGGTTTTCGAAACTACTAGAGGAATTCCAGCCTCGTCTATACATTATAGATAGATACATGTGGCAAAACATACCCCATTGAATAATACATTTTCATAGAAGAATACAGCAGATTAAAATAAATATTAGGTATAATATTCCGGTATTTCAGAATCTCATTATGCGATACGGCCATTGCTATTAGTTGATAAAATTAAAATAAACAATGTGAATACATGTTCGGGATTTAATTTTAGTAGCTAAGAAACTAATTCGCTCTTAAATGATTGAATATTTACGACCCAATAAATTATCGAAGAATTTTTATTAGATAGGGTATAAGAGCTCCTAAAATGTTACTTCAAAGGACAAAGGGTAGGTACTTTAAAAATTGTCCGTGCGGTTTAATAATTTTATAAATTAAATATTTAAATGCCATTGTCCCCGTACCTTACATTCCGCAAAATCTCTCACCAAGTCACCACCTTACACAGAACCTCTAAGAGGGTCGAAAACCCCACCACGTTTGCCCTCTTTGTCAGCCGTGGGAGTCTAAACACGAAACAATGAACCTGGTGCATTGACCACGTTGCAACCCCTCTGTACTGAGGTAAACGACCATTGTACCGAGGGTGGCACCCCCAAAGAGCCGATGGCCTTAATTGCCTCACGTGCATCGCGGCAGATGGCAAGCAAGGTGCGAGTAAGTGATGTCCCTCGCTTATCGATAAAATGCGCTTGCGACTTTTGATCTTTGCGCTTGGACTTACTTCTGTTTTTATTTTTAAAAAGCATTTCGTTATTTGCGTTTTGCTGGGTGGTTTGAATTTTATGGTTGTTCCTTTTTTGTTTTATTGCTTGCTATGTTTCTTTATGAATAATAAAAGTAATGTAATGAAAAATTATACGGACTGTAAAGGTATAGCTGTGTACTAAAGGGTATTCAAATACGCTGCTGGTTCTAAATGATTACGACTATTAGTGCTACTATAGTTTTAATTAGTTTCCATTTGGTTGCATCTTAATCCAATTAGAATTCTAATCCAAATTCTGATTTTTGAGTACTACTTATGTTTGGGTTACCCAATCTGTCCAAATCCATTACCTATTTAGAACTTTTGCCATAACCTTCCTTGGCTAAATACCAAAATTTCCGCTGCTCAATTTTCATGTATATTATTTATATTCTGCGTTTAATCAATATCAATAAACCATCGATAAGTGAGCAGTCCCGCCATATCTAACGTGGCTTTTCTATGAATACCAAAGCAATTGGGGTGAGTGTGGGACTTGACTTTCACACGATTGCGACTGCACCTAATGCCAGCCTATGTATTCTTTACGAGTTTATTAAGAGCGGACTCTAGTCAACAGGAATTTGAAAATAGGTATTTGAAGAAACTATTGCCGTCGCGTCACCTCCAACCTCACCCCGTAAAGTGCGAAAGGGACAACTGCAGCTCAGGCTGATTTTACTTACAAAAACTTTGACTAAAAGACATTTCGTATTCTGCTGTTTTCTTCATGAAAACTGGTCTGATCTAAAAAATTCTTATATCAAAATTTAGAGGAAAAGTATATCTATGCTCCTATCATTTCCTTTTTTGTTAAAAACTTATACCTAAATTTTGTCTGAAAGTCTTCTGATCATGGCGGTAAAAACGGGCATTTTTTTCGGCTTTTTGTATTGTCATATTTCTTTTTGTGATTATGTTTTGGAAAAAAGGAAATGATACAGGCACGTAATAGTTAGACCTAGATTTTACGGAAAAAAATCATTGCTCTAGAGACATTATCCACGAAGAAAACAGCAGAATGTGTTTGTATGGAGAAAGTCTCACTAGAGTCCCCTCTTAAACATGACACAGAAGTTTTTACTAATGCCTTGCCAAGTTGACATTTGACGAAGGCGTTTTTTCACGAAATAACACACCAATAAATTGATACAAGGAACACATAAGATGAATAATTTATTACTATAGTCGTGACAAAATTACTTTGAGTCACCATTCAAGGGTATTAATAATATCTATGAAGAACCCGTCGAATTTCCGACCACGTGGAGACAGGCCGTGTTTTTTTTAGTTTTAAACATTGAATAGACCAGCTGGTTTGATGTCTGAAGAAATATTGTATAAACTTTAGAGGGGACCAAGAAATTGAGGGAGCTATTCTTTTTTGGGACCGTCTTAACAAAAGTTCGTACGAGCCTCCTTTGTTATCCACGAGACGGATTCGCAATGGTTGACGAGTACTGTTCGTTTTTTTTTCGGCAATGAATAACTTACATGGGTCGTTCTTGTATTTGTGTCAAAGTTCATCAAGGTCCCTTTAGGAAGAGTTCCGAAAAGATCCGGGAATCGTGAAACGAGATCGAAATTTATTGACAGTCCCCAAATTTTATGAGCCTCGAAATCTTGATATATACGCTTCAATACTTTTACGGAGCCAGCTGTAAGAATGGCATTTTTATTTTATACTACCTTTGGCATTAAAATCGCAGGTTTCTCCCTGTAAAACATATTTTTTTTAGGAAACAAAATGGGTATCTTCTATAAATTCTCCAAAAATATAAAAAGTTTGATATTCTTTCGCTATTCCGACAAAGCTACGCTCAGCAAAAACACCGATTGTGTGCACAACGGATGAATGAATCGATTTATGCCAGCGATGCGTAGGTGTTTCGATAAGCTGCGCCTGCGTTGGCGCGTGCTATGCCTTCGAGCCGGGTGCGTTCAGAATTACTTATGCACCGAAGATGTTTGACGTCGTGAGTTTATTCAAATGAGGTTTTTGCTACCCCCACGGTGCGTCAGACAATTTCTTCGTACCCGTTTGTGAATAGCGGCGATGTTTGTCAAGTACCCCTATATTGGTCAAAGTTTGCTTTTGTCTCAAAATCTTCAACCGTGAAAGGTAAACACGCCGAAAAATGTTTCTTATTGAGGTTCTTTTAGAATGAAATCCTGTTTAGAATAAAAATCGTGAACTGGTTTTTGGACATGCGTCAGTCAGTACACATGGCGTGCGTTCTCAGTTTTGATATCTTCAATGCCCTTTGCCATCGTTGTAATTATGTCCAGGATATTCGTTACTGTTTTATGTTTATCAGTGGTTTACAGGAAATTCTACACATTTTCAATGTTCATTAATTGTGTTAAAGACTTTGTTTGTTTAAAAGGTTAGATAATAGTAAATAGGACACAGTTATTATAACATCGTTTATGTTTTATTCGCTTTTTAAATCCTGGTAGATGTTCTATCGTCGGCTGCAATTCATTATATTTTTACCCGACTGCCGAAGGAGGGTATTGAGTTTATCAGTCTATGTATGTATGTAAGTATGTATTTATGTTTGTTCCTATATGGCGTTCCAGAGACCAAACGCGTTGACCGATTTTGATGATTCATAAGTCAATCGATTCGTCTTAACCCTGCGAGTGTCATAGGCTACATTAAAATTGGACAATAGAAAAATGGCGGATTTTGGGTGCCATATAGTGGGCCCAATTTTTTTTTTCTTCCTAACCCATCGTGTGGGGTATCAAAATAAAGGATTTTAAGAGGTGATTACAAAAATATATAACACTTATATGTTTAAATGTATTTAATTCGAAAAAAAAACTAACTAAAAAGTTAGAAATAAAACAACTTAATTAAAAAAAAACAAAAAACCCGACTGCTTCAAAAGCGAACAGTCGGGTTTTTTGATTTTTTGAATTAAGTTTTTTTCATATAGACTCAAGAATTATTTTCTGTCCAGCAGTTCCGTTGTTCCATTAAGGCGGTACCCCGAGCAAAACGCCGCGCAAGCCGTTTTTTGTGCTGTTTTTAGGAGCTATCTACTCGTTATTTAAAAAGAAATATCAATTAATAAAAATACATTAAATTTCTACATATTATTGATTCTAAAATGGTAGATTTAGTTTTTTTTTTAATGTTGTATATATTTCACTAATCTACTTCCAAAAAAACATAAAAATGAGAAATAATTATTGATACTATGCATCTCCTCGTAAAGTGTTCATTGATTATTTTTTGTACTAACACTAATGGATAGACAATTTAATAACGAACATTTTTGTAGAATTATTTTTTTCAAAAGACCAAAATTCGATTTTATAAAGATTTTATTCTAAAATCTGGGCGTATTCATTACTGTAATTCATGCGCCACCAGTGCCGCTAGACCAATAGGAGCGCTCATATCTCATGCCGATTTTTTGGTCAGGGTACCGTCTTAATATATTCTACTAAACATTGCCATTAATTGGGCGGGTACTTTTAAAAGTATATGTAAGAATTTTTTTAAAGTACCCTCCTTTATAACACACATATCTAGTTTTACCTTTATCATTTATGTTGTTCAAATGTAAAGGTTTCATGAACACCTTTAGAAAATATGTTTCTATTTGATTAGCAACTAACAATGATTAGGTAGTTACAGTTTTACGAGTTATCTTCCACTCCTTAGTAATCTTGCAGTTGTTGAAACCACAACTATAAACTTGAACACACTTGAACAGTAAAAACTGCTTGCAAATGCGGGTATTGAGTTCTACGGAGAAATTCTCAAGGGGCCCCTATGTTTTAGATAATTTTACTGTTTTATGGAAAGTATAGTTAGTTTCCCATTACCTCGCATGAGGGTTTTTTAAATAGTTATCAATTCCTTTATTTCCGTCTGCCATATGTCGATCGAATCGATTTTATGGATCGCCGGCATGTTACACAATATTTTATATTAAAATTAAACTCTGATATCATTTTGGACCGGTTCTTTCGGATATTTCTTTAGTGTCCTCTTCATGAGTGTTTTTACTAACGTTTTGGAATAAACGAAGTTTCTTATAAGGCCAGAATATGTTAGTTAAGCACCTTTCTTGGGAACAAGTGAACCAATTTTGATGATTTCGTAAATGGTTAGCGAAATCGCGAAACAGGTTCCTTGACGGGTTCTGAATCTTCAAGGCACGCCTTACGCATTACGCTCTTTTTGAATTTATGTTTGTTGTGCACTTAAATCACTTTTCATTTCTTAAGTTGGATTGAGTTATTGTAATATTAAATTTACTGAATTTCCTTCGGTAAGTTTTCAAGGTAGGAATCCTTAATGAGAATATTGGCTTTAAAATCTGAAGTGTTATTAGCATTAAGATCAAGATGTGGGCCATCAAGTGCATAAAGATTCCCTTTTCCACGCCCTTGATTAAGATCGTGCTTGAGTCCAACAACCATATAATCGTTCTCATTGCTTATATATTCATTCGTAATTAAATAGTAATGGTATCGTTTAGTTATCACTGAGCGTGAACACCATATTGTTCGTGAGTCATGGTCATACCATGCTCTGATGGTTTGCGAAGATGTGGCGACATGGGAACCAGAATATATTAACAACCTTGTACTAATTCTGGTTTTGTACAAGTTTTTTGCCGTCACAATTTGCCTATTGATAGTATGGTTCATAATTTATCATTGGAATGGTTCTCTTAAACTTTTTATTGTACGGAAGTTTTTTGTTGATATTCGACACGAATTTGGACTTGTGATTTGGTTTTCTTGATACTACCACGTTCTTAAATATATGCATAATGAAAACGAGTCTTATTCCCAACTGGGGATTTGCATCTATTGATCTGATTGCATAATTCATGCTTTTTAATGCACCCAACAAAAAGATTTGGATATTTCTCGTTGTAATTCCCGCATCGAATTACCCAATCACGCGTGAATGGAATCAAAATACTGATTGTAATTTATTGCACTTATAATTAATGTAAGGGTAGACGAACCACCCTATTTTACAGGTAACCATGGCGCATTCCCACGAGTCAAAAAACAGGGGGCTTGCATAGTTCGGACAAGGGGCCAAAGCATTGGTGCATGTCCTTTCTCATCTTTTTAATCTAAATTTGTAAACGATGAACAAGCAGATGTGGTGACGATATGTTTATGAAAATTTCCGATATTCCCATATGTGATTGTAACCCCAGAATTGATTAAATTGGGTTACTTTGTCAGAACAAGCTGTCACTTAATATTGAATTACCCACGTATTGAATTGGCAAAGTAACTCGTGTTCAAAGGTGGGTGTCTGCGGCCTGCTTAGTTCCTTATATTAAAGAGTTTTTGATAAAATAAGATTTCCCTGGGTTTTCAAATTTATCTTGACTTTGATTTGACTTGACTGTCCTAAATAAAATAAAATAAAATCAAAAAACCTGACTGCTTCAAAAGCGAATTAAAATACATATTCGCGGGCTGGTTGACCAAAATCTGGTGTTTCCTCCGCCTGCACAGCATGATTTTTTCCTTGTTTACGACTTTTTAGTTCGCTTTTGAAGCAGTCGGGTTTTTTGAATTTTTGATTTAACTTTTTTATTTATAACTTTTTAGTTAATTTCTTTTCGAATTAGGTACATTTAAACATATAAAGTGTTATATATTTTTGAATTTACCTCTTAAAACCCTTTATTTTGATACCCCACACGATGGGTTTGGAAAAAAAAAAGAATTGCCCCCCCACAATATGGCGCCCAAAAGCCGCCATTTTTATATTGTCCAATTTTAATGTAGCCTATGACACTCGCAGGGTTAAGTCGAATCGACTGACGTATGAATTATTAAAATCGGCCAACGCGTTTGGTCTCTGGAACGCCATATAGGAACAAACATACATACATAGACTGATAAACACATTACCCTCCTTCGGCAGTCGGGTAATAAGGTTTTCTGGGTTTTTCAAATAATAATATAATAATCTTTATTATAACACACAGGATTCATGATACACAAGAGCAGATGTACAAAATAACATAAGATATCTACATAAATCTACACAGATCAGGTAACCCTGTCTCCTAAACTAGGTAGGTCCTGTATCTTAGGAGACAGTAAGTAAATTTATCTTGACTTTGATTTGATTTGACTGTCCTAAATAAAATAAAATAACCTTTATGCCCTGTAACCTGTTTACAATACTTTTTTTATATATTAAATCTTACATCTAGCTTATGATAACTATGCATTACTCTATATCAAATCTTATCTTAACTAACTATCAGCTACCAGGTCAGGTTGTCTTTTGATATAGGCCTCCTCTAGTTCCCTCCACTTGTTTCGGTCCTTTGCTGTTTTTCACCTTTTTATCGTCCTCACAATTCTTGGGTACCATTCTGTAGCTTTTTTGTCTTGACTGCCCTACTTACATTCAAATAGATGTTCTAATAGAAAACTAGAAAAGATCTTGGTCTTCTTACGGAAGTCTTCACCTTATCCAAAACGACTAGTAGCATCCCTCTACACAAAGAGTTACAAAATCTTTTATCTACCTTCCCAAACACAATGAATACAATGTTCCTTCCATCCATTAGCGGGACTCTCGCTTCTTACCAAGATTATCCTTAACAAACATAGGTACTTGAGGTACCTCAAAACCTGTTTGGGTACTTCGAGAATAAGATTTTTTAATAAGCACCCCTTTAGTTTAAAAGGGAGACTATTGTTAAGATTTTTGAAAGTGCATTGCCCTCTAAATGGGTCATTTTGCTAAAGGGTTGTTGAGGCATGAAAAGAAGGTTAAAATTACGCATTGTTTACTTAACTTGAGGTGAGAAATTCTGGGATTTTGTACGACTTATTTGTCTTATGAATTTGTCACCCACTTCTGAGAGTTCCTAATTCAAAAATGCATTTTAGTTTTAAGATGGGTTTGCTCTTGACTCTAGTCTAGGTCAGAGGTGACAGAGATAAAGTCGACGATGGAGTGAGATTACCCAGAAGTAGTTTGATCACTCTAACTTTGCTGAGATTCGGGATTTAAATGTAATGCCGAGTTTGTGGAGGAATCAGGCAAATATCGTGAGGAAGGTTTTGAAAATGAATGTGGATGGCTGTAAGAGGAGGGGAGGAACAGAGATAGATGACATATGTGAAAGATGATATGGCTAGGGTTTGACTATCGGAATGACCACTAATAAAGCAGTAAGGAATTAAGAAGTGAACTTAAAAGCCGTAAACAAGAAGAAAATCATGCTGTGCAGTCGGATGATGATGATGTTGCTCGCGAATATTCGCGAGCTGGCTAACCAGATGTATCCTCCGACTGCACAGCATGATTTTCTTCTTGTTTACGGCTTTTTAGTTTGCTTCTTAAGCAGTCGGATTGTTTGTTTTTTTTTATTTTGACTTTTTAGATAACATTTTTTATTTAAGTACCTAAGTGTTATATATTTTTGAAATCATCTCTTAAAACCCTTTATTTTAATACCCTACAAAATGGGTTTTGAAGAAAAAATAAATTGGGTTGAGAAGTTTACTTGGGGCACACAATATGGTGACTAAAATCATTTTTCTATATTCCAATTTGAATATAGCCGGTGACACTCGCAAAGTTAAGACGAATCGATTCGATTGACGTAAGAATCATCAAAATCAGCCATCGCGTTTGGTCTCTAGAACGCCACTAAAAACATACATACATACATAGACTGATAAACACATTACCCTCCTTCGGCTTTCGGGTAAAAAGAAGAGATATTTTGTCAAACAAAAACAATTGGGGCTATGGGAGTAATATATTTTTCTAATTCAACTGTCGGCCTTCTCGCAATCGATTTCGTATCCTCACCAAACCATCGGAAACAGACACTCAACATAAAATTCTAAACTCATCAAACAATTTGTTATACCATCCGAAACTATAGCCAAAGGAAATGATAACACCATAAAATAAACATAATATTATAACACAAAGGCAACCCCTGCCTTAATCACTCTCATTCAGGACCGAAAGGACTTACGTTCCTGTTTTGTTATTGGTTCGCTCCGCGCATCCCTCGTAAGCGCACGCAGCTGCGCGTTGCGTGGGGGTCGTCGCAGATGGTGTAAGCGCACTCCCGCGTCCCGGAATTGGGTATACACGTACTAAAAATCGATATATTGTATGACTACCGTCGTTTTTTGTTTGGTGTGAGTTTAGTTAAGTTGTCATATGGCGTTGTACGGCTTGTATTGTTTCTGATAACTTTTTAACCCAAACACTAAACTACGTTGCGACGTCGCATCGTAAAAATCTACGAGCTTGTTGCAGTTTAGGGCCCAAACCCTAAACTGCGGTGCGACGTCGCATCGTAAAAATCTACGAGCTTGTTGCAGTTTAGGGCCCAAACCCTAAACAGCAGTGCGACGTCGCATCGTAAAAATTTACGAGCTTGTTGCAGTTTAGGGCCCAAACCCTAAACAGCAGTGCGACGTCGCATCGTAAAAATCTACGAGCTTGTTGCTGTTTAGAGCCCAAACACTAAACTGCGGTGCGACGTCGCATCGTAAAAATCTACGAGCTTGTTGCAGTTTAGGGCCCTAACACAACACTTAATCTTATTACGAAATATAGTTAACTTATTGATTTCAGAACATCTCTTGAAATCAATCTACCCTACCCGATGTGAAAAACTATTTCCCATTACTAAAATCATTATTTGATTCCAAACCTTGAACACTCACAAACAATATTCTCAAAATACTCCAACTTCGAGGAGGTCCATCCACAAACGGCTTGATAATTAGCAACTGTGAACTGACAGCTAACCGATAACTAATAGCCATTAAAAATCAATAAAAAAGAAAAATACTCCTGTTTCGAATTTAGAACTTTACGGGAATAGTCCCGAACTCCCGGAGAATTATTGCGAATCGTATCGGTATCGTAAATTCGCCGTTCGTTGACACGTGGCAAGCCAGATGGCGTATCACCTGCCGTCTGACTCTTAAAGAGGTATAGTCCTGTATGGGTTTGCGGAACAAGACCGCCCGGTACCGCATTCTTTAGTAAAACGAATTCCCATCACTACTCGGTCGTTGACTGCATTTCTTATAAGTTTTTGCACTTTTTTGCGGCTTCTGGGAGTCTTGTTAATTAATAACTTAGGTTCTAAGATTTCTTCTAGTTTTTGTCTAGTAGGATGAACAATATTCGCACGCACTGATATCAATCGGAATATCTATGTGCAAATATGTATGAGATAGTTATGTGAATTCTAAGAACTCGGTCCAGACATCATATCCAGTTTTCAAGAACAGGCTTTTTGCTTTTTAATTGGTAAGCTACCAGTCTCTTCACTCTCGCCAGACACTTTTGTTACAAAGAAAGTACAAACTTTAAATTGAGGCTGAAACATTTTCCAAATTCGAAAATCAGAATTGACTATTGAATCTTTCTGGAAACAAATATTCACAGACAAAGCTGATGACTGAAACATATTCCAAATTCAAAAGTCTTTGGCCTTCCTTTCAACTATTCTTAGAAAAACTTAAGCAATTACAGCCAACGCGACGCGAGAATTTAAGAACTTAAGACGGTACTTACGTAGTAACTAATAAGTAATCTGTGACGGTACCCTGACCAAAAAATCGGCATGAGATATGAGCGTTCCTAGTGGTCTGGCGGCACTGGTGGCGCATGAATTACAGTAGTGAATACGCCCAGATTTTAGAATAAAATCATTATAAAATCGAATTTAGGTCTTTTGAAAAAAATAATTCTATAAAAATGTTTGTTATTAAATTGTCTATCCATTAGTGTTAGTACAAAAAATATTCAATGAACACTTTACGAGGAGATGCATAATATAAATAATTATTTCTCATTTTTATGTTTTTTTGGAAGTAGAATAGTAAAATATATACAACATTTAAAAAAAAACTAAATCTACCATTTTAGAATCAATATTATGTAGAAATTTAAAGTATTTTTATTCATTGATATTTCTTTTTAAATAACGAGTAGATAGCTCCTAAAAACAGCACAAAAAACGGCTTGCGCGGCGTTTTGCTCGGGGTACCGCCTTAACACCAAAACAGTTCCTTCAAATGAACAACCCACAAACGCCACAATAGCTAGAACAGAAATAAATCAACCAGCGTTTTCGTAGCCTATAACTCTGCAATAATGTAATAAACTCTGGCAATTTAGAGGCACGACTAGGAACAATGACCTCATACAATAATACGGTCTTCCAGAGGCCGGGCGCAATCTGTTTCTCATAATTATGTTGTCACGGACTTATTGTTTATGATATGGTAGGCATTTGTTGAAGTGGAACCCTAACGTGGAACTAGTTAGAGAAGCGTTGAAAGATAAAAATTTTGAAGGAGTAATTTCACGAAACAACAAATTGTATTAAACTAGCTGATCCCCGCGGCTTCGCTTCCGTCAAAATTATAGCCTATGTTACTCAGGAATAATGTAGCTTTCCATAGGTGTTTTTTTTTTTAAATCGGTTCAGTAGTTTCGGAGCCTATTCGGTACAAACAAACACACATACGAACAAACAAAAAAATCTTTCCTCTTTCTAATATTGGTATAGATGTAGAACGTGAAATGTAAAACCAGCTTGCATGCCGATATGTTAGTTGACAAAAAATATCTATTTAGTCCGTCAGTTAGAAAACACAAAAATATTGGACAGTAGTATTTTTTATTTTGCCACGTAAACAAAAAATTACGACGCGAAAAGATTACAGTGCGTTGAAATATCGTGTGACGTCACGGTTTGCTAAACTTTATACTGACAAAGTGACGTCACAAGCCCCCACTCTTGAACTTTGATGCGCTTTTTTTTGAATTTTTTTATTTATTTGATGAAGCAAAAAATACGGGTCAAATATTATTTGATAATCTCACTGACGGACTAAATAGAATTATCATTTTTCTACCCAGGAAACATTCAAGCATTAAGTTGCAGGCTACCAAAGTAAAAAGTGATCAATCACTCGATCGTGCTCCGAAATGCTAATAATTAGACTGGCATACGAGTTGTTTTCAGTTAGAAACCACATTATAATAAAGAGGTGGAAGCTCTGTAAGTACCTAGAAGTTCATTCACTGATAGAAAACTAACTAATCGCTGAGTGTGATAGGCTATCGTTTTCCTGGATATACATGGTTCCTATAGAATAAAACACGCATTGATGCCGCGGGAAAAATCTTGAAGGGGTATATAATTCTGAGAAAATTCTAGACAAGGCTAAGAACTCTTTAAGTCACTACAATGCTGCATTTTGTTTCAGCGATCGTAAGGGCCATTATCTGACATGTCGAATTGTATGTATACGTATGTAAGTGTTCGGGTCAAATCTTGCAATTGAATTTTAAAGCAGTTATCCTCCACCGATTAAAATGAAATTTTGCATACACGTTTAGTTTGGATGACAATGCATGGTTAGCTAAGTGACGTCATTCTAAATCCAATATGGCAGACGGCCCAAGATGGCGGACTAGTTATTTTTTGTGCACTGCTATGATATGGGTATCAAATGAAAGGGTTTGCTGAATACGAAAAAAGCTTGTGTAAAAAAGATTTTTAATGATTATTTTTTTTACGTATAATCCATTTAAGTATTGGAATTTGTAAAGTTATTACACGAAGATAAACCCTTTATTATTCCTGAACTCATTACTTCGTGATACATATTATCTACAAGCATTCTCTGTGTGAGACGGATCCTGTATCACAGTAAAAAAATCACCGACTCAAATTGCATTCTTAATACAGTCTCTGCTATCATTAGAGTCTGCATGCCTCATCTTCATTGGAACCGTGACGATGTCTTGAAATAGAATTGCAGGAGACTATGATTGATTCACGATGTAACTCAACTGAGATGGCCACAATTGTTTAAATTTGGACCTTATGCTCTAGGCATGTGACATTCTATTAACAAAACTTGAAAAAGCGAAAGCGATTGAAAAAATGTCAAGTTCTATCGAAATGTATGGCGCAGGCCACACAGAAATGGCGTCGGGCGCGGACATGGCTCGGGCGGCTTCTTATTCTATTCTAATTTCAAACTAAATACATGGAAATAAAGCGCAATTTAGGACACACGATATGTCGTTGCTCGGATCTTATGACACGACATTTTGGCACCCACGCCTGATTAAATTGTGCTTTATTTCCATGCATTTAGTTTGAAATTAGAATGGAATAGGAAGCCGCCCGTGCCATTTCCGCGCCCGACGCCAGTTCTATGTGGCCTGCGCCAAAGATAACGCGCTGACATTAAATGATATCTTGTCTTAAGACGACGACTAACGCCAACGACCTTGAGGGAACAAAACGCGCACTCGTTTCACACCCGCGCGACCCGAAATTTAGTAGTTTTTTGTACTTTCCTTATTATTCTTTGACTTTAAAAAAAAAGCTTCAGATCAAAATGTAGATAATTAAATTGTCTTTGATATGGTGTCAATTTCATTAAAATACGCCCAGCGGTTTTGGTGTGATTGTCGTGTTTTTGTCCGTTTTAGACATAACTTTACAAATTAATTACACTATGTTATACGAATAAAACTCAAATTCTGCTCAGATGAAATTATTAAGAAAATGGTCTAATATTACATAATTTTTTTCCAAAAAATTACGACTAGCCGTTTAGACGTGATTCTCATTTTAAAATAAGCTACTCAAGGGAATCGGCGCCTTAAGACGACAACAGTCGCCAAAGACCTTGAAGGAACAAAACGCGTACTCGTTTCACACCCGCGTGACCCGAAATTCGATAGTATTATTTATTTCCCTTATTATTCTATGACTTTAAAAAAGAGCCTTAGATCAAAATGTAGATAATTCAATTATCTTTGAGATTGTGAAAATTTCATTAAAGCCTGGCGGTTTTGGTGCGATTGTCCGTGTTAGACATAACTTTACTAATTAATTACACTATGTTAAACAAATAAAACCCAAATTTTTTCTTAGCTCAAATGATTAAGAAAATGGTTTAATTTAACATATATTTTTCCAAAAAAATACGACCAGCCGTTTAGACGTGATTCTCAATTTAAAATCGGTTACTGAGTGAGGGGTATCTGCGCCTTAAGTCTCTTGTATAGAAAACGATGAACAAGTTAATGGCATGCAATAATTCGATAAAAATAAGTTGTTGATGACGTTTTTCTCAATATATAAGGAAAGTGAAGGTTCAGAAGTCTTTTAATACGAAATGAAGCCATTAGGGCTCTTTGTATCTTTTAGTATCATTGCCTTTTTATGCATCATTTATTTTTATGGCCGTACAGCGATAGAATATCTGCGATTAGTGTAATTCTAAACTTTATTACGGAAAGACCTCGCAACAAGAACCCTATATTTTTTAACCTTGCCTGTGTTTTAGGAACAACCAAAACTGCATCACGCACAGATTCAATCATTCTTTGTCTTTATCCACAGACATAAATCTAACTAGATAACGCAAGTCCCTCCATCTGTATGGAAACCAAGCGTGCCACTTTTTCACAAACAATTTGAAAACAAATTTGCTTACCATTGTAGGAAAACATTTCCAATGCCTCAGCCAACTTTTTTTAAACATTCTTTACAGCTCAACATGGCATAAAAAGGCAGTTTTCTAGATATCGGTGGATTTCCGGTGCCGATGTAATGAAAATGAAAAGCTCAGATTACGATCATTGATCGTAACTTTACTCCGTTTTTTGGCACGCGAAGTACATACAATCGCGTCATCTAGTTATATTTATATCTGTGGCTTCATCTGTCACCCTAAGATCGAATTTGCTACGAGCAAATTCGAGTTCCCGGTTCAAATCGAAAAACAAAATTGCCCCAGCTATATTTACTTTTAACTTCCGATTCCAAAACACAAAAGAACATTAACAAAACTGCACATTTCCTAAGCACGCGACATTTCACAAAAAAGTTCTCGACAAAAAAGGTCAATATTAATAAAAAAATACATATAAATAAACGGTTCATTAACGCTTTCTCTAAACACCTTTAGTAGCGCGTGCGTAATTATTGTAAGCCGATATAATAAGGGAGGAAGTCGGAAAAAAATTAAGTCGGGGTAGAAATGTCAGGCCATGTGCTAGCGACCGCGGGGGCGAACAATTGTACTGCCTCAAGACATTAATCTTAGGGGGTGGCCAGGTGAACACCCTTGAATCTTTGTGCTTTCAACAATATGTAGTGTAGGCCGAAAACTTTTGACCGTTTTA
Source organism: Orthosia gothica (assembly GCA_949775005.1). Lineage (NCBI taxonomy): Eukaryota > Metazoa > Arthropoda > Insecta > Lepidoptera > Noctuidae > Orthosia > Orthosia gothica. The sequence goes on from OX459052.1 coordinate 13,797,713, forward strand.
TAGGAGCAGCTGAGTTTTTTTTGGGGGTCACTGAGTTAATTTCCAAATTTATTTAATTTTGTAGTCTAGTTCTAATCCAGTGTTGTAAATGTCAGATGGGCTGATTTCTGACTGAATGACGTGGTAATTCCAGCATAGTCGCGACATAGTTGTTGGAAATGATAAATGTAGGCAAAATACTAATTTGTGAAATTCTGAATTTGTTAGATTATTGCGTTTTTTTTTCCTATCGCAAACCTAGAAGAGGAAACCTTGTTTACAGTTATACCATGGGAGATTCCATTATGAAATGCAAAAACCATACTATGCTAATCGAATAACTTACAGCTTTATAACAGGACACATTTAGCTCTATTATCTCACAACAAGTTTTAAACATTCCTCCAACTCCAACCAACACGATGACTCAGCTTTGTCGCTTCATCTTGATCTCTTGCATTTGCAAACGGATCTATAAACTTTACAAAACCTGCATCTTCTTTAACGCCTTAACAGTAATCCTGTGAACGAAATTCAATACGAAGTGACCAAGCATCATTATACAATATACAGATCCTATCGACTCCTTAACTTAGGAGTCCTCAAGTAATTTCATACATGTTGCAACATGTACTGATGCTAATCGCTTTCAAATGAAGCAGCTGGTGCTTTTGTGTGCACCCCTCGTATGGGACCTAATGTCATCTATGTATAACTGAATTTAATTATGGTACTTAGTTTACTTTGTTTTTTAGCTTCAGTAGTTATTTTCCTGTTTAGATTGTTGAAGGCATTTACACTCACACTTGCACTACTGTGTTTTTAATATATTCTGAGTGTTATTCACAATTCATTTCTGCAGTCTTCAATTATGTTTATCTTTGTAGTTTCCCATATGTTTTAATCCCCAACGTTGTAGCATCTTTTTTCAAGACCTAAAATGAGTGAAGCCAGAATCTCAGAAAAAAATACAGATAAAGAATCTCCATGTTCTCATACGTCTAACGCAATTAATTCTTATCAATGTGTTGATAAAATTGAGACGATCGACAAACAGACGCTAAATGTTCGACGAGTTCAGCAAAAAGTTTACATAAGTTTTAAATGTGTCATCCACGGCATATGGCCGTACGGCTGCTGCCTTTTACACATCAAGATAGGTATGAAAAAAATCCCCCTCTATTTGAGTAGCAAGTCGGAAGTCGCTTCCAGATTTCGTACAAGGAAAAGAAGTTTTTGTTGTAATTCCGTAGCATATCAAAATTTTATTTGCTTTCGACGGCGCTAATGCGTGCAAAAAAATGTTCAGATATGTCCGCGACAAAACCGCAAAGACTGCTTCGATCAAATTGATCGAAGAAGGACTGCTACTAGTTTGGAGTAACCTTTAAAAACTTATAGCAATTACTGAATTATAAGAATATACTGTCAACGATAAGACTGATATAGGTACAGACTAAAACAATAACGATGATGAATCGCAGAACGCCACGCAAGACCTTTATCCATTGCGTGAGAAAGTACATTAAAATAGACAAGGGTTTCTGTTTTACGCATACATCCCCTTCAACTATGTCTATCATCCTTTGTGTAATCGTAGCGAGCCATCCTTTCATCTAACATCTATTTATCTACTTTGTAAAGGCTAAGAACCTGTTTCTAACCCCTGCCTATGATTTAGGAGGGAATCTATCTTAGTTCAGGTGTTCTACTCTTTGTGTGGAGATTAAATTGATTCTCAAGGGTGAGATCAGAATGAGTTGTGGGTAAAATTAGAGGCGATATAAAGTGTCTTTTTAATGAAAGCTGCAAGGTCATGGCATCTTTTTACAGGACTTCTTGTTCGGATCGTCAAGACATCCGAGAATTCGGGCACAACTTGATGAGTATTACGGTCAATGTCAAGAAGATTTCATGCGGATGTAGGGCATATCAATTATATCTGTCTGTTCCAATAATAGTTCCCAGAATTTCATCTAAATGTGTCTCTACCGTTGCCATGCTTTCAACTTTAATAGATTTTGACTAGTTCACGGTGAAGACCTCTTGTTCAGTAATAATTTTGGTCTTGTTCACAGACATAAATCTAACTAGATAACGCAAGTCCTTCCATCTGTATTAAAACCAAGCTTGCGACTAGTTCACACACAATTTAAAAACAAAGTTACTTACCAATGAAAGAAAACATTTCCAATGCCTCGGCCAACTTTTTCTATACAGTCTTTACGGCTAAATATGGCATAATTAGGCATTTTTATAGAATTCGGTGGATCGCCGGTGTCGATAATGCTAAATGAAAAGCTCAAAGTACGAAGGTTGATCGTATTTTACTCCGTTTTTTGACACGCGAAGTTCATACAATTGCGTCATCTAGTTAGATTGATATCTGTGTTCTTGTGAGCAAATAAGTGAGTGGCGTTTCAGTAAAATCTTGCTTCAATACCCTTTTATTCATATTTTCAACATTATATACTAATAGGGTAAATGATTTCACCTACAGCATCTTAAATTCAACAACGTAAATTTAGCTAGTCACCACACCATGCTTACTTGCAATAATACTCACTATTTATCTTCTCACAAACAAGCGGACAAACCAATTTATTTCCCGACAGTGTGAGAACATATCAACGTAGCATTAATTTCGCAAAGGGGTGTTTAAATAATAAAAGCCCCATCTATTCTCCTATGACTCTAAATAGAAAATAGCGTCCACTGAATAGGCATAATCATTCATTTGGGTCAGGTCGCTCAATGGCAAGAACACTTGAATGAATTTTTGAGCTGAATTTTAATGTCTGGGACAAAAGTAATGTTGTATGATGACCTAAAATTGAAATGAAGACTAGAAAGATAATACTTTAGCCCTCTTAAACACGGAATAAAGTTATACCAGGTATAACCATCCCGGGTATAAAAAAGGTATAACCATACATTTTCAAAGGTTTATACCTGGTATAACTTTATTCTGTGTTTATTAGTAAGAGGGTAAGTGTCCTCTACGAGTTTATATATGTAAATAATTTAAAATGTAATTTTAAACCCTATCTTTGCTTACAGCTAATAGGAATTTCCGGAGTTCGATATATGCGTCATTTTTTGCGGCATAAAGGTCACAAAACTGCAGTTGATTGTGTCCTGTTTTCCTTATCCTTATCAATGTGATGTTGCTTGGTAACAGCATTTCATAACCATTCATAGAATATTTCTCCTCTCCGAACTTTATCCTCCTGATTCCGCCTCTTATTTTCTAAAAACATTGTCATTATTGTCAAGCATCGCAAGATTTTTTTCGCCATTAATCTTAAGGGACGCCAAATTAATTCCTATTGATTGATCTGGATTGAATTACGCTGTGGGCCACCACTGCCACCAGCACACCGCATCGAATCAACTTTCTTAGTTCTCATCGGCATGGATTCCGGTGTCATATTGCTGAGCAAAAACAACATGGAGATTTAAGGTCTCTCGAAAGGAGTTTTTACTTTTTATGGTCCTTGTGTTTCATAAGGTTGGTCTTTCTACCTTGTGTTATATTGAAGGGTGTAAAATTTATATGGATATTGATACGAAGTTAGTAAGGCCTTGCGTCAGGCAGTGTAATATCACTTAATTTAGATAACTTAAGGGTAGCATGGGTGAGGGTGGTGTAACGATGGTGATTTAACAGATGCTGATGTTGGTGGCGATACTATTAAGACCTAACTTTGAAATAGAGTTCATATAATTTTGCTTCTCATGAATTCTGTAGATATTGATACAAATATATCTACAAGAAGTACAGGTTATTCACATACGCATACAAACTTATCATTTTAAATAATGTGTTGCGTCTTCAATAAACATTCCGTACTTTATCTACAAATTGTCGCGCATGACTCATTCATTCACCGTTCCACGTCCAATGCACATGTCAACAAGGCATCTTATTCAACACGTAATAAGAGCCAGCCAGTGTTTATCTTAATTATTTTTACTGCAAACTCGACTCTTTACTGCTTTGCCTTAATTGTGGGAGAGACGTCATTTGTAATGCTAACCGATTGGCTTCGAAGAAATGCAGCTGAACTAGAGTATGAATCTGATATGGAAAAAATGATGGTGTTGTTTTAATTGAAATCATGAGAAAGCGTGTTGTAGGAGATATATGCGAACTAGCGGTTTCGAACTCTCCCATTGTTGAATGTATATTGCTAATGCTTACGTAAGCAAATGAAAAGATTTCATATTGTCAACGATGAGTGGCGTGTTCCTATTAATAAAGTAATTTACTCATTTAGTTAACAGCTGTTAACAACACGCGATGAGACACCAGTACTATTGTTTTGGTGCCTTTGATATCTTAATTTTTGTAACCAATCAGACATGCTTTGATGCCTTTTCTCGTGCTCAAAAATTGATGCTTATGGTGTGAATCATACCCGGTTTAATCGAGCAAGTCTCGCTCCTACATTAATTAAGCCTGCCTATTGCACTGCGTGACGAAGCTCCCATTCTTTGCTTGAAAACTGCCGGCTTTTTTGCATCCTAGAATTTGTCTTTTCACGGTATCCATGCATGGATCGTTCTTGCTCATTTTTAAGAAGACATGCGGGCGCAGAAATCCGACTGAATATCCTAAGTAAAAAGTCGTAATTCGAGGTTTGGCTCTCGCCTATTGCCTCCTCCAATATTGGGCCAATTTAAACGATATTCCATAAAATGAAAAAAAAAATGAACTATGGCCCTATGTTTTCCTTTTCGATGATACATTATCTGTAGAAGTACTAGAACCATCAAAAAATTCTCAAAATATCGCTGAACAGAGGCCTATTGTACAAACTATAAATGAAAAAAGAAAAACATAGGGGCATAGTATATATCTTTCTTTTCAGTTTATGGAATATCTCTAGGCAAACCTCGAATTGTGACTTTTTATTTATTAAATTCAGTCGGAGCTCTATGCCCACATTTCCTCTTAAGCAGAATTCAAGAACATGAATTAACAGATTTGCATTTTTCATACTTCTTAACTTGTTATGTATTTCCCTTTCTTTGTTGTAATGACCTACAAGCTGTAATACAATCATCTTAAGACTGGCTAGCACTCGCTCAAAACATTGGTTCTTTCGTCTCGTCATCACATTCGTAAATTTTATGGCTGTGTTTATAAAATATGCTCTTTCAATCACTAGAATGACCTGAAAAAACATCCTTCAGTACATATGTATAAGTACATGTCTAGACTTAAGGCGCCGCAAAGGATTACGAACTTTATCGTTCATTTCTTCCCACGGGAAGGAAGCAGCTAGAGGCTGCTATCAATGCACTTTTAGCTTGATATTATGAAGTATAGACTTTCAATATGTGTGTAGCCGTTTTCTCTAGAAAAAAGTTCAAAACGGCTAAATGTGTCATTGGGAGACTTTTTATGACTCTTAGTTTTTGTTGCCGGCAAATATACTTCCACGTACTTTCTAGAGTCTAGACACTTTCAGGTTTATATGAAGTTAAACTTCCTTTAAAGATGTGATACCTTTTTACTCGACTACCGAAGGAGGGTTATGTGTTTATCAGTCTATGTAGGTGTGTATGTTTGTTCCTATATCGAGGCGTTCTAGAGACCAAACGCGTGGGCCAATGTTATGTCAATGATTCTTACGCCAATCGATTCGTCTTAACCCTGCGACTGTCACTGGCTACATTACAACTGGAAAATAGAAAATGGCGGCTTTGGGGCGCCATATTGTGGAGGACCAATTTTTTTTCTCTTTTACCCCATCGTGTGTGGTATCAAAATAAAGGATTTTAAGAGGTGATATCAAAAATATATATCAGTTATATGTTTAAGTGTACCTAATTCGAAAAAATAGGTTAACTAAAAGGTTATAAAAAAAAAGTTATAAAAAAAAAACAAAAAACCCGACTGCTTAAAAAGCCAACTATAAAAAGACGTAAACAAGAAGAAAATCATGCTGTGCAGTCGGATGATACATCTGGTTTTGGTCAGCCAGCTAGCAAATATGTCTCCTCCAACTGAACAGCATGATTTTCTTCTTGTTTACGTCTTTTTAGTTCGCTTTTTAATATTCTTCTAAAGTTCTCACTGACTCAAAAGCAGGAATTTAGAGAACCAAATTTGCCTGTCTTGCATCAGTCGTATATGTTATTGAATGCGTTTTTAATTAATTAATAAAAACAAATGTTACATTTATTTCATGCCCTGATCAGAGCGGATTATATTTCATTTATTATTGTGTTTCCGATATGACTGCGCTTATCATGTGACCTATATGGACGATATTATGAAATGTTTTAAAGCTTACCGATAAGTTAATAATTGAATCATTTGCGTGTGTTTGTGTGTTATTTCCTGTGCGGTAGCGTTTCATTTTGACCCCCCGGGATAAAAAAAGTTACTGTCCTAATAGATGATAAATACCGTGGTATACCCGTGTAAGAAGTGTCATCTTAATCCTTTCAGTCGTTCAGACGTGAAATGGCAACAAACAGACCTTTGTAATATTAGTATGGATTAGAAACCCCATCCCCAGAAAAGACAGAAACAACCTAGAACAGCTGATGGTTATTGACAAGATTGAAGGGAAACATCCTAGAGGTCGCAGTCCAATAAGATGGTCAGACCAAGTCCGCACATCGTTGAACATCAAACTGCACGATGCTCTCTACGACGCAAAAGACAGGCATAGATTGCGCAAATCAGTGAAGGAAAAGTTGTTACCATGACAACAGGGGAATCACGACCCTCAGTAATGAGGAACACGACGCCAGGAGGAGGAGGAGTAACCCCATATTTTTGGCCATTTGGTCACATTTTTGCTTGACCACCTTAGTTTGTATTATCACGTGAACCAAGTAGAGGAAGTGTTTAAGTATCGATTTAATAATATATTATTGTCAACCCAACAGGATATCAATATTCCAATAATTTGGATCTGTTTAAAGCCTATGATGCAATCTCATTCGTAATTCGAGATGAATTATGAATGAGCTGTGCAACAATTGTTCAGTCTATATGAAGCTTTGCCATCGTTTCTCTTTGTGTCTCTTGTACCTGATATTTTATTTAGGTACTTATAAGCAGAAAGGGTACGACTGTAACTAATATTAATTACTCGAATCTTTGTAATACGAATTGTTACTTCGTGTTTTTTGTCAATGCGTTTGCTGCTTGTTGCGAATAGTTTGGTTCTTTCATCTGGATTGTAAATTATTATTCCTGTAATAATCATTTCTTCTTTGATTACTTCGAATTTAGGCATTATATTGGCTATAGTTTCTCGAATGTAAAGCGGAATTGGACCAGAACCATAAAACATCAAAATTTCCCTACTGGAGTTTAAGTGTAAATGAACTCCACGTGCAAGCAATATTTCCAAATACAAGTCAATGACCACGTAAAGAAGTTGTAAATTTCTAACGGGTACCAAGAAATTTTGAGTAAACCCCAAGTGCTAATAAGCAGGTCATACACGACACACAAGGGGACAGAAGACAGGATACACGGACGATGCGTGAGTTAACAGGACACTTCCTTAGGGAACCCCTTGACAATTTTTTATATCTTGTTCCCCTTTTAAAATTGGCGATGTCCAGCCTTTTGTTTTGAATGAAAGGAAATGGTATGTAGTTAATTGGTAGTTTCAAAGAATCTAGGTTTGCGTAAATGGAAGTGGGTGGTCTTGATAAAGAAGTAGGTAATTTGAGAACGTGCAAAATAATAGATGTAGACATGAATTGAGGCGGAGTAGATCATACTGATGGCTTAATTACTGTGTATAAACGTATCTTTTCTTTGCAATTTAATTGCGTATTCAATTCAGTCAACAATTTCGTCTTACAAATCATTATGCATTTGCTAAAGAATACTAGCTGTTTGATGATGAAAATTCGCAATTCAGTCTAACAGTAGCAGTAATAGATGTTGGTTACCAACTAGTTTCAAACTAGACAGTGAATAAGAAATATTTGCGATCATTTTGAGACCTAAGCGTAATAAAAAACCAAGACAAGTAACACAACCCTAAAGAAACCACAAGCCAATTCGAAAGCTACGGATTCACGGACGGTCTACGCTACGCACCTTTCGATAGAAATCTGTAAGGAACATAATTTAACTTTAACAAGGTTACAGGTTACTTTTTTGTTCCGTTTCCCAAAATAATCGGTCGTGAAATCAAATGTACATCAGGGGGTGGTCTGGACACGACTGGACAGGTGAAATGACGACACAAAATGGCTCCCACTTCCTTATTTAAATTAGTTATGCCTCATGTGTGATTAAAATGTGATCTAAGATTGTTGAAGTTATTATAATTATTATTATTGACCTCAATGGCGTTTCTATTGTCGTTTAATTACGGCATTTCCGCCGACGGAACAAGTAAATTAAGTTCTAGTCCACAGTCGAAAATGTTTGAGTGAGGGTTGAAGTTGTAAAGCTAAAATGTTGTTAATTAGTAACATAGTACACAATCTGAAGGAATAGTTAGATCTTTAATAGATGCAATCGACACTGGTAAAAATAGAATTGAAAGAAAAGAGGAGGAGACTACTAAAAGCAAGAAGCTCACGCTGCTAATAACACAAGGATAAATGATGACAGCAAAGTAAGCGAACCAAGTTTTTTAGGTAGTTACATAGTACACAATAGTAGCCAGATCATTAATAGATGCAATCGAAACTGATAAAAATAGAATTGAAAGAAAAGAGGAGACTACTAAAAGCAAGAAGCTCACATTGCTTATAACATATAATGATGACAGCAAAGTTAGCGAACCAAGTTTACTAGGTAGTAACATAGTATACAATAGAAGCCAGGCCAAATCACTAATAGATACAATCGATAGTGATGAAAATAGAATTGCAAAGACAAGAGGAGGTTACTACAAGTAAGAAGCTCCCAATGCAAATAACACTGGTGAATGAAGACAGCAAAGTAAACGAGCGAAATTTATCAATTCATTCCAAGTTATCAATGGTCCCAAATTCAAGATGAATGGATAAAGAAAACGAAACCCAACAATTCAGAGAAACGATACAAACATGAAACGTCTTCCTTATCAAATATATCAAAGATTACTGAAGATTACATAAATTCATATCTGGCATTGCCCTTACTTTAAATATGCTCGCATAGCGCATTCACAGTATTCTTATCAGTGTGTGGTGCGGAAGTAATGTTGACAGCGCCTTTTAATTTGGACTAATATTTGGACGACATACGGAATACCAGACGTCTGATCAAACAATTTACGATTAATTGACAAAGCTTGTCAAATTCCATGGAATTATGAAAACTTAATTTGTTGGACATTATTTAGGGTAATATACTTTCCAAGTTTCAACATTCTTTCTGATTCAAGGTCCAGGTTATATCTACGAGTAATCGGATATGAATCTTGTAAGGATTTTAATGTTAGAGAAAATCGTCTCTTCCTAAGCCGTTCGTAAAATCGTTTGCCTAGCTAGCTTTGTATAAGTCCGGCAGTATTCAAGGCAACACTCGTTTCCGAAACATTTTTGTCAACAAAGTTGAATAAGATCTGGATAACTACCGTTGCTTCAATACCATCACGTTCGACATTCGCAACACCCATTTCTGCAAAAACGGATTCCCCGTTATCCAAAATTAGTTTAGCATCCGGCACACGTTTCTACCCTCTTGTTTGAAGATTTTTTGTTGCAATCGAAAGTGCCGTTCGTCCAAAACATGTGGTATGGTTTGAGTGTCCAGATTTCCTGAATTTGTGCAACATTGAAATGCTGGTTTGATGAAATTCCTTTATTTTTGTATCTGTTGTGGTCTTGTTCGACATAGCTGGAATCATCTGTAAGACTACTTCTTTGGTTAATTTTCAGTAATACAATACCAACGGTCTGAAATATAAAGTTTTGTGCTGGTTGTTCGATATAAAATATGTAGAACTAAGGCAGATATGACTTTCATTTAATCCAAAGGTTACAAACATGTTAGAAAGCACTTTAATGTGCCACGAACGTTGTAATATGTTTGCTTTACTGCCTAAGGCTTTGAAATATCACCCTGTTTCCTTTCCTTTGGGAATTTTAATACCATGTGATTATTTTTCTTTATGGCGACTACGCTGACCTATCCAATAAAAAAGATCAATTTTTCTTTGTACCTTTCTATTCCCAACCAGCCTACACCTGCTTACCTTTGGCTTGTTGCGTCACATTCCCACTGCGGGGTAATGATTTCTATACCTGATTTTCTATCCTTTTCTTTGTCATTTATTCTCTTATTCGCTGTCTCGTTCGTTGGAATTGCCGCGTCCCTTACAGGGTTCTGTTGTTCCCCACACCCTTATTACGGGCTGCGTATGCGGTTCATGTGGGTGTGTGGGTAGATATTCACAGTGTGCGTGTGGGAACATGTACGAATAGAATTTTTCTTCGGCAGTGTTGTTTCGGCATTCGATGCGCGTGAGTGGGGTTCCCGAAATGTGAGTTGGGTGCGTTTTGGCGGGAACTCTGGGGTATATAGTCTAAAATGTATGGTGTCTTCTAAAATTTATAATGTTTTTAAACTGTGTGGTGATGTTTTCAAGTGAATAATGGAGATTTGGATGTTTGAAGTTGTTTTTATAATTCGTCGTGATGATAAATGTGTGAGTAAGGTTTCTTGTTTTTCAACTTTGTGTTTTTTAGTGTGTCGAAAATCTACGTGAGAAGATTTTTAATTAAATGCCAATTCTGTAGAATTTTTAAGCTTTTGTACGAATATTGTGTGAGGTAAGCTCAAATGTAAATATGAATACTTACATTGTGTTTGATCCCCACATTCCTTATACGAAAGAAGACAGATCAAGGTGACATCTCAGGATGCCACTTTTTCTTCCCAACGATAGCACGAGACACAAAAAAATATAAATTATTACCAGAGCCCAGATCAAGATGCATCACTTTATAACATTCTTTAAAATAAGCCACTTTAAGTTCGTTTCGCCTGTTTTCTTATTCCATCGATGTTATTTGCAATGAATGAGAACTGAGAACTTAAACTGGTTTCCATATCAGCTGATGGCAAGCACGGAATGCATAAATAACGCTGGTTTTTCTACCTTGCCGAAACATGCCGATTCAAGAATTAATAGCTGTCTGAACATAGGTTATTCTTCTATCTATAGCTACACGAAACTGGTTCTTCGAAGAAATTGATCTGCCTTCGCTACTCGATTTTCGATTTTATTGTTCGGGATATAAAGTTCAGTTCTTTGTGATTTTGGTCTCAAAGGGCTGGTTCCTTCTTCGAATTTTATTGTGTGTCTACGGGGGCGCCAAGATTTTTTTTTTGTCAAAAGTAATCCCGCGACCGACAAATAATGTGAACAGTAAGAATGAAAAGTAACTGACCTAGCAACATTGTGTCGACTGTAGACAAAAAAGTTGCGACTTGCGACACGTTTTAATGTTTTATAAGGTGGATAATTCTCATTTTATTTTCGCTCTCTTGGGTGGCAAATACATTTCTTTTGTTGAAAATGATATCCATAAAAAGCTCATACTTTTTGCTACAATAATTTATTGACTGACTGTACCAACTGACGTCCACGATGTGACATAAGTACAAAATCGAGTTTTTTTGATGTCGTTCTTATTTATTGAAGTCTTTGCTCGAAAACATGACCATAACATCTTACACTGTTGCTTTAGATAACAATAACAAAAAGCCTGAAATTTGAATAAATAATACGTTGCCTAAAAAAACGGAACGACCTACCCACCTACAAAGAAATAAATGAATACTTTTCCTTCTTATTGCGTCTACAATGTAATGTTTTGAAATGCAATCCCAAATGAGACCACACAGTCAGAACTAGTATGTTTACATTTTCGTCTTAACAAACCTTTTATCGTAACCAAAATATACATAACAATATTTTTTAACATACATTAAGAATGGTGCGGCATAATGCTGTGGTAGATAACAGAATATTTAATTAAAAATTAATGTCGTGTAGTATCGTCATATTTATTTTTGGCTTTAGTATCGTTCGCTTTTTAGGGTTCCGTCGTACCCAAAGGGTAAAAACGGGACCCTTTTACTAAGACTCCACTGTCCGTCTCTCTGTCTGTCACCAGGCTGTATGTCATAAACCGTGATAGCTAGACAGTTGAAATTTTCACAGATAATTAGGTGTTTCTGTTGCCGATATAACAACAAATACTAAAAACGGAATAAAATACGTATTTAAGTGGGCCTCCCATACAACAAACGTGATTTTTGCGCCGTTTTTTACGATAATGGTACGGAACCCTTCGTGCGCGAGTCCGACTCGCAATTGGCCGGTTTTTTTTTGTGAATGCATTTGTATGTGGCCATGATTTATGCAAGTAATCTAGTTCGATTAGAAGACCCGACAAAGAGTCACAATTCTTTTGTTGAAATTTGTCTTGTTCTCGGTTATACCCCAGCTGAGTATAGGTAACAGGTAGAAGTTGCATCCGTTTAGCAAACATAAAAAAATACTTTCAACAAATTACCATTCCTGTACTTAGAAAATTTGAGTGGTTTGATAAATATAGCTGTATTTCTTCTTAGATAGCTTTTCTTCATTCTAGTAAAGTCAAGTTCCTGAGTTCAAATAAGGTCATATAAGGTCTTTTTAGGGTTCCGTAGCCAAATGGCAAAAAACGGTACCCTTATACATAGATTCGTCATGTCTGTCTGTCTGTCCGTCCGTCTGTATGTCACAGCCACTTTTTTCCGAAACTGTAAGAACTATGCTGCTGAAACTTGGTAAGTAGATGTATTCTGTGAACCGCATTAAGATTTTCACTCAAAAATAGAAAAAAAACAATAAATTTTGGGGGTTCCCATACTTGAAACTGAAACAAAAAAATATTTTTTTTCATCAAACCCATACGTGTGGGGTATCTATGGATAGGTCTTCAAAAATGATATTGAGGTTTCTAATATCATTTTTTTCTAAACTGAATAGTTAGCGCGAGAGACACTTCCAAACTGGTAAAATGTGTTCCCACCCCCCCCCCCCCCCCCCCGTAACTTCTAAAATAACAAGATGATAAAATAAAAATAAAATATGATGTAAACTACCACCGAAAATTGGTTTGAACGAGATCAATTAAGTAGTTTTTTTTAATACGTCATAAATCGTAAACCGCCATATTTACCAAGTACGGAACCCTTCATGCGCGAGTCCGACTCGCTCTTGGCCGGGTTTTTCTTTGTAATAATGTAACAATAACAACCATAATTGTTGTTTTTTTTTGTGTACCTTTTAATGTACACAAACATAATAAAGAGACAAGAAGAAGATGGAACAGGAAAAAATTGGATTAGCCTGTAAGTAAGTTTGCACTTATAAACGTACTATTATGCAAGTATAATTTCAAATGTTTTGTGTAAACAATTGTTGGCTAACCTCAATAAAGGGTTCCTTTTTACCTTTTGAGGTACGGAACCCTAAAAAGAAATAGGGTCGCTGTACATATATAACTTAAAGTATACTATACCTTACCAACTAATCACTTATAATCAACTAGCTTCTATCAGCGGCTTCTGCCCGCTTGAAAGTCGAAAATTATCCCGAGGTAACAAATTTCCGGTATAAAAAGTATCCTATGTGCTATTCCTGACTTTTATCTATTTCTGTGCCAAATTTCATCAAGATCCGTCCAGCTGTTTGAAGATCAAGACGTAACAAACACTCACAAACACACTCACAAATTCGCCTTTATTATATTAGTGTGATCATACTTAACCTAACTTGTATGTTTTAAAAATACTTTTAAAGATAATTTTTTCACAATTCGTCTAAACACATTATCTATCAGACAAACAGAGCTCTAATTATCTCATTCACACTTAAAAACCGACACAATAATGACTGTGTTTTTATTATCCATCAAATGTTCACATATCATGTAATAATATCATGTGCTTTGCCCAAACATGGCCCCGGGACAAATCGGGAGATTACGTAATATGCTTAGACGGAGGATAAAAACAGGATCTGTGTAAATAATACCAACTTAACAGCAGACGGCGAAATATCGTTCTAAAATATAAACGCAATAGAATTTGACATCTTGAATTGTATTGAATTATATTTGAATTGTATTGAATTATATTTGAGTTGTATTTTTTTTGTTTACTTGTATGTTAATTGGATTTTAATTGTATTTATTACTGTATGTTGATTGTATTTTAATTGATTTTTGAATTGTAATATTTGGTTGCATTTTTAATTGTATTTTAAATTGTATTTCTGTTAGTCCTAATTTCATTGAGGTAGTAACATTGTATTGGCGTAATAACTGTAAAGGTGTTATTTACATAATTGCGAATAAATAAATAAATCTTACTATATCACACTGCACAAGTTCACACTAATAGGCGAAAGTTTGTGAGTTTGTGTGTGTGTGTGTTTGTTATTCTTTCACGCATAAACTACTGCACGGATCTGAATGAAATTTGCCACAGATATAGATTATAGTCTGGAATAGCACATATGATACTTTTTATCCCAGGAATATGTTCCCTTGGGATAGTTTTGGACACTCACTCGGGCCAAGCCGCTGGCAGAAGCTTAATATTATAAATGCGAAAGTTTGTGTGTATGTATGTTTGTTATTTGTTCACGCCAGAACGGCTAAACGGATCTGGATGGAATTTGGCACAGATATAGATTATAGTCTGGAATAGCACATAGGCTTTCATCCCGGTAAAATGTTTGGTTCCCGTGGGAAAACTTTAGACTTTCACGCGGGCGATGCCGTTGGCAGAATACTTCATCATCATCATCATATCAGCCGAAAGACACTGTCCACTGCCACATTGACCGGTCCCGTGCGTTTCACAACCAGCGGATCCCCGCAACCTTCACCAGGTCATCGGTCCACCTGGTGGGAGGCCTTAGTATTGTATAATAGTTAACAGTTTGTACCTAGTAGCAGTAGGTACCTTTGTAAGCAACGCTAGCAAGAACTGCATAAAATATTTTGGGATTATTTATTTTGATAAAACTCTTTATGTTGTCATTTTGAACTATTTTTTTGGATTTTTGTAGTTGTGCCGTGTTACCTGTTTGCTTGGTTTACGTACCTACTTTACAAAAATACTTAAGTTATACAAAAGATTGGGAAGAGTTTTCAAATAGAACGAAAGCTTCTAACTACATACAATTTGTTAATTACATTTAATCAATTAATTTTCCAGTTTAAACCCTTTTTAATTGAGCTCCGAGTGAGATATTCATGTATCCAATTTTGAAATGTTATTACATTTAGTATGTAGAATTTTAAACGTTTTTTTAAAACTCTGATCTGTTTATGGCTTTGCCCGCGTCGTATTAATGACCTTTTAATCACTTTTTTTTTTTCCAACATTTTCAACAATTACCGTCATATTTCAAACAATTTAAACAAAACCTCTCCATCTCCCAAGTGAGTACACAACGGTACGTGTGTGTGCAAGAGGTGGAAGGTAAACAAGGACATCCTTCTGTAAACTTTGAACACGAGGGAACGCAGAGAAAAATGTTAGGGCAAATCTTAAGATATGAATATTGTTTGAGGAGCTTGGTGAAGTACGATATTATTATTCGTATTTTGAAGTTAAATGAATCCTAATTTGGGTATTCCTAAAGTACTAAAAAAGGTTTTTTTTGGTATGTAAAAAATACCTAAATACACTATTTTAAATTCTTTTAGTACCTACTTTCTGTACAAGTATACCTGCCCCCGTACCATGACGTGCCAAAACTATAATGGTTCGAATGGGAAAAGGAGACAGATGTATACAAGTAATATACATCTGTCCCTTACGCACACTGGAAATAACCTTACTCTAATAGGTTATGGTCACCTTGACGTTGTCGCGATTGTTCTCAATTCATTATCTTTTTTCTGTAATCTCGCGCTTGATCACTACCTCACCTGATGGTAAGCGATGATGTGGTCGACGGTGAACACGCTTGCCTAGAAATAACCTATTCACGCTTGACTTAAAGACTCCTAGATTGTAGCTATCGGGTAACACAGTTCTCATGCATTTATTACCGCAGAAAGCATTAACACGGTCCAAGATACTCAACAAGACCTAACTCTCTCTAGGTCTTGTTGAGTCCATAAAATGACGTGGTCTTTGACTAAGATGTCAA
The DNA here is from genome assembly GCA_949775005.1 of Orthosia gothica. Classification (NCBI taxonomy): domain Eukaryota; kingdom Metazoa; phylum Arthropoda; class Insecta; order Lepidoptera; family Noctuidae; genus Orthosia; species Orthosia gothica. Next base: position 13,813,840 of record OX459052.1, read on the forward strand.
ACTTAACTTTACGTGTAGTCTCCGAGACATTAACTTACTTTTTTGCTTGTGAAACACAAGAATCTTCATTGAAAAGACAGCACTAAACAAGTAATACACGAGGGGCTTTAATGTCTTATTAATTACCCCTATAAACAATACTTTAGTAAGTGTTTATCACTCTGACAAATCAATCAACTTCTCTAAACCACCAGTCAAAAATAACCCCAACACCACTCATACTAAGCTCCATTTCTCCTTTTTCCAATAGAACAAAAACACTCGTCAAAACTGCCAATCAATTATAACCCTAACACCACATAAATAAGAGTACAATTTCTCTGAACTAACAAACCGAAGAAATCCTCTAAACTGCCTATCTAATTAGAACCCTAACAGTACTGTTATTAACGTCCATTTCTCCTTATCAACAGACGTAGCGGCTATGATTCGGAGACGAGTGAATACTCAGAGGATTCGGCGGCGGCCTACGAGGATGTCCCGGTTGCAACCAAAAGCTCTGGGCCGAGGAAGAATATTAATAGAGGAAGGTGGACGAAAGAGGAGGTAAGGGAACCACTTGCTTTTAAAATGTTAGGCCAAGTTCAACTTTGAACACGGTATAAACAGCATTTGGATCAAGGCGATGGTAGATTTTAAGATCTCCCGTTTGCAACTAAACTTCTAAGGCTGCTGATATTATTTTGGGACAGAGACCACTTGCAAAACAAATCTTAACGTTTGGTCCGTGTTGGACGCGAAATAGCCAACATTGGGATCAAAATAGACCAAAAAGGTGAACGAAGGAGTTTGTAAGAGAATGTCGAAATAACTAACCTGTCATGTCTGTTCCAAATTCCAAACTGTGGCGGCAGTCCTGAATTCGTTGCGAAACCGGTATTGTAAATCAAAAATTGGGGACATGTTTGTTAAATTTTAATAGCCACATATCTTGTACAAGATCTTCAAAATTCTGCTAAAATGATACTTGAATCATTCCCCAGCTCTCACTAACTGCGGCGGGTTCGCGGTGAGTGATAACGCGTGCCCGTGTTCCCGCCATAAGCGGCACAGGAGAACACCATGGAGTTTTAGTGGGTTGGAGTCCCACATAACTTAGATTGGGATAGCCCCTCCGTGGTAGCGCAGTATGCATGAGCATTGCCCCACAGGAATCTCTCACTAACTCCCAACTAAATTTTTCCAGGACAAAAGGCTGAAAGCATACGTTAAGATGTACAACGAGAACTGGGACCTCATATCGGCCGAGTTCTCAGACCGATCCGACGTCCAGTGCCAGCAGCGGTGGTGCAAAGTCGTCAACCCTGAACTAGTCAAAGGCCCGTGGACCAAGGAGGTAAATTACAAAGCTATTATGATCTCTAAGTTTATAGGGTTACGGCATCTTTATGAACAGCCGTAGCCGGGTCTTCCTTACCTTTTAGACGCTGTAGTGTAGCCAAGACCCTGGGTTGTGTGTTGCAGTTTATGGCTGATATACTCTTTTGAGTTTCAAAGGCGCAATATACTCATGATTTTTTGAAGGATGCTCGAGTAAGTGTCCTTAGTTAGTTTTTCTTTGTTGTACAATAAGGTCTATTACGACGTTTACATCCATTATTCCCTCGAGTTCTGTAGCTTTACAGACTAATACAGCCGGATTGAGTTAGGTAGGAACCACTACTCCGAATGGGGTAGTTGACTGAAAATTAGTTTTTTGTCCGTCAGGTAGATTAATAAAAAATATTGGCCACGTATTTTTCTTTTGACACATAAACATAAAGTGACGACGATACAGTGAATTGAAATATCGAGTGACGTCACGATGTGCTACACTTTATACTGACAAAGTGACGTCACAAGCCCCCTCTCCTGAACTTTGATGCGCTTTTTCTTTGTCAATTTTTATTTATTTAATAAAGCAAAAAATAAGGGTCCAATATTATTTGATAATCTCACTGACGGACCAAATAGAATTCTTATTTTTCTACCCAGGCAACATCACTATTGCCCAAATCAATATTTGCCAAGCTTGAGAACAAAAAAAACCGGCCAAGTGCGAGTCGTACTCGCACACGAAGGGTTCCGTACCATTATCGCAAAAAACGGCAATAAAATCACGTTTGTTGTATGGGAGCCCCACTTAAATATTTATTTTATTCAGTTTGTATTTTTGTTGTAGCGGCAACAGAAATACATCATCTGTTAAAATTTCAACTGTCTAGCTATCACGGTTCATGAGATACACCCTGGTGACAGACAGACAGACGGACCGCGGAGTCTTAGTAATAGGGTGCCGTTTTTACCCTTTGGGTACAGAACCCTAAACAGGTGGCAATCAATAATATAAAATCAAGCAATAGAACAATAGCTTCTTTCGCCAATTCAATGGGCTAAATTTCACGTACGTCAATGCAAATAGATGCTGATTCATAGTAAGGACATTACTTCATATCTCCTACTTAATGAAAGTTTACCATAAGTCCTCAACTCAATGAGTTGGTAATTCATGCCTAGGATGGCGCTTCCTTTGCGGTTACAACAAATGCTTGCGAGTTTATTGAACGAAGTTACGTCATGACTTATTTACACTGCAATGTTGTGATGAATTTGAATACGTACATACATGTGTTTGAATATAAGCCTCCAGAGGACTAAGTTCCCAGGGATATGAGTAAATATTTGAATTCTACAGACCAAGTATATTTCGTACAATCAATGAAGCGTTATTATGTTTTCTCATGGTATTTTTATGGTCTGGCAAGATGATGTCATCCTAAATCAAAGGCTTAAATTCTGAAGAACATGCTTTATATGGACAACAATGTTCTGACCGCTGATAAATGAGATGGTATTCGACAATAATGTAGCTTAAGGGTGCCCTAGTCGACGGCAGGAACTATTTTGTGGGCGGGGTTAAAATGCGTGCTATCTCATCCGACAACACGTGTGAAAGGGATAGACGCAGTGATGAGCAGTAATAAGCTAGTTCGTGTACGGATACACAATTTTGCAAATTTGTAGCGAAATAGATGATGATTTCCCAAAGGTCTATTTTTAAATTTTATAAATAGACCTTTGGGAATATGGATATCATGAAATATCGACTAAATTTATCTGTTAAAAATAAAATTATTTGCATTTTTGAACTACTAATATATCCCTGTATGGTGACTGATTTGCTATTTTTCTTCTTATGGTATCTATTTACTGTCGCCCAAAAATGGGTTTAAATTTTATTTTTCAAATATGGAACTTTCGACGCTCATAACTTTCAAATATATATATTTTGTATTTGTTTGTTTCCATACAGGGCTAGATAATGATGAGACAAATTAATAATTATTTATTTTGAACGTACACCGTCAAACAGTGGAGTAATCGCCATACTACGTTTTGTATACAAGAATGACCGAGTAGGGCAATCATTTTCAAAGAGTTTTAACAAAGTGGACACCACACCACATATAACCCATTGCCCATCTTGAAACCAGTATCCCCCTTAAACCCTAAAGGCTATGATTTACCATAATATCCTGAATATCTTAACACGCTCTCATGAGGAGTAAATTACTTCAAAATGGCTTCCGCTGGTGTACCACAATGTTTTGTAAACTCTTGTTAGACTGCGAGGATATTATGCTTATAAGAAAAGGCATGTAATTGGGCTGTTTTGTTCCAGGCTATTCGCGAAGATGTGGTTATTGTTTTGTATACTTAAAAAAATTAGAGTGAAATTACCACTTATCCAAAGGAACCGGCCAAGTGCGTGTCGGACTTCGCGCATTTAGGGTTCCGTACCAAAATTAAGTTGGTTGTATTAGGAAAAATTAGGGCATTTCAAAGATAAAGTCTGGTTTATCAATATATTGGTATTAGTTAGTAAAATATACGTAATAATAAACATTATCACCAAATTTCAAGTTCATAGGTCAATGGAAAGTTAAAAAATTCTTCGGAACTAAATTTTGTAAAAGAAGCTGAGTTTGGTGGCTTCTCATTCCTTTGTTTTCCAATATTTTTTGTCAATTTCTTTTTTGTTGCTTTCGGTCAACAAGATGCTTATAGTCACCAATTCGAAAATCCGCCCAAAGCCCGCATGGTGTGCCACGTTCCACTTCCTCTCAAAGTGACGAGGTCAGAGTTAAGAATGCTTCAATGATAGGTCATTCGTAAAATTTTGCAGCTGTAACCGCTTCCCACAAAGAGTTCTGTGGATCAATTTCTTTACCAAACTATAATAAAAGAACACAATTTAAACCTATCTCCAACAAACATCCTCCATTTGTCCACACACAAACTGCACTTATTCATCGTGCCAATCAGTCTATGGGCGCTCGGAAGCGGTCCTGAGTCACGGGTCGTTGGTACTGCATGCGCGTGCGCATAGAATGTGCATATTTAGAGAGTAAATGCTGTGTCAATGTTTTGTGACGATGATAGTGTTTCGTGTGGGAGATCGCTGAAATGATGACACGTATGTTGGTAAGAATTTGTGTCGTAAGATTTTTTGCTGTAAGTAAATAAATAAATTACAAATAAACAATGATTTATCCAGCGTCTTACCGATAATAACACAGCTTTTGGCAAACAAAAAAATAAATTAATATTCTGGCCAAAATATTGTTTCAATATTTTGGTTACTCAAATGTGTAAATAGATTTGGTATATATTTTAAGTAGTATATATTTTTTGCAATATTTTTAGGTATCTGTACACAAAGGGTAAAAACGGGAGACAAATACTAAGACTCGACTGTCCGTCTGTCTCTCTGTATGTCACCAGGCTGTATCTCATGAACCGATATATCTAGACAGTTGAAATTTTCACAGATGATGTATTTCTGTTACCGCTATAACAAAAAATACTTAAAACAGAATAAAATAAATATTTAAGTGGGGCTCCCATACAACAAACATGATCTTTTTGCCGTTTTTTGCGATAGGTACGGAACCCTTCGTGCGCGAGTTCGGCTCGCACTTGGCCGGTTTTTTTTAAAGTAATTTGTATCATTGTTCGGTTCCTAATTCATTCTAATCTTTCAATGTCTAATAGTTTTAGTAATCGTTCTGCTATCACTTCAAAAATTTACTCTGTATAGATGCCAATTGTCTACTTATTATTTACTTCAACTCGTGTTAGGTATCTAAACAATTCATCCACCTCGTCATCCAAATTCGAGCACGCACACAACACACAAAATTGCCCATAAACCTCGCAATAAGGCTTACAACACAAATTCCTAGATTTTATGAATGAATCCATTGTTTGATACAACGAGGTTAGCATGCTAATGTCGTTATCTGTATCTATCTATGTATATATAGATAATAATCTTTATTACGTACGTTTGTAGGGTTTTTGTGAGGTTGGCAATTATTTACAATGTTTATTTTATCTATATTAATTTTACCATTAAGAGGGGACTCTAGTGAGACTTTCTCCATACAAACACATTCTGCTGTTTTCTTCGTGGATAATGCCTCTAGAGCAATGATTTTTTCCATAAAATCTAGGTCTAATTAATACGTGCCTGTATCATTTCCTTTTTTCCAAAATATAATCACAAAAAGAAATATGACAATCCAAAAATCCGAAAAAAATGCCCGTTTTTACCGCCATGTTCAGAAGACTTTCAGACAAAATTTATAAGTTTTTAACAAAAAAGGAAATGATAGGAGCATAGATATACTTTTCCTCTAAATTTTGATTTAAGAATTTTTTAGATCAGACCAGTTTTCATGAAGAAAACAGCAGAATACGAAACGTCTTTAAGTCAAAGTTTTTGTAGGTAAAATCAGCCTGAGCTGCAGTTGTCCCTTTCGCACTTTACGGGGTGAGGTTGGAGGTGACGCGACGGCAATAGTTTCTTCAAATACTTATTTTTCAAATTCCTGTTGACTAGAGTCCGCTCTTAAAGGATTCTTCAATGCTAATGTTATTGGCTGTTGGTATAGGACATGCTTTGTTTCTTATTTCACAGTGTTGGAGGCTATCCAAAATATAAATCTGAATCTTTTGAACTAGTAAAAAAAAAACAAAATTCCAGAAGTTCCTTCTAGTTAACATTTCAGATTCGATTTTGAGCATTACATTACAGTACTGCCTCCCTGACTTGACAAGCATTCGCCTGTAATGTAACATGAGCTTAAATTTTGAGCATTTAGTATTTTTTTTTTTTTAAACGTTGCCCCACACTAGGAATTTCTTCCAGTATCGTGGGTGCGTTTACAAACATTTAAACTCACATACACAACACCCAGAGCCGGAACAACTATCTGTAGGTCATACAAATATTTGTTCCGTGCGGGAATCGAACCCGCGACACGCAGCGCAGCAGTCAATCGCTCAACCACTGCGCCAACCGTGCGCCCAAAAGTTAGTTAGTTGATTCCACAATGTTTACAAGTGGTGCGCATTGATGGTCCTAATTGTATCAAAATGCTCGAATCACCAATGTAATGCCCGAATCTGTACCATTACAAGCTGCGCACTGTAATGCTCGGTTCACCTCCCTCACCAATGTAATGCTCGACTCTGTAACGTTACATTACAGGCGAATGCTCCAGGTGAAGGAGCACCTTTAGTATGCTAATTTTTTTTTGACATGATTTTAGGATCTAACAATATGCCTAAAACCTGCATATTCATATTTAATTGAGGTCTTAGGAGCATAATGATTTGCCTTATGTTCATGTTTTCATCTCAGAATGCAAATATTTAAACAATTCTGCAAATAGTAATTCCCCATAGAAAGTTCAATGACAATTCCCGGTCAATGTCCTTGCCAAAAGATCCTTAAGATGACCTAGTAACAATTTCATTATAACAACTACACACCATGAATTAACAATCACTCACACAATAGTCAATATAAAACTTTTAATAGAAATAAGTTCTGAGAACGGAAATATATTTTCACACGTTTTATGGCTTGGACACACAATGAATGAGGTGTAGGAGCGTAAATAACTATTACAGTATTAAATTTTAGACTTTTAGAGCCTGCCTACGCATTAAGTAGGGTTCCGTATGATTTAATGCAATAAAATCCTTTGTTGTGATGGTGGGAAGATACTTGCGTTGTAAAGTTGAGGGTACCTAACAGTAAAATTAAGATTCAAATAAAAATCCTATACAGAAACGGTTGGTAACTAATATGGTTTTTTTATTAGCTAGTATGTTAAATTCAAAAGCAATATTTTTAAATAGCAAGCTAAGTGCCTAAATATGATGAACTTCAATCTCCCTAGGGCAGGAATAGCGAACCTATGGCACGTCTGCCTGTGGTGGCACACGACAAAATATTTTAGGCACGCTAAAATGAGGTTATTCAGAATCTAGGTAATTTGCAACAGCAAAAATGTCATCAACTCCTACTTTTATTAAAATACAACATAAACCGGTAAATTAATATTAGGATTGCTGTAAGAATTTCTGGGTGCAAATAATGAATTGATTAATTCATAGCATTTAGAGTTTTATTTTTTGTCAATTAAGACAAAGAAAAATTTTTTTAGTGGCACTTCATAATCACATAAAAATATATAAATTAAATGGCACGTTTTCTAATAAAGGTTCGCCATCCCTGCCCTTGGGAATGAATTTCCAAAATCATTAATTTAAGGTAATACATTATTACCTCAATGCATTTAGGTAACTATGTTCTCTTTTTTACATAAGGAACTCTTATGCGACATATTTCTAGGATTAAGCATAGACTTAGTGAATGTTTGAATGAATTTAAGATTCTTATTAAGTAGAAAATTAGGCTAGATTAGGTTAAGTTACTTGGCATAATTTTCAGTCAAATCAGATTGATTTATTTAACACTAGCGAAATTCGAAAAGTATCTCGGAGGAACATATTTCTTGGATAAAAGTATCCTATGTGCTAATCCTGACTATAATCTATTTAAACTAAACAATTCCGTTCAGCCGTTCTGACGTTAAGAAGTAACAAACACACTCACAAACTTTCGCCTTTATAATATTAAATAAATATTATTAGTTTGATACTTCAAGACACAAACATCAGTGCTGCCCTCTTGTACTAGGAGATCCTGTAACACAAGAGCCAACATATTCAATCAATCTTTTCCTTGCTACGGAACCCTAATAATAAAATTATGCATCGAAATATGCAAATCGTTCTACAGACATGTTTTTTCTCACATCAATATTGAATGGGCGTATTTTAAGCATTAGGTCATGTTTGCTTATGAATTTTGTCCTCAAAAGGAAACTTAGGCAAAGCTTGATATCATAATTGATATTCATTATTCATATTTTGGATTCTTTTAGTTTTGGGAAACTTAGATACAATGCGGAATTGAGAGATATACCTAGCCATTTATGGGATCAAAATTGACATGGTCTTATATGGGATGATAGATGTAGACGGAAAATTATCCCTCAGTTTCTTGATTGATGAAACAATTATAGTTAAGAACTTGTCAAACTATAATGCTTAGAGTTAACAAGTGCTCAACTTTAAATTCTCAATACAGAAACTGAGTGAATTCGTAGATTATTGTTAAACATCTGTAAAGCCACGCGACAACAGGAAAACTAGAACAAGTTATTGTTTCCTCAAGGCAATCTGTACAAGTATTGTATTACAATTCAAGTACCTTTACAACCTACTTACCTATTGTTAAGAATAAGTTCTCCTAGTAAGACTTGGCTCTGGACAAATCCAAAATATATGTAATTGAGCAAATTACATTTTGGTAGCGCATTTGAAACCTTTTTGACTTTTTACAAGGTTTTATTTAACTTGCAATGTATTTAAGTAAGTGTGTTCGGGTAAAATCTTGCAACTAAATTTTAAAGCAGTTATCTTCAACTGATTAAGATGAAATTTTGCATACACGTTTCGTTTGGATGACAATGCATGGTTAGCGAAGTGACGTCATTCTAAATCCAATATGGCGGACGGCCCAAGATGGCGGACTAGTTATTTTTTATGCACTGCCATGATATGGGAATCAAATGAAAGGGTTTGATGAGAAGAATTCGAAAAAGCTTGTTTTAAAAAAAGAATTTTAAATTCATTGTTTTTATTAACAATAATAATGTAAAATTATAAAGAGAAAAGATTTGTATTTTATAACGTATGTAACGAATAAACTACTGGACCGATTTAAAAAAATATTTCACTGTTGGAAAGCTACACTATCCCCTATAGGGTGACATAGGCTACTTTTTATCCCGGTATTCCCACGGGAACGGGAACTACGCGGGTGAAACCGCGAGGCGTCCTCTAGTTAACAAAAAAATTGTTATAGCTGAAAGATTGACATTTTCTCTAGACCCTAAAGTACAGTATACATAACAAAGCAAGAATTTTCTCCTAAAAATTCTTTACTCGCTACATAAGTTAAATTTTCAAAGTGATCTAAAAACACCGGCGACGCTTATATCAAACGAGTCTTCATTTATTAAATTAAATACTCATAAAGCTGTAGTCACATATCACAATTAAGTGGCTGATATAGGATGATTGCTATCCTACTGCTCGAATACGTTCACGGGAATTTAGGCACCATATTAGAAACTATGTATTTGGCTCAGAATATTTAGATCAGAAAACCTACCTATGTTAATGATTGCAGAGCATTTTCTTAAATGTCCAAACAAAGATTGGAAATGAACAAACAATATTTTTGGGTATTTTAGGCTTAAGTAGGTGACTAAGGACTTACACAGAGGCGGTTCCGGGGTGGTCTTTTGCGTGGTCACAGGTGATGACCGGGTTGGTTGTCCTTGGTTATGTCCCCAAAAAAAGTCCAGGCGTCTATTGAAGGTATTTAAGAGCCATCGTTAACAAAAAAGAAATACTTAGGATTTATGACAATCACTGGAACTCTTGAACAGTCTGCTAGTCAGTCTGAGTTTCATAAAGGTCATGGAAGAATTACCATTCGAAAATCTGTGTTTTCAATAACGCAAGTCCCTCCAAATAGACTGTATTAAAACCAAGCGGGCCACTTTTTCACACACAATTTAAAAACAAATTTACTTACCAATGAATGAAAACATTTCCAATGCCTCGGCCAACTTTTTCTTTACAGTCTTTACAGCTCATTATTGCATAAGAAGACATGTTTCTATATTTCAGTGGATTTCCGGTGCCGATAATGCTAAATGAAAGCTCAAATTACGATCATTGATCGTAAATTTCCTCCGTTTTTTAACAAGCGAAGTACATGCAATCGTGCCATCTAGTTAGATTTATATCTGTGTGTAGCATTGCCTCACTGCAGGTCAAAGGCGTCTTCTCCATGTACTAGGACCATGATCATCACTCATCACACATCTGGTCTCTGGGTGACTCAGTGTGACTGTTTATTGAAGATTTAAGACATAAGTAACTTTCCCCTAAAACACTATTTATATCTGACACAAAAAACTAATCCTATAAACAAAATGACACTAATACGTCCTCCCGCCATTCCCATTAAAAAAATGACATCATCAATTACCAAATAAAAATGGTCTAGTTAATAATAAGTATCTACTAAAAAGATCTTTGTAAGAGATCTGAGTACGAACAAACAGACAACAAAAAACTTCAAGAGTCAAGGGCAAGGATATTTGACTTGAGGCCAGCTGTGTGGCTTGTACTGATAAGGATAATAATAATTATTGTGGTCTTGAGTTTTGGTAGATATTATTTTTTGGGTGTAAAGAAAGAAAGACAAAAAAATATATTTGTGACCCGCACACGAGATAAGCAAAAACACATTAAAAAAAACGACTTCTAAAGAAAAATAACTTTCGTTTCGGCAGTCGGTGTGCAAAATCGATAAAAACCAGAGACAGCACCTTTTTTTGTTTTCCTTTAGAAGTCTGTTATTTTTTTGTGAAAAAGTTTTTATTTCTCTTTTCAGTTTTAGTAGAGTACCCTATCATTAAAAAGTTAGCAAATTCTATAGTAAGGTACCTAAAGGTTTGACAAAATACCCATAATAACATAATTTACACATTCGTGCAAAGGAGTTTGGTTTTATGTTCTATATCTTGAAAACTGCTGAACCGATTTTGATGAAACTTGCACTGATGACGATGCATGTTCCTTCTGCTGGAATTCTGTGTTTTGTCTTTGTAGTGAACAGTATGACTCATTATGCTGGCTCAGTGCGGGATTTTAGATGTCACAAAAAAACTTGCTGTTGGTTTTGACGATTTGTATGCAGATATCCAATCACCTTATTTCAGAAATGTTATCGTGACAAAATCCTTGAAAGTTTTTAGTAGTTCTTGCTTTACTATTAATATCAGCTGCTTTCAGAAACTAGCCGGAACTAAATTAATTGACAACAATTTAGAACGAGACCAAAGCTTGCTTAAATACATCTTCAATGAACAATAACCCAATCATTCAAGGTCACTTCTTAATCAATAATACCGATCAACAGTTTTTGTGACCAAACGAAATTGTTACAATCACACTATGACCAATTATTTGGTACAGTGTTCAGCAAAAAGTGTTATTATTCTAATTGAAAGGGCGTTTAATTTGGTGTACGTGACTCGCGATTTGATTGAGATATTTAAAAGTAAGTACGTAGGGTACAATTAGACAATCACGATATCCAATGTTATACGGATATTAATATTAATGTGTAAAATCATTACCCTGCTTTTGGACTTTGCCGCAATTGGCTAAAAAACGCCATCAGAGTAGTACCCAACCAATTAGAATGAGGCCGGACATACTACTAAAAACGTGTAATCACTTTTTACGTATCTCTCAATATGCTTTACCACAGAACAGAAAAGTACAGAAGGTTGCCTTCATACAACGAGCGTAATAGCACGCACACATAGACACGCTTCACGTATAGCGAATCCAAGCGCACTCGCGACCGGCTTTTGTTTGAGATCGTCGTACGTACGCGTCTGTGTGCGTGCAATTTCTCTCGTTGTATGAAGCCGACTTCTCATCATCTTGCTGGCCTTATCCCATGTTACTTGGAGTTGGCGCAACACGTTTTCTTCTTCCATCCCGTCCTGTCCACCGTCACGCTATCACTCCCTTTTCTTTCACACCACTCCTCACACAATCCATCCATCTATCCTTTGGCCTTCCCCTCCCTCTCCATCCATCCACATTTATATTCATAACTCATTTAGTAACATGCGTTTTATCCCTCCTCATCACATTACCACACCAGGACAAACAGTTCCCTTTTAACATTTCCTTCACTAGCGCCATTTTCAAACTTCCTCTAATATACTCATTTCTCACTTTATCCAATCCCGTCACTCCGCACATCAATCTCAATATTCTCATCTCTGCTACATGCAATCACTTTTCATCCGTCTTTGTCACTGCCCAATATTTTGATCCATACAGTTTGCCAGTATAGTTCTCGCCAAACTTATTGGCCGCCCTGAAATTCGCTAAAATGGCTTTGCAGTAGTAAATCTCATACAAAAAAGATTCCGACGAATTGAGAACCTCCTCCTTTTTTTGAAGTCGGTTATAAATAGCACAGTTTCGTGCTTTGCGCATCGGAAAGCCAACTTCAGGGCGGCCCAGAAGTTTGGCGAGCACTATACTTGTATCTTTGCCCCGAGTTGTACTTCTGCACAACTATCTATTTGGTATTAAATCAGCTGATCAACCGTTTTATTCATATTTTTTCGCCCACACACTAGTTCACCTTGCATTTTAACGTATTTTCGCACGCTACGATCAGATGGGCTATTGTTTTTTTATTTACGAACTTTTTGTTTTGTAGAGGTTCCTTAGAGGATGATCGGTGATTCGCGATTGTTTCGATTTGAATGGAAAGGGTGTTGGTTCAAGTGATGAATTGGCGATTTTTGTACTTTTTTGGTGCCTACTTGATGTCATAGAAAAGAATGGGTTTCGGGTTATTGGTAGATTTGTTAACAAGAACTAAATGCAATATTATTATTCTGTAACCTTGCCTACTGAACTGAAGGTAAAACTGTAGGGTATTGAACGATAAAAAAATAACTGGTGGTCCATTCATCCATCCTGAAGTTATTAAAAAAAAAAAAAATGACCTAACCCTTTGAGTGGGGTACCGTTCGTTGTTTATAGCTCGTTGAGTAAATAAATACTGTGTTTTTGTTCTAAAAATTATTGGAAAACAAACAAATGTGAAGCCACTAAAATCAGCATTTTTTAACTGCCCATTGAAATATGAACTTCAATTTTGGTGATAATGTATGTTTTACTAACAAATACCAATATATTGAAAAAATTAGTCTTTTTCTTTGAAATTCCCTAATTTTTCTATTACAACTTACTTAATTTTGCGGTCTGGTACAGAACCCTACATGTGCGAAGTCCGACACGCACTTGTTTATAAACTGGTCTCACACAGATGAATTTCAGTTTTCGCCTTTGCTCCAGACATGTTTGTTAGGTATGCTGAATTTACTGATAATGTATGCCCAGTATAATATTTTTTACTTATCACATATTTTTATCTATTTTTCAGGAGGATGAAAAGGTGATGGAGCTGGTCGCGAAATACGGGCCGAAGAAATGGACGCTCATCGCGCGCCATTTAAAAGGAAGGATAGGAAAACAGTGCAGGTGATTATTACTACAGCTCGCATTTTCTTTTCGCTCCTTGAGGAATGATGATGGCATAGGCCCAAAGGAACCGTGGTTGTAGCTATCAGGAAACACAGACTCCGGTAGGAAATTCCACTCCATAGCTGTACGTATAATGAAAGTATTACCAAAAGATGTTGTCCGTAAGGATAAAAATACCACAAGCTTGGCAAATACAAACTTTAATATTCTACAAAATGCTAGACACAAAGCTGAATTAAAATACAGAGGATATGTCATGTTAGAGGGTTTTTCAATTGGCGCGGGTAGATTTTAGCGGCCCGTGGCCACCCTCATTTTGTTTTGCATCTATCAAATCTTTTGTTTATTATTTAATTACTTATGCCAAATCAATATGGCAAATTACGATTTGAGGGTAAGATAAGACTCGCAGGGGTGATGTGAATTGGGCACCAAGATCATGCGATTTGACCCCGCTAGACTTTTTCTTGTGGGGTTTCTTGAAGTCGCAGGTCTATGCAAACAAACCATAATCGACCGATGCCCTAAAGAAGAACACACACACAGGCCATCGCTCAAATTCAGCCGGATCTATGCAGAAGAATCATTGCAAATTGGACCTTAATAGCCTAAGGGCCGATTTCACCAATTATATTAATCGCGATTAGTTCAACTAAACTCAGTTTACGCAAATACAGCGTTTTGATTGGTTGAGATCGCTGAGAAACTACCAATCAGAAAACTGTATTTGTCTAAACTGAGTTTAGTTGAACTAATCGCGATTAGTATCATTGGTGAAATCGGCCCTAAGTGGGCATTTGAAAATAATAATTTGTTAATACCTTACACACAGCTTCTTTTATTTCATTTCAACATCTACCCGCCCTTATTGAAAACACTTAACTTTATTGTCACGTATCTTGACACCATCTATCAATTATGAAAAACGGAATGTGGGGTGGTGCACATAGTATTATTATTTTTTGGAGTTTTTGCACATACTGATATGACTAAAGCACTTTCTATTTACCACTTGTTGTAATCAGCATCAAACATTTTTTTCGCTTTTTTTTCAGAGAACGATGGCACAACCATCTAAACCCCTCCATAAAGAAGACAGCGTGGACGGAGCACGAAGACAGAGTGATATACCAAGCTCACAAACAACTTGGCAACCAGTGGGCTAAAATCGCTAAATTATTGCCCGGCAGGTAAGCATACCCACCATATTCTAATTACCCCTTTGCACCCTTCTGATAGACCAGTTAGACTGACTGATGTGGAGACAAATGGGGACAACCGCGTATGAATTCGCCGCTACAGGCGCTGGTGTGGTGTGAGGTCTTCGATACGTCAAATTTCATAGTTTTTTGTCTTTTAGGGCGAGTTTATATACAATTTTATTGGTGTGAATATTTTCCAAATATGGCAGATTAAGGGCCGATTTCACCAATGAAACTAGTCGCGATTAATTCAACTAAACTCAGTTTACGCAAAAACAGCGTGCTGATTTAGTAGGTTCTTAGCGGTCTCAACCAATCAGAATTCCGTATTTGCACGAAAATGGTCCTAAGATAGGTACGGGATTTACCAACCACTGCTTAAATCAGGGTTAGAAAAATCGCGATTATTGAAAAAAACGAATGAATCACGTTTTTTTTTTCATTTTATCATACAGTTTAACTCTATTTTTAAACTTTCGCAGTGGTTAAGGAATTGTTTAGGGCGATAGCTTCTTCAGCTGCTTTGGAAATAATGTTGGAATTGTTCATAGTAAATTAAGAAACCAACTGGGAATTGAAAAGGCTGGAAAACTAGTTTTTTTGTTCAACCATTATTATAATGATATTGATTTCTCAGATGTCAAAACACCCCTAGTCTTTAACATATAATCTCTAAATCGGTTTTTACGTTGATTTCTATGAAAGAAAGTAAAAATTTAATTTTTAATTTAAGTGAAAGTTTAAATCATAATGATTTAATCGTGCCAACCCTGGTTTTAATAGACTTTCCTCTATAGAATTTCCTCCGGCCCAAACCAGTTTTTTTTAGCAATAACTGACCTTAACCGAATCTTCCAACCAGTTTTAATATCACATTTATACATATTTCAATTCTAACCTAAAACTTCTCAATTCCAGGACCGACAATGCAATAAAGAACCACTGGAACTCCACGATGCGTCGGAAGTACGAGCCGGATCTCCTCGACAGCTTCGAGTCGCTCCGTCGCAAACAAACGCGGGTAAAGCCGAGCAGAGACTTGTGCGACAGTAGTGTAGCCGAGAAGGTGCAGGTCGCCTATAACGATGTTAGTCGCTTTGTTTTGTTTGTTTTTCTGTTTTTTTCGTCGATTTGGTTGGTAAAAAAAAAAAACTTAAAGTGATAAAAATCTAAAAAACGAGTAGCTCGGGGCTAAAGAGCTCGTGGCTAAATAATAACAGCCGCACTGGTCGATCATTAAGGTTAAGCAACGCTTGACGAGGTCGGTCCGTGGATGGGTGACCATTTCAAAATACCGAGTTTCCTCCGTGCCTCGGCAAGTAAACTAAGCCGTTGGTCCCGGCTATCATTTGAAGATCTTTGACAGTCGTTACGGTTATTCAGAAGCTTGAGATCTGACACCAGTCTTGCCAAAGGGTATCGTGTTACTCAGTAACTGGGTTGTGGAGGTCAGATAGGCAGTCGCTCCATGTAAAATACTGGTACTCAGCTGAATCCGGTAAGACTGGAAGCCGACCCCAATCTAGTTGGGAAAAGTCTAGGCAGTTTGATTGTTAAAAATCTGAAAAACGATAATTAAATTAATATGCAAATTAAATGTATCGTGAATTACAAATGATATCCTTGAGAGAAAAAAATGAGTTCAAAAACTAAAACCTCTCTCTAAAAAGTATGAAACAAGAAAATATTCTCATGCGAAATTGTTATGTACAAATTATTCCATAGAGGATAACCGTGGTCACTTAACAGAATGTATAGTTTTCTTACGGTAGGTGGCATACAACCATGGTTATCCTGCAATCGAAAAGTTCTTATAGCAACTATTGTTATTAAATTGTTAAGAGTTACCAACCAAATCGACACCATAAGGCAAGATATGGCTGTAACAACCACACCTTTACATGAAGCACGGTTTTGGGACTACCGTAAAGTCATATCTTTGCCTATAAAATGTATATGCTGACTTAGGACTAGGAATATAATAACTTAATAATGCCAGCCTGGTACTGCCCCACTGCAGGTCAAAGGCCTCTTCTCATACAGAGAAGGCTTGAGCATTAATGTTACCAGCCTGGTACTGTCCCACTGCAGGTCAAAGGCCTCTTCTCATACAGAGAAGGCATGAGCATTAATAATACCAGTCTGGTACTGTCCCACTGCAGATTAAAGGCCACTTCTCATACAGAGAAGGCATGAACATTAATAATACCAGCCTGGTACTGTCCCTCTGTAGGTCTAAGGCCTCTTCTCATACAGAGAAGTTATGAGCATTAATAACACCAGCCTGGTACTGTCCCACTGCAGGTCAAAAGCTTCTTCTTATACAGAGAAGGCATGAGCATTAATAATACCAGCCTGGTACTGTCCCACTGCAGGTCAAAGGCCTCTTCTCATACAAAAGTTAATAATATTGAGAATGTTTAAGTCAGCATATACATTGAAACCACAGACATAAATCTAACTAGATAACGCAAGTCCCTCCATCAGTATGAAAACCAAGCGTGCCAATTTTTCACACACAATTTTATAACAAATTTACTTATCAATGAAAGAAAACATTTCCAATGCCTCGGCCAACTTTTTTTATACAGTTTTTACAGCTCAATATGGCATTTTTCTAGATTTCGGTGGATTTCCGGTACCGATAATGTTAAAAGAAAAGATAAAAAAATACGATCATTGATCGTAATTACACAGTTTTTTGACACGCGAAGTACATACAATCGCGTCATCTTGTTAGATTTATGTCTGTGATTGAAACCTTTTAATATTAATTTGCAATGATTTGTTTATTTTGCTACATTTTCA
This sequence comes from Orthosia gothica, assembly GCA_949775005.1. Taxonomy (NCBI): domain Eukaryota; kingdom Metazoa; phylum Arthropoda; class Insecta; order Lepidoptera; family Noctuidae; genus Orthosia; species Orthosia gothica. Next base: position 13,831,413 of record OX459052.1, read on the forward strand.
CCCCACTCTGTATATAACAACCATCTCAATGTAATCATCAAAATAATTTCACTAGGTTTTAGGTTGTATGGGCTTTTTTGTAGTTATGTGTGCTTTAAGCTTAATAGATGCTTATGTAACTCACACAAGGTAAATAACGATAAGATTTTGTATTAAAATAATATTTTTAAATATAAAAGGCATCTTATTAATACTGAAGCAGGAACAAGATCGTTCAAAAGGATTGCCCCCTAGCCAAGTAACAAACGTTTTGTATCGAATCTCTTTCTACAATCGTTAACGCCTTCTATTTGTATGGTCTGAACACGTGACTTAACATTCAGATGTGGTGTGTTTTTACTAGCGTTATCGATTGTAGATTGTCAACTTTGCTACAGGCACAGTAAACATATACAAACAGTATGGAAACTACCTACAAACGCTCGAAACGGCACACTCACACAAACGTACGCACCGACGAGACCGTTCGTGCACTTTCGAGGTAATGTTAGTACAAAGTGCCGCGCCGCGACGAGTGTTCACGTGTTTTTGTGTTAGTGTTTCGTTTCGAGCGTTTGTAGGTAGTTTTCATACTGTTTGTATATTTTTACTGTGCAACAGGTGTTGTTTGCCTGTCCCGAGTTGTTTTTGTAACAAACAAGCTTATGGTCTGAGATACAAAACTGTGTTATTATTTAGGGAGAACAATTTCATTATAGCCCAAGGACGAGATAAACTAATTTATGAGAATTTGAATATAAGACGAAGATGGAATATTGAGAATGCCTATTTGCAGCAGTGAGTGGTTAAGCAACCAATGAAGACACAAAGTCATTAAAATCCCTTAAATTACAATGGTATAATCACTGAATCTCCTCCCATCATAAACAAACATATTTTTGCAGCAATGGTCCGATCCCTTCAACGAATCAACGCAAAGTAACTCCTCGAACACAAGCCAGCCTCCTTCGAAGCATGTCCTGCACTTCAGAAACTTACTAAAGGAACAGTTGAACAATATTCAGCAACAAGGTCCAAAGTCCCCTGATAGAGGGGGATTGGAGGCCGCTGAAATTGAAATCGTGGATGCTCCTTTCAAGTAAGTAAAATTAACCTTAACTCATTCTTAGTAAGGTCTAGAACGGTCTACAAGCATGTTAGACCAAGTTCCTTCGAAGCAAGTCCTAAACTTCAGAAACTTACTAAAGGAACAGTTGAACAACATTCAGCAACAAGGTCCAAAGTCCCCTGATAGAGAGGGATTGGAGGCCGCTGAAATTGAGATTGTGGATGCTCCTTTCAAGTAAGTAAAATTAACCTTAACACATTCTTAGTAAGATCTTTAACAGTCTACAATCATGTTAGACCAAGTTCATTCGAAGCATGTCCTAAACTTCAGAAACTTACTAAAGGTATAGTTGAACAACATTCAGCAACAATCTGGTCCAAAGTCTCCTGATAGAGGGGAGATCTTGGATGCACCAGTCAATAATGCCTTTGTGTGATTTCTTTGTATTTTTCGTAATCTCTGGAAAAGGTAAGGTAAGTATTGCCCAAAATCTCCTTATATAGTATTATGCAGTCAAGGATTATGATACAGCCAATCATTTTGAAATAACCCCACCGGAATCTTAATAAGCTCAATATTGTGATCATAATCCCCTAGACTAGGACTATAGAAAGTATTTTAAGAATCTATGAAAGAGAAAGTGATATCTACCCACTACACAATATTTTTTATTAATAAATATCATCATTTAATTTTCAGATTCGTGAACATAGACACGCTACCAACGAACTCGCCTCTTAGAAACTACTTGAGCCACTCCACTGCAGGGAATGAGAGCAATCAAGATGCTGGTATGAATCTTTTTAGAGATGTAATCGTTTGAAATATCTTTGACAGTCGTTATGGGTACTTAGAATGCAGGGAATCTACCACCAGTCTTGCCCAGGGATATCTTAGCCACCCAGTGACTGGGAGCTAACCTCAACCACAGATAATATAATACTAGCATACAGATGCCTCACCCCATACAATAAAATCGTGCCGACGTAACTAGCGTTTTTCGTGTGATTAAGATGATTATTTTTATTTACACAAAGTAAAGCGCCTGCCTGGGCTCGGACCCACAACCTACAACTTGTATAGTTCTCGCCAAACTTCTTGGCCGCCCTGAAGTTGGCTATAATAGCTGCGCAGTAGAAAATCTCATACAAAAACAGCACATTTTCGTGCCTCGCGCATCCGGTAAACCAACTTCAGGGCGGCCAAGAAGTTTGGCGAGGAATATAAGTCGCGGCCGATACCACTGCTCGCGATCGCGACATCTAGTGTAATTTATTTGAACCAAACTTTCTTTGTTAGCGCTGGGACCCCCTGACAAAGTTGAGAAAAGGCTTGGTAGATTGATTGATAGATATGGGATATTTCCTCAAAATTAATTCATCCTCTTTCACCATTACAGTTACCTACTCAGTGCAAGCCGAGTCATCCAGAGAGATCGAAGTTCCCTCTGTCTACACATCTCCTAAGAAGAAGGTGTTAGAAGCTAGCAGTCCGCCGCCCATACTGAGAAGGAAACCTAAGAAGATCAACTCCATCACTCCCAACGCTAATGTGAGTTATAGTATCGTGTCTGTTTTGTTTTTCACCATATTTTAATTTAGAATTATCGATTTTCAAATTCCATTGCAACTGAAGACAACAATCAATGCTAAAGTGAAGCAACCGTCTTTTGTTTTATTATGTTTGAATTTAGAATCTTCAATTTTCAAATGCCTTTGCAACCAAAGACAAACTATCAATGCTAATGTGAAGCAATCATCTTTTGTTTTTTATTATGTTTGAATTTAGAATCTTCAATCTTCAAATTATGTTTGTATATAGAATCTTCAATGTTCAAGTTCCACGGCAACTGAAGACAAACTATCAATGCTAATGTGAGGCAACCGTGTTTTTCTTTATTATGTTTGAATTTGGAATCTCAGAATAATGTTGTATTTTTTTTTTTTACAATGATATTTTTTAGTTATACCATACCATTATTTGTATCCATAAAAGCTGTGCTTTTGACAAATTGATGTGTTAATCTCATACCTACATTTTAGAATTTTTGATACACGTTTTCGCTGATAGAATTTCGAATAAATAGAAAGCATACAGGAATCTCTTAGTACGTTTGAAAAAGAATAATGTATTTTTATTTTAACCATTAGATAACCCAATATGCCATGTTGGTTTGCCAAAAACTCTTGAACCTATGAATTACTTCATTTCCAGGCATGGACCGACACTCTATCAAAGGCGTTCGAGTGCCGCGAGTCGGGCCTGACTCCCATTAAGGCGCTCCCCTTCAGTCCGTCGCAGTTTCTTAATTCTCCGGCCGCACTCTCCTTCTCTGCGCTAGACACTACGCCTCTCAGACACGCCACTAAGGTAAGATACAGTATACAAGCCCGCCACACTACTCCCAACCACTGCAATTCCTTAAATCCAGAATCTAGATTGACTCATTTACTCTTAATATGAATTATGAGTTGAAGCTGGGGGCTATAGGTTGCAGTGACAACAACGTGGGTCCCAAAAAACGCGGCTGGCCCCAATGGATCGCAAGGTTCTCAATTCCGGAACTGGTTCCAATACTTGAGATCTGATTCCGGCATTACGGAACAGGTTCCGGAACTGTTAACTTTTAAAGTTTGTTTTAAATAAAACTACATTTATAATTTTATAAATCTTTAAATAGTTTATAGTGAGAATTTAAACATATTTTTTCATCTCTGTACCTTAATACTTAAGAATTAAACATTTTTAACTGTTAAGTCGGCTCTTTCGCAAAATGATCACTTCTCAAAATTACTACAGGTAGCAAAATGCCCCTTTCTCATTTGCGAAATTGGTTTATCTTCTTGTCGCTGGTACGACAGTCTTGATTGATTCACATTATTTAAAAATGCATTGAAACAGTTAGTTTTGTAATTAATTTTACGAAAGACTCAATTAATTATTCCTAGACCTCCTGCATTGTCCAAAATTTCTTTGCATCACAATTCACCATCATAATGTTTTAAATATAACTTCTCATTTCAGGAGTGGAGTGCAAGTCCGCTGCTCCAGACGCCGACGCCTGTGAACCACGTGACACCCGGCGGACCCAACACCTTGAAGAGTAATACTCCCAAGTAAGGCACTAGCTTTTTAACCCCTGACGGAAAAAAAGGGTTTTTATAAGTAAGACGTGTGTACCTGTACGTTTGTGTATCTGTCTGTGGCATCATAGCTCCTAAACAGATGAATCGATTTTGATTACACATTTTTATATTTGAAAGGCGTCTTTATCGAGAGTCTTCTTAGCTATGTGAAAATCGGTCATCAATCAGGTGTTCATAAGTTAAGGGTGTTAACCATATATCTATAATCATAATCTGTCAATCTTTGGCATGAAAATAGGATTTGACACGTTCATAACTCCAAATAAGAGATATTAAGGAGCTCCGTAATCGTAACCGAAATTATCGGATAGTCGAAATAAAACCGAATCCGATATAAAATTTCGGATAATTTCTAATAGGGGCGGATCCTAAATGAGATACGTTATGACAGGTTTTGCTGCCCGGCCGAGCTGAAAAACTAATCGCTCGCGTCACTTGCAAGTTTGTTTATTATAAAAATCCAATATCCGTAACCGAAACTAACGGATAATCTGAAAGAATTTCATATCCATAAGCGTTCAAAATCTGTATCTACATCCGAACTTTCATATCCATATTATCCCTGCTCCAAAATCCAAATACTCGACAAGAAACCGTTCCTTAGTCCCCTTACGTATAGTCCTCGCCAAACTTCTTGGCCGCCTTGAAGTTGGTTTAGCGGATGCGCGAGGCACGAAACGGTGCTGTTTTTGTATGTGATTTTCTACTGCGCAGCCATTGAAGCCAACTTCAGGTCGGCCAAGAAGTTAGGAGAGAACTATACTAGCGATTAACCGCGGGGCCGACTAACTTTTTTCTTTTTAATATGCAAAAATTTCAATCGCGGCGGTTGACTGCAGTCGGCTCCCGGCTGGCCTTCATCTTATACGCACTTGCGGTTCTTGGGCGGTTTAGTTTGCGGCGAGCCGCTATTGATGTACGTATGTATGAACGCAGAGCGGGACCCTTGACCTTATGGTTTTGCACACCACCTAATTATTTAGTGCTCATTTTGTGCTTCCCAAATTATTTGGATTTAGATTTTGTGCCTCAAAGGTGAAGGAGTTGAGCTCGCTTTAAGCCAAGCTGCCGCCAGCGGGGCCCTCCTATGTTTACTAAATTTAAGGAACGAAACTTATGTAATTATTTAGTGCATTAGGCTATATTTAATATTTCTTAAAAGCAAAAAACAACGATGAATAAAATAAAAATTCGTATAATTATAAAAGAATTAGTAATTAGTAAAATAAGCGAAAGGGAGCAGTGGTGGCCCAGTGGTATCGGCCGCGACTTACAAGTTGTAGGTCGTGCGTTCGAGCCCAGGCAGGCACTTTACTTTGTGTAAATTATTTCTACACCACTGCTCTCAAAACGGTGAAGGAAAACATCGTGAGGAAACCGGCATGTCCTAGAACCAAAAATTCGAAGACATGTGACATCCACCAACCCGCACTGGGCCCGCGTGGTGGATTACGGCCCATTCCCTCTCACATAGAGGAGGCCTGTGTCCCAGTATAAACTATCTGTGTGTCAACCTTCATCCAGATCCGTCCAGCCGTTCGAGCGTGAAGAAGTAAAAAACACACTCACAAACTTTTGTCTTTATAATATTAGTGTGGAGTCTGATAGTCTGATTATAAATGTGAATTTTTAACCGACTTACCAAAAAGGAGGAGGTGCTATGTTTGACTTTGCGTTTTTTTTATGTTTTTTTTTTATTGTTCATATTCACCGATATCTCCGTCGATTGTTAATTTGGTGAAGTTCTGATGAAGAACTTTGGAGATATACAACAGAACTCTTCAATAAATATCGGCAAATCTCTCGGGATTGCTGCAATCGCATGTCTGTTTATACCATTTCATAACATAACATCACGCCAGTTCGCTCTAAAGGGGTACGCAGATGTGTACGGTTCACCTTGGTATACTCTCATTTCACCGGTTATGTTCAGTTTCATGATATTCGGGTAATCTATTCTGGCATTATAGGTGTACCATACTTAACTATTTGGTCGGCGACAAAAAAGTGAAAAAAAAAAACCTTTTTTACAAGAAAATACTACCGACTTTAAAAAAAGTGAAAATAACTTTGTTTTTGGAAGTCAGCGTCTTTGGTAGGTACCAATTTTTTTGCGTTATGACACCGACTTCCAGAAATAAAGTTATTTTTCACTTTGTTGTTTTCTTATTTGGAGGTCGGTAGTAATTTTTTGTAAAAAAAATTTTTTTTTGTTTCGCTTTCATGCCTTATAAGCTGTACGGATTTGGTTAAAATTTCGCGCATAGACCTACCTATAACCTGGATTAACACATTTATCCTGATACACCTTGAATCACAAAGATTTATTTTACCTCTCCTTTACAGAACCCCAACACCCTTCAAGATCGCAATGGCGGAAATCGGCAAGAAATCCGGCTTGAAATACGAACCGTCCAGTCCAGGGTTACTAGTAGAAGATATCACTATGATGATGAAGAGAGAGAACTCCGACAGTACGGTGCAGCTGAACGATTCGTTACTGTCGTCTACGGCGGAGCAGGACAATAATACTGTACAGGTGAGGTTATACTGGAGGAAACTCTTCTGCACTCGACTACCGAAGGAAACTTTCTTCACTGAACTCGACTAAAGAAAAAACTGCCTCCACTCCACTCGACTATTGAAGTAGACATTCTACACACCACTCGCCTACTGAAGGAAATTTTCTCAACTCCACTCGAATGCTGAAGTAAACTTCCTCCACTCCACTCGTGTGAAGCTAACATCCTCCAATCAATTTGCCTATTGGATGAAACTTCCTCCACTCCACCCAACTGAAGGTAACTTCCTCCACTCCAGTCATCTTAAGGGACCTGTCTCCACTCCCACTCATTTACTGAAGTAGACATTCACCACACCACTCGACTACTGAAGTAGACATCTTCACACCACTCTCCAACTGAAGGAAATTTTCTCAACTCCACTCGAATGCTGAAGTAAACTTCCTCCACTCCACTCGTGTGAAGCTAACATCCTCCAATCAATTTGCCTATTGGATGAAACTTCCTCCACTCCACCCAACTGAAGGTAACTTCCTCCACTGCAGTCATCTAAAGGGACCTGTCTCCACTCCCACTCATTTACTGAAGTAAACATTCACCACTCCACTCGACTACTGAAGTAGACATTCTATACACCACTCGCCTACTGAAGGCAATTTTCTCAACTCCACTCGAATGCTGAAGTAAACTTCCTCCACTCCACTCGTGTGAAGCTAACATCCTCCAATCAATTTGCCTATTGGATGAAACTTCCTCCACTCCAGTCATCTAAAGGGACCTGTCTCCACTCCCACTTATTTACTGAAGTAAACATTCACCACTCCACTCGACTACTGAAGTAGACATCCTTCACACCACTCTCCTACTAAAGAAAATTTTCTCAACTCCACTCGAATGCTGAAGTAAACTTCCTCCACTCCACTCGTGTGAAGCTAACATCTTCCAATCAATTTGCCTATTGGATGAAACTTCCTCTACTCCACCCAACTGAAGGTAACTTCCTCCACTCCAGTCATCTAAAGGGACCTGTCTCCACTCCCACTCATTTACTGAAGTAAACATTCACCACTCCACTCGACTACTGAAGTAGACATCCTTCACACCACTCTCCAACTGAAGGAAATTTTCTCAACTTCACTCGACTACGGCAGTAAAATTCCGCCACTCCAATCGACTGAAGGTAACATCCTCCAATCCACTCGCCTATTGGATGGAATTTTCTCCCCTTCACTGGACTACTGAAGTAAACTTCCTCCACTCTACCCGACTGAAGGTAACTGCCTCCACTCCAGTCGTCTGAAGGGATCTGTCTCCACTCCACTCAACTACTGAAGTAAACTTACTTAACTCGACTCGACTACTTAAGTAAACTTCCTCCATTCCACTCGACTCGACTGTAGTTAATATCATCCACTCCACTCTCCTACCGGATGAAACTTTCTCCACTACACTCGACTACTGAAGTAAAATTCCTCCACTCCACTCGTCCGAAGAGAACTGTCTCTACTCCACTCAACTACTGAAGTAAACTTTCTTAACTCGACTACTTAAGTAAACTTCCTCCATTCCACTCGACTCGACTGTAGTTAATATCATCCACTCCACTCTCCTACCGGATGAAACTTTCTCCACTACACTCGACTACTGAAGTAAACTTTTTTCATTCCACACGTGTCATTCGACGAAAAAAAAACCGCCCTAATCAGGAAACAAAGACTCCGGCATGGAGTTCCACTCCTTAGCTGTGCGCACAGTGAAAGTATTCGCAAAACACACTGTGCGTATGGGGGATGTCCGCCATGTCCTGATGGCGCATCGCCGTAGGTCTTGTAGTCCGATGATGGATAGGGCTTGGCGGAATCAAATTGTGCAGTTCCATCGCACAGTCCCCGAAATGTAACCGATAAAAAACCAACAAGCTGGCAACTCGGCGTCGATCTTCAAGGCTCTGGAGCTCGAGCAGTGCATCGTTGCCGATAAGCCTCTTGGATGGTTGAAAGCGCATATCTCCCTGCTTAAGCGAAGTTATATCCCACATTATACTAAATCTGTCACCATCCTCCCACAGATAAACGACTCCGGCATAGGCAGCCTCAAGCGCCGCTCGGAGCCCGGCAAGGAGAACCTGCCGGGCGCGCACAAGCGAGCGCGCAAGGCGCTGGCGCACTCCTGGGGCGCCGTCACTAGCACTCCGCACTCGCACTCGCACTCGCAGAGCAGGGTGCCCGACGTGTCCTATATCGAGACGCCGGTAAGATATACTAGTACTCAATATACTGCGTTGCACTCTTGGATTTTGGATATTCGTTACTAGCGAACCCAAAAACCATGAAAATAACACCCACGACGAAGTTGTCAAATTTTCGTCGGCATCATCTTGGATTTTGGTTTTGACCCCATATTCGTTAGTGGCAACCCCAAAAGCCTTGAAAATTACACCCATTAGGAAAAGTTTTAAATTATCGTTCGCGTGATCTTGGATATTTGGTTTTGAATTCATATTCGTTATTAGCGACCCCACCCATAAGCCATGAAAATTACAAAAAATATGAAATTTGCCAGCCACAACGCGTTCTGAGCTAGTAGTAGTTCCACATAATAAGCGTTTAGGGTCCTTGCGCCTAACACATACAATAATTCATCGGAATCATCATGACACTAACAAAAACCTTCTCACCATTGTTCCAGAGCAAAACCTTAGCCGGAGACAGCTCAGTAATGTTCTCACCGCCTTCGATCGTCAAGCATTCCCTCCTAGAAGAATCTACCAGCCTACACTCCCTTATAAGCCCCGAAAACACGCCAGACACCAGCAAATACGAAGAAATCGACATAGAAGCCGTCATCACTGAGAAAACTAAGGTACAACACAGGTCTATACTCCTTACTAATCCTGAACCTAACACCCTAGGACCCACTGAGATCATATACCCTGAATACGGAACACAGATGACAGAAATCACTCCTTTTAGAGACTTAACGAACTGCGAAAATCCAAGTTTTAGTCGACTAAACGCGGATAGGTTACGAACTATTACAACAGGGAACGAACTAGCCTGTGACACGTTAATCGCGCCAAAACAAGTCTTAGCGAACGCCCTAGCAGACCATATCTACAAAGTAACCAATCAGAAGCCTTCTACATCACGCATAGATGAGATTTTAACCAATAAGATATTGAATAAGAATGAGTATTCGAAAGAGAACCAATGGTGGACCGTTGACAAGGATAACGGTCAAGAGGATGGGTTGAGTGACTATTATATGTTCACTAATATGTAGGATTTACGTTTATTGAGTTAGGTAGGTCTTGTGGTATTTTGTTAGTTGACCAATTTATTTATATCAATTGAAATAATATAATAGAAATATTAAAATTAAAGTCGACGAGAAATGATATCAGTAAAAGACGAAGTTGCACTATAAGGGTAAAAATGTTTTGTCCCCTTTTTTAGTATGGTGAACAATGGAGGTCAACGTTACAAACACTGATCAATAGTTATATAAAAGTATTCTTAATAGTAAACCGACTATCACCAATTACCTTGACATTGGCAAAATCATCGAATGTTCGTCGATGGAGCTATAAACATAATAAATAAATTGAATTGAAGGGTTTCTTTTACATCATTTTGGTAAGAAATTAGCTAAATCCTCCGTTCTCAGTTGATTTCGTAAATATGTGAATCAATTTTGAATTGATTAAATCATTGAAGACCAAGATCTCTTCAATTTAGATATTTTCAATTGTATGTTTTGATTTAATGACATAAACGACTTCTTCTTTGAATATGGTCAGCAAATTGCTGCCATAACAATTGCAAAGTATATATTTAATATTTTTTTTATTTATTGAAGCTGGCGTAACAGACAAAAAAAAACATGTGTCTCTAATAGAATTTGTTCATAAAGAAAGACACCTAACAAAATATCACTAGACAATAAGTTACGGACTGTGAATAATAGTGATAAAATAAGTAAAAAGACACGCTTAACTAAGTCATAAACTTTTATAACATGTGGGTCACTAGAGGAAGTAATAAAATGTTTACATTCATAGACAGATCGAAATAATTTTTGTAATCATAGAGTAATGTACTTGAAGTGCTTTTCCCCCGAAGATGATCGATGTACAGGATCACTTAATTTTCTTAGCCAGGCTTAATTTTTTTTCAAATATACTCGATAAACTAAAAAGTTTATAATTTCATTCTTAAATGTTTTTTTTTTATGTAACATTTTGGTATTTCCAAACTGGTAGCCCACAAAAAATAAACTTATCATTAAACGACTAATAAACTAACATAAAATTACGCGATAATATTGTGATGAATTACTAATAAAAAATCAAGGCGCAAATCGGTGATCAATTTTAATTAAATTCTCGTTAAAATCGTATTAAAACTAAACCCCAGTTTCTGGACAAAACGCGTAATAAATTAAACTCAAGTGTTGCGGTCGGCTGTTGAAAATTCATTCAACCAATTAACGTACGTTTGCCAATTTGTCGTATTAATTTTGCGATAAATTCCTTTTCGGAAGCTGGGTATTACTGGGATAAATCTTATAAAAATCATGACTAACTTATAAAATAACGTTAAAAATAAATTAAGCAAGTTTTAAAACGATATCGAATTTAAAAGAATATTCGTTTCTTTTATCGTGTTACTCGGTTGTAAATATTTCTAATTTTATTTTCTCGAATTCTTAGGTAGGTTTTGCACCAAACTAATGTAAACGTCAAACGGTATTAGAAAATAAGGTACCAAAGATGAGGTTTTCATCAAATGAATTATTCGTTTTTTTTTTTCAATTAATTTAATATATTTTTCTTAATTTTCTAGTTAAAAAGTATAGTTGTAGGAATCGTCAAAAGTATACCTCAAGTTTACCATGCACCAAATTATTTAAGTGTTACTAGTTATAAATAATTTTCAAGTATTAATTTGTTTAGGTTAAAAAAAATACTTGTTAGTAACAAAAAACAAATCAGTACAAACTATTATGTTTCAACAGTATTTAGGACGCGGGGTTCCAATATAGATGATGAAATGTAAAAATAATGTTTCTAATTTTTTTTTAAATATGGAATCAGTATGAGAGAAATTGTTGAGAAACGGTCACTTTAGGGTTTTTATTTTTTTTTGCAAGATTTTCCATCTACTAACGAAAACCTAGTAGGTCACCTGTCCTATCCCTGTATTTATTTATTTAGAAATTCTATTAATTATAGTATTTTTGCTTTGTATTTTGCCTTTAAAAATATTAACATTTTTTATACTTAATTTAAAGATCGTTCGAATAACTAAAATGCTGTCGCATAGGTTGTGGAATTTGTATTTATACAGTCACTCTTTTTTTTTGTTAAATTGTAACATTTTTTTTATATCGGCAGCTACTTAAGAAAAAGTTTATTTGAAATAAATAAATGACATTATCCTTTACCCTTTTTCCCTCCATTTTGTATTTGTCCCGCCAAATCCAATCCCGCACAATATTGACAGGCCAGTGTTGAATCTTCTTAAAAAATACTTATTTATTTATATCTTGTTATAGAAATTGTTTTTTGTTACTATTTATGTTTAAAAAAAATGTTTTAATTTATTCTGTAGCTGTAGTTTCATTGTATTATGGCAACATTTTTTTTTTGTATTTCGATGTGTTTTTCTTTTTTTTATTGAGTAGTTTAGTGTATCTGTCAATATTGTTTGTATTCCAATCCAATCCAAAAGAGATCCGATGTCATTTTTTATTTCAATAAATGTATTTTGTACATTTACTTTTTGGTTTGATTTTTTTCACCCTTGGTACAGTTAGCTACAAAATTAGCTGATCATTTCGATTCGATTTTAATGCCATAAAGTATATTATTATTTGAATTTTGTCGCTGACTGTACTGCAAATTTGGATTCATTCACAAAATTCTAAAAATATTTTTTCGTTATAAATTTTATATTTCTAGGCACTTACAAGTAATTTTTGTCCAAATGATTATTAAGATCAAGGCCTGAAATGCAAATACCGGATTTCTGGCGATCCTTCATAATTAATTTCATAGTATTTGTAATATCTTTACACATTTTTAAAGAATGGCATAATATGGACACATGGTCTACTGTTGACACCATACACAATACATCTGTGGTACTTATTAATTCAATAAATATATAATCTATTTCTGTAGTATATGTTTAATGTTGTAGAGTAGAAGCATGGTCACGCAAAATATTCTCTATTATTGCACGATTTAGTTTAACATTGTTTTTTTGTTTCATTACAATTTAACACAAAAAAAAGTCAATTGTTCCATTAAATTTATCAATCAAAAGTAGAACTTATTACAATGCCATAAGAACATAAATTTGCACACAAAACGTATTCCCTTATAGATTTCCCGGGGCAACGAGCCCATAATAATAAAGAAATCCGCCGTCCGCTCCATCAAGTTCGACAAACTCGAAGACCTGTCGGACATTAAGGAGGAGAACCCTTCGTCGCCTTTTATATTAGTAAGTATTGATTTGTATTGAAATTTCTGTAAGTAATTTGGTACAGACAGGGTTTTTAGTGCCATCACACAAAGGAGAAAATTTACATTAGACCTGTCGTGCTGTATGGATTAGAATGTTGGGCTGTAAAAAAGATGGATGAAAAGAGATTGCATGTAGAAGAGATGAGAATGTTGAGATAGATGTGCGGAGTGACGAGAATGGATAAAGTGAGAAATGAGTATATTAGAAGAAGTTTGAAAGTGGCGCTAGTGGCAGAAAAGTTGAAGGGAAACCGTTTGTCCTGGTAAGGTCATGTGATGAGGAGGGATGAAACGTATGTTACTAAAAGAGTTATGAATATGGTTGTGGATGGATGGAGAGGGAGGGGACGGCCAAAGAAAAGATGGATGGACTGTGTGAGGAGTGATATGAAAGAAAAGGGCGTCAGTGATGGAGTGACAGGGGACAGGATGGTATGGAAGAAGAAAACGTGTTGCGCCGACCCCAAGTAACATGGAACAAGGGCAGGAAGATGATTATGACACAAAACAGTGATCCCCAATAGTTTTGGCCGGTCTGAAGTTGACTACAATAGTTGTGCAGTAGCACGGGGTCCCAGCGCTAACAAAGAAAATTTGGTTCAAATAAATCTCACTAGATGGCGCAATATGCATCGATTCGTTATTGAATTGTGTGTAAAATTATCATTTTCTAGAATTGATCATAAAAATTGTATGTTATTTTTTAATCAACTCGCCTAAGCACAAAATTATGGAATATTATTTGAACGGATCATTTAAAGTTGATTCCAATAGATGGCACTGTTTTAAATTTCTGAGGCATGCCACTCGATTTGTAACACATTTTGGTACAATGAATCTGTAAAAACCTGCAAAAAAATACTATAAAACAAATCGTCACAGTTTTTAACGAAAAATAGTCACGAACCGAGAAAACCCTTAAACTTGCAAGTCGCTGCTAATACCATCTATACTCGTGGAACGTAACGGAACGCGATCGAGATATTTATAAAAATAATTCTCTTAATCAGACAAAAAAAGCTAGTTAAGTCGGCACGGTTTCTTTGTATGGGATGAGGCATCTGTATGCTAGTATTATATTATCTATGGCAAATCTCATCACCATCATCGAAAAGCTATGTTCAGCCCGGCCAATAAGATTAGGGAGCACTGTAAGGCCTAGTTTTTTTATCCGTAGTTAAGCCAATGGTTAACCAATGGTTTAAAATTTCGGAATACACGTTTAATCATCAATTGTTAGTCAACTTATTTCACCATCTGTGATGCTAACATCATCATCACCAGCATTGTAATATGTCCACTGCTGGGACACAGGCCTCCTCTCTGCGAGAGAGGGAATGAGGATTAATACAGAACGCTGGCCCAGTGTGGGTTGGTGGATGTCACATGTTTTTGGTTCTAGGACATGGCGGTTTCCTCACTATGTTTTAATTCACCGTCTTTAGTGCAGTGGTGATGAAATAATTTACTAATGATTCTAAAAAAAGGGTAGTTTACTGAAAATTCGTTTTTTGTCCGTCAGGTAGATTAGTAAAAAATATTGAACACGTATTTTTTTTCTTTTGACACGTAAACAAAGCGACAACGATATAATGCGTTGAAGTATCGTGTGACGTCACTACGTCACACACGTAACTTTGTACATTTTTATTGATTTGGTAAAGCAAAAAAAATGTGTCCAATATTATTTGATAATCTCACTGACGGACTAAATACAAATATATTTTTTTCTACCCAGGCAACATACCTATTGATGAAAAGGCGGATATAAGCGAAAAAAAAAACCATTGGTTAACTTTAACTTTATAACTGAAAATTTTAATGTAACATAGTTAGTGTTTGATGAGAAGCATATAAAGGGAGCGCTGCCAGTCAAAACAGTTTTAAATATCTCGGTCAGGGACGGTTTTATATAGCGTCAAAGTTGAGAATTAGAAGCTACCTATAAGATTGAGCAGAGGTGGCCCAGTGGTTACGATCCCGACTTACGGGTTGCAGGTCGTGGTTTCGAACCCGAGCAGGCGCTTTGCTTTGTGTAATTTATTACATCACCACTGCTCTCGAAACGGTGAAGGAAAACATCGTGAGGAAAAACTCAAAGACATGTGACATCTACCAATCCGCACTGGGCTCGCGTGGTGGATTTATAGCCCACTCCCACTATGAGAGGACGCCTGTGTCCCAGCAGTGGGAACAATAAAAGGCTGATGATGTATAAGATTGCTTATTTCAACATTCACTTTACAGGGTAACTACAAATGGCACACCTTCGCATGTGGCATGACTCAAGACCAATTGGACCTCACACAGTTAGCTCATCAATACATGAGGAAGACTGCGCTAAAACCTAGATCCCTAAACTTCCTATAAATAAGGACAATATTTTGGATTTTTTATACCGAAATCCGGACTTTTTAAAGGTGTTGTGTGATTTTGGTGTGTTTTGTTACATTTTTTTTTACAATTAGTCGTGGTCTTAATTTAGACCTTAAAACAAAATTATGCTAGAAAATATTCAGTTACTTTATCTGTTTATTTTTTCTAAAGTTTGGCTTTGTCACCGGCTTATTGCAAACACCGTAAATTTATAATAAATCTCGTCAGATTGTAAACGCTTTCTTCTCGACAAGACACCGATTATTTATTATCCCAATTTATTTGCGGTCAGTCCTCCTAGTACTTTTTTGCCTCACCATACGGTTGTGGGATGGTGTTGCTCGATATCATGTAATTTTTTATTGTTTACTAGCGGACCCCGTTCCCGTGGGAATACAGGGATAAACAGTAGCCTATGTCACCCGGGGATAGTGTAGCTTCCCAACGGTGAAAGAATTTTTGAAATCAGTCCAGTAGTTTTTAAGTTTATTCGTTACATACAAAAATACAAATCTTTTCTCTTTATAATATTAGAAGATAACTAGTTCATTATTGGTCATCCACGGCCTTTTTTCCGTTTTAAGACACGGATATATTGTAAACTGTCGTATTTGGATGGGATTTATTGAATTTTAAATCATCTCTTCACAATATATCGACAGTTCATTTAGACAAGTTTTATTTCAAACTGACGGGTGTTTGTAATATTCCGGTGCCATATAAGGCCAGGTGTGTTTAGATAGTAAAATGCGATAAAGTCGTAAGTACGCTTATTATTTTAGTATATGGGTTCAATTAAGTATATTATGTCATAGTCTTGTAAATAAAAACAGTGTGATTTTCGTGTAAGTAAAATAATTATGTACCAATAATTTTGTGGCAGTATAATTGATAAAAATATGGAGATTATAAAGTTTTAGAAAGTATGTAAGTTTGTATGTCTTTTAAGTTTTTATAAATATATTTTTAAGGTTTCAGGGCAGTCAGCTTGTTTTTAATTTTGTGTGTGAAGAATAATATTGTTTGATTAAGTATGTATATTTTTAATAGATTTTATAAGGCACTGAAAATATAATTATTATTTTGAAATTGTAACAAATTACATTTGGGTATAAAAAATAAAGTAAGTAATAATAAATCAACGAGGAAAATAATTTAATTTTTGAACTTAATTCAACGTAATAAGATTACATTTCGCATTCAAAAGATTTTTGGAGAATTTACTTATCGCTTGCCACAAATAAAGTAAGTAATAAATCAAGGAGGAAAATAATTTAATTTTCAAACTTAATTCAACGTAATAAGATCACATTTTGAATAATTTTGCTATATCGTATTGTAAGTCTAAATAACTTCATTGTAAGACTATCTGGTAATTGAAAAGAGTACAAATATAATTTTAAGTGTAATTCAATACTAAATGTACTGTAAATAGTCTAGGCCTTTTTATAGTAATTTTTCTGTCCTTGGCCTGAGCTGTAATTGTTTTTCCATTTTTTTGTGTAATAGGTATGTTTCCTGGGTAGAAAAATGAAAATTCTATTTAGTCCGTCAGTGAGATTATCAAATAATATTGGACCCGTATTTTTTGCTTTATCAAATTAATAAAAATTTACGAAGATAAAGCGCATCAAAGGGGATTGCCCATACACAGGCCCGCTATGAGGTATTTTGTGTTTTTTTCCATCCGTGTCCTTTACTTTATATGTACAACAACAGTTAAGGTTCCTTCACTTGGACATTTGTATGCACCTTATTGCATTGTAATAAGGGTTCATTTCAAGAACAGAAACATCGTTATATCTCGTGATCCGCACAAAATAAATGAAAAATGTTTTCTAATTATGAATATAACGTGTTTTTCTACAATATACAACCAAATTCATCAAGATACAACCATTTTTTCAAAAGGGCCGAAGTTCCCTTACAAAATGGGCATTCTCCTTTAGGAGTGGGGGCTTGTGACGTCACTTTGTCAGTATAAAGTGTAGTCACACCGTGACGTCACACGATATTTCAACGCACTGTATCAACGTTATTTTTTGTTTTCGTGGCAAAAGAAAAATACGTGTCCAATATTTTTAGGTTATCTAACTGACGGACTAAATAGATATTTTTTGTCAACTACCCTATTACTTATAACAGAGCAGCAGAATTGATGATTGATTTAACGATCAAATTCTTATTCGATTTTCAAATATTTTTTTTGTGTTCACAAAGACGACGATCTTGTTTGTCTTTGCTTTCATAGTGAATACCATTTTTTCTTAATTTTTTTTGAAACTGTGTGGTTTGAATTTTTATTACGAAAACTTTTGGTTTAAAAAGGAAACTTTCATTAATAGGAACATTATGATTAACGTTTAAGTTTTGTATAATATTATAATTTAAGAGGCAATATTTATACGAATTATGTTATAACATATTTTTATCGTACGTTTTTCTTGTGATTTCTATTCTATTAATTTATATTTTCTTTATACGAAATTTTCACATTGGCTGCTGAAAATAAATTACACTGGTTTCCAAATAAATAAATAAATATTCTTTCAATAAAATCATTGTAAACTACAGTCAATATCTTGTAGCTGGCTCATGCAAGCTGCCTCTTCGATCAGCGGTTTAAGTCAAAATATAATAAAAATGGGTCAGATAGTACCGTCGTTGATTCGAACTACATCCTTATATCACACTTCATAGGAAAGCTTTTTCCATAAAAACAATTTGGGGTCAGCTTCCAGTCCACAGACATAAATCTAACTAGATTACGCAAGTCCCTCCATCTGTATGAAAACCAAGCGTGCCACTTTTTCACACACAATTTAAAACAAATTTACTTACCAATGAAAGAAAACATTTCCAATGACTCGGCCAACTTTTCTATAGTCTTTACAGCTCAATATTGCTTAAAAAGGCATTTTTCTAGATTTCGGTAGATTTCCAATGCCGATAATGCAAAATGAAAAGCACAAATTACGATCATTGGTCGTAATTTTACTCCGTTTTTTGACACGCGAAGCACATACAATCGCGTCATCTAGTTAGATTTATATCTGTGTTCCAGTCTCACCGGATGCATTTTATACGGAGCGACAGCCTACCTGTCATCCACGACACAGTAACTGGGTATCACGGTTCCCTTGGGAATACACCAGATTTTCTATCTGACTACCCATAAAGACTATCAAAGAATTACAACTGATAGCCAGGAACAACAGTTTAAGAGGAAATCAGACATAGGCAGACATCCGACTGAATATCCTAAGTAAAAAGTCGGAATTCGAGGTTTGGCTCTCGCCTATTTCCTCCTCTAATATTGGACCAACTTAAAAGATATTCCATAATTATTCATTAAAAATTCTTTTTACTACTATCTTTTTTGGTATTCTCCTCAGCAAACCCTTTCATTTGATACCCATATCATGGCAGTGCACAAAAAATAACTAGACCGCCATCTTAGGCCGTCCGCCACCTTGAGCCATCCGCCATATTGGATTTAGAATGACTTCACTTACCAAACCATGCATTGTCATCCAAACTAAACGTGTATACAACATTTCATCTTAATCGGTGGAGGATAACTGCTTTAAAATTCAGTTGCAAGATTTGACCCGAACCCACTTACATACATACATATATTGCAAGTTCAATAAAAGCTTGTAAAAAAAGATATGTACTATGCCCCTATGTTTTTCTTTTTGATGATACATTATCTTTAGAAGCACTAGGACCCTAAAAAAATACTCAAAATTGCACTGTCAACAGGGTCCTGGTACTAATTTGTCAATTTTATATGAAAAAATAAAAACATAGGGGCATAGAATATATCTTTTTTGTCCAGTTTATGCAATACCTTTTAAATGGGGCCAATATTGGAGAAGGAAATAGGCGAGAGCCAAACCTCTAATTATGACTTTTTATTAAGGAAATTCAGCCGGAGCTCTCTGCTCGCATTTCCTCTTAATGTACTTTCTGAGGCACAGAAAAGTCGAAGTATGGAAAGAGTGGTCACACATCCATAAAAACAATTCCGTAGTAATATTACAATATTGAATTGGAACGTAAAAGATATTTGTAAACGTCCTAGTTGTAAGTTATTGCCATGTTTTAAACAAAGAATTTGTGTTTTTTATCTTGTGACAACAATTTATATTGTTCTAGTTTGTACATAGTAGATAATTTAAATAGGTTTATGGATGTTTATGTACCTAAGGCAAATAAATGGTTTTTATAAAAGTTTCTCGGTTTCCTTTCCAACCTCAAAACGTCACTCTCAAACACTGGATCTACAGAATCGACAGGGCAGCTACCTACAGACTCGCCAGAATCTACACTGGCGACCAATAACTATACATCAGCATCATCATTAGCCTTTTAATATGCCCACTGTTGGGACACATCAACTCTGTGAGAGGGAAAGGGCCGTAATCCACCACGCGGGCCCAGTACGGTTTGGTGGATGTCACATGTCTTCGAATTCTAAGTTGCAGGACCGTTCTGAGAGCAGTGGTGATGAAATATTTTACACAAAGTAAAGCGCCTACCTGGGTTCGAATCCACGACCTATAACTTATCGGCCATTTCCACTGGACCATCACTGTTCGGACATACATACTCACGCTTGTTTCCAATGGGGGTAGGCAGAAACTACAGAACACTCCTTACATACTTATTTTGCTACGTACTGACTTAGCTTGCGTGTATGACCACATAAGCTTCGTTAGTACGTTACTACAAGGACATGGAGCGCGCCACGTCATCATATCAGCCGACAGACGTCCACTGCTGGACAAAGGCCTCAACCAGGCGTCGCCACATTGACCGATCCCGTGCGTCTCGCATCCAGCGCATTCCCGCAACCTAGTGGGAGGCCTTCCAACGCATCGTATTCCGGTTCGCGGTCGCCATCCAGAACTTTTTGGCCACATCGGTCATCCGTTCTACGAGCAATGTGCCCTGCCATGTCCGTGACTACCGCAGGACCCCGACGCCAATCGCTTCCATATTTGGTAAATAATTACTACTCAATTGTTACCAATTAGTACTCGAACAACAAAATTGGTATCTTAGTAGTTTTCGAGAAAATCGACTTTGAAGATGGTCCTGCGGTAGTCACGCTCCATTCAGCAGGACCACCATGAGCGCCGAAAACGGGGGTATGCTACAGCTATTCTAAGTATACAAATAATTACTACCCATAAATGTGATTCATTTCGCAAAAAAACAGAACTGAAACATTTGTATTTACCAAGAAATCAACGATGATAACTTTCGCTCGCTCGTTCAGCAGGATCACGACTTTGAACGTTGATTCTAGGTTTGAGCAGCTTGCCGCTTTCCTCAAACTGCACCAACTTTTAAGGACAATTATGCTAATAATTTTAGAAGGTTGGTATAATGTATTGTGCGACCACTTTTTAGGTTTCGGTAGCCAAATGGCAAAAAACGGAACCCTTATGGATTCATCATGTCTGTCGGTCTGCCTGTCTGTCCGTCCGTATTTCACAGCCACTTTTTCCCGAAATTATAAGAACTATGCTATGAAAATTGGTAAGTAGATGTATTCTGTGAACCACATTAAGATTTTCACACAAAAATAGAAAAAAAACAATAAATGTTGGGGGTTCCCCATATTTAGAACTGAAACCCAGAATTATTGTTTTCATCAAACCCATACTTGTGGAGTATCTATGGATAGTTCTGCAAAAATGATATTGAGGTTTCTAATATCATTTTTTTCTAAACTGAATAGTTTGCGCGAGATACTTCCAAAGTGGTAAAATGTGTCCCGCCCTCGAGAATGTTAAACTAAAAAACATTATTTACCTTCATGCCCCGACACATTTATCTTGCGAAAACACCCCATTGAAACAGTAAAACGCCCATAACTTTTGAACGACTGAACCGATTTTATTCAAACATAGCTAAGAACACTCTCGACAACATCACCTTTCGAACAAAAAAAACTAAATCAAAATCGGTTCATCCGTTTAGGCGCTATGATGCCACAGACAGACACACAGATACGCAGACACACAGATACACACATACACAGCAACACACGTGAAACTTATAACACCCCTCTTTTTCCGGCGGGGGTTAAAAAAAGTCAATGTTGACTAAAATAAAAGTTTGGCTCTAAGCTCGATAGATGGCGTTGACGTAGAATTAGAAGTCGCTATCGTTTGGTTCGTCCGAAGAGTGTATTGTCCGAAATATGACATACGTCTTCGCATTTTATTTAAACAGAAATATATTTTCTGCTATTTTTGAAAGGTTGAGCATTTGCTCAACTTGAGAAGTTGAGATGATGAGATGAGATGAGATATTATATACTTGCCCCAAATCATATAAATAATAAGTTCTCTTTGCCTCAAATTTTAGTTAGTTGTTTTTTTATTTTTATATGTAATGTAAGTTTTATGGCCTGGTTGCTAGGACCTTTTAGCCATTTTATTATTTCGCTCTGATATTCTTTAGTATGCATTAGAATGCGGATGTAACAGATTCTAATGTTTTTTGGAGTATTTGGCAGCAAATTGTATCGAGTCAGTCTTGAGTCTTGTACTCTTGTCTTCCCAGTAAGCTTTGCAGAGGCAGTCAATACTACAATAAAATACTCCGCTCCACTCACGGAACAGGTTCCGTGGCTCCACTATCCCGAGATCGCTTCTGTCAATGATTTCACAAATTGTCCAGTTGCGTAGACAGTTGAGACACAAAAATACACCAATAATATATCACAATATCCACTAGGAATCAATTTGCAAATAATATTAACAGCCACCGAACTTCATTCGACAAAATCCCGCCAAAAATTCCCTAGTTAGTTGGCCGCAGCGGTTTATTTTAGTGATGGACCAACTCGGGATAAACACGACTCGAGTTAACCCGAGTTGAAATTCACATAACTCGAGTTGAACTCGAGCTACGCAACTCGAGTTAGCAGAACGAAACGTTAAGTTTGAATAAATTATTGATTTGTTTAAAAATACTTTTTTACATAATATGTATTTGACAGATAAATTGGATACGTTCCTCGAGAATTGACGAGATGAGGCACAACACCATGGGAAATGGAAGGGATGATCTTTGCCCAGGAGTGGGAAATACAGGCTAAGAAAAAAAATTTGTAAACTTATACCCTATTCACTGGGGGTAAAACTTTT
This sequence comes from Orthosia gothica, assembly GCA_949775005.1. NCBI lineage: Eukaryota > Metazoa > Arthropoda > Insecta > Lepidoptera > Noctuidae > Orthosia > Orthosia gothica. Next base: position 13,854,206 of record OX459052.1, read on the forward strand.
TGCAAACAAACAAACGTCAAACGGTTTTAACAGACTTATTTTAAAAATATAACCTTGCAACGCAAAATAGTTACTTTTGTAGCACTCTTTAATTTGTTATCATACTAGTTCCAAAATCGTGGCTTTCGAGATGCATTTTCATGTTGGTTATTTGGTTTTGGTTTTACCTTTTTTTTATCCAAACTTTGAAATATTGATATAGTTGTAAAAAACTCTTATGAAAAATAATAATTTAAATGTTTGACATGTGTGTATTTGGTTGTTCTATGACATATTTTATTTTAGATTTTAGTGATAGCAACTCGAGTTTGGAAGAATACAACTCGAGTTAACTCGAGTTAGTAACTCGAGTTGCACATCTCTAAGACCCAGTAATTAGTTTTATTTTCTCTCAGTAATATCCAAATATTATAGGAAGATTAGATTACTAATAGTAATAATGAGTAATATTTTAATCTAATCTAAGAGAAAGAGATTACTATTATATAATCTTAGAAAATACGGAAGATTACATTTTATCTACCTATGTTGATATTGTTGATCGAGTGAAAATGTTCGTGTTTGTGCTTTGCCCAGTGTCTTGTGTCTTGCTTGTGTCTTTGTCACAGAGTACATTTGAATAAACTGAAAGTCTTTGTTCTTACTTTTACTACTTGCAAAATGTATTACGTTACGAGTGCTTTGATCTTAAATCTTCGCGACCCATATATTCAATGTACTCTGTGTCGCGACAGGACGGACGCTATTTTGCATCATTTCCCGTGTAATGAGAAAAGACTCGCTAAGTGGTTAAAAGTGTAGAAACCGTGATGATCTGAAATTATTATCCCCAAAACAACTTTTGAAGCTTTTTGCGTGTCAAAAACACTTTGAAAAGAAGTTCATTACGTCTTCACGTCTCATTGGCAGTGCATATCCTTCCCTGTTTACTGAAGATGAGATTTTGAGTAGAACATCTCGGCAGAATGACGGTAAATATTATGATGAATAATATATCAATTATTATTACTACTCATTGATATAACTTTTTAAACTGTCATGGTCACTAACATTAACATTATCGGAAACTCGCTCCAAACAGTAAACATGGTAAATATCACGTTTCAAATGTTAGTACTACTCATTGCTTCGTTACCTTGCTGATTTTCAAACTTACCTCTCACTAGTCCACAAAGTACATTATATTCTAGTCTCAGGTTTTAATTTAGTGACTGAGGTGCCTAAGTTTAAAATCAGTAAAATATATTTGTTATGAACAAATTCCAGGATATTGTTACCCTTTAATGTAATTTTGTTAGCAATATCTATATGTCATTAAGTGTAATTATGGGTCAATGTAACCATTATCATGTGATCTTCGATCTGGTGTCTTCATGAAAAGAAGATTAACTACTACTCCGATCCAACTTTGTTATTTTATTTATTATTACAATTACTCTCTGTACTTACAGTATTACCCAAAACGTACAGAGAGTCAATAATTACATTATTTAGACATCACATTTTCATATAAAAAATATAAAAATAATAACAAACAATTCCCTAAGTAAGACATTAAAATGCAAAAATTATTAAAATAAATTCAATTTCAAAATAGCTAATTAATTATCAAATAATACCTAATATTAATATACCTACGTTATAATCATTGTTATTATCATTTAAAAATAATCATTTCAGTAATATAATCAATCAATTTATTATTTATGTGCTATAACAGTCTTTGCATTTGATCAAAAACAAACATATATTCAAGTGGAATATGTCCACAACCGGATGCTGAGCAGTCAGTGTATTGAGCAATGATACCGCCTGATTAGTAGCAGCATATTGAGCAGTACAAGTCCGGACTTTAGGAGTCGCGAGTAGAGGGTGCGATCACAGTCGCGTGTACTGAGCCAGTGCCGACAGTCCAAAGCGCGACAAAGTCGCAGGGTTGTCAATTTTGCTGTTAAGCAGCAAGAAATAATGCAAAAGATGCGCACATTTACGTCTTAGGTCAAGGGTATCAATACCCACCATTCCTGAGACGAACAGAGATGGATACAAGTATGGGTAATGCCCATACATTTTCTTGTAAAGGTACCGGCAGAACTTACGCTGTACCTGCTCCAATAGGAGATTGTACTTTGTCTCGTGTGGATCCCACACAATCGAATTGAACTCAAGCCTACTGCGAACAAATGCAAAGTACAAAGCAACAATTGCATGTTTGCTGGTAAACCGTGCTGACTGCCTCATGACGAACCCATGTTAAAGAACCCTGTCATATTTATTTAAGACTACTGAAAACCCAACAAAACATGACAAAGTATAGCAATGACAAGACCAAACAATATTTTTTTTTATGTATCAAAAGGCAATTGATACCTAAAGTAAATTGCTTCAACAAAATATAGTTTCAGTCTTCAAAACAGTTTCATGGATACTGAAACTGTTTTTGTTTGTCTGATTTCAGAAAATGTGTTACCTCGGGCGGAGCATTCATACACCCGTAGAAGACACTTTGATCACACTTATTCAATGGAACGGATGAAAGGTATGTTATTGGTACAATTTTGTCTTGCAACTATAATTGGTACTGTATGGTGACAGACAGTACTGTATGTTTAGTTGGTTTTAGTTCTCCACGACTAATCGCGTACTTTGCGTACGGTACTGTATGGTGATGGACGTAAAGAATTTCATATTTGGAGGTATGCGGAACAGGGTGTAAAGTCCCACAAACCACCATAGAAAAGGGAGGATCCTCAGACCAGACGGGTGTTGTGTCTGGTTGGTGGTTCAAATCGCGTCGAAAACTTTGCTTGCGCGATGCAGGATTTGTGTGACGTCAAATCATTAGGTGCTGTGCAGTCGGACGATACATATTCGCGAGCTGGCTGACCAAAACCAGATGATTAATTCGATACCGATTAATTCCTTTTTTTATTTAACACTATTTAGTTAACATATTTTTCGAATAAGATACATTTAAATATAGAAGTGTTATATATTTTTGATATCGCCTCTCTATATTTTGATACCCCACACGATGGGTTTGGAAGAAAAAAAATATTTAGGCCCCCACAATATGGCGCCCAAAATCCGCCATTTTTCTATTTTGCAATTTTAATGTAGCCAGTGACACTCGCAGGGTTAAGACGAATCGATTGACGTAAGAATCATCAAAATCGGCCAACACGTTTGGTCTCTAGAACGCCTTATAGGTACAACATACATACAAACATACATACATAGACTGATAAACATATTACCCTCCTTCGGCAGTCGGGTAAAAAAGGCCCTGAGTGACCGGCAGCCCGCCTACCCTCGACTACGGTAGCGGTCGAGGCGATGGTGTGGCAAGGGGTGCGAAGAATCCCCGGAGTAGACCCGGCTACCCCAATAAACACCGGCCGTTGGAAGGCCTTCCACCAGGTGGAAAGATGACCTGGTGAAGGTGGCGGGGATCCGCTGGATGCGAGACGCACGGGACTGATCAATATGGCGACGCTTGGGAAGGCCTATGTCCAGCAGTGGACGTCTTTCGGCTGATATGATGATGACTATAATTAAATTGTGTATAATTTATTAAACAATCAATCATTTATTACTTAAATTTATTGGTTTCCAGGATGCAACATGGGAAGACAACAAGAAAATGTGTTCTGTGGTATTCGATGAACCCTCACTAGAAACAGCCTTAACTTACAACAAAAATAAGTACACACAATTAATGGCTTTGTAGAGCTAAAGCCATAAAGATAAACCAGTTTGCTGATCATGCACATAAGCTAAGAGGAGCAGTTTTGAAATGGCAGCAACCAGTGGCCTATTATTTGTGCCAAGGAGCTACCTCAGGGCTTGAACTAAAAATGCTTTTGAAAGATGTAATTGCTGCCATAGTAGAAGGTGGGCTGAAGCCAGTTGTATTAATTTGTGACCAAGAAACTGCTTTTCAATCTGCACTAAGAAGCCTGAAAGAGCAGTCTGACCAATTACTTGCAAATCATTAACCAGGTTAGTATTATACAGTTAAATTGCCCATCTTAGCTGCCCATATATTCAGAAACATTTGTAAATGTTCGCCACGGAGGCTAAAATCGCTGCCATGAATCTATTGACGTCACGATTGGCATAGTGGTTGAGCGATTTGCTGCTGCGCTGCGTGTCGCGGGTTCGATTCCCCCACGGAACAAATATTTTTATGGCCTACAGATATTTGTTCCGGATCTGGGTGTCTTGTGTATGAGTTTATATGTTGGTAACGCACCCACGATCCAGGAAAAAATCCTAGTGTGGGGAAAAAACTTAAAAAAATCACATTCTTATAGGCAGAAAATGTTTTTTGCTTTTCTAACAATTTACCAGTAATGAAATAGGAGTACATATTGAGCATCAATTTTTAGGCATCATTTCTATGCCAGCTGGAATTTTAGCGTGGATACCACATCCACGCTAAAATTCCGTGGCAGGAATCTTGCCAACATGACCTTTATATCTGCGATAATTGAGAGTTATACAATTTCTAATTAGTGGTATAAAATAGTACAAATGAAATGGATTTTAGTACCATCTAAAGTTATAATTAATGCGTTCATGGTCTTGCTACGAAGTACAACACGTTTTATTTAGTACTAGCTGACCCCCGCGGCTTCGCTCCCTTCAAAATTATAGCCTATGTTACTCGGGAATAATGTAGCTTTCCATTAATGAAAGAATTTTTAAAATCGGTCCAGTAGTTTCGGAGCCTATTCGGTACAAACAAACAAAAAATTATTTCCTCTTTATAATATTGGTATAGATAGGTACTTGGATTTGCCAGCGGCTTTGCCTGCCTGGTATAGTTCTCTTCAAACTTCTTGGCCGCCCTGAAGTTGGATACAATGGCTGCGCAGTAATAAATCTCATACAAAACAGCACCGATCCGTGCCTTAGGCACTTGTCAGAGCCAGCTTCAGGGCGCCCCAGAAGTCTGGCGAGAACTATAGAAGGTAATCATATAGCGTTGTTTCAGTTTCATGAAAATCCATTAAGTAGTTTTTGAGTTTATCGACCGAGCCCTCTCCCCCCGCTGTTTGCCTGAAAGCTCCTGAAAGCTCCTGAAAGCCTGAAAGCAGAGGCAAACAGCGGGGGGAGAGGGCTCGGTTTATAATATTTTGTAATATTAAACGGCATATTTTTTTCCAGCTCATTATGCAGATGGAAGGGGAAGGAACTGACAGGTGTCAGTAACACATAAGAAAATACAACAGAGACAGTTTTAATTTTATGACAAACCATTTGATAGTGCTAATGGATAAAAGATCGGCTATCTTTTCAAAAAGACGCAAGGGAAAAATCCTGAGAACAGCAGTGGTTCAAAAATCACCCCACCACCGTTTTGGGAAGAGGCAGTTAATAAATTGGAGAAAATACGTTATGTTGATTCCAATGGAAAGGAATCATCTTTAGTCAATTTTATTGTAACACTAAAAAGTTACATGAGTCTGTAGCAGATTTTTAAAAGCAATAATATAAATATAAAATAATGAGACCCAGATATTTTAATTTTGATGCCAAAGAAAACGTTTTTGGTCAAGTCTTCTTGGTCGCGTTCATCATTACTGAAGGTCGTGTCCCTGAAAGGTTCTCGTGGCTTTATGCACGATGTTCTTCCAGTTCAATCAGTTCTCAGCTTCTCTCAGGGCGGTTGTAACGGAGAGTCCAGTAAGGGCGGTTACCTGGTCTGACCAGCGGTTAGGTGACCGACCGCGAGGTCTTTTCCCATCCACCTTGCCCATTACCACCAACTTCTCTCTGGTTCCCGACGGGCAATGTGACCAAAGTAGCTGAGAATCCTTTGGTAGCAGAGCGTGGTTAGTCTGTCTTTTATGCCTAATTGATCAAGGACATATTTGTTCGTTCTCTTGGCGGTCCATGGTATGCGGAGCATTCTTCGCCAACACCACATCTCAAAAGCTTCCATCTTTCTCCGTTCTATTGCCCGAATCGTCCACGACTCCGATCCGTAAAGGAATATCGAGAAGACCAGTGTCCTGACTAGTCTCATCATGGTAACATTGGAGACCTTCCTGTCCTGCCAAATACGTGTCAGCTTACTCGTCGCAGCTTTGGCCATTTGAGTCCTTCTCCTGATCTCTCTTTCGTTTACTCCTAGGTCAGTAAGTAGCGATCCGAGGTATATAAACTCGCTGACATATTCTAGGTCCGCGTGTTCCTTCGTTCTTGAGAGTTGACCGGTTCTGTCGATGAGCATAACTTTTGTCTTCGCCTTATTAATGGTGAGTCCAACCAGTTCACTCTCATATTCTACTCTGCGAAACAGATGAGCTAGCTCTTTTTCTGAAGCCGCAAATAGTGTAGTGTCATCCGCATATATCAGGTTGCTGATCTTTATTCCCCCGACAGATACCCCTCCCTCCCATTCTTCTAATTCTAAGGCTTTTCTCATTATGTATTCACCTTAAATATTGAAGAGAATAGGAGAAAGAATACACCTCTGTCTTACCCCTTTTTCTGGCTTGAAAGAGCCTGAGATGACATCATTAACCCTTACCATGGATACCCTGTCTTGGTACAGATTAGCGATCAACGAGACGAGGTGGTCAAGTAAGGGCAAATAATTACCGTAATAATGACTCGAGCTGCCACAGCTTTAATTTCACCTTTAAGTCGTTATTGTTAACCGTATTAATCAATAAAAAAATATAATAAATCTGTAGAAACGTCGTTTTTGTATATCGAAAATATTTCAAAAAAAAATAGCCAGGGTGTTAAAAGATAACCAACAGAACCCATTTCCAGCATTTTTGGACTTTGAAGATCGACCCGTGTGACTGTTATTATTTAGCCACGAGCTCCTATTACCTGTAATTGAATCATCAAACCAAAAAACATTCGCACTTATTTTTATAATGTCTAAGGCAAAAGTTTGACCCCAGGCTCGATAGATGGCGCTGACGTCGAATTAGAAGTCGCTATCGTTTGGTTCTTCCGAAGTGTGTAATACTCAAAGCAGTATTAAATTTATTCATCATTCTTCGTTCGCGTATGAACGAATCAACTGATTTTAACTGTCAAACATTTTTTGAATAGTCGAGCCTTTGTTCGACTTGAGATGATAATATCATAATAATGAGTGTTTAAATTAATAAATAAATTAAGTTTATTTATTTAATTGCCCTTCATTCTTTCTGGTTTCGTATCTGGAGACGCGGCGCGTCGGGCGCAGGCATGAGATATACTTTCAACATTCTATACCCGGCCTCAAAGGTAAAAAAAATAATAAAGATTCTACTTTTTTGTGTATGTGTGTGTTTTTGGGAAAGAACCAGATTGTTTCCTTTGCCGAATTCACTTACACAATTAGGCTGCGGCTCTCTGCTCTACATACCAGCAGGCTTATTACGTATGAAACAGCAATTAACAATATTTGCGCAGAGATTGTACAATCATCGCGCGAATATCGCTTTACGTCAAAAAATTGGAAGGCTTATTTTTGCGAAATAATTGCTCTTCAATCGCGAATCCGCATTATATATGAGCTATAGCCACACCATAATAATTTTACGACAGCACTGCTAACAATAAAAATCTTTTAACTGAAATGTGCATTTATCGCAAGGTGATCGCGATAATTTCGTATATCGTATGGTTTTTGACAGCAGAGCGACAGCGATCGGCGAACAAATGTGGCTGTCAAATTGCGATTACTTTTTCCCTTGTTGTTGGTCGATTGCCAATCGCTCGCTGATGGCTGAGTAGGTACAGAAGTTTTTGGGGCTTTTTTAGTGTGTTATTTTGTGGCTACTTTAATTATCTGCAAATTAGAATAATAATATAAAAATAAATATTGAAATAACAAATTCCTAGTGAATATTGTAAATTTAAATGACAAATTGGTGTTGTTTTGAGTCTCTAATGTCTACGCAACTGGACTATTTGTTGTATCATTGAAACAGAAGTGATCACGGTAAAGTGGAGGATTTTTTTATACTGTAGTGTTGGCTACCTCAGCGAAGCTTATTTGTTTACTATTAAATACTTACAAACACATGAGTTTTTTTTTTTTTATATGGCAAACACCGATGTCGACTATTCTGCCAATGTCAAAATTAAATTTGAAAAATCTTTTTTTTACGTTTCATAGCTCAAAAACGAGAGGAGTTTTTGGCGGGATTTTTTCGAGTGAAGTTCAGCAGCTGTTAATATTATTTGCAAATTGATTCCTAGTGGATATTGTGATATAAAATTGGTGTAGTTTTGTGTCTCAACTGTCTACGCAACTGGACAATATGTGAAATCATTGACAGAAGCGATCTCAGGATAGTGGAGCGGAGAATTTTATTGTAGTATTGACTACCTCCGCAAGTTTACTGGGAAGGCTGACTCGATACGATTTGCTGCCAAATACTCCAAAAACCATTAGAATCTGTTACACCCGTATTCTAATGCATACTAAAGAATGTTAAAATTACACTGAAGACGAGGCGGTATGGTCCAAGACCTTAGCCTGCCCGAGAAGGGCGAACAAAAAGAAAAAAAAAATCAAAAACGAGATAATGTAGTCTATAAAGTGATGTTCTAATGTTCGTTATCGATTCGATTTCTTAAAACAATCGAAAATTCGAAGAAATTTATGGGATTTATATTTTCAGTTCAGTTCAGTTTCCAGTATTTTTGGGATGGTGCGTATTTACATACGCACCATCCCACCGGCCTCCGTCCCCGCACTAAATCCATACTAGATATTAAAGCTAAAGTGTTTGTTTGTTTGAACGCGCTAATCTCAGGAACTACTGGTTGGAATAGAAAAATTATTTTTGTGTTGCCTAGTCCATTTATCGAGAAAGGTTATAGGCTATATAACATCACGCTTCGACTAACAGGAGCGGAGCATAATGGAAAAACGGTTTTATTTTTCCTTTTTGAGAGCTTCCTTTGCGTGCACTACGTAAACGGTTTAAGTAACACAACAATCATGTATGTAGGGTAGGTAGGTAGCCAGTTGACGGGAACGAAGCCGCGTGGGACAGCTAGTTCAAATATATGGCGTTGCATGAAAGTGTTCACAGAGAAGCGATTTTACACGCGTATGCTTGAAATGCAGGGTTTATTCCCATCGGCCACCCCCAAGTAGCCACCCCGGTGGCCGATGGGAATGATTTAGTGAAATTTCCTACCTTCCTTTATTCCCATCTGCCACCGGGGTGGTGGATGGCACTAACTAGTGGCGTTTGCCGGTTTGTTCCCATCTGCCACCATCATAAATTTAGTCGGGTGCTTGATTCTCATGACCGTAAAACGGGGTGAATAGAAAAAATATCAAGAAAGTTTTCAAGGTTCATATTTGACTATTTTTCGTTGAAGGATTTTGGTAGAATTTTAAACCATCAACATTTTTCTTTGAGTTGGCAAGAATTTTTCGTCATTTTTTTTGCGTTCCTTTAATAATCTCCTCTTGTTCTGTCCTTCTCATACTACTGATTTTGTGCACTCTTCCTTCCATATTAACTAGTCCATTCTTCCTTCTATATTCAGTTCATTCTTCTTTGGAATGTGTTTCTTATCTGTACGCACAATTAAAGTATTCGCAAAACGCTTTTTGCGTATGGGTCGGATGTCTACCGATGGTGCATAGCCGTGCGCCTTGTTAGTATATTACCTTATTAGTATCTTTGTGCTTGAAGTCTAAATACATAAAAAATAAATATTTTCGTAACTGTGTTCATATTGGATTGACGTGGAATTGCGGAATGAAACACTTGAGTAGTAGATGTCGTATAATTACGGTAAAGGTACACTAAGAATGCAGATAAAGGAACTATTTCTTAATACAACAACCGATGAAAAGAAAACGCGCGGCGGTTAGGAGCTCGGGCGCGCGCGTCGGTTCGAAACGAGTCTCTGCGTGTACTGTCTTGCATCGGAACCGGAAGTTGGTCGGCGCTCGAGCGTTTCGGTTGCGTTATCGCTCTCCCTCTCTTATGCCTCGAGTGCATAGTCATTAAAGCGAGAGGGAAGGCATGCGCGGCGGCGTCCGGAAGTACGTAGACTTGAATTATTTGCGACAGACTCCCCCTCTAGTCTAGGAGAACGCCCTCGTTCATGGACTAGCTCATTGCCCTGGTGCTTCGGGCGTCCGCGTCGTCGCATGGGAATTACAGGTTTAGGTGGTACGTCGTTTTCGGTACCACTATCTACAAAGGGCATCAAATCCTGTGCATGATATTGAATGTCGAAGGATTGTAGCTTGAGGGCCCATCTAACCAAACGACCTGTAGGAGACTTTAGAGTCATCAGCCAACGAAGCGGTTGATGATCGCTACCAATAATCACTGGATGTCCGTCTAGGTAACATCTAAATCGCTCCACCGCCCACACTACCGCTAAGGCCTCTCGTTCTGTTGTAGAATAGTTACGCTCAGCGGCGTTTAGGAGACGACTGGCGTATTCAATGGGTCTTTCTTCCTTGCCCTCCCCCTGGAGTAAAACGGCTCCGAGGGCATAATTGCTCGCATCGGTGCGGAGGACAAAAGGGTGATTAAAGTCAGCCTGGATTAAGATTGGCGCTGAGGTAAGTAGTTGTTTCAACTCGTTAAAAGCCGTGATCTGAGCTGAACCCCAGGTCCAGGTTTGATGCTTTCTTGTTAACCTTGTAAGTGGTTCTGCTACAGAGGAGAAATTTGGGATAAATTTCCTGTACCAGGAGCAGGTTTGTAAAAATGTCCGTAGATGTTTCAAGTTGCTGGGTTCCTTCATCTCTAGTATCGCTTGAACCTTTCCAGGATCGGGTAAGACGCCCTGTTGGGTAATTACGTGCCCCAGATACTTGACACTCCCCCTGGCAAAAACACACTTCTCCCGGTTGACTTGCAGCTTGAATTCGCGAAGTCGACTGAATACAGCCTGGAGATCTTGGAGATGCTGCTGGAAACCTTCAGAAATGATCAGCAGATCATCCAAATATGCAAGGATTGTCACATTGGCAAGGGATGAACAGGAGCGCAGCCGGTCGATCAATCGTTGAAAGGTCGCCGGCGCGTTTTTGAGACCAAAAGGCATGCGCTTGAAGCGAAAGGTTCCCAATGGGCTAATGAATGCGGTTTTATCTCTATCCTGCTCATTAACACTGACCTGCCAGTAACCGGATCGCAGGTCCAATGTACTCATATAACAATCCCTCTTTGTCGACTGTAATAATTCATCGATCAAAGGCATCGGGTAATGGTCGGTTTTGGTCACGGCATTTAGGCGTCGGTAATCTACGCAGAAACGGGTGCCGCCGTTAGCCTTAGGAACCAGGAGAGCTGGTGAGCACCATGCAGACTCACATTCTTCAATGATGTTGTCCTTCAGCATCTTCTCAATCTCCTGACGCATAAGTTCCTTTTTGGCAGGGGTCAATCGGTACGGAGGTACAGAGGTAGGAGGATGCTCACCTGTATCAATACGGTGCTCAGCAAACGGGGTAGGCTCTCCCCCTAGCTGGAAAATGTCCGTATTGGTAACCAAGATCTGCGCCAGCAGGTTCCGGTCAGGTGGATTCAGCGATGTACCTTCGTCGTCTCGGAGTACATCAGCAGTAGAACAAGACAGCTCTGGTGATAAGGAGGGTTCAAAACGCATCCTGAACTGAACGCGGCTGTTATTAGAAAAGTACCAGAATTCCCGAGAAAAGTCCATCACTACTTCGGCTGCAAACAAGAAATCCATGCCGAGCACAGTTTCATTATTACGCGCCTCAGGGAGGATAAGAAAAGGAGTCCTAATGACCTTCTCCTCTAAGTGCACGTCAAGAGTAGTTATGAGGACGTCTATGTCGCGAACGTATCCATCGGCAAGCTTAATACGTCTTCGCGCCGGTTCAAGAGGGTGTCCCTTTCGACAGAGGAGGTTGTGCAGTGTATGACCCGCAATGCAATGTTTGGCACCGGTGTCAACTAACGCGGTCCCCGACGCGCCTAAAATTTCGATATCAAAAATCGGACGCAAAATTTTCTTGTCGGAGCTCCTACCGGCGCGCGCATTCACACATGTGTCACTACTACACACCATATTATCATTTAACACATTAGAAACATCATTACAATAAAATAAATCATTTTGAAAAAAATTACAAAAATGTTTGTTACGTCCTAATGCATTACGGTCGTCACTACAATAATATTTACGATTTTCCGCCAAGGTACAAAAATCGTCCTTACGCCACTTTACATTGCGAACGTTATCGTGACAAAAGCATTTATTTTCCGAACCATCACAAAAATGGTCCTTACAACCCTTTGCAAAGCGGACGTCATCATAACAAAGATTATTATTTTCAGATAATATACAATTCTCGCCCTTACGCTCCTTTACATTAAGGGCGTCATCATAATAAAAATAATCATTAACTGGACAATTATAAAAACGGTCGTCGACCTCGCAGCTGGTCATGTGATCGTTCGACAAATCCTTGTCCGAAAAACTACTCTGTACAAAATTACAATTATTATTATTGTAAGATATTTCCGCTTGATTGTACGCAGGTTCACTCGAACTATCACGAGACCAGTTATGACTTTCCTGAACGACACAACTATCATTTGCATCAACATTATTAAAACAAGAAGAAGAAGTAGTATAGTTCAAATCTACGGGATTATATACATTTTCGGAACACGCACTATAATCACGATTTTTAGACTTTAGATTTTGAGAGTTCTTTGACCCCGAAATTTGCACAGTAGTATCAACACTATAAAAACTTGATTCGTTGTTACACTTTTTGCAAGTTTCACGAGTAACATTTTTAGATCCGCACTTGTAACACGAAACCGAATTATGAGAATCAGTTACTGACTCACCTTTGTCCGCCAACTTACGGCACTGGTCCCTTTGGTGTCCGTAGTGTTTACAGTAAACACAGAACGGTCGTTGCTGTCTCGATGTTGCTGCAGCGGGTGCGTGTTCATCACGCGGTGTTTCGGCGGTGGCACGGGCGTGCGATTCCTGCGGGCGCGCGCGGAACGGCGGAGCGCCGCCGCCGCCGCCGCGTGGCGTGATTGCTGCCCCGTTCGCCGATCTCACGCTTGCAGCGGAGTTTGATGTTCGCGCGTTGTTCATTGCGGGCTGATTAGGCGTTTCTGTTGCGATACGTTTCGTTCGCGAAGCAATGGATGCGGCGTTTTGCGATTCTCGCTTTAGCGATTCGTTTATGGAATCTTCGATACTTCTAGATTTCGATAGCAACTCGGAAAAATTACTGACCTCTTCGCGTCGTAATCTTTTACGGATTTTCCGGTGTAATAGGCCATAAATCATATCAATTTGCACCTTGGTAGACAGGTCGTTTGCTGGTAGGCGAGTTAGGAGGGCTCGACTCTTCGCTACGAAGATATCTGTTCGTTCGTCTTCACCCTGCTCATCTCTGAATAACTCCCGATATATTTTGTATTCAGGACGGCGGTCGCCGTACGCGTCACGTAGGTATTGTATTGCATCTTTCCAGGATGTGACCTCTGCACGGATACTCTGCCACCAGGTTGCTGCTTCGCTAATGAGTAGCATAGACATGCCACGAATAGCGACATCATCGCACATGTTCGTGCATTCTTTGAAAGCTTCAATGGCATCGATGAACGCTTCGACATTTTCCTTCGCCGCTCCGGAGAATCTGGACGAGCATCGTGAGAAATTGCCGGTCTTCTCTGCCGCACTCGGCACTGGCGCCGGTGACTGAGCGGTCAGAGGGGACGCGAATGTCGACAGGCGCTCTAACATACGCTCACAGATCTCTGCATTCGATTGTTGAATCGTTGATAACAGAGCGGTAAAGTTATCGCGAGACAGCGTGACGCTGTCGTTGAGTTCATCGTCATGCGAACCACTGAGGGATTGCCTACTCCGTGTCTTCGGCATTGTTACACGATCACAATTATGTTCACAGTTATACACACACACACTAAGTCAGAGCACTAAAAAGTATTTTTACTACAGTTTTTTTCACAGAAACTGTGGCATTCGGCCCCACGTTGGGCGCCATATTTCGTAACTGTGTTCATATTGGATTGACGTGGAATTGCGGAATGAAACACTTGAGTAGTAGATGTCGTATAATTACGGTAAAGGTACACTAAGAATGCAGATAAAGGAACTATTTCTTAATACAACAACCGATGAAAAGAAAACGCGCGGCGGTTAGGAGCTCGGGCGCGCGCGTCGGTTCGAAACGAGTCTCTGCGTGTACTGTCTTGCATCGGAACCGGAAGTTGGTCGGCGCTCGAGCGTTTCGGTTGCGTTATCGCTCTCCCTCTCTTATGCCTCGAGTGCATAGTCATTAAAGCGAGAGGGAAGGCATGCGCGGCGGCGTCCGGAAGTACGTAGACTTGAATTATTTGCGACAATATCAAAATTGTCATTTAACCAATTTATCCATATTTTTTTTTTTTTTTTTTTAGACAGGTTTCTACAATATGGGAACAACACCTTGAGTCAGACTTCTAATAACCAAAATTGAAATAGGTAGGGCAATGCAAGGCGCGCATTTAGTTAGAAATTTAGATGATATTATTAAGTTATCAGGGCCAGCACCTTTAGTTGGATCCAAGTAACAAAGTAAACCGGTCACAGCATCAACATTCACTTTTATGTGACAAATGTCATGAGAATCGCCCACCACCCCGGTGGAAGATGGGAATAAAGGAAGGTGGCAGATTTCACTAAATAAGTCCCATCGACCACCGGGGTGGCAAACGCCACTAGTTAGTGCCATCCGCCACCCCGGTGGCAGATGGGAATAAAGGAAGGTAGGAAATTTCACTAAATCATTCCCATCGGCCACCGGGGTGGCAACTGGGGGGTGGCCGATGGGAATAAACCAATTCGGTGATATTACTTCCGCGCGATTTTTTTTTCCGCAATGCTTGCAGCTTCTTACAATTTCATAGGTCGCAGAATGGGCGAAAAAATTAGCGCGAATAAAAATCGCAGTGTGTGCAAAGCCTATAAAACGAAGCGTCTCCCGCGGCGGCGCGGCGCCCGCAGGTTAATCGCGGCGCGGCGTCCCACACGGCTGCAACTTCTGCCAGTCTTGTCTGGAAATTGCATAACGCAGACGTGCGTCACCAATGAAGAATGAAATTATCGACATTTTATTAGAACATAATTCGATGTTAAAATGTGAATTATTTAATATAAGAAGTAGACCGATTCTGATTCCCGCCGCCGCGTTTTCCGACGCTACGGGCTTGATAGAGGTTCCACCGCGGAAGCAGTGGCGGCCACCGCTACTCTAGACGCCCAGCGCCTCCATAAACAATTCCATAATATGTTTCTGTTTGCGCGTGCGATGACGCGGGCCGCTGCACGCGCCGCCTCTCTGTGAACAGGAAAAACCGGCCAAGTGCGAGTCGAACTCGGGCACGAAGTATGTCGTACCATTATCGCAAAAAACGGCAAAAAAAATCACGTTTGTTGTATGAGAGTCCCACTTAAATATTGATTTTATTCTGTTTCCCGACTGCCGAAGAAGGGTGATGTGTTTTTAATATTTGTTGTCTATAGCAACAAAAATACATCATCTGTGACAATTTCAACTGTCTAGCTAGCACGGTTCAAGAGATACAACTTGGTGACAGACAGACAGACGGACAGTGGAGTCTTCGTAATAGGATCCCGTTTTTACTCTTTGGGTACCTAATATCGTACGAAGCGCGCCGTGATGCCACGGTGCACGCGTCGCGTCGTACGAGCCCTAAGGGCGGGAACGTGTGAAACCCTACATTTCATAAGCACAACATCTAAATTAAAAACAAAAAAATGGAATCATCGACACGATGAAGAAGAAGAAGAATAGTTTCATGCCAGTTTAGTAGGTTTCAGGCTAATATAGAGTTTGACAATATACATTTTCGAATTTAATTCATGCTAGCTTCTGTCAGCGGCTTCGCCCGCGTGAATGTCGAAAATTATCCCGAGGGAACATATTCCCGGGATAAAAAGTATCCTATGTGTTATGCCAGACTATAAACTATCTCTGTGCCAAATTTCATCCAGATCCGTCCAGCCGTTTGAGCGTGAAGAAGTAACAAACATACATACACTTACAGTCTAGCATTCAGTGGATTCTTGCAGCTTTAACCAGCAGCATAATTGTGTAAGTAAATTCGGCAACGGAAACAATCTGTTTCTTTCCCAAAAACGACTTTGCGCAATACAAAAAGTCGATTTTGGGAAAGAAACAGATTGTTTCCTTTGCCGAATTCACTTACACAATTAGGCTGCAGGTCACCGTTCCATCGTCTCTAGGTTCTATTATTGAGAGAGTCCTTCAAACACTAAGGTTTTCGGTATGCGGTATATTGTTACCCGGTACATTGAATATTGTCTTGGAATTCGCAATCGAAACGCGAGATCGCAGATATCGCAGAATCAGACAATCAGTATTTGCAACCTGTTCGCAACTTTTGGGCGCATGGCTGGTGCAGTGGTTGCGCGGTTGACTGCAGTGCTGAATGTCGCGGGTTCGATGCCCGAACGGTACTTATATTTGTACTAGCTGTTGCCCGCGACTTCGTCTGCGAAGCATTAGTAATTCGAATAGCTTATTTTTTATATCGCTGCTTAATAATGTAGGTTTTCCATACAAACTTCTAACCCTCTTTCCACCCCCTTAATTATGATTTCCGGGATAAAAACTATTCTATGTCGTAAGATAGGGTCTCAAAATATCTCTAAACCAAATTGCATCTAAATCGGTTCAGCGGTTTAAGCGTGAAAAGGTAGACAAACAGACAGACAGAGTTACTTTCACATTTATTCGTGTGATGGCAAACAAAAATATGCTGTTATTAAACCAAATAAAAATGTGGTTACGTTAAGTTATACGGTTTATAGGTTTGGTACAATTCGTTTGACTTAAAAATAATACATCTTAGGTTACCGCTACAAAGTAAAATCTGCCCCTTCAAACTTAATATACCCTTTTTTTCTTTGAATTTTTTTGTTTATGTTAGTTAGATTGCTCAGTAAGATGCCTCATAAAAACTAACATCACTTAACCCTATCAGGGAGGAGGTAGTTTTAAAAACGTATTACGTAAATTTTGATTATTTACTTGATCTCCACGGAATGAGATTGTTCATAAAAACAAATTTCCCCCATTTCACGCCCTTCAAGGTTGACAGTTCAGTGGCGACTACGAACCGGAAAACGCAAATTAGTAAGTCCGACCTGGTCAAGGCTGCGGGAGTCCGGTGGATGCGAAACGCACCGGACCGATCAGTATGGCGGCGCTTGGGGAAGGCCTATGTCTAGCAGTGGACGTTTTTTGCCTGAAATAATGATGATAGTGAAAGGTACATTTTACGAAAATTCCTTCTTCGAGCTCCCCTAGATCAAAAACGAACACTTGTCCAGTATGATTCTTAACAAACTTAAACACCCACTTAATCCTATTTTAGGGGGGCATTTTCGAAAAAATATAATGACAAAATGTTATTGTTTACTTAGGTTGGTATTTATGTCAACTATCAAGTTTATTAACCCAAGACATAAGATTATTTAATTTTTTAATTTTCTTTATTTTTTCTTTGTACCTGTTTAATCGTATTTTAGAGGTAAATTCGAAAAACTAATAATATTAACCTTTATTGTTTGTTTAGGTTGGTATTTATGTCAAGTATCAAGTTTATTAACCCAATAAATAAGACTTTTCAAAAAAAAAAATTAACTCCCCCTAAATCGAGTTTTGAGGGTACCTAAATCTAAAAACTTATTACGACAACCTTTGTTGTTTACTTAAGTTTATATTTATGTCAAGTTTCAAGTTTATTAACTCAAGAAATAAGATTCTTCAAAAAACCTTAACACCCCCTAAATCGTCTTTTGGGGTTAGTTTACAAAAACTAAGAATTTTAACCTGTATTGTTTACTTAGGTTGGTATTTATGTCAAGTTTAAAGTTAATTAACTCAAGAAGTAAGAAGATTCATCAAAAAAAAAAACAAATCGTCTTTTGGGGGTAGATTTGAAAACTATTAATAACAACTTTTATTGCTTACTTAGTTTGGTATTTACGCCAAGTTTCAAGTTTATTAACCCAAGTAATAAGATTATTCAAAAATAAATTAACATCCCCTCAATCTTTTTTGGGGGTGGTTTCGTAAAACTAATAATAACAACCTTTATTATTTATTTAAGTTAATATTTGTGCAATGTTTCAAGTTTAGTAACCCATGACATAAAATTCTTCGTTACAAATTTCATCATCCCGTAAATCGACTTGTGGGGGTAGTTTCCAAAAATAAATAATTTAAACCTTTATCATTTACTTAGATTACAATTTGTGTCAAGTTTCAAGAATATTAGCCGAAGGAATTAGATTTTTCATATAAGTTTTGTCCCCTTTTTCTCCCCCTTAGGGGAAGAATTTCGGAAAATCCTTTCTTATCGGATGCTAACGTCATACAAAAAACATACTCTCCAAGTTCCAGGTCTCAACGATCAGCGGTTTAGACTGTGCGTTGATCCGTCAGTCAGTCATTCAGGACAAAGCATTTTATATGTATAGAAGATATATGGAGTAGAAGACTGGTCGAGTTTTTAAGACGCATAATTTCGGGTGGACCAAAAATTACTTTAGTATGAAAACGAATGTTGCGTAAATTACGCGACACAACACAAAAATCTAATACACCGTAAATTACGTGACACTAAAACGTCACTCACAGCTATGTATACCTGAGACAAGCGGTTCAGTTCGGTAGTTCCAAATCGATGTAGAGGTCCCCGTCCTAGTGCCATTTGATTCTTCAAAGAAACTTTGAAACCCCTAAATCGTCTTCTGGAGGTAATTCCGAAAAACTAATGATGCCAACCGTTGTTATTTTGCCAAAGGAATAAGATTTTTTATACAAATAAATGTCTCCCTTTTAACCCCTTAAAAAGTAGAATTTCCAAAAATCCCTCCTAATTACCTCCCGTACATCATAAAAAGAAGCTATGTGCAGTAAAAGTAATCCAAAATCTTTACCACCCCGAAATCATATTTTAAGGGTAGTTTCGAAAAACTATTAATGAAAATATATTGTTTATTTAGGTTGGTATTTATGTCAATTTTCATGTTTATTGACCGAAGAAATCTGATTCTTCAAAAAAAATAACATCCCCTAAATCGTCTTTTGGGGGTAGTTGCAAAAAACTAATAATGACAACCTTTATTGTTTATTTAGAATGGTATTTATGTCAAGTTTCATGTTTATTCACACAGAAAATAAGATTTTTCAAAAAAAATAACATCCCCTAAATCGTATTATAGTATTATAGTTTCAAAAAATAATAATAGCACCCTTTATTATTCATTTAGGTTAGTATTTGTGGCAAGTTTCAAGTTTATTGACCCAAGAAACCAGATTTTTCAAAACCACTGTAATACCTCCTAAATCGTCTTTTGGGAGTAGTTGCAAAAACTAATAATGACAACCCTTATTGTTTATTTAGAATGGTATTTATGTCAAGTTTCATGTTTATTCACCCAGAAAATAAGATTTAAAAAAAAATTAACATCTAAATCGTATTATGGGGGTAGTTTCAAAAAATAATAATAGCAACCTTTTTTATTCATTTAGGTTAGTATTTGTGGCAAGTTTCAAGTTTATTGACCCAAGAAACCAGTTTTTTCAAAACCACTGTAATACCTCCTAAATCGTCTTTTGGGGGTAGTTGCAAAAACTAATAATGACAACCTTTATTGTTTATTTGGGATGGTATTTATGACAAGTTTCATGTTAATTCACCCCAGTAATCAGATTCTTCAAAAAAATAAAATCCCTAAATCATCTTTTGGGGTTAGTTTCGAAAAATTAACTATGAAAGCCTTTATTGTTTATTTAGATTGGTATTTATGTCAAGTTTCATGTTTATTCACACAGAAAATAAGATTTAAAAAAAAAAATAACATCCCCTAAATCGTATTATGGGGGTAGTTTCAAAAAATAATAATAGCACCCTTTATTATTCATTTAGGTTAGTATTTGTGGCAAGTTTCAAGTTTATTGACCCACGAAACCAGATTTTTCAAAACCACTGTAATACCTCCTAAATCGCCTTTTGGGGGTAGTTGCAAAAACTAATAATGACAACCCTTATTGTTTATTTAGAATGGTATTTATGTCAAGTTTCATGTTTATTCACCCAGAAAATAAGATTTAAAAAAAAATTAACATCTAAATCGTATTATGGGGGTAGTTTCAAAAAATAATAATAGCAACCTTTATTATTCATTTAGGTTAGTATTTGTGGCAAGTTTATTGACCCAAGAAACCAGATTTTTCAAAACCACTGTAATACCTCCTAAATCGTCTTTTGGGGGTAGTTGCAAAAACTAATAATGACAACCTTTATTGTTTATTTGGGATGGTATTTATGACAAGTTTCATGTTAATTCACCCCAGTAATCAGATTCTTCAAAAAAATAACATCCCTAATACATCTTTTGGGGTTAGTTTCGAAAAACTAACTATGAAAGCCTTTATTGTTTATTTAGATTGGTATTTATGTCAAGTTTCAAGTTTATTAACTGAAGTAATAAGATTCTTCAATAAAACTTTAACACCCCTAAATCGTTTTGTGGGGGTAGTTTATTAATTTAGGTTAGTATTTGTGGCAAGTTTCAAGATTATTGACCCAAGAAATCAGATTTTTCCATACAAACTTCAACACCCCCTAAATCATTATTTGGGGGTAGTTTCAAAAAACTAATAATGTGAATCTTTATCATTTACTTAGAATATTATTTGTGCAAAGTTTCAAGAATTTTGGTCGAAGGAATTAGATTTTTCATACAAACTTTCAACCCCCTTTTTACCCCCTTAGGGGTGGAATTTTCAAAAATCCTTTCTTAGTGCACACTTACGTCACTTGAGGAACTTTTTTGCCAAATTTCATGCTTCTAGGCTTAGCAGTTTTGGCTGTGCGTTGATTGATCAGTCAGTCAGTCAGTCACCTTTCACTTTTATAGATATAGATAGATGACCTACAGAGAGTAGGTGGATGTCACATGTCTACGAACTGTCAAATGCGAGATGAATGACGCGATGTGGTTTTCCGTTTTTGTGATTGGCCGATTTGGTTGGTTGGATAGAGTTTAAACTCTTTGCGCACTTACGCAATTCGTCTGTTGTTCTGGGTGTTAGCGTATGTGAATTTATATGTTTCTAAACGCACCTACGATACAGGAGAAAATACTAGTAAGGGCAAAGGCTAAAAAAAAATACATTGTTAGGGTCAGCTTCCAGTCTAACCGGATACAGCTGAATACCAGTATTTTATATCATTATCATCATCAGCCTATTAATGATCCCACTGCTGGGACACAGGCCTCCTCTCTGTGAGAGGGGATGGGCCGTAATCCACCACGCGGGCCCAGTGCGGGTTGGTGGATGTCACATGTCTACGAATTGTTGGTTCTAGGACATGCCGGTTTCCTCACGATGTTTTCCTTCACCGTTTAGAGAACAGTGGTGATGAAATTATTTACACAAAGTAAAGCGTCTGCCTGGGCTCGAACCCACGACCTACAACTTGTAAGTCGCGGCCGATACCACTGGGCCACTGCTCTCTGTATTTTATATGGAGTGAATGAATATCTGACCTCCGCGTCTCCGAAAGCCAGTAACTGGGTAACTCGTTACCATGGCGAGACCGGCGGCGTCGTCTGATTTTCTGGCTTCTTCTTTCATTTCAGAGAGGTAAAATTGTATGTTTGTTTGTAATGGGGTAACTCTGGAAGTACTGATCCGATTATCGAAATATTTTTCTTTCTTTTTTTATAATGTATTCTTTCACTGATAGAAGCTACACTATCGCTGGCTGTCAGGGGTCACCAAATGGCGGACAGCGGTCCGGATGCGGACCGACTACCATTTTGTGTAGACCTTAAATAAAAAAGCCGTTAAAACTGCTTACCTTGGTTGGATCAAAATAATATAACTTTATATTTCGAAACAAACATTCCACCTTAAGACATCTTAGGTATTGCTACCAATGTATGGAAATTTCTTCATGATTTCTTTAATAGTTATTTATGATACAAGTGCGGAAGGTAGGTGATTTCCGATGAGTAGCATTTTTATTCACGAGCGAGCGAAGCGAGTGAGTGGATAAATCGACACGAGTCGGAAATCATCGGGCATATCTACTGCGCATGTGCGAATAGCTGTCACATCGTAACGCAATAAGGCACGAGCAAAATATACGTTCTGCCAAACATATTTAATGAATATTAGTAGGTTAGAATTGGGGGTTCTGAATCACCTGTTCTCGCTGCGCTCGAACCATGATTCAGAACCTCCAATTCTAAAAGCCATGATTCAGAACACCTACATTATTTTTTCAATCCTCATCTCAGTCGATGTTGGACTAGGGTTTACTTTTGAAAAAATAAAAATAAAATAGAAATAAAATAAATTTATTCATTAACTTAGGACTAGATTACATAGCAATAAAAGTTAGACAGGTAATACTAGGAATAACATTCAGAACTGTATAGTAGAACTGAAACGGTGATGGTGGCCCAATTTATATGAAACATATTTCGTTTCCTGGCAGTATCTGATAGCAATCAATATCTTCTAAAGCAGGCAAAACTAACTCATGGGCTGAATCACTCTCCTGATGAACTAAATCATCTGTTGCTGTCGATATACTACTCCCTCTAGTATTTGATGAACTTAGAATAGATTTTTCATGATTAGCCTGATTGTTGCTAACTCTTACGAATGGGCGAAGATCCTCACCAGGTCCGCTTTTGAGTTTTAGGTAGTGAATATTGTTCAAATTAGATTTCACAGAATCTTCCAACTTCTGGTAAACTAAATCTTCTGTTTGGGTTATATCATTATCCTGGTGTTTTATTTCACCTGTGCTCGATGTCTTTTTTCTAGGGTGCATATCTTGAATATATATTATCTCACCCCTAGCATTCTTGAAAATCATTTTACGAATGCCAACTAAATCAGATTTCGCTGAGTGAAACATTATAGGTAATAAAAATAATTTTAATTATTTATTTAAGAATTAGATTTAAAATTGAACCGCTGCACTGTAAAGTTCAGAGTTAAATTGTGGTGATGCATGGTGCCTCTATAATATATACACATATTTTGGTTATTTTTTTAATGCAATATGTCATCGTATACATATACATTCTAATAAGGTAAGATTTTCAATTTTTTTTTTGTTATTTATCTATAATCCCTTCACCGTGTTTATCGTGAACCATAGATCAAAGTAAATCTCTCAATCTTCTAAAACATCTCCACATGAAAAAACATGCTGCTTTATCATTAACACTGTTTCGATAATAGTAGAATAGTTGTAGAATTTCATGATGGTTAAATCCATTTGAATACAAGTACATACGATTACCTTATAAAAATTTCGTCTCAGTTTTCAGCGACAGCGCGGCGCCGTTTAATATATCCTCCTAAAATGGTAAGTTAGGGCAACTTTACAATTGAGTATGAATGATGAGTAAGAAATAAATAATTATAAATCTTATGTACAATGCGCATAGGGATTATAATGAAATGGCAATATTGACCCCTAATTTTAAATATATTATATCTAACAAAGATTATTTAAGTGTGTATACCGTTTTACAATTTATGGATATAAAAGCAGCGTCATCTGACAATTATCTCACAGAATATTGTTCAATCAATCAGTGCATCGTGCTGTGATCTTCGTATAACTTAACATTGTTTAATTAGTGCGTTTAACAAATAAAGCAGCAAGTATGTACGTATCATTTTAAATCTATTAATTTAGTTAACAGTATAAGGGCAGTGCAGTGCAGTTATGTGTGGAGTATATGGGGTATGACTGGGTGTTTTTTTAATATATTTTATTTTAGGTCTTATACTATGATCAATTTTATCGAAGGTATTGCAGGTTCAGAGGTCACTGTTGAGAGCGAGTTTATAAGTTAGATTTCCTTGAAGGCAAATAGCTAGGCGTGCCAGGAACCTAATGTATAGTATCATGAATGATCTATGTGATAAAAGTTGTAACTAAACGTATGAATGTTTGCAAGTAGACCTGCTTTATAAAATGTTATAATCTTGTTTTGTTTTCAGGTTTTCCAATCCATTTGACTCTGACACTGAAGTGATTCCTGTATCACAAAAGAAGAAGCCAAGTAAGCCTTTAACACCTAAACCCTCGAAGCCAAAAATAAAAAATAAAAAGCTACTCCAAGAACAGCCGATCGGTAGCGGGTCTGAGTCAGAGGCCGACCTTTCAACCGCATCTGCATTTGCGTCTACATCGGCTAAAAAGAAACGAAAACTTAGCATCTACCCTGATTCCGAGGTAAGTTGAGATAAAATTGTCAATTATTAATTATATTTAGACGGATCGATAGGCGCAGGGGCTGAACGATTGTCAGCTGCGCTGGGTGTTGTGGGTTCGATGCCTGCCCGGAATAAATATTTAATGGCCTATAGACTCATATTTATTGGTGTTAAGCTTACTGATTATTATAAGGTCCTATATTCAATTCTCAGGTCTGACCAAGTGTAGATAATTGTGTCAATTTTGAATAATTTTATAGTAGGTGGAGCGGTCGAAAAATACAGGCGTGATGTTAACGTTTACTTAGCAAACGTTAACTCGTGATTGTGTGAAGGGATTGATTTAAATAAATACATGAAGAAGAATACATATGTCCTATGATATTATTGTGATGGTACCTTAATAATAGCAGAGGCTGAAGATCATTGTGAATCATCAGAATATAATGATAACGAATAAACCTAATTTGTTTTTTGTTTTTTCCAGGATGAAGAGCAACGTGAATCAATTCGTGCCTCGATACTGAAGAGCTACCTAACGCGTCGAGTTGGTTCTGGATATACTATGCAAAGCAACCCCGCAAGGCGAGGCGAATATTATATTGAGCTTCGAATATCGAATTGTCAGGAGTTGGAGGCCATAACAACCGATCGCTGGAAACATTCACTGGTGTGTTTAAAAACAGCAGTGAATGACGATAGCCCAACTTGGAAGGCGGTTACTCAATTGGTTGCAGCAGTTAAAGAGGATTACTCCTCTATCCAACCAATTCTGTACCCCCAAAATTATAAGTAATTTTTTTCTTTTTATTTCTATTTAAAGTAAGATTTTAGTTAAGTTTAACACATTACTTAACTTTATTAAATTGCATAACTTTACTTAATTTTCAGTATTAAACTTGGTTTAATCCTTTATAATATTGGACATAATCGATATTAGCACCCATGTTTTAAAATATTTTTAATTTGGATAGGTATCTATAACTAACTTATATTTTTGCATTGTTCTCTTACAGAATCTACTAAGTAGATAAGACAAAAATCTAAATAAAAATCTAAATGAAAATCTAAATAAAAGTTTAAATAAAAATCTAAAATTGAAAATAATACAATATTCATAATATAATTATTATCTAATATACATAATTATAATTTATATGAGTACCTAGATTATAAAATATTTTTTAATCTGATTAAAATATCTACCAACCATGTAACTTATATTTTTTAATTGTTCTCTTACAGAATCTACTTAGTAGATAAGACAAAAATCTAAATAAAAATCTAAATGAAAATCTAAATAAAAGTCTAAATAAAAATCTAAATAAAAATCTAAAATTGAAAATAATACAATATTCATAATATAACTAATATACATAATTATAATTGATATGAGTACCTAGATTATAAAAATATATTTTAATTTGATTAAAAATATCTACCAACCATGTAACTTATATTTTTAAATTGTTCTCTTACAGAATCTACTTAGTAGATAAGACAAAAATCTAAATAAAAATCTAAATGAAAATCTAAATAAAAGTTTAAATAAAAATCTAAATAAAAATCTAAAATTGAAAATAATACAATATTCATAATATAACTAATATACATAATTATAATTGATATGAGTACCTAGATTATAAAAATATATTTTAATTTGATTAAAAATATCTACCAACCATGTAACTTATATTTTTAAATTGTTCTCTTACAGAATCTACTTAGTAGATAAGACAAAAATCTAAATAAAAATCTAAATGAAAATCTAAATAAAAGTTTAAATAAAAATCTAAATAAAAATCTAAAATTGAAAATAATACAATATTCATAATATAATTATTATCTAATATACAAAATTATAATTGATATGAGTACATAGATTAAAAAAATATTTTTTAATTTGATTAAATACCTACCAACCATGTAACTTATATTTTTGCATTGTTCTCTTACAGAATCTACTTAGTAGATAAAATAAAATAAAAACCTAAAATTGAAATAATGCAATATTCATAAATCAAATTTAACTAAGAAATAAAGATTTTCTAAAATTATTCAAAATGGTTTTCTGTCAAGCTTGTAACATTAACGTTCACAATTATTCTTCTCACAAAAAAACTAACATCCATAAATCTAATAACCTCATAAAAACTCAATTTGATAATGTTCGTATAATAGCTTGTGCTTTTAAAAACAAAATAGTCAGTTACAAAATAAATCCTCAAAGTTTTACTATTACACCTGAAAAGTTTTTAACTGAAGCTTCAGACACATGTTACTATCTAATTAAAGAATTATTAAAACAACATGTTTCTTTGAAAGTCAATTTCGAACTTTTTGTTTCCTACACTTTACCTAAAAATAACGAAATCAGTCTTAAATCTTTTAACACAAGATATGTAATTATACTTCAAAGTACAGATATATTATCCATATATCATGCATTTGCAGAAAAAATCTTAAATAAATGTTCCGAGTTCGAACTAAGTGAGTCAGGGTGGGCAATCGAATCGATAAGTCATTTAGAAATTAATTTCGTTAAATACAGTCCTTTGAGAGCAGGTTCTTATTTAGAATTACCTAAACGAATTCAAAATACGAAATCATGTCTAAACATAGTCAATAAAGATAATCACTGTTTTCTTTGGAGCATTGTGGCATATTTGTATCCAGCAAAGAATAACCTCAATAGAGTTACATCATATCCGCACTATTCTAAAGTGTTAAACATTTCTAATATGACATTTCCCCCCAGTATAGACGATATAAAATTATTTGAAAATTTAAATCCAAACATAAGTATTAACGTCTATGGTTTGGAGCAGAATTATGATGTAACAGGACCGTTATATAAAACGTTAAAAAGAAAACTTTATCATGTAAATTTACTTTATTTCAATAATAATGGTAAAAGTCATTTTTGCTATATTAAAAATTTCGGTAAGCTTGTACACAGACAACTTACAAAACATAAGTCTAAGATATATTTATGTGACGAATGTTTTGTGTATTTTGACTCACCAGAAAAACAATTAAATCATAGCTGCGCAAGAGTGCAGACTATACTCCCCGAAGAAAACTCGAAACTTTGTTTTTCAAATTTTAATAGGACTCAAAGAGTTCCAATTGTTATTTATGGCGATTTTGAAAGTCTATTACACGAATATTCAGACAAAAATAAATCCACATGTGTCGAAAATATACAAATCCATGTGGCAAGTTGTTATGGTTATTACATATTTTGTCAGTCTAAACCTGAATTAAATGAATTTAGATCCTATAGGGGGCCAGACTGCTCAAAAAAGTTTGTCGAATCTATTAGTCAAGATGTAATAAGACTTCATAGACTTATGTCAGAGATAAAACCCATAATTATTAGTAAAGATCAGCAAATGTCTTTAAACAACGCTAAACAATGTCATTTATGTAGGAAAACATTTTCTGATACTGACCTCGTTGTTGCTGATCATGATCATTTCACAGGAATGTATAGAGGACCAGCCCACAATGCATGTAATTTAAATGCAAATTCTTGCCCATTTATACCTGTCATATTTCATAATCTTTCTGGTTATGATTGTCATTTGTTTATAAAGGAACTTTCAGCTCTTTGCGGTCGTATAAATCTTATTCCTAAAAACAAAGAAAAATATATATCTTTTACAAAATTCGTCCCGATTGACAAAAAAAATGTAGCTCAGTTAAAGTTTATCGATTCTTTTAATTTTTTAAGTTCAAGTCTAGATAATTTAATAAAAACGATGAAAACAGATGATTTTAAAAATTTACGAAAGTTTTATAATGATGATTATTTATTTAATTTAGCATGCAAGAAGGGTGTTTACTGCTATGATTACATTGATTCATGGGATCGTTATAAAGATACTAAATTGCCAGATTCATCTAAATTTTATAATAAACTCACATCCCAATCTATTTCGGATGAAGATTATAATCATGCTTTAAATGTCTGGAATGCATTTGATATTTCTAATTTAGGGGAGTACACAGACTTATATTTGAAATGCGATGTCCTTCTTTTATGTGATGTTTTTGAAAAGTTTAGAACAATGAGTTTAAAGTATTATAACCTTGATCCCTGCTATTATGTATCATCTCCTTCGCTGAGTTGGGATGCAATGTTATTATATACTCAAATTAATTTAGACTTAATTTCAGATATTGATATGTATCAAATGTTAGAACAAGGCATTAGGGGAGGACTTGCTCAATGTTCTTTAAGATATGCGAAGGCAAATAATAAATATCTGCCAAATTATAACAATAAGGAACCTGACAGCTATTTAATTTATCTTGATTGTGTAAATTTATATGGCCACGCCATGATGCAACCGCTTCCTACTCGAAACTTTAGGTTTTTAAACGAAGATGAAATAAATAATTTTAATGTAATGTGTATTTTAAATGATAGTGACACAGGATTTATTTTAGAAGTTGATTTATGTTATCCTCATAAAATTCACGAAGCTCATTCAGATTTACCATTTGCCGCTGAAAAGTTTGCTCCACCAGGTAGTAAAAATGTTAAATTAATTGCTAACCTGTATGATAAACATAAATATATCATTCACTATGTTCATCTTAAAGAATGTGTAAAAAACGGGCTTCTTTTACTTAAAATATATAGAATACTAGCGTTTGAACAAAGTTCATTTTTGGCTCCGTATATCTTGTTGAATACTACTCTCAGACAAAGAGCTTCTTCCGATTTTGAAAGAGACTTTTTTAAAAAACAAAACAATTCTATATTTGGCAAAACTATCGAAAACAAAAGAAAACAAGTTGATGTCAAACTGGTTAATGTATGGAAAGATATTCATAATAAAACTAACAAACTTTGTGGAGCTGAAAAATATGTAAGTGCTCCAAACTTCAAAGATTTATCTATATTTTCCGATACTTTAGTGGCAATCCAGTTAAAACAAACGAAAATTGTTCTTGATAGACCAATTTATATTGGCTTTACAATATTGGAATTGGCTAAGAGTCATTTGTATCGTTTTCATTACTCTGTGATGAAACGTCTATACGAAAATGATATTCAACTTTGTTATACTGACACTGACAGCCTTTTGTATTTAATATATACAGAAGATTTTTATGAGGATATGAAACAGAATATAAAATACTTTGATACGAGCAACTTTCAAACTGGAAATCAATTTAATATACATAAAGCAAATTGTAAAATACCAGGTTTTTTTAAAGATGAAATGGGTGGTGATATTATATCTGAATTTGTAGGTTTAAGAGCGAAATTGTATTGTATAGACTCGCTAGCTTCTTCAATCATCAGAGCAAAAGGTGTTAAAAAATCAGCGGTGAAAAAACTCGATATTAAAAAATATAAACGAGCTTTACGGTACAATGAATGCATAAGAGATGACATGTGTATTATAAAGTCAAAAAATCATAAGATTTTTACTCAGAAGATTAATAAGCTTGTTCTTAGTAGGGATGATGATAAAAGACAAATAATGGAAGATGGTTGTAATACTTTGCCTTGGGGGCATCATAAAACTGTATTTTAATTAAGTGTTCGATGAGATTACAATGCAAAAATTTAAGGTATCTATCAAAAATTAATAAAGTAAAATGTATTGATTGAAATATTATATAATATGAAATAAATCATTTGTAATCAAATAAGTGTGTTTGAATGTGATATACCCACTTCCTATTTAACTAAGTAAACAAAGAAAAATGAAACCCAGAATAGTTGATAGTCATAACATTTATTTAATTTACACTTAAATGTATTTTTTTTATCATAATTATTATATAGATCATTCACAGTCGACTATATAAAATAAAAATAATCTTAAAACAGTAATAAAACAATAAGTAACTAAATACAATAATTACTATCTTATTAACTAAAGTACACATATTTTGATAGTGCAAACTATTTATTATTAACAAGGTATATAAAAATAGTCTAAAACTGTTCAGGGTCACTCAATTTTTTCCCAATTTTTTTAATGAGGGTCTCTGCTGCTTCCATCACGTCGTCATAAGTTTCACGCGCCACATATTGCACAGTTACACATGCATTGTCACTATCACTATAATCATTTTCGTTCTTAGAGTCTTTAAGTTTATGCACTTCTAATTTAATTAAATGCCCTCGATTATCGCTTTCTCCTCGGCGAACAATATATGATGTTGTTGATCCTAATGGGCATTTCCTCTTTTTTGAAGACTTTTTAGAGGATTGGACTTGGTCATCTCCAGTGAGCAACTTTTCAACTTTAGCGTTCTGATTTAAGCCTTCAAAATATGGTTCGTAGTTGCCCTGAGAGTAAAAAAATGAGCTCATAACTGGATTTCCATTGAGGACCTCAGAGTTCCACTGCAAAAAAAAAAAAGAAACGTAATTAGCATGTGAACAAAATAACAGTAGCGTAAGAAAAAAGAAAAACAACTCCTATGAAATATTAAACCAAAGACTACCTCATGAAAACTAGGTTGCTCCTGCTCTGCAGAAATAACATTATCATTGTCCAATATGCTAGGGCTGTAGGATGCCGGTGGTGGAGTTGCTTGAGACATTATTCTGAAAAAAAATATACTATCTATGAATAAAATTTAAACAGATATTATATTTATAACTTTTTGTTTGATTGGTTATCATTCAAACACTTACCTTTAGAATAAAAACAATATTTAAATCGCGAACAACAGCCTATGGTCCTACTTCAAGTCAGCT
Organism: Orthosia gothica; assembly: GCA_949775005.1. Classification (NCBI taxonomy): domain Eukaryota; kingdom Metazoa; phylum Arthropoda; class Insecta; order Lepidoptera; family Noctuidae; genus Orthosia; species Orthosia gothica. The sequence goes on from OX459052.1 coordinate 13,885,258, forward strand.
ACTGCAATGAAGTGTAGTGTTTAATTACTTTTACATATCTAGAATATTCTCCTTTCAGTTATTAGTCATAAATACATTCATGTAAGACGAGAACATCAGTTTGAGAACGATACAAGTCCAAACCTGTTGTTTAAATACTGCACTCACATATTCATATATAAACGTTAGTAAGTAATGAAAATAAATATTAGGCAAGATGAAGTTAATCAAACAACCCCTATCCCTGAACGTGAATAATATCAATTTCAATGACTCTGCTCGCCAGATAAGGCATAGTGCTCTATTGCCTAATACGATTCGTTGCATAATATGTGGACCCTCGAACTGTGGCAAAACAAACGCTATGATCAGTTTATTGTTGCATGAAAATGGTCTTAAATTTCAAAATCTTTATCTTTACTCAAAAACTACTTTCCAGCCAAAATATCGTTACTTAAGTGAAGTATTAAGAAGAGTGCCTCAGATTAATTTCAAGGAGTTCAATGACAATAAAGAAGTCATATCTCCCGGTGAAGCTTTGCCAAATTCTATATTTATATTTGATGATGTTGCCTGTGAAAAACAAATAAATATTCGTAATTATTTTTCTATGGGTAGACATAAACAAATTGATTGCTTTTATTTATCGCAAACCTACTCAAAAATACCGAAACAGTTGTTACGGGATAACACCAATTTTCTTATAATATTTAAACAAGATGATGTAAACTTAAAGCACATCTATGGAGAACATGTCAACTCCGATCTACCATGGAATCAGTTCAAAGATATTTGTAAAACTGTTTGGAGTAATCCATATCAATTTCTTCTTATTAGCAAAGAATCACCATTAAATAATGGAAGGTACAGACAGAATTTCGATATTTTTTTAAAATTTGATTGACTGTGTATAAATATAAGTAAATAACACGCAAAAAGAAAAATTAGTATTATTTGTTCTTCAGCTGAATACAGTTGTTACAACATGGAGAAAAATATTAAAATAGAATTAATTAAGTCTGTAAACTCTATAAAGAATAAAATAAAACAAATGAAGAACCAGGAAAACTCAATGAACTTGTCACTCGATAAAATGCTAAAACCTGTCACAGATCCGCTTAAAACTCTAGTTGATTCTAATAAATATATGGAAAAAATAAAACATTTAGAAAATACAGCACTCACTAATTCTGAAGGCAATGAATTGGATGACATCAATACTAGCTCATTTACAAGTTTTGAGGATTGCTACGATCCAAAACTAAATTCTACCCAATCCCCTAAAAAGTCTAATAAAATGGAATTACCAGATGATTTAGAAATTTCATTAGAGGGCCGCGATATCCATGATATTTATGACGGTGTAAATATACCGTTTGGAATAAGAAGTGTAAACAAAACTTTATTGATGGGTAATTCAGCAGTATCATTTTCTAAAATTGATAGTTTAAATGACGATAGTGACATTTTAATTAAAATCGATGACAAAACCTATAATTTAACCCCTGGCCTGAAGGAACTTTTACTTCGAAGAAAACCTGATTTAAAATTAATTTCGAGCAAAGATAAACTTGTCTATAAGGATATGCTGCATTTTACAAATGCTCATAAGAGAGATTTTAATCCTAATGGACAAATACGAGGCGATAAAGGAATAAAATATCGTGAAATAATTAAACCACTCTTTTCCGAATCGTCAAACGATAATAAACTTGTTCACACTAAACTTGGAGGAAACTTGCCCATGCTAAAAAAATACAAAAAAAACACTGACTTGGTATATTGGGATGATCCTAACGAATTGGTTGAGAGATTGAAACTATTAGTTGCTTCAAGAGATGCTGGCAATACAAACCATGATAATGAAATTTTATCGATAATTGAAGAATTAAAAGAAGCTGACATAATTAAAGAATAAATAGTGATAATAATATGCTTTTCATTCAGTATTATAGATGGATTCAAGACAAATGTACTAAATTCTAAAAATGAGCAAAGCTGACGTAGTAAACGAAATACATAAAAATGTGAGGGTGAACTTTCCACGAAGACATGTTATTATGAAAGATGTAGATGACCTGTGGCAAGCAGACTTAATGGATATGCAATCAATTTCAAAAGAAAATAAAAATTATAGATTTATTCTTACCGTTATTGATACATTTTCGAAATATGCTTGGGCCTTCCCTCTGAAAAGTAAAACCAAAGATGATGTATGCAAATCTTTCAAAACGTTGCTAGCTACAGGGCGTGTTTCGAAAAATCTCCAAACGGATAATGGCACAGAATTTTATAATAATAAATTTCAAAAGCTTATGAAATCTAATCATATCAACCACTACTCAACCTTCTCAACAAAAAAGGCTTCAATAGTTGAACGATTTATCAGAACATTGAAATCTAAACTGTATAAAGAATTTAGTTTAAAAGGCAACTATAATTGGATAGACAATACCCTTAATAATGTTATTCATAAATATAATCACACTTACCATCGGACAATTCAGGAAATCCCTGCTAATGTGGATAACATTAATAAAAAACGTATATTAGAAAGGTATTTAAGGCTGGTAAAAAACGAAAGAATAAGAAGCAAGTATAAAGTTGGTGATTATGTCCGTATCAGTAAGTACAAAGGAACATTTGAAAAAGGATATACCCCCAACTGGTCGATGGAAATATTTAAAATTCGAAAAATACAAAATACAATTCCTATCACCTACTTAATTGAAGATACGATCAGAGGTCAGCCTATTTTAGGGGCATTTTACTTACAAGAGCTGCAAAAGACAAAACATCCCCATGTTTATCTAGTTGAGAAAGTTCTTAGAAGAAAAGGAAACAGGGTTTTAATAAAATGGTTAGGTTTGTCATCTGCTGAAAACAGTTGGATTGATCAATCGAATATTTTATTATAAATAAAATTAACTTTACTAACTTAACAACAAATACATTAATGAATCGAATAAGTATTTATTAAAGTGTTCATTCAAGATTCATTAGTCTTATGATGTGTATTGGAGAGAGTAGTCTTCTCAATTGGCTTATAAACAATTTGCCGTTTGAATTACACTTACCAGGATACAATTATTGTGGTCCTGGTACGAAATTAATTAAAAGGCTTACACACGGAGATAAAGGTATTAATAAATTAGACGAATATTGCAAAGAACACGACATTGCCTATCACAAATCATCAAACTTAAAGGATCGTCACAACGCTGATTTCGTTTTGTTAAAAATGGCGAAAGAGCGAGCGGCTGCCTCGGATGCGAGTGTAAGCGAAAAACTCGCAGCACACTTAGTAAGCAAGACAATGTCTGCAAAAATTAAAAGTGGTGCTGGCCTAAAAAAAAGTAGCAAAAAGTGCTCTCAAAAAGTTACATCTGGAAAAGGATTAAAAAATAAATTTAAAAATGTTATAACTAAAACAAAAAGACACATGAAAAAATTAAAACCTAAATGCAAAAAAGTGGCAATAGAATATGCTATGGCCGCAGCCAGAGAATTAGCTAGTGATTTATCCATTAAACTTCCTCGAGTTATTCCTATACCAAAAACTGGCGGTGTATTACCTTTGATTCCTATTTTTGCTGGATTATCAGCGGTGGGAGCATTAGCAGGCGGTGCAGCTGGTATTGCCAAAACCATAAATGAATTCAAAATGGCTAGAAAGCTGTTGACCGAATCGACAAGACACAACGAAAAAATGGAAGCTCTCTGCATTGGGAAAGGACTACACCTTAAATCACATAAAAACGGTCTTGGAATTTTTTTATCGAATAAAAAAAACTAAAATATCGGCTACCCAAACGAGCCTTAACTAACTTTGACATTTTGAAGTATGGAAATAGTATTCCCTATTTTAGAGGAGTCTTTATGAGAGACGAGCTTCCTAAAAGTCCGTTTAAAAAAGAATGTGGAGTTATTAATTTAGATAGTTCTAAAGATCCTGGCTCTCATTGGGTAGCCTATGCAAAATATAACGAATATATTGAGTACTTTGACAGTTATGGAAATCTTAAGCCTCCAAAAGAATTTATAAAATACATAGGTTCTCAAGTTCACTACAATTATGATAATATACAACGCAATCATCCTTTCAATTGCGGCCATCTCTGTTTAAATTTTTTAAAGAATTTTTGGAGTAGTCAAGGGATAAAATAATGAGGATCTTCTTAACGAGTTCAGTATGCAAGCATGTCTACAACGGTTACCATCTCTGGAAATAAATCTGAATTGGTGTCATACTTTCAACCATCTCTGCATTTAACCAATCAATACGAATGCGGTTTGTTATACTTTTCAGTGTTAAATTCAAGACCAAATGTATCCATCAATAACAGCAGTCTATCTGTAATCAGAATCGAGTGTGATCTTGTACATGGTTCGTACTGCAACGGATTACCAACTCATTTTATTCATGAATTTATATTTGATACTGCTCCAAGTCATCAGTACGTAGAAATACCGCGAAACGTTATTTACTTTCCAGTGAACAAAAATATAATTTCATCCATATCTATTAGGATTGTTGATCAATTTGGTTATTGTATTAACTTTGGTGAAGAACTTAATATTCAACTACGTCTTCATTTAAGAAAAACAAAATGATAGTATATTATAAAAACACTCCTGTGAAAATAAAACGTCTTATTCCTTCTACGGCCTCTACGGAGCATAGACGTAAGAAAAAAGTTAAGAAATTAACTGAAGGAAATAAAGATTTTCTTAGAGCCCTAGGTTTTAAAGTATGAATATACTACAGATTACCGAATTACCACACTTCGATAGTTCGATCGAAAGTTATGAAATCCATTCATATAATCCCTACAATAACAGCTTTAGAGAAAACGATGAAATCAGAATCCCCATACATCAACAAGACATATACGTGCTACCATCAGCCAGTTCAATTTACATCGAAGGCCAAGCAAAACTGTTCGGTAAAGATGGGAATCCAATCAAGAAAAATGTTACGTTCACTAATAACCCTATTATGTCTTTGTTTCAAGACATCAGGTACGAAATGAATGGTATTGAAATAGATCGAATAAAAAATTCTGGAATAACTTCAACTATAAAATCATACATCTCATTAAATGAAGGTGAAAATAAAGTTGCTGCATTATGGGGTTGGAAGTTAAACGGATTCGAAAATGATGGTCATTTTAGTATTGTGTTACCGTTAAATAAGATTTTAGGGTTTGCAGAGGATTACAATAAAATCGTTATAAATTGTAAACACGAGCTTATATTAAATAGAAGTAACTCTAACTTAAACAGCGTTATTCTTACTGATGATGTTGTCAATTTTCAAATAGATATGCAAAGAGTTCAATGGAGGATGCCACACATAAAAGTGTCAGATCGAGAACGATTAACACTTTTAAAGCATTTAGAAAGAGATAAATCCATTCAAATGGCTTTTAGAAATTGGGATTTATATGAATATCCTTTACTACCTAAAACTACAAAACATTCTTGGTCAGTTAAGACTGCTTCACAATTAGAAAAGCCTAGATATGTAATATTTTGCTTACAAACTAATAGAAAAAATAATAAAACGAAAGACAGTTCACTATTCGATCATTGTGAGGTGACAAACGTTACGCTCTTTTTAAATTCACAATATTATCCTTATGAGCCTTTGGGTTTAAAGTTTTCTGACAGCAAATACAGTATATTATACGAAATGTATGTAAAATTTCGTCAGTCGTATTACAACTGTCCAGCAGACCCGTTGCTCGGCCTAAAGGACTTCAAAGAAAAAGCTCCCCTCTTTATCTTAGACTGTTCAAGGCAAAACGATAGTCTAAAATCAGGTCCAGTGGATGTCCGGTTAGAAATTGAATGTTCAACGCCAATACCTGATAAAACAACTGCATATTGTTTGATTATAAACGATCGACTTGTGGAATACAAACCTCTTAGTAACATTGTACGCAGGTTATCATGATTGCTATTGTAGATATTCAAGGCTTTCGAACAGAAACAGATGAATTTATAATAAAAGAAATCGCTATATTGTATAATAAAAAAATTCAATGGTTTTTAATTAAGCCACCATTTCCATTTTACTATTTGACGAAAGCAGAAAGAAAGCAAGTTAGTTGGATTGAACGTAACAGAAAGATATATTGGCGTGAAGGATTTGTATCATATTCCAATTACCAGAATACTATTGTTGACATTTTAAGAGATAAATGTGTCTATGTTAAAGGTTTTGAAAAAGTATTGTGGTTAAAAAATATATTAGAAAACAGTAATAGTAATATATTTAATTTAGAAGACAAAGGTTGTCCTAGTTTGTTAAGTCTGTACAATCAATATAAAAATTCTCAAGATTTGTATAGTTGTACTTATCATGACTCTGTATGTGCTTTAAAAAATGTATTGTGTTTAAATAAATGGTGCAATGATAATAAAAAATAAAATTACATTTTCTTCTTTAATTTCTATACTACGGTAAAACGCTTCCTATCCCTCCCAATCACGATAAGGTCGTCAAATCATTAAAAGCTGCTGTCTGTAGCTAGACGGTGTCATTATCCGTTTACCTGTAAAACGGAACATGTCTCAAAATAACTACAAACCTCGTTATGACATGTATAATACTTATAAAATGCGTGAATTTTCATTTAATTATTACTGGGCAACGGCTGACTCAAAGAAAAGATTAGTGATGGAAATGGCTGACTCTGGATTCTTTTATTGTGGAAACAGTATAAATGATAAAGCAGCATGTTTCTCATGCGGAGGTGTTATAGAAGATTGGGAGATATATGACGATCCTTGGATGCAACATGCTATACATTTCCCACAATGTTTTTATTTAAATGCTGTGAAGGGGAGAGAGTTTATATTTAATACGCGATGCAAAATATAAATCGAGCATTGCTTATTTATCGAAATAGAATTATGGTTCTGAATCACGTCTATAGAATTGGGGGTTCTGAATCACGTCTATAGAATTGGGGTTTCTGGATCACGTCTATAGAATTGGGGGTTCTGAATCACGTCTATGGAATTGGGGGTTCTGAATCACGTCTATAGAATTGGGGTTTCTGGATCATGGTTCGAGCGCAGCGAGAACAGGTGATCCAGAACCCCCAATTCTATAGACGTGATTCAGAACCCCCAATTCTAACCTACTTACCGAATAGG